>OY754900.1:3282500-4482500 GCA_963576445.1 Lithosia quadra | reverse complement strand
GAGGGTTATGCTTTTTGGTTACCTTACATCCCGGTGCTCGAAGACCCGAGATGATGTGCGGTTTTACTACTCCTGGCTCAGCGGGTTGGTATCCATGGGGATTTCAGTACGAAAAAAGGTTTTTTTTTAAGTTAAGTTAAGTTTAAGTTAAGTAAGTTAAGTTAAGAAAAAAGAAAAGAAAAAAGTAGTAAAAAGTATCTAAGCTAACACGGATAATGTTAGTGAAAAGCTGCGTACCAACTGATGTTACATGACGTTATATGTAAGTGTAACATTCGCAGCTAACATATATTATGCATTACGCCGTGTATCACAAACCCATGTACAAACATTTCGATTCTCAGTTATTTCCCTGGGATGATGATGAATTATATATAATTACATCATAATTTCGTAAAGCCTTTGGATAGAAGGGTAGAAACTAGAAAGTAGTGAGGTTAGGTTAGGAACATGGGAAGATTCCTCTCCTTTCATTAAAACTTTCTAACTACTCGTGAGATAGGTATGTAAAGGAAGAGCAGCAAATAGCGGAATATCTCTACCTACATAGGAGGGTGACAGGTTTGATGATGCCACAAAATTATACAGTACAATCTATATGTATACCTAGATCTTTAGGGCAAGCACGTTTCTTGCCAAAAGTAAGTCTATCATATTCGCAATGAGAGACTGGAGGCAATCAATACAAACGCGATTGGTCACACACTGAATCGCGATATAGGCTTGTAAGCGTTTTGGTCCCTGGCCAAGACGGTTGAGACTAATTTCTGCCGTCCCTCACTACCTCCAATGCTGAAACCCGACGGGTCGCTGGCCCACTCTGCTGAGGAGAAAGCAAATTTATTTGCCTCTCTTTTTGCGGAGTCATCGCGTCTAGATTCTGGTACCACGAAACCCCCTGCTCCTCCTGATGAATGTGAGGCCCGTATGGGGGATGTTAGCATCCGTCAGAAGGAGGTGCGTAAAGTGCTGAGCGGTCTGGACGTGAATAAGGCCAGTGGGCCCGACGGGATTCCAGCAATAGTGCTGAAAAAATGTGCGCCTGAATTGTATCCTGTCTTGACAGGCCTATTTCGTCTCTCTTATGAGGCCGGTCAAGTGCCGAAGGGTTGGAAGCAGGCAAATGTGCAACCTGTGCCCAAAAAGGGCAGTAGGGCTGACCCTGTCAACTATAGACCCATATCGGTAACGTCCATACTTTGCAAAACTATGGAACGTGTGCTGAACCATAAGCTCCTGGCATACCTGGAAACGAATGAACTCCTCAGTGATCGGCAATATGGGTTCCGCCAGAACCGTTCCACTGGGGATCTTCTTGTGTATGCTACTCACATCTGGAGTGAGGCCATCGAGAAACACGGAGAGGCACTCGCTGTCTCCCTTGACATCTCGAAGGCCTTTGACAGGGTCTGGCACGAAAGCCTAATCAACAAGCTTCAAGCGTACGGCCTGCCTGCTGGCTTGTGTGCCTGGATTACCGACTTTCTGAAAAACCGGTCAATCCGAGTGGTCATTGACGGCTGCTCGTCGGATCAACTGCCAATAAACGCAGGGGTCCCTCAGGGGTCGGTTCTCTCTGCCACACTTTTCCTGCTGCACATTAACGATCTGCTCAAGCCCGGTATTTTTGGGTACGCAGACGACAGCACAGTGGTTGAGAGGTACGAGTCCGGCCCGCAGGCCAGCATGGCACAAACCCGGTCTCTTCGAGAGGCTATGGTTGAGCGTTTGGACTTGTCCTTGAAGGCTGTCTCCGATTGGGGAGACGCTAACTTGGTCAACTTCAACGCGAATAAGACCCAGGCGTGTCTATTCTCCGCTAAGCGGAGCCAATTCCAGCCAAACCCTACTTTCCGAGGTGTACCAGTGCCGATAACCGACCACCTTGAGCTTCTTGGCGTGACTCTCACTCCTACCCTCAACTTTGGTCCATACATTGAGGCAAAGGCTCAAGTAGCTGCTAAAAAGCTGGGTATTATTTCAAAGGTGCGGCAATATTTCACACCGGAACAGCTGCTCAACCTTTACAAAGCGCAAGTTCGATCGTGTATGGAGTATTGCTCGCACCTCTGTGACGGCTCAGCAAAATACCAACTCGAGGCACTTGAGTCAATTGAGAGAAGGGCCAAGAGGCTCATCAACTGCGATGCGCTGGTGGAGACTAAGCTTCAAAGCTTGGAACATCGGCGTAGAATTGCTAGCCTTTCTGTCTTTTATCGGTTGCACTTCGGTGAAAGTGCGCTGGAATTGCATAACCTAATTCCTCCAAGCCCTTTTCATCACCGAACGACCAGACGTACGGCAACGCGCCACCGGTACATGGTGGATATCCCACTCATACGCACAAAACGTTTTGGCAGTACGTTCATCGTGCGTACTGCTAAAGAGTGGAATGCCCTGCCTGAGTCTGTGTTTCCGGAAAGCTACAACCTGGGAGTCTTCAAGTCTAGAGTGAATAGGTTTCTTCTAGGCAAGCGTGCTCCACCGTCGACCACATCATCATTTACCAACAGGTGAGATCGTGGTCAAACGCGAGCCTATTACCAATAAAAAAAAAAAAAAAAAAATAATATTGGCTGTCTCCAGTTTCTCGTTACGAATACGCTACGCTTACTATTCGAAAGAAATTTCGTGCTCATCCTACTGCAATCTTATTACTTACAAGAGTTACAAGTATCTTAATCGGCGCAGTTATCGTTAGAAAGATCGACTTAAGTGACTAACAATATTGGCATAATTTATCCAATCGTTACGTATTCAAGCTTATGATCTATTCTCACGCAACAGTGCTAGGCAGAGATATTAAGACTAGAACTCGAACGAAATCAATCTAGAATGGTAAGATTGTAATGCAATAAATTTTATTTTGGACTTTCACTGAACATGCAACTTTTTATTGCAAAATTGGAATAACGCTCATTCCCGTTCAGGTTATTTACTTAACCACACTAGAGTAAGCTTTAAACCGATAACCAGCGCAACGGTCTCGGTCAATAAATAAAACTGATGGTGACCAAATACCTACCGAAAACCGTTGTCTGAAATGATTTGCGACATCTCCAGTATCTGTATGAGCTGTATCAGGCCCCACTAAGCCTTTTGGGATCCAAGCCAACTGTACCGATGTACGGTGACCACTTCCCATCAGGTGGGCCGTGTGCTTATCTGCCACCTAAGTGACATCTTTCTATCATCTCGCGGCATTTACCTATTGCATGATCAATTGTCTTTGTGGAAAACTTTAATTTAAACAAATGACATGCAGATGAACTACCTACCTACCTACCAGTCGAAGGTTTTAGTGCAGTAATGGATGCGATTTGCGACGATCATTTTACTTTTTGTGTAAACATTATACAATAGAATTCAGATCGTGTATTTAACTTCCTACAGATAATAACAATGTTGTTATTTTTATACTCTGGCAACAATTTATCAATGCTTCCAACCTTGCAACTAGCAAAAAGAAGTCCAAACATTCTCTATTTAAAAACAGTAGATGTTTTTTATGATAATACTTAGCGGAATAGTAATATTTGACATTTTATAAGTGCATTTATTTATATACCTATATATCTTTTATTATGTCCAAGGCATATACTGCCTGGAGATTGTTCTTCAACTTCAAAGAGTTTACAGGTTTACATGGAGCGACCTATTGGTATAGTAGGCTGCACCTTGCTAATTCTTCAATTTATCCAAAATTCAGGCGTTACTGCTCATTTTATATGGCGACACATCCTAATTCTTTATTGTACCTACATCAAAAAATACTACTATAAAAATAGAGATATAAAGAAATTATGTACAAATGCAAGCTTAACTCAATATGTGTTTTCTACCTACAAACCTTCTTGGTACCACCACCCCCACTGTTCATATATTTATCACATTTCATAAAATTACTGTAGTCGTTAAATACTTTAAAAACTATTCCTTGATAGGTACCTACCTATAAAAAATGGACGTCGTTGTCACGTTAGACTCATCTTGGAGACACACCGGACATACCAAGAGTGTTTTGCATACAATTGCTCGCACACGATCCCACGGCGCTGGGTCTTCAAAGATTGAAGTGTTTAGTAACTCAACAGAACGGAAATTAAACAATCTGAATAATAAATTATTATAATCTGAGATTTGTTTGGAAACTGGGTACAAGGTGCGATCGTGATCATAAAAGATTACATGGAAAATTTATGTTTGTTAAGCATTCGTGCTCATTCGTGCTACGTTCATAATATCATCAATACCATATTACACAAAAAATATTTTAAATACCTTTCACGCATAGACTTACTTTGTTAAAAATATGATATAGAGATAGCTTATTAGCTAACTTTGTTCTACAAGGTAGCTATTTTCCTTAATAAAATTTTGTGAAGATTCTGTTTCCTTAGATTAAACTTCTACAAAAGATTTTATTAAATAAAATAGCAATGCCGCAACTTTCTCTACCAAAATTTACTAAAAGTTCTGTTTTCTTGGTTCTAACTTTTGCAAACTTTTAAGATTTAATGAAACAGAATTTGTGTCTACGGAAACATAGAATTTACCTACTTAGATCTAAGGAATTTTCAGATCGGTACTCAGTCAGTTTCGATCTGAAATTTCTGTTACCCTAGATGTAACTTCTGCAAACCAATTCAGATCTAAAAAACCGAATTGATATCCAAAGAAAAAGTAATTAGATCTAAGGAAACTTTTCGTTATTTTTGAATTACGTCATTGTTCCATTGGATGAGTCATATTATTTTGTGTGACAATAAATCAGTTTCTATCTCTTCAGCAGCAAGGTCCTTCACAAAGTACCTACACGATACAAACAAGACAAATGCGTTGTACAAACAACATTTGCCACTTAGAACAGAGCTGTTTATTCTTAACGGGAAACATCGTGACACAATAGTCCTAACTATTTACGTACAGCACGTCTTACATGATTTCTAACGAACACATTTGCAAATGGCGATAACTACTTAATTGCGACATGCTGACCTCCACAACCACTATAAGTTAAAAAACAAAGATTTACTTTGATCTAGATTAGTTGAACTGTTTTGTTTGTCTCTTGATGAAATCATAGCAGCAAGCAGCAATGTTGAGAAATGGATAATATTCAATAGCTTTCTATAGTATATTGGGTGGTTCCTAGCAATATAAATACCGGATATACCATCATCATACAAGGGGATATAGTAAGCTTTCTCGAAGAGCGATACCTATGCTCGGGCCCTCTCCGTAAGTAGCGACATTGCTGTCAAACCAATTACTACACCACGATGGCAACATCGACACGAGAGAAGAAGAACCATCATTATCAACCGCCTTAATCCTGTAGGCATCCAAAGCTTCTACTTTGGAGCCGGTACTACGCTTTCTTACTCTTTCTCTTACAACACTTCTCATGACCTTTAGCATTTTACTTTTTATGACGTTAAGCCAGTAATTCTTGGGGCTATTCTACTCGGAGGGTAGTTTGTATGCGATGCCACGGATATGAAGCTGCCATGGGGGCGGCAGTTCTTCATAGGACCCCTGTGTCTTCTACATGGCGCGCATCTCTTGCTTGTATCGCTCTAGCACCCTGGTATTAGTACTACTATCCAGGTATGATAGAAGTAGCCAATCTATCTCAGTATCCATTTCCAAAAGTGTAGGTAGGTATACGGGAAATTCTTTAAGGGAATACAGTTGGGTACCAATTATAAACAAGATTCGTGACGGCTTCCAATGTACAGGTTTCCAAACCCTCTTTAAATACTTGAAGATAAGATACATTTAAGCAATTATCCAATATTGTGGCAATTACACTAACTAGGGCCGACATATTTGTGTTGTTGAGCAACATTATGTATGGAACAATTAGTTTTATTTTACCACATTTCGTAATTATACACTGTGCTTCCATGAACGGATTTAAATCTTTAAGCCTGTTATTACTACTGATTGTATACATCACTTGGGCAGTTTGAGACTATACTTATCTTCGATATGATATTTAAAATATTACCTATATGAAACGCATTTGTAGTGAATGTTGCACTATCTGTTGAATGCAAATCCTTTCGCATGCAAACAGAAAGAGATACTTACGTATTTATGATAATATTAGTAGAAGTAATGAGTCTTGTATAGGTAAGCTTTCACTATGACATGAAAAATTCTGTACAGCTTTCGCCATCTTTGTCAGATAAAAAGCTACGTCACACGTTACATGTTTACTGCCATATCCTGGCCACCATTCTATTCGTCTTTTTGATGGAGACACACTCTCGTCGGTTTTTGTTTTCATGTTAGTTTCACTTAGCTTTAGTTCATTTAGTTCTTAGATGGCTGTTAATTGGAAGATTGCCAGCGGTTGTTTAGATGTTCTTTTTCAATAAAATTGTAAGTCCAAAGTCTTCGTTACTCCTAAAGATTAATATGGAATAAAAGAACATTATTTAAACATTTAGAGCAAAGTCGTTTATCTTGTCAGTATAATAGATTTCTTGAGTCCGTCTCCCTTCAATAACAATATGTTAATGTTAAACCTAATGCATAAAACAATGATTTGCAAAGATTACCACGAGGCGAGATGACAGACGAGGTTACCTCAAGGAAAACCTACAAACTGGCTATTAATGTAAAAATTAAATCAAGATTATACCTATTCCATCTGTCCTTCCTTGTACACCGATTGACCAACCGTAACGTGATAACTGGCGGTCTTAGCCGACACTATTAAGATGGTTTTCCACGTACTTTCTTCTTCTATGTTAACCAATTCTGCCGTGGTAACGAAATAGGAGTTAGAGACTGAAGCCGGTTACGGAAAACCGGCGATTAAAGTCGAAAATCCACCGACTACTTACGTTAAGACTACGATTGTGATTAAAACTTTGTCAGCTAGCTCTTGTCGATATCATCTACGTTTTTTTTTTCAAATACATTATTAAATGTTGCAACAGTTTTATGTCTTCTATGTGCTTGATAATTTTTACTCCAAATATTTTCGAACATTCAGACATTTCTCTTTTCAAATACCTATTTCGCAAGCATCCAGATATTTCTCATTTCAAATATTGCCGAAGCATCCAGACATTTCTCATATCAATATGAATAGGTAGTTACGTGTGACATTATGTCCACCAGGGTTGCAAATATTTTTATGTTGAAGGTAGGTATATTTATCAGGAAACAATTAACACGGTCGCGTTCTAGTTAAGTTCCACCAGATACTAATCAAAGCACACGATATATTATTCAGTTATTTAACTCAGTTCAACTTATGAATGTCAAATTAATCAGCGATTTATGATTGTTGTCATTGGATTTTATGATATGCGTGACAGTTTATAGTTTTACGTGTTACCTTAACTTTGAGTACGGAATTGTTAATTTTTATTGACTCAAAAACTGTGATTTTTTTATTATAGATAGTTGAAATTAATTAACTAGATGCCTAGAAAAACTTGATCTCAATACGGTCATTTTGGGTAACATTGAATCGCAGTGTAACTTTGAATAAAGTTGTGAAAAAGATTCAAAAATTTATTTTATGCAAATGTTTTATTATTTCAATATTATAACTGCCTAAACGGATCGCCATAATGTTTTTTAACAAACGTAACGTAAAACATTAAGCTTTCAAAGTCCTTATTTTGTAATTTAACCGCCTTTTTCGAGTGAAGTTTTTAGCAGTGTTTGTTAGTTGAATTTAATATCGGAATTATTTGTACAAAACTTGCTGTAAACAGGTATGTTTGGTGTTTATCTTTAAAATCTACTAAAAAATTATTATTTTTAAATCGCTGTCCGTACATGGTGTTACATAAATTGTCTAAAACTGATAAAGTTGTAACGACGATCAAAATCGAAGTGATTTGGGTAACATTGAATGGTTCAAAGTTATTCGTGTCTTATAAAAAGTTTCAGTTGTAAGTATGAGGAGCCCTAAAATTAATTGCTTTTTTCTATTTTTGTGTGAAATTCTTAATGTCGTTCACAGAATACGTCTACTTACCAAGTTTCAACCGCATTGGCCTTATAGTTTCGGAGAAAAGTGGGTATGTAACATACTGACGATACTGACGGACAGACGGACGGACGGATGACCGGACGGACGGACAGACAGACATGACGAATCTATAAGGGTTCTGTTTTTTGCCATTTGGCCCTAAAAAGGTGGAAAAATTCGTATTGACGATGACATTTTGTTCATGGAAAGGGGTGATTAGTTTTCTTTAAAAAATAAAATGTCCAGAAAAATTATTAGCAGTCATTACGATTTTGATCTCATCTGATAACCAAATGAACATATAATTTATTATGTTGTGCACTATGTTCCTACTTATCTTGCTTTATTAGAAAATATAAAAATAACAATGTTTTTTTTCCATCAAATTGGTCCGCCTTGTTTAATATGGCAAGACCTCGCTATTTTTCGCAGGTAGGTACGTCAAGTTAGTCATGATTTTCATAGATTGGACTTATTTTTACAAGAATACATCATTCAATTTAATCCAAATCTTAAAATGTTTTAATAATAAAGGTTTTGAAATCCAAAATAATATATATTCAAAGTTACCCAAAACTTGTGCTAACTTTGAATGTGAGTTTTGAGGCAAATTTTGGGCAGTCTTTGTGTTTTTTCCATAAATTTGTGGGTTTAGAAACATAAACCAACTCAAAAGAACACTATTAATTCTATAAAATAAATTTGTAATAAATATAATCAGAGAGTAAACATTAATAATCCGTTAAAAATGTTCAAAGTTACCCAAAATGACTGTATTCTATTAGGTTAAATAAATAAAAAAAATGTTTTTTTTTCTTCTTTATTTGTCCTCTCTTCAAATGCCATAGCGAATTGGCTTGCTGTCAACATCCTTAGTTATTTCGTATTAGATTCTGGAATCTAAAAAAATAATTGTGGTGAAACCCGCGGGGCACAATTAGTAATTAGCCTCATCTTGACTGAATTGTATCATTTTAAGTTAACCTTGAAAATTTTAACGGTCTATTTGAATAGACACCCAAGGAAAGCCGCAGAGGCCAACAAAATGTTTTGTACAAAGCATTCGATACGGTTTATCATAGACAATTGTTGGTGAATAATATTTCACATCAATTATGCATAATGCATAATGTATTTTCATCTTATTCATAGTAAAAATACACAGATATGCAATAATAGCGGGCATAATATCTGGTATAACGAAATAACAGAATGAATGTTTAGATTATTCTAATGTTGTGCCTAAATAAATGTTATGCATGAACATTTTTCTTAGCGATATTTCGCTAAAGTTGGTACTTATATTCTGGTGTACTACCGGCCTGAATTATTTGGATGTTATTTCTTTAACAGGATAGTAGTCTTTAGAATATTTTTCCTATTTTATTACTACGACTTAGCCATCAAATGGTACCTACATAACAATGGGTCAATTGTCCAACTAATTTGTCAAGGTCCTTCTGTGTACTGATTTCCTTCATCGACTGCCGCTAATATTTTATGACTACGGACACCGGCGACTTTACTCGTTCTATAAACAAAAAGGCGCGTGACTTCTCAATTAAATTCAAAGGAAATTGGTCATCTATCTTTGGATCTACCTGTGTGGTTCTGTTCTGTTGCTTAATCGCGCTGATTGCTCGACACGTCCGGTCGCCACTAGCCACTAGGTCAAGAGACACTCGATAATTACAATTAGTAGTTACTTGTTTAAAGGACCTGTAATTACTTACTCTTGTTATTATTTAATGCATTATTTAACCTCCAGCCAAAATAATCTGAGTAATGTCAAGGTGTAATCAACTTAGTTGCGGATATTATCCAATATTAAACATTTAAATAAAACCATTTTTAACGGATTCTATCGCGATATATTTAGGGTTATTTTATTTTTTTATTGTACTACTTTTTCCTGCCGTTTCGGTTGTTTTAGCAACCATAATCTCGAGGTCTGTTTCAATGTAAATCTGTTAAAAATAGTTTGGTTGCGGGGTATATCATGTTGTCAAAGCAAAGTAGTCGACCTAGAGCACCCATCTGTTAACTTATAGTCTAGTCCACGAAGAGCACCTATCAATATTTTTGGCAGTTGCTCTTTATGGACTATGCTAGGTACTATTCGCGCAGGTGCTATAAGTGGACTACCTTGATAAAGAAGGTTTCGAACGAAAAACAAAAAAAATGCATAAGCGTAAAGAGGTGTATACCTATACAAAGATGTCATAAAGGCGTTACCTTTTGGAAGAATTCCAGCCTCTGTGAGTTGAATGCGCGATCGTGCGGCGTACCACAAGGTCGTTTACTGGTACCTGTGTAGGTACCATCACTTCGCAATCTGTTACGTACTTAGTTAAATGTGAATTATTAAGTGTTTGTAACCTTGAACAGGTTTAATCGTTAAGATTAATGTGCGGTTGTTTGGATGCGGTTAATTGAATCGTGTAATTACGTTGAATGCGCAAGCGACTTAACCGTAAAACGCATTTGAAGAGTAGCTATTCATTGATATACCTTATACTCAATGAAATAAAGGTGAACTAATGTTTGCGTATGAGAAAGATTACAAATTGCATCGTATGAGGACATTATATATATATATATGATTCTCATAAAATTGGATCGTGATGTGACGTGAAAATTGTCGGATTTCTGTTTTCACGCATTTCTGGCGCATGGGTACACTCTTAGACTAGCCCATTCGTCCTCGAAAAACTATCGCTTTATCACCTACACATGTAATACTTTGAAACCTCAATGCGGCTCCAATACAATTGCTATTGAACCGAGTTCATAACCCTACCACACCTCGGTAACCACTATTATCCACAATCACTCAATTGTTATACAGAGAAATTCCAAAACAAACATTAGACCCACTAAACCTTGAAAAAAAAAATTGAACCCTCACCCCTGGTTATAAAATACAGAATGGCCTGTTTTATAACACAATAAACAAGGCATCATTGTGCCCATAAAAGCCTACGACAATGACATCACCTGCTTTGGGCACCATGTCTCATGCCACGGGCAAAGTTTTTGAGGTCATTATGTATGCAAACGGCGAATTGAAGTTTGTGTGTATGAATGCCCTTTTTATTGTTCTTGGCTGTTTAATGCACTTCTTCCCGGTTCCAAGAGGACTTTGTCTTCATCATTCTCTGAACCTTTTTCCTAACTCAGTTGGGGTCGGCTTTCCAGTCTAACTGTGATGCGGCTGAACTTCGATATTTTCCGTGGAGCGACTGCCATCTGACCTCCGCAAGAGGACTTTGTCTTGGGTTCTGAATTGAAAGGTTTCGCTCTGTGACAACTTCACGGCAATGGATCAGAGTGGAATAGTGGAAAAATAATCCATTGCGGCAATAAATTAGAATGGAAGAAAAAGTTGGAACAAATCCATTAGATTAGAGGATTAGAGTAGAATAGGGCCTTTATTTGGAATCATTTTATTTCATGTAGGTACTAATCAAGGTTTCGGTAGATTTTCTGCAACCGTGGTCGCGTCGCGAGGATATTGACACCAAGTAAATCGCGATAGTATCCGGTATAAATATAGTGTCATTTCAATGATCAAGTTTCATAAACATCTTCACTAACTTTCACACTTGTAACATTAGTAGGTAGTATGACATCGATAAATCACAGGAATGCATGTAGGTACAAAGTACAAAGATGATTATGCGATGATAAAAATACTTATATTATTTTCTTTAATTATAGTTAAAAGTTAATAATATGATTGCTAATATTTTTAATTTTTTTTCAGGTAATATACATAATCACCAAGAATTCTATCTCATCAATAACTCCGTGGATAAATGGTAAAAGTAATTTTTTTAGTGGTAACTGATATCCTTTTTTAGGTACTCTCAAAAATGTCTAAATCACAGATTGTCTCAATCGCAAAATGTCCAGTTTCTTTGAATCATCATCTTTTCACTCGCTGTCTAGTTCTACATTAAATGAGTTAATAGGATACAATTGTCTAAAGTTATGCCGATAGAAGACAACCTTTTTTACGTGAGCGACTGCCGTGAAGTGGGAACATCCCCCACATGGAGGGGGAAACCTGCGCCAGAGTATTGTCCGCCAAACAGCAGGTGTACCGGCAATCTTTAATTCGCTATTACTACGAGTACCTATACATAAATACTTTGTTTACGTCGCAGTATTTTTAATGGCAATGACATCACCGACCGAAATCCTCTCATCGGCTAACGTGCTGATTTGATGATGAATTCAATGTTAAATCAATTATTAGAATTTCGTTTATTTTTAAATTAGCAAGTTCTATAAAGGTTGTTTATCAAAGGAGCTACTTGTAGGCCTTGGGTGTTCTTTTTTTTAAATTTAATATTAGGTACATAATATAGTAAATAATATTTATGCACATACCACATACCTACATAATTATAAAGAGATTGGGAGTATGGATAGTATGCTCCACGATGGCCATTCAGCAAGCAACCCTTTTCAGGTTGGCGGTCAGACGGCAGTCACTTTTGTGAAAGCCTAAAGAAAGTAATAAAAAAGAAGAAGCAGGAGAGACTGGAAAGAGGCTCCAAAGTACGCCAATCCCAGTCGCATCCAAAATGTGACGGAAGGAATATTCGAACAGTTAGAAGTCTCCGACTTCATTTAATAAATTGTTCAAATAAATTTAATGAAGTCATTAAATTTTAAATAAAATTAACATAACAAACGTTGCAACTCCTTAACTGCCCTAACTATTAAACAACGTCTTATTTATATTTCCTTCCAAAACCGTCAGATTTCGCTTCGTTAATATAAAACAATAATTAAAATAATTAGCACATTATTATGCCGGTTGATTTAACACCTATACACGGATGTTTTCATGAACGGAAATTAAATAATAAGTACCGGTTGTGGAAACTACCTTGTGCAACACCGAGTCATTTCCCAGCTTTAAATTATGTTATAACAATAATTCAGACATGTATGTATGTACAAATGCTATATTTATTACTTCTGGTAACACTTAGTAGGTAAATAGTTTACAGTAACGTTTCAAGTGGGTGGGGGAACCCGAACTGGGGGCAGTTGGGACATTTTCAATTGAATGCCCAGTTTCCCCCAGTGCGGACAATGTCGTTCGGGAATGGGAAAAGAAATCGGGCAACAGCTAGTTTTCATTAATTTCATAGTTAGTTTCAAAGTCGTCCTTCATTTTCATGTCTAAACGCAGCTACACATGAAACGAAATGACAATATCACTGCTTGTGCTTCCGTCCGCGTCTCGACTCGACCATGTCTCGTCTTGTCTCTTGCTTGTGTGAGCAGCAGCCCCACAAACCCCACATCCCTATTGTCTTTGCTTCACGAGAAAGGCCTACGCCTTTAGTCACTCAAATGTCAATAAGGCCAGTCCAACATTAGCTATCAGAATCTGTCATAACATCTTCGAACAATCAGCGTTCGACATTTGGTTTGACATAAGTGGGACAGAGCTGATGGCATACACTTATCTCTTTTTGTTACTGGCACAGTTGACACAGAATAGACAAGTCGAGAAGCACTTTTACAGTTGCTTTTAGCCACTATTGCAATATAACCAGATTCTTTATATTTTGTGACTTATTGTTTGTTTCGTTTTCATTTATTTATAGTCTAAATAGCTGTGCCCAGCTGTGCCCGATCGAATATCGTATAAACCTAGTGTGGATCTATTGTCGATCTTTCAAATGTCAGAAAAGGTATTCTTGTAACTAAACGAATACTTTTTTGAGATCGAACCTAGACTGAAACTCAGTTTCGAACATGTTTTCTTACGAGAAATTTGTCCTCAAGATGATTAGCGATATCAGAAAACAAAATGCGTCGTAATCGTCGGCAACGACGTAAAATATTATTGGAACAAAGCGATTAATGTGAAACTATTATGCATTAACTATACACGCATAAAAAAGCATGAATTGAACTGTTAGATAACGCTGGTATTGAATAATCGTGTGTCAATAATATTTTTCTTGATATATGTTATGTTGGCAGTACTCTGGTTAAGCAATGTTGCACTTAGATTCGGTTTAGCACACGTTCGAAATAGGTGTCAGTAGGGTTGCCAAGTTATCGGTACAGCGTACATCTGTTAAGTAACGGATGGAGGCTCTGGCGCAGGTTTTCCTCTCAAGCTTGGGTTGAGAGGTTGGAACGGAAAGCAGTGGTTTTCGGAAATGCTGATATACCTTGGACTATCGGACGTAACTGGGAAAACGCAATGATGATGATGGAGTAGTGTAATAAATAATCAGATAACCTCTTACATACTACGCCTTAAGTAGACGATATTAAGTACCAACCTCTACACTGCGAACAAAAAACTAATACATATCTTTGAGTCACAATATAATGTATAACTACTATAGTCACGAAGAACAAAACGGCTTTAATTAAAACTAACAATTGTTACGATCGGCTTGACATTGATAAAATATTTGCCCATTCATTCAATAAACCCGTTTGAGTGAGTTGTTTATGGTTATAGCACAACATACCTATAGTTAGGGAAAGTCCCATCATTGTTTTCATTGGTTGACATTTATAATATTGAATTCTATTGTGTATAAAGTAAGGTCAGTATTAGTAGAGGTTTACCTATCGGTCATAAGAAGATCTTACACAATTAGTTATTCTGTGCTTTGTACCCTCACCTGAAAGCCCGGTTATGCTGAAGCAGGATGAGGCCCTGGTACAGGTTTTTCTTTCGGGGTTAAGGGATCATATGTTAGTTGCTCAGCAGGTACCTACAAGCTGTATAAGCATAACCGAACCCCAAGACAAAGTCATATTCTACCAGTGGAATCACTTAGAAGCGTACCTACTGTCTGAAGGGTATGCGACCGAAATTTCCACTCCCATACAATACGGATTTTTGACAATAAGCTATGAAGCATTTCCACATAACCTGTCACTTTGTTTAGAGGCCCAAGAGACAGAACCAGAAAATCGCTAGGATGAGAAATTTAGTTGAACGTGGTGAAATCCAATCTTGCTTGGTTATTAAAAATCTTTTCCAGTATCTTCGTAAATTACTTTTAACTTAGTCTTATATTAATAAGATTTCAATTATTCTAAAATATCCTCTAGCGATAGGTAGGTAATAAGTGGCCCTTCAGTTCACGCAAACAAGTTTGAGGAGCTTGTTAAGAGGTTTTCGATATTGATCGAATTCGTTTCGATTCTAATCGATCGATAAATCGATTTCCTATTTAACAGTATATACTAAGGCTTGAGTTACCACTGTTAGTTCTGCTTAAACCTCGATAAATGAGCGTGAAGTTGATGTCAAGGTCCCTTAACCTTGAGACTTATTATTGAAACAATTAGTTCTTAATTGATTTTTTTATTCACTGCCACATGATTAATTATTTGATCAAATAGTTGCTATAATTGTTTAATAATAGTGTTTTATAAAAGTAAGTGCATTGTGATTGATAGCAAAAGTTTCTTATAACTTCGTCGATAAAAAAATCGGAGTTTTTATGAGAACATTTCGTGGCAATGAACGTTGATCAAGGTTTTGTATAGACAATAAAATTGGCAATAAAAAATAAAATTATCAAAAACCGGATGATAAAATAGCACCATAATCTTTGCAATATGCAACCACATGACTTCCATCTTAGTGCTGGTGCTGATATCCCGGTTGCTTGGGGCAGGCTTATACCGCACCTTGGGGTCCACTTTCCATTTTAAGTTTGGCTTATTTTCACTGACCTCCTACCTCCTAGCTTTTCGGCCAGTGCCTTAGTCTCGAAGTTTGATGGGCAGAACCTATACTACTCAGCAGGTGGGTTGACTTAAGCACCAAAGATCTGCCAAATCAAAAACCGGGTAACACTGAGCTAATATAGACCATACCTTTATCCCATAAACATAGATTACTTTTAAAATTGAAAACCCACTATAGTCTCCACAAAACAACGGTATTATATAATTGCCAATAAAAAAACATCTATTACCAATTTTCACAACATAAACCGCAATGTAATTCCAAAGAAATCATTCAGATTAGGCTAGCGTCGCATGGCGTATCGGATTTATTACTCAACCATAAACAATTACTTAACATTCCGGCCATTACGAGTCAGCTGTCAATGCAAGATGGCGGCCAGTCGTGAGATATTGTGTTGACTGGTTGGTTCGATTGATACCACAATAGATGTCGTGTTGCTATTAGCTTGTATTGAGTTGAATTCATTGGTTGACTTTGTAACGATTGCTAATTTGTGATCTATTTTTGTATTAGATTGTGAATATCAGCCACTAGGAGACTGGGCTAAAAACCTTATTTATGGTGCATCCTGGGAAACGGAAGCGACCATACCTCTCTCTGATCTGCCGAGGTGGGTGGGACGAGTCTATGTTACTAATTGCACGGCTTCTGCTTTGATAAGTAGACTTAGATCTACTGCCAGAAATATTGCCTTTGATTCAATGACGAAGAATAAGTAGATGATAAAGTAAAGAAGGGCGATGTCTATTTATTTTTGTTTCCATGCTCCAGTTCTTGTAGTCAGTATCACGTTACTCTTAGGAGCTAAGTAGTACAAATAAAAGTGCTGTAAGACTGCGGTAGGTGGTAGATGTGATTCAACACGAGGGACGGCTTCTCGGGTAGAAGGAATACGATGGGTGAAAGCTTCTGAAGATGAAATTTAGTATTTAGTAGATTTAAACTTGAAGTAGACAGGCGGAGCTGCGAGAAACATCTAGTGTTATTATAATTATGAAAAAAAAAACAGAGCAAGCCAACTGTAAAGATTATTTCATAACATTTTAATCATAAATCGCAACAAAGCGTATTGACTGGGCACGATGTTTAGAGTCGCTAATTGGCTTATATCTTTATTTCGTTAGTGTTTATTGAAGGAGTGTCTGCTAGCCCTGTGCCATATTGCTTTTGGCGCGCCATTGTTTAAACTGATTAACAGTTTCTTTGAATCAAAATGTGTGTCACAGATTAGTAAGTTTGCGTTCCTTTTAAGGATAGATAGGTATAAAGGGATTAGTTATGTCGGTCGTTCGCTGTAACTTTCCAAATAAGTTTAACCAAAAAATTACATATAAAAGATCAGACGTCTTCGTGCGTGTCGCCTTTAACACCATTTACTCCACACGGATACTTGACACACTTCTCCATCGAATCAATAGATTAATTCGTTAGACCAAAATTTAGCCACAGCGTTATCTGTGGTTTTAGACAGGATCTCGATACAGCTATATCAAAAAAACTGAATAATTTGACCAAGATGTCATAAATCTTATACTATACTAGCGTACCCGCGCGCGGCTTCGCCCGCGTGAATGTTGGTTATCGCCACCAAGTCTTTTTTAAGCTGAGGGACTGCCCGTACTAACTTTCAATGTCTATTCCTTCGCAATCAGTGGTTGCAGCTAAACGTATTCATTTCATCTCAAGTTCTATCAAACCCTTCAAAGTACAGTGCCATGCAGTGGCGGATTTACCAGTAGGCTGAGTAGGCTGGAGCCTAGGGCGGCAGATTTTAGGGGGCGGCAATTTTGAGCTAAATTTTTTTTCGTTCATAAAAAAAAATTATATAATAGGTAACCTTACACCCCGGTAATTAAGACCCGAGACTTGTGGCCGACGGGGGGGGGGGGGGGGGGGTGGAAGTCATGGAGAATTGGTAAATCCGCCACTGGTGCCATGCATCTCGGCCAAAGCCCGTATATCTACCATCATTATCCTTTTTCATTGTCTTCTAGATTTTATGGGGATTAAATAGCTGCTCTGGCCAAAGTATGTGTGACTCGGAAGAGGCCCTTTGAAAAACCCTTTCATCATAGTTGCATTGCACTTTCACATTCGATGCACTATTTCAAATTAGTGAACATTATTTATTTCCGAAAATCAGATTTTTTTTATTATTAAATTCTTGCTACAGACATTGACATTTGACAACCTGATTTAACATTCAAGAAGTTCATGAAAGTAAAGAAAGAGGATATACTAATAAATACCGGTCAGAAGGGTTCCGTACAAAATTGGGTTGAGGGGGATTTCCGCACGACAAAAAAAGGGGGCGAACTTAACTTTGTTGCAGTGCTTCTTGTCTTGAATGACAGACATACCTTTTTTTTTGGTGAAGTAGGTAATATTTACGCTTTCCGGGCTTTTCCCTGTACTTATGTTTTTTTCGTGCGCAAAAACCCCGTCAGGCTTCACCTCAACGGAGCCAACGGAGAGGTTGGTATATCGGAGTCCTACCAATGCCTGTGTGATCGAGGAATCTGGTGTGTCCTAGAAAGGATATCCCAGTAACCCCAACCGGTTCCGGCCACCAGCACTGGCGACCTCGACGTGTTATTAGGAATCTAAATCCCCCATCTCTATAAAAAAGCGCGCGTGGAAATATAAAACCCCGCCACCCTGGGTCTGCTTCTGCTAGGGTGACAATTAGCTTCGACCGTCACCCTAGGCCCGCACTCATGGAGGACGGAGATGGTTCTGCGAACTACGCCGCCCGGTGCGCCTTCATCGGTACGGGGGAGTGCTAGATCTCTCCCGTAGCTTTTCCACTACCACACAAAAAGCGGTGGCGTTCCACATACTCTGTATGGTGACTATGGTCGGCACCAGGGACCTCACCATGAGGCTTACCCCACCGATGTCTGCTTCTAGGACATTGCGCCACTCTATCCACTCTGGAGACTCTACCAGTGTATGAAGAGGTGGTGTGCCCACGGATCAGCCCCGGCAATGGTGGCATTCAAACGTCAGCACCCTGCCTACGCAATACAGGAACTCACCAAAACTGCCATGCCCATCAGAAAGCCTTGGATAGCTCAGGGTCAAGGGTTAACTTAAACTTCGGCGTCTGTAGACCCAAGATGTAGTTCGACTTTAGTCGGTCAAGTCCGATATTACGTCCCTACTGGCCAGAGGAGGGGAGAGATTCGTGGGGATTTCCGCACGAAAAATAAGGTACGGCTTCCTAAAACTCTCCGATTGCGGTGCAGGTGACTCACTAACGTCGCCGAAGGTAACTTAACAACCTCCGTCCTCCATGAGTGCAGGCCAGGAGATGGTAGGTCAAGCCACCTATTAGTCGATAGTGAGACCGCAGTTTGGATATTACGCTTCGTTTAATGCCAAGCATTATCCGCAACATTCCTTTTATCTAATTCAACTTGATGCCTCTACGTGTTCTTAAGAAAGAGGTCTTGACAGGCAGACAGACGGATAACGAAGAGATAAGGTTTTTTTTCCTAATCAGGCACAGAACCCTAAAAATTAATACATTCTATTTACTTTTGAGGAAAAAGAAGTAAAGGATATTACTCTATGAAAATTTAGACAAAGTCACTTTTAGTTCCTGTTGCTATGACAACTATTATAGATGGCGATAAAAACGTTTGCAACATCTAATTTTCTTTTTATTACTAATTTTCCTGAATGAATCATATATTTTTAATTATGTTATATGCTATTCGAGGCGGAGACAAATTCAAAAAATCATAGATCATGAAAATCTGTTCAGCCGTTCTTGAGTTCTGGCAAAAGCACGTTTTTAGCCCTTTTTAGGGCTTTAGGGTTCGAATTTTAAAAAATCCTTTCTTAGTACACCTCTACGCATCAAAACACACATATTCTGCAAATTTCAAGTCTCTACGACCAGCGGTTTAGGCTGTGCGTTGTCTCTAGGTCAGTCAGGACTTTGAATTATATAGTATAAGATAATTCAAAGTCCTGACAGGCTGATTGACTGATTGACTGACTGATTACAACGCACAGCCTAAACCGCTGGTCGTAGAGACTTGAAATTTGTAGGGAGTGTTTGTTTTGATGCGTAGAGGTGTACTAAGAAAGGATTTTTTAAAATTCGAACCCTAAAGCCCTAAAAAGGGCTAAAAACGTGCTTTTCCCAGAACTCAAGAACGGCTAAACAGATTTTCATGATCTATGACTTTTTGGATTTGTCTCCGCCTCGAATAGCATATAACATAATTAAAAATATATGATTCATTCAGGAAATTTAGTAATAAAAAGAAAATTAGATGTTGCAAACGTTTTTATCGCCATCTATAATAGTTGTCATAGCAACAGGAACTAAAATTAACTTCGTCTAAAGTTCCATAGAGTAATATCCTTTACTTCTTTTTCCTCAAAAGTAAATAGAATATATTATTAATTTTTAGGGTTCTGTGCCTGATTAGGAAAAAACCCTTATCTCTTCGTTATTCGTCTGTCTGTTTGTCAAGACCTCTTCTTAAGAACACGTAGAGGCATCAAGTTGAATTAGATCAAAGGAATGTTGCGGATAATGCTTGGCATTAAGCGAAGCGTAATATCCAAACTGTGGTCTTACCGACTAATAGGTCCTACTACTATGGTGACCTACCATCTCCAGGCCTGCACTCATGGAGGACGGAGGTCGTTAAGTGACCTTCGGCGATGTTAGTGAGTCACCTGCAGCGCAACCGGAGAGTTTTAGGAATCTGTACCTTATTTTTCGTGCGGAAATCCCTACGGATCTCTCCCATTCCCTGGCCAATAGGGACGTAATATCGGACTTGACCAACGAAAATCGCATTGCGTCTTGGGTCTACAGGGATTAAGGTAGCCCATGACCCTGAGCTATCCAAGGCTCACTGATGGGTGACTATTTTGGTGAGTTCCTGCATTGTGTAGGTCGGGAGACGCCCGAATGCCACTGTTGCCGGGGCTGCTCCGTGGATACTTCGCCACTTCACACACTGGCAGAGCATCCAGATTGGATAGCGTGGCGCCATGTCCATGAATATTTAAGTAATTTTCTCTTTTTTTTCTTTTTGGAATGCCACCGCTTTTTTTGCCAGGCATTAATGCGCTTAGAAGTGGCGGTGGAAAAGCCACGGGAGAGTCAAATCAAAGTCAAAGTCAAAATTCATTTATTCTGTATAGACCATTTTAAGCGGCTCTTACAAAACGTAAAAATTATAAATATTTAAAACTAGAAGCAAATGGACCACCGGTTCGAAACGCGGCCCAGACCTGAGAAGACTCCGGTAAGAAACTCAGCGGGCTGTTTTTTTTTTGGTCTATTTACAACAATAAAATTGTCTTACTTAGGGAGATCCAGCACTCCCCCGTGTCGATACAGGCGCATCGGGCGGCATAGTTCGCAGAACCATCTCCGTCCTCCATGAGTACGCGCCTAGGGTGACGGTCGGGGCTAACCGTTACCCACACTATATTTCCACGCGTGTTTTTTATAAAGAAAAGGGGTTTAGATTCCTAATAATACGTTGGGGTCGCCAGTGCTGGTGGTCGGAGTCGGCCAAGGTTTCTGGGATATCCTTTCTAGGACACACCAGATTCCTCGGTCACACAGGCCGATGTGTCAGTAGGAGTCCGACATACCTACCTTTCTGTTGGCTCCGTTGAGGTGAAGCCCGACGGGGGTTTCGCACGAGAAAAAAGAAAGGATACTTCCCTTTGGGCTAGAATCCAGATATTTTGCAGAAAGTAAAATCTTACAGCATGAATAAAGGTAAAAGTCCTGAAATCGTAAATATTACCCACATCACCAAAAAGAATCTGTATGGCTGTCAGTCAAGACAAGAAACGTTGCAGCAAAGTTAAGTTCGTCCCTCAACCCAGTGTTATCCGGAACCCTGCGAGCACGAGCCCAATTTGCACTTGACCGGTTTTTATTATTAAATACTCTTTCTTTAGTTTCAGTCAGTTTGTCAAACGTCAATGTCTGTAGCAAGATTTTAGTAATAAATTTTCGGAAAAATAATGTTTAACTAATTTGAAATAGTGGACCAAATGTGAAAGTGCAATGCAAATATTTATGGTGTAATGTAAAGGTTTATCAAAGGGCCTTTTTCCGAGGCACACATACTTTGGGGCAGCCAGCTATCTAATCCCCATAAAATCTAGAAGACAATGAAAAAGGACAATGATGGTAAATAGACTGGCTTTGGCCGCGATGCACGGTACTGTACCTTGGAGGGTTAGATAGAACTCGAGATGAAATGAATACGTTTAGCTGCAACCACTGTTTGCCAAGGAATAGACATTGAAAGTTAGTACGGAAAATCCCTCTGCTTAAAAGAGACTTGGTGGCGAAAGTCAACATTCACGCGGGCGGAGCCGCGCGCGGGTAAGCTAGTAGGTATATAATCCACAATCAAAGGACCCGCGTCATTAGTTCATCCAAGTTCATCAGTCTTTTTATTGCTTTTTGATTTGGTATAGGTGGAGGGAAAAGGCGAAAATATTTGTACAAAGGAGAGGAGCCTCCAAGCAGCAAGCTGGAGGCAGCTAGGCTCGGTAACGCATCCTAGGCAGACCAATATGTTAAGCTGATACCAAGGGCCACTGTACCTACTCCACTTACAATAGTAATTATAATAAAACATCAGAACTACAAACTAGTAATTCAATAAAACTAAACTTACCGTTTTGCTGAAAATCGCGTAAGACCTTGAATAAAAAAAATCCATTCAGGAGAAAGATGAGAAACTTTTTCACCAATTTTCAGCTTGTTGGGAATTTATAGGGTAGTTTCGCCTGTTTTCGACCGACGCCAGTTCCCGACTTTTTTACCGACCTGTTTGCCTAATCGGCGTAGAACAGCAATACCGATACGATTAGAAGCAAAACAAAAATACTGTGGCAATCTCAAATAGTTCGGTTGTAGACACAAATAGATAAAGTGCATATGTGCAAACAGAGTAGGGAGAAAAAAAATACTGAAATATGTGGTTCGCTAAGAACATGACAGAAAGCGTGCTTCACTACGAAAAGAAAAGTGAGGAGGTTCTGCAGTTGACCCTAGATTTTTTAATTGTCGTTTTATGTTTTGGACTTTTTTGTTATTTGTACAGATAGATAATGAAGTATAGTATCTATTAAATATAGGAGTTATTGTAAATTTATTTGAAAAGTGTGTATAATTGGATGGTCGGTAACTGTTACCTCATTTTTGTAGAATACCTAATTCTCGACCCGCACCGTCGAGAATTGGCGTCACCGAGTCCAAACACTTGCATGTTTTTATACATATTGTTAAAGAAATTACTGAACTTAGATTGTGAGTTTGAATCTTATTTACATGAGAATCATGTCAGCCAGTTCGCGACCAGACTTTTTCAAGCACGTTAACAATATCACGTGTTGTAAAACCTTCTAGGTCGAGAACACGATAGTGCAATTAAATAGGCCTATACCATATTCCGACTACTATTTTCGGTGGGTACATATAGGTTTGGACATTAACGGCGAGTACATCTCGCATCATCAGTACGCCGACGACATCATCATAGTTACAGAGTTGCTGGAGCAGCTGAGCAAATTGCTGCACAGCCTAAATGGATCCTCTCGGCGCGTCAGTATTGGTGTATACATACGCCGGAACTGGTTACACCAAGACCAATTGCCATTCAAGGGAGAGTTGTTCAAGAATAATGTCTACCTTGTGCAGGTTATCCAGCTCGGTAGAAACAACTTCGAGTTAAAAGTCACCTTAAGGATTGAATTGGGTAGGTAACCTAATTGAATCCTTTTTATGACTTTTATTTCACAAAGCATTTGGCAAATTACTTCGGCTTACCACATGGCCTCTTCAACCAGTGAATTCTATCTGTTAAAATATACGGTGCCGAAGCGTGGACAACAGTAAGGTTCGTCCACAACCTAGACGTGCAGCGGGCTATGGAGCA
Organism: Lithosia quadra; assembly: GCA_963576445.1. Classification (NCBI taxonomy): domain Eukaryota; kingdom Metazoa; phylum Arthropoda; class Insecta; order Lepidoptera; family Erebidae; genus Lithosia; species Lithosia quadra. The sequence goes on along the minus strand of OY754900.1, from coordinate 4,458,802 downwards.
AGCTATGATCCTTTGAAGGATAATAATCCTGATTCTTTGAAGGATTCGTTATGCCAATGGACTAAAATTGCCGAGATAACTCGCAGAATAAGTAAGCTGAAGTGGCAATGGGCTGGCTACATCTGCTGAAGGACTAATAATGATCGTGGAGCAAACGAGTTCTATAGTGGAGACCGCTGATTGGCAAACGGAAGATGGAACAGTACCTAGGATGGACATAAATGACCTGAAAAAGGTGGCTAGGATAGACTGGAGGAAGGTGAAAGATCGAGTGCTATGGCGCACATTGGGAGAGGTCTACTGCCAGCAGTGGACTGCAATAGGCTAATGAGTGCCATTAAGAATTAAACTTTAATTTTAGTTAGTAAAGGTTGATAAAGCAGAGGAAGAACACTGATTTGTAAATATTATAGTCGTGTTATCAACTTTATAATGATTATTTTAACATCAGTTTATTGTAATAACATAATTTATATTAAATTCTGTCAAAATACGGGTTTCATTAGATTACAAATTAATAATTACTAATGTTTTACTTCACATATTTGCCATCTCACCTAATAGTCGAGAACTGGCGAATATAACGTCGAGAACTGGAAATTTCGGTCGAGAACTGGCGAAATCGGCATTTTTGGGTTTATTATTTTCTGTAAAATTATTGCATGATCTTAATGGAAGATAAAGGATATTAAATGAAAATAGACTATATTTACTATGTATCAAAAATATTCTCTATCAATAATTCATATTAATTCAATTTTATTTTTCGTTCCGAAGTTGACAACTCCACTAAACGGTCGAGAACCGGCGAAATGACCCTATAGCTTCGAATGTCTATTAACCGGACTGCAAGCAACTACGATCTTTCGTTCACGTGCGTCGTAACTCGCTCACTAGTCTACAGGTTTCGTAACGGGGCATCCTTCGCGCAGTGTGCCACTCCATGAAAATATTTACTATACTAAATATTCCGTTCGTGCAGTATAACCGTTCCCTACTACAAAGTCTTCCAAAGCAAATATGGAGGTTACCTCTCGACCTGTTCGCGCTCCTTCACAGAACCTGTTTTGAGGCATCTACTTTCCAATGCGCTTTACACTAGCTAGTGTAAACGTGTGGAGTTTTACTCGATCGTTTACACAGGAAAAAGGTTGTAAGGAAACTATTGCGGTTATATAGGAAAATACCGTAAAATTATTGTTAGGGAAACTCCCTTTTTTGTGCGGAAATCCCCACGGATACCACCCCCGTTAGTCATCGAGGGTGGTTATTTTGGTCTCGGACCGACTAAAACCGCACGTCGTTTCAGGGCTTCATCCTCGCGAACCCGGCTGACCCAGGGTTAATCGCCGGCTTCGAGATGACCCCTCGGGTTTGAAAACCAAAATGTCCTCGTTTTGCTTCACTACCAGTTTAGAAATTCTTTGAAAAAATTATGTAATTAAAATAATACCTAGTAAGTATGTGGGTGATCTCACAAGGTAATATTTTGTACATGTACTTTCAGTCTAAAAGGATACTTTTTGTTTTTTTTTAAATTATAGGTACATTAGGTACCTTTATACGTAATTGATGAACCCAATTTGAAGTGATTACTAGTCAAAGGTTGAGTTACAATGTTGTAATTAATGAAACCGTGAGAGACATACTAGCTCGTGTACAATGTTTCTGCTGTATGGAATATCGCAATACCTGTTGTGTTCTCTGTGGAATGCGGCGACGAAATGATGCGGCCTAACATAGATACATACAGCTGCTCGAAAACAGCTGATCCGAATGAGAGTGGTTCGGTGTACTTTGAGCCTATTTCTATTTATTGTCTTTATAAAACACTGTTTCGCTATTTTAGTAGTTTTTTTGGAGTTCCTAATTAGGGTATACCCAGGGTACCTGTAGAAAGATATACGTGAGCGTATTACTGTGTGGTTTTAGTCAGTTCGATCCCGACATAAGTACTTCACAGGAAAAAAATGGTGCATGATTTATTCACGATTCGTACTGTAAAGTACAGTTAACGTCAATAGTAGGTGATGATTAAACAGGTTTCAAAGTAAAACATCAGATTATTAATTATACTTACTTTAATCGACACTTAATAATTATACAGAATATAAATTACTTTTCTCAAAAACGAATATTTTAAATCTGAAAATAATGCGTCCCAAATAAAAAAAGAAAAAAAAATGGACTACTTAAATAATTAGCATTTATTAATGTTTATTATTTAATGCCTTAATGAGTCGACTAATTTAATTGGTTAGCATTTAGACAAAAAAACTAAGATCTGTTATAAATAATAGTATTTACTTAGAATTCGTCGTGAGAAGTGTAATTATTTGTTGATTGTTTAATAGCATCACAGCAATTTGAGCTTCATCTAGTTATTGTATACCTACATTGTTTTTAACAATAAATCATTACAGACAGAACAATGAAAAAGGATTAAGAAGATAACGTCCAAAGTTACCCAGATGGTCAAAGTTAACCGCTTTGAGTACCTAATTAGATCAAACGTAATGGACCTTTTTGTTTGATTCTGTGTTGTCGACTAGCTAAGACTAAAACCAGTAGCATTCTGTCATGGCCTTTCAAAAAATCCGTTCGGGAATTTTTACGTCCATCGCGGACAAGCAGACAAGAATTCCAAAAAAACTTTTTTATTTTAAGTTTTTTTTTTAATTAAAATTATTTAAAAAAAATTAAATATCTTCAATGTACAGACACAGTTACTTTACAATTTTATAATAGTATAGATTTAAAAGAAAACGTAGCTAAGTTCTCCATATCTATAGAATCAGTTTATCTGTACTAGGATTTCACACAACATTTTTTCTCAACACGTAATTACGGGCCTCATGCAGTTTGCTAAGATGCTTATCCGTGCGTCATGTCAACATCACATTCTCGTACATTTTGTGTCATTATCTCAAATTACATCTTCATTTGTTTTATAATTAACACCTGGACGACAGGCTGGTTATCTGGTGTTGTTTCTTTTTTTTAATTGCACCGTTGAACATAAAGTTAGTGTTAATTGATTTTTCTTTATAGCTATATATTTAACGTTCTTTCTAATTGTATTGAAAGCACAGACGATATTAGAATAGAATAGAATAGAATTTGCTTTATTGTACACCAGGAATAAAATGATAGCAATATAATAAAATTTGTACAGTAAAATAGGCGGTCTTATCGCAGGCTGCGATATCTTCCAGACAACCGTACCTACTTGTGCGTTATGTTGTGTAGAAAATCAATATATTAGTCAAAACTACCTCTGTTTTAAAATATAACCAAAAATTCTACGAAAAAATTTTATGACATTTTACAGTGTTATCTATATCCAAAGGAAGCATTTTTTTTCAATATTTGGTCCTCCGGATTGATGCACCCCACCTGTTGGTAAGCTGAGGTGGAGTCCAAAAAGTAGTGGTCACCATTTCCAGGGGATGCCACTAGAATGGTGATCTCTACCCAGACGGCCTCGAAAGATGCTTTTTCTCGCCCCGCTTAAAGTACCCGGTATTTATTGTAAGAGGATACTTAAGTATAGCTTAACGTGCTTTGTGTTATGGGTTCTAGAATGCGGATAAACATACTTGTTTTTTTTTCGTGAATACTTACATATTTTATCAAACCTCAGTGTTGAGTCCCAGTTGTATCCGAGGCACTCATCTCGGCGTTCGGAGTCCTCTTTACGGTATTTTCTCCTCCACCTCTGCGGTATTTGACATTCCTGGTAGTGAAATCATTTACGATTTCAACCGAGTACTTCTTAAGTCTACCTGGATCAACCGCTTCTACCTGACCTGGCAGAGGCGAGACAGAGATATTCTTTAACACCTATCTTCAAAGTGCAATAAAATTGTCAGCAACTATCTAATCATTTTACGACAATATTAGAAAATCGCCATGTGTGAAAACCTTTTAGGTCTCCTACGTTAGAACCGTGGTTAGAACAGTAAACAATGCAGTGAAAGTTGTGACTGTGACCTAGTGTTGCAGAAGCATAATAGTGAGTGCACACTCATTACTGCACAGCGTAATTAACGGCTCATTGAAAGGAGAAAATTGAATAGAAAATGTGTTGAATGAAGGCAGTTTATATGTAGAGGTATAGTCCAATTCATTGCCATCTTAAAAATTACTAAGTATTACTGGTCACATATATTGGACCATACCATTGTATGATTGTATCTATAGGGAATAGGAAAATTATTATATAAGGCGTGATAATGGCGAGTATGAGCATAGAATGAGCTAGCAAGGAGCAATTCTCAGCCAAAAATGCTTGTTTACATGGCGCATATATGCGTCATTGGCCTCAAAAGGGTTAACATATTTATCAAGCGAGAACATTCCGGTAAAAGTCGTAGATTGAATTGTTCTTATGTCAATCATATTGAGGTGAGGACATTATTTGGAAAGCCCAGGTCAAGAATACCTGCAAATGGTGATCATGTATGATAGTAGAAGTGAAACTGAACAAAACAAACTGGGAAAAAAAACACCTAAGCATTGTGACCTAATTATAGCCCCTAACCAGTGATGGTTTTATGCCTTGACATTTTAAACATTAATCGGGCATTTATTATCCGCCCAAAATGCCAGGGCATTTAACCCATCACCGCCCTTACTGAATATATTTTTTTATAGTTCTGCGAATCTGATATACCAACCAACAATAACTACACAATTTTAGAGCTCATAATATATTTATCTATCTGCTTGTTAATTACCTCATCATGGGAAAACGGCTGAACGAATTTCAGCAAAGCTATTATTATAGCATTTTAAATTTAGTTATCTTTCGGGGTAAGAGAGGTCAAGTTTATAATATAATAGTTGAATTTTTGGAAACCACTTTATGAGTTCATTGTCACTTGTTGCTTAGTCACTTGACTGCTGTGTGGTTCAGACTTCAACAAAAGCAATGAATTTAACTCGTGAATGTCATCATTACGGTACAAATTTCTGTCGTCCGTTTTCGTACCTGAAGTTATCAAGAAAATTTTTGCAACTTTTTTTTAAAAGAATTACTGATAATGTCTCCTAAAGGTAAGCGTCCACATGTCCGCATCGTACGCAACGGACCCATCGCATCAAACGAATAGTAAGTATTAGTGCGATGCGTACGATACGTATTGGTGGACGCACTTGTTTGACTTTCTATACAAGAATACTACGATCCGTTTGATTTGATGCATCCGTACGATGCGGACATGTGGACGCTTACCTTAACCCCTCTAGCTAAGTTAAATTGCTTAGGAATGGGTTCACGTTGGTAGTGTAATGGGCCATGAGAATCCCAGGCAGGACCCGGGCCCTCTTGATTGTAAGGCCGACTCCCAACGCTTCACTAAGCTATCGACGCATATTATGCGTCGATAGCTTAGTGAAGTACTACATGTATTTATAATGTATGTGTACTACATGTTTAATGAATTATGTATTATTATGAAGTATTATTTTGTTTATTTAATTTAATTTTTATTTAAGTATTATAATTAATTATATAATCCCTCATAGTAGTTACCTGAAATAAAATATTCATCCATAAGAGTTACATTTTCACCTATAAAGTGACCAATTAACTCTTATGAATGAATATTTTAAGTGAGTAAAGGTACCTACCTATTTGATTGAATATTACAACCGTGTATTACTGACTTATCCATAGGTGCCTACTATTGCGTATAACTTAAAACCGTGTAAGGATATATAGGTATTTTGACAAGACAATGGCGTGAAGTCATCAGTCAAGTACTAAATATTATCTGAGATAAATGACGTGGAATCACTGAATACAATGAAGATCTTTATCGTAATTACATTATTTGACGACACAGGAAAAAATTAAAACATGTTTATTTCGATACTTGGCATACAATAAGAAGCAAAACTTGAAACAATAATCTTGAACAAGATCAAAAAGTTCGCGCATGTGCACTAACTGGCCAGTCAATAAACCGGTACATCATTAAAAGAAAGTCAGGCTAGCGGTGGCGGATATGTCGGACTTGGACCGACTAAAACCGCACGCAGTCTGGGGTCTGCAAATGCCGGGGTGTAGGGTGGCCCAGTCCATAAGCCTTTCCCTCGCACCCCGACTGGCCCTTGGGCATCAACGGTTTCCAGGTGGCCCCTTAGGGTGTCGGAACCACGGTGCCCCCATCCAGCCTACTTATTCTGTTGGGACGAGATATGACCCTACCCTGTAGGCGCAAATGTATTTATTGTACGTGTAATGTTACGTAGTGTTGTTGTCGAAGTTGTGGACTGAAGTTTGGAGAAATGAAACGCTTCTATATTGCAATCGACCCCGAAAATGCTCGTGGCAATTCATTTGACTGAAACCCTACCATGTTAACGCACGCAAGACAAACGAATGAAAGATTTTTCGTTCGTGTTTTTTGCGTGCCCAAAGTTTAGAATGTACCATGGTAGCCCCCAAATGTCCGGCAGGATAATAGAGTCACTGAACAAATAGTCAAACACCGGAGCGAATTTATACGATAACTGTTAACAGTTATTTGAGTTAAAGTTATGCGTTGAATACAGCTAACAGGCTAATATTAATAATACCTCTACTATAATTGTACATACAGTTACATAATACATACCTACCTAAAGAAGGAATGTTTAGGAACATTTAAAAAATAAACTTAATTACTATACCACGATTTTTAATTCTAGGCAAGAAAATGACAAGTGCAACTGTCACTGATACAAGAAAGGGTGACCCGCTACAATAGTGATGTTCGGCAATCAATAGACTAGACACTTCAGTCATTCTGTATTTTTATCAGTGCATGAACCTCTTTGCTATTTATTCTCGCCTAGTACGTTACACGACGGAAATATTTTTTATAGAATTTTATCAGTTAAAGAACCTCAACGCAGTTTTAATTATCTTGCAATTTTTCCATATTTTCTCACCGTATAATTCTTCTCTGGACTTCCACGAATATTTCAAGACTAAAATTAGCCAAATCGGGTCAGCTGTTTTCTAGTTTTAGCGGACTAACGAACAGCAATTGATTTTTATTTAATAGATTTAATTACTTACCGTGTATGTTTTCTGTTTAATTACCGTAAATTACATATTTTTATTCATATAAACGCGGTTTGATATTTAATAATAAGAATTATAATCTTGACTCACGACTAACTTATAATTGTAAAACTCGATTCAACCACATCACTATTTATTTGATACAAAAAACCTGCAACACTGGAAATGTCATTTTCTTGCCTAGAATTAAAAATCGTGGTATAGCTTATTATTTTTAGTACCAAGTAGCTCTTGTACTCGTATTTGCCATAAATTGTCTGTCATTTCCGTCTGACCTCCAACCTCGAGAGGAAACCCAGCTAGATAGTGATGTAGGTATGGACCTCGAAGATCGTGATGAAACTCCATACTACAATCTTATTTTTGAAACACCTAAACTAAAATCTATACCTTCAACAAAAAAAAATCAAAATAAATTTATTACAATATTGCTTTATTTTTTTATATTGCAACTTTAGCAAGTCATAGAATATCGACATTTGCTCAACATGACATGCATGTCGACTTGCAGAATTGAAGCAAGAGAGACAAAATATTTAAATTATAACACTCGCATATTAAAACTTTCTTCATAATTTCATCCACAGATGGCAAGTCTGTTGGTATTTATCATCCACTTAATATCGTGTGAATAACTTGAGCAACTCAACCAGTTTGTTACAGCTTACTTCGTTACCAGTATCTTCTTGATTATATACATTTACGGATGACATTATATTGTGAGCTATTGTGAGTCGTATTTCTTAAAACCGCTTGTCAGCTGTATAATTTGACGCCTCTGCATTCGCGCCATAAACCATTGAAACGTGTTAACGTCAAACACAATGACAGTTTTGACATTCCAATGTTGCCAATATGTTAAAAGCATAATTTATTTCGCAGTTTAATAATGATTTATATAATGTGAAATTAAATTAGTTATTTGTTGAGACTGGTTACGAGCGTATAGCGGATACATTAGTTTTTATATGTTTACTGAAGTATGTAGGTACCCACGCTTTACAATGACTTTAAACGTGTATGGGTAGGTAATAGATAGACCGTTCTTCTTCATCTTGTTTTTTCAAACGACTTTAATATTATGAGCAAGCTTTGCGTCACGTAGACAATAGTATTATATTCATTATTATGAACAGCGCCCACGCACTGAGGTTGATGACACGTTCAGGCAGGACTCCGGAATGTCAACTGCCAATGCTTCGACCGTAGACAGAGAACGGCTTCGACAAAGCTTAAATGTTAAGGGGAGGTGTGTAACGAACTTCATTTTTAATACGTTGTAAATAAGTACCCACATTTTATCCGTAATTTTGTATTTTTAATGTTTTTATATCAAAACTAGCTGCCCGCGCGGCTTCTACCGTGACTTACTTTGTCCCCGTGGCACCTATTGAACCCATACATGTCAGAGATTTATTTGTTTTTTTAATGTTTTTCAAAGGTATGTAAATTTTGCTGATTTGTTGAAGGCTCCTCTCTTTTTATCATATGATCATTGTATTACCAGCCAAGCGTGTTTTCGTGTGTTTCGATTAACCTACTACTTTACGTTACTTTTAAACATTACCTTCAACACCGAATATTGTTTACATCTATTATTGTGTCTACAAAATTTATGTCGTGTTTAATACCCGTGTAAAATTAATGAGATTATATAAAATACGGAATGAAAATTGTGCTATATACCTACCACGAATACATATCTGAAACATCAATGCTTGGATAAATAAATAGGTCTAAATTGATTTTCGAATCTTCATGACGTCATTCTTCTTTAAACCTATGCCTGGTAAACCATGTAAGTTCAGATACTATAAAAGTGAAGTACACACATTAAAGTACAGTTAAATGCAGATAGCGATGTGCTTTTGTAAAATACGTTGTCTAAAAGACACGTTGTAAATTATTTTCATCGTTATAAAATAAATATTAGTACTAATTGGTATTGCCATTACTAAAATGAATAATGGAAAAATACCCGCTGCTTTTTTTTCAATTGCAATAGATTTCGTTCAGAAATCTCGACATATTTGTTAGTTATTCAAAAGTGTAAAAGTTAGTAAATATACCCTATATTTACGAATGTGACCTTACTTTTAATTTCTCCAGACAGGTATCGTCCATCCATTTAACATTTCCGCTTAGAAACCTACGTAACGTATTTTAACTGCAAGTTTCTTCCAAGTATGAGGTAATCAATCATATTATACATAAATTTTAATAGTCGTATTCTCAAAACCTGCTCTTAATATTACATTCACGCCGCTATTGTCAAGCGGCGACGGCATTGCTTATGTGCAAATTAGTTGAAACATTTACTGATTTGAATGCACGTTGTGTAGTGAAATTATTGTTAATTATTCATATTCATACGAAACTGACGTCATTCAAGAACTATACCTAATATATAATCGTAGATTTGATGTTTCATAATTTTGCGTAAATGAACAAATTACGAGTTGCAACAAAATATTGGTTGTTTTGTAATTTTTAACCACAATCTACGATCCATCTGAGGTTAGCCGGTTACCGGCTTAAACACTAGCGACACTTGAATTGTCATGTTTGCGATATTGCGATTGCGACTTTTGAGGCTAGGGAAGACCTTAAGAAACAAGTTAAGCCCAACGAAAATACCGTAGGCGTAGGCGATTGAAGACTATTTTTATCCACGTGAAATAATTGCAACAACAAAACTGCTACCGTTTTGTACAATCTTGGTTTGGTACAACAAAACTAAGTATTGTGTACTAAACCAGCTAATTTATCTGTTCGCTTTAACTACGAAGTTAACAATAGTAATTCTTCTACAGTATAACTACTTGCAATGATTGGCATAACGTCCAATAATATTATCGTTAGGTACTGCACTTAACTAAGTATCACTATTCACTAGTACCTACCTTCCTTTATTTGTAGGATTAGTAGTTTTTGTCTATAATTTATGAATCCTTGATTTCCTAAAAAAAGTAATCAAATTTTTAAATTTGGTTATGAGTATCACAAGACAAGTTACGTGATAAATTCAATCCTTTTGATACTCTTTTTTTGTATTGTATGATGATTGTATGGTAATAACAACAAAATTAAACACGTAATTGGTTATTGGTTGCTACAAAAAAAAATTGAAGATTTTATTTAAGTAAGTACTCATTTTTTAAGCATTCATAAGTTGTAAAATTATGCTAGGTTATTCCTCTTGTAGAAACGACATTCAGAACGAATGTTTTTATCAGAGCAATTTCGAAATCGTCACGTTTCGAAAGGTGTAAAAAATATCAACTAACCTAATAAGCCATGGCCATAAAAAGCTGTACAATAAAAATAACACTGATTCGAGAAATCACAAATAGCTATTAACTTATGTACTTGATGACTCTTCTTCAATTGAAACAAAATAAACGATTTATTCCAAGAATTACATTCACGTTGATAGAGCGTTACTTACGACGCAAACACATAAACAGTAAAAAACGTACGTATCGTGAAAGTGTCGACCCAGTTCGTCGCATCCGATCTCAATCGAAAGCAAAAGTCGATAATTACGTGAGAATTAATAGTAGTGGCAGGACTGCAACTTGTCATTTGCTGTACTTTATACTAGGCCGATGAAGGTTACCTTTGCCAACTCCATAGGTAAAATTATAAAAGTAAATATTTGGCGCGAATATGTGAACGGAACGGATTCAATAAGTACCTATCTCGACCTATCTAAATTAATTATGTATCATATCCAAAACAAAAAAAAAGTAAGTTTCTTTTGGTTCCTTCAATAATTACTTTGATAAATAATTTTATTACATTAGTTAACTTGATATTGCGCTATTTATTTATTAAAAAAAAAACAACTAATTTTCCGTCAGTCATCAGTGACGTGAACAATGAGATTACCTCCACCTGTCCAAGCAATAGCATCAGACTATAATGATCGACATCCGCACTCCACACTGACCTAGAAGAAGATTGCATGCAATCGAATAATTAAAAAGTATAGTCATTCGATTATTCTCTCTTGCACACCATGCCTAATGATTTCTCTTTGTGGAAAATCGGTTTTATTGCCGCAGGTACGCAACAAGACCGTACATATTGCTACCGCGTATACCCACTAATTAAAAAAGTAATTGCCGTTATAGAGAAATAAGAAAAACTCTTTGAATGTGTTCGAAGTTTGATTAACGCGTCTTTAGCTTTATTTATTTATTTTTATGTGGTAACTCTCGCTTTTATCGTTTTTAAAAGTTTATAAGCAGCAAGCGATGCGCTATCGGGAGCATAGCGAAACGTTTATGTCGGAATGGAACCGCAGTAACTAAAACTAGAACGATTTTACTAATGAAAGTAAAATACAAATTATCACTGTACCATACCATAAAGACTTGGAATTCATTCCTACCTAACACACTTTTCCGTTTTCCTATAATCCTGAATCATTTAAAAATGGCGTCAAAAAGCATCTTTCGAGACCATCAAACTTACCTACTTTGTTTACCACCGTTTTAATATTATTCATTACCGGCATTATAATTATTGGTCTTCATTTTGTAGACATCACTTACAGACTGCCTTATGTGCCCTATTTCTTAATAAGTTTTATTTTTGCGTTCATAAGCTCTACTTTTGCGTTAATGAGCTCTACTCTTGCGTTAATAAGCTCTACCTCTGCGTCAAAAAGCTCTGTACTTGCGTTAACAAGCTCTACTTTTGCGTTCGTAAGCTCTAGTTATGCGTTAATAATTAAGCTATCCGAAACCGAATAACACTCAAATACAAAATTTAATATAATATATTAAATTTGGATAATTATAACCCTCGTTAAAATTAATTGTTGGGGCCAAAAAACTTATGTTTAAAAATAATAAAACGTTATAAATGTGACTATAACTCGTATTCACACTTTCTGTCCTAACCAAAATTCTAGGTCAAAAACTAGAGGGAAAAACGAAAAAAAAATAGAAATTCTCTACTATTTTATCCACAGTGGCTACTAAGAATTTCTATTACATGATTCAAAATTAATTCATTGTCTTTTCTGCATAGAGATATTTAATTTGATACGCAACAGAACGTTTCATAAGAATAAAAGAACATAATAGGTACGTCAGAACTCAGAAGTCATGAGTTCGATGCCCACCAAGTTCAAATATTTTAATGCAATAATGTCTATTACTGTACCGGTCCATGGTAGGAGAGGTAGACTCTAAAATTCCTGGTTTGGCGTCGTAGAGGAAGCTGTAGAGGTCGTAGAGGTGACAACTTCGGAAGCGACCGGGACAAAGATCTTCGTGGCGGTGCACCTACTAAATAACCGGCGAGACTCTGGCGCAGTCTTTCTCTCGGGGTAGGGAGGTCAAAAGGCATTCGCCCCTTTAAAAGCCGTACAAGTTAAACAAAATAGAGGAGAAGAAATAAGCGGACCCTGTTCTTCAATTTGAAAGACTCTAATGTCTGTGGAAACAACGTTATAGGCATTCTTAACTTCACGACCATCTCTAAATTTTCCATTGAAGGTATACTGTGATTGAAGTGAAAACTAATGGTTATTTTTTTTTGTCCACAGGAAAGCACCTAGTATTCTCAACCGACCCTGAATCTGTTAAAGACGAGTTTGCTTTCGACAACCCCGGATTCAGGAACGAAGACCGTCATGCTTGGCAACATGAGGCCCCTACTTTGCCGTTGACAGGCAAAGGGCAACCGGGCCTGCATGTGGAGTTTACTAAACCCGAGCAGAGCAAAGATGATTTGCATCTACAGGTGAGTTTTGACCTAACCATGTAAAATAAATATAATTTAAGAAACCAAAAAACCCGACTGCGTAAAAACTAAAAAGATAAAAAAACAAGCACTTAGATGTCCTGTGGTCTAGAAACATAACAACTGAACAGTCGGGATCCATTATTCGATAGGCAATCTAATTTTTAGTTAATTTGTTAGTTAGTGTGAGTAGTCAGTGATAGTTACTTTGATGTGGAAACGGAATGCGATTGGTCGAAGACCAAATCACGAACTGTCTCCAGTCCTCGTTACGAATACGATACGCTTACTATTCGAATGTAATTTCGTGCTCGCCCTACTGATTAGCTATCGAAAAGTACCTACTCAAATATATTACGAAACTCTCTATAATGTTAAGATAAGCCGACGTTTACGATCGCTGTATCTCCATCGAGTGCGTCTCGATAGACAATTTAGTTTATTGCTGAGCTATTTCTGCACTCAATTGAATTGGTTTGTCTATGATAGTGTAGGAGTTATGGCGTGTATAAACTATAGTTTAATAGGTAGTTGGAATTTAAATAGGGTTGAGGTATAATTTCCTAATAATATTCTACATTGCACAGCGCTAGCTAGACTCCAAGTAACCATAGTCTTGTAATAATGGTTTCTAGAATGCGGATAAACATAACATAAATTTATATTAACATAGATATTTATAAATATCTACATAGTGAGATATTTATGAATAAAAATGAAGGTAACCAATGCCAATTCATATTCATCAATACAAATATTTGCAGTGAGTGGGAATTGAACCCGCGACTTTAGACTTAGTCGAACGGTATGCCTCTTTACAACAGAGGTATGTAGGTAGCAAAGACGATAGTAGTTATCTATCGTCTTTGGTAGGTAGTATGAGAATTCCTGTTTTTAAACCAACACCGCAGAATATATTAGGTAGAAAAAAGTTGAACCTTGACCGACAATAAACTCAAACGGAGGGTTTTGGGCAGTTATGGTAGTTATGGGGCAGGAAATCAGTGCTAAAAAACGTAAGAGACATTATTCGGTCACCCGATTAACAGGTCAAGGCGGGGTCAGTTGTGTGCTAGGGTCAGTTTGCACAGGTATTCTCTAAATGGGTGGGGACCGGGAGCCGGCGAGTCTGTCGCCAATTGATTTGAAATTACTATTATGAAACTATCATGAAATTGTATATTAGCTATCTCTGTATATTGGAGATATTTTAAAAAAATACTTGGGTTAGGTATGTTAAATGAACAAAATAATCTGAACACAATAAAATTTTGGAATTATTGTTTATTTGTCTGTTGTTTTTTTATACAAATTAAGTGGCAGGTTTGTTCGCGATGGATGAAAAAACTTTTCTATTCTTGAATCTGCCGTGTGTTTGATTTCAATTAGTTCTGTAGGCTCGGAGATATGATTTGCCTCTCCAGTCTTTTTAAGTCTCTTTAAGTCAGAAAAACACACTTTGTACTAGCTTCGGAGGGTTTTATACCACTTAGGTGTCTGACGTCGCCTGATGGGAAGCGGTTACCGCGGCCTATGAACGTCTTTTTAAGTCTCTTTAAGTCAGAAAAACACACTTTGTACAGTTTGTACTAGCTTCGGAGGGTTTTATACCACTTAGGTGTCTGACGTCGCCTGATGGGAAGCGGTTACCGCGTACTATAAACATGTGCAAGACCAAGAGCGTCACACTCGCACTGTCAACCCTGTCAAAAACCTAATGCCCTTCTTGAAGAACCCCATATTGTAGCCACAGCAGGGAGAGCACAGTGGTTATCCGTAAGAAGCGGAAATACGGTTGATATAGAACAAATATTTTCTTAAATTTCGTTCAAGAATGCTTGAATGGTAAAAACAGGTATTAGATAACATGAATGTGATATTATGACATACACGTAACGATACAAATGCTATGTGAGCTAACTGCAAACACCCGTTTAAGTGAACCGTTGCGCAATATCACCGACTGTCACCGTGAAGTCAGTGAGAGTCGCTTTCTTGAATGAGTTTGCGTCTTTCGAATCTAATGTTCTGTGTTTTGGGCGTAAAAGCTATTTGAATTAATTTTTGGAGGTAGGACACGACGGTATCTCCCGTCCGAATTGAGCAGTCCGACTAGAGTAGTAGGTAGAGGTACCTCTACCCTACAGACGATATCATGATAACCATTGTGTTGTGTTGCCGATGGTGAGTAGGGTAGCCAAAGCTCACTGGAGGGATTCTGTGCTGTCAGCGGGGAGACCCAAAGTCTCTTGCAATGTCAGCAGAGAAACTCTCTACACTACCCCTCCCCCCAATCCCACTCCCCTAATTAATATCATTTTCATTCAAATTTTTATCTTTGTAATCTGTGCAATCATCATCTACCTCGACGCTGACTGTACTTACTAGTAGATAATATTTATAGTCTTTTTACTTTTTAAAGTTATGAAACAATTTCATACTTATTAATACCGCTATTTTAAGTTGAATTATTTTATTAACAACAGTTTCATTCATAAGAATTCTGTTCAGACGTGACGAACCAACAAACAGACAGACAAGTTGTAGATATTATGGCAACAGTTTTGTGTTTACCTATATTGTTATTACCGACCTACATGAAAGTTAATAAAATTACCGTTTGGTTTTTCACGGTCAGTGC
The DNA here is from genome assembly GCA_963576445.1 of Lithosia quadra. Classification (NCBI taxonomy): domain Eukaryota; kingdom Metazoa; phylum Arthropoda; class Insecta; order Lepidoptera; family Erebidae; genus Lithosia; species Lithosia quadra. Next base: position 4,443,329 of record OY754900.1, on the reverse strand, counting down.
TCGTGGATTTTTAATCTGCTATCTACGAGTATTTTGACTAGACCAAGGAGCTTAAATAACCTCCTTGGACTAGGGTAATGCATAAACTCCTAGACTATACAGTAGTTATAAGTGTAGTATGCTATGTAATGAATTTTTACATAGCAATGGCTGTTTATGTATGTACAAAAAAGAATTTTCTAATTAGCACTGTTGCGATTTTTACAAACGTTTAATGTATACACCTAGAATCAGTAGGTTAGTTTTAAACCCACCATACCGGCGAGTGCAGCGATGGTAGCTGAATGGATAAGGACGTGGCCTCTATTCAGAGGTATCAAGTTCGAATCCGGCCGCACAGTACTAATGTAAATTTCAGAATTGTGGAATTTATATAATGCTACTTACCACATGATTTACCATCTGCTGATGGTGAAGGAAAAACATCGTGAGGTAACACTACATACACCGATGGTGCTACAGTGGTGGCCCTCAGTTTGACGGCCTTATCAAATGCTTTTTCACGCCCCGCTTAAAGGACCCAGGACAATAGGATATCGGATAATCAACAAAACAAACAAACATTATTAAAATCCCGTCAATTATCATAATAGTAATATGTTCACGAAGTTTGCCAGTAACTACATTGAAATAAAGTATGCAACTTGCCACTTTCATTGCAAAAAGAACTCAATACAACCTCCGGACGCAGCCACGGTTCCAAGATAGCTATTATAAAATAATAGTGATATGATAGTTTTGTATAATGCCAACATTACCGAGCTAATACGTCAGTATATACCACATTAGTTACGCTTTCCTAACACGAGACGAGGTTTTATATTGACCGGTGTTACTTTTTATAGACAAACGGGATTTTTGTATATAATCACGCTTGGTACGTACAGGGGTAGGCAGAGTTATCCTTCTTCATCATTAAACCGCCAATACTGAAAATCCAAATATTGCATTGGTGCTGCTCTCCTACATTTTTTTAATACCACGTAGGTGGCAGACAAGCACACGGCCCACCTTATGGGAAGCGGTCACCGTGGCCTATGGACGTGTGCAACACCGCTACAACAACACTAAAGGTGTCACACACGTATTTAAGGTTTATTTCGCTTTTGTAGGAGCGACTGCCGTCTGTCCGCCCAACCCTGAGAGAAAGACCTCCGCCAGAGCTTCGTCCATCAACCAGCAGGTGTACCAGCTTGCAGGTGATGTTGACTTGGGCTTCGGAGAACTGGCTTTGTACCCTGTTTGCTAGTTATGTACACGACATCTCAGAAACTGATGCATCGTTATTATCGTTAAGCTCAAATTTTGACACCAATACATACAACAGGCTACAACCCGCTTCAAAGATGTTTTTTTTTTCACATTTCTTATAGACAGCATCGCAAGTTGGTTATAGGATTTTATTACGAATTGATTCCCGGAAGAACCAGGGACCCGGGTCGTTAGTAATATATGTATTGTATAAATAACACAAATGCCAACCCTACGAGTACAATTTAGATCAGCATTCCTATGCAAGTCGTTACAAATCGATCTGGTCCGGATTTGCTGGGCTCGCGAACGAACTGGTTTCTGGTTTCTGGAATGCCGTGCCAGTGCGCAATCTTACTTAGATTTGTAAACAAGTGTCTCGCTATCTGTTTGTGAGCTGCTGACTTGAAATGGAGACTGAGAATTGATCATTATCATCATATCGTTAATATCAGTTGCATCCAAAACTTGTACTAGCCTAGGGTTTCCTCTTCTTGAGTACTTGGTCCGGAACCTCCGGCGCACCAAGAGCAACGGAGATGGTAGCGCTTCTCATTCGCAGGGGAATACGCTGCTGCCTGCCTGCGACCAATTCCAGCTGAAGCGGTAGTGACGCTGTAGAGTGTGTAGAGGGTTGCTCTACACGTGTCTCTGGCTAGCAGAGTGTAGAGCAGGCAAGGGGTGGGCTGGTTCTCCGAGCGTAAGTGTGAGGGTAACACATTGTCATTAAGGTGACAAGATTACCGCAGGTCACCGTAAAGAACTTTATGGCTCCATGCTCGCCCACTCGACGCTCGAAGGAGACCATCTTAAAACTTTAAATGGCCCAAATTAATCTACTGTGCGAATATTTTATTGGGTAAGTCGGTAACTAAGACACGAAATGGCGTGCGGTTTTAGCCAGTTCGAATCCAACATAGCCAACCCCCGGTGACCGATAGGGATGGTATCTTTGGGGGTTTCAGCATGAAAAAAAGGGTGCACTCTTGGGCCCGCGAAGCCAAGAATAGTCAACTCAAGGGAAGAGTAAATAGTGCATCCCAGGACTAGCACATCCAAAGCTGATGATGTTGATGCGCACCTAATGCGCTACGGAGACTATCAGAAAACAATTTTATAAGTAAAATAGAAAGGGAATCTAATAATTAGGTAACTAACTAACGACATAACATTTGAATTCGATTAGTTATAATATATTTTAAATGATGAAACGCCAAGGCTATTATATGATGTCATACAGCCCAGATTACCTTTAATACCGTTTAAACTATGATAAACCTGTTTAATGTACGTATCACAAACTTATCTCCTAGTCTATGGAATATTCCGACTATTAAAATTAAATTATGTGTGTGCTAAGATGAAGTATAATTTTATGATAGTTTTGTTTTTAATTGTCTTGTTGATATCATTTAATTTAGATACATATAACATTATATTGTCAAAGAAGCTTCGAAGATCTAGATCTTCGAAGCCGATCAGCCTACCTGCAAGTCGCTACAGCTGCTGATTGACGCTCGATGCTCTGGTTTGAAGTCATACAACAATCGCTTTTTTATATTTAGGTGATTGAAATGAGATCGAGACTAGACTAGGCTGAGGTTAAATTTGAACACATTTTTTGCGAGAATTGGCCCACGCCTGTTCCAAAGGCTTACTAGGTACATAAAAGTCCTATATTACTATTCTTACAAGAATAGTTTATTCTCATTAAGAGTGGAAAGGAACCTCCTGAAAGAACATATCCTTGAAAGGACTACTTCCAAAAATTACACATGATGTAGAGAACTTATTAAGTTCCATTAACAATTGAATTTAATATAAGTACCCAGTATAGGCACATATACCTACGGGACTAACAAAGATACCAATTTGTTTACACTTAAGTAGATAATATATGACAACAATATATACAATACATAATAGATAGATTGTTTCCACAACTGTAGATACACGAAACTACAACACAATGTCAAGTTCAAAACAGATGCTCCGATAAGATATCAATTGTTGTTGATCTCACACACTTGAGACAAACGGCGAAACATCCGTTGTTATGTAAACAATGCCACAAGATAAGCAATAATAACAATCTCCCCCATATCTTCAGATCAGACTTCATCCCAACTTCACACCAACAAGCGGGCTCTAGTCAATGACGGACTGAATATTTTTAAGCTCAGGTGAAATCCCCTGAAAATAGTGGCCACTATTTTAAGGGGTTGCCCTTATAATTATAATGATGGCCACATTGATGCCAGTAGCACACTTCCGCTGTGAAACCACATACAACTAGGTAGATGCCCGGCATTTTGGGCGGAAATAATAAATACCCAAAATGCCAGGGCACAGGGCATAAATCCAGCAGCCTATCATTGAACAGAACTCATACAAGTATCACATTTAGAATTTTGTTTTTATGAAGTTACTAGCTGTTCACCGGGGCTCCGCCCCCGTAAAGAACTGGTCAAGTTCACGTCCCCACGATCAGCAGAATTCCCAGGATATAAAGAAGCCACTTCAATTTATTTTAATATAAAAAAGCTAAAATGTGAAGTGATTAATTTACTTGATTCTTGAAGATATTAAAACATGTGTCATTTAAGTTTAATTTTATTGTTAACTTGCGTACTATTTGCAATTACATACTTATATTTTTAATTGAATATAAAAAAGTCAATTAAAAATGCATTTTCGTTACACTTGTAGTATTTTGTTAACGATATTAAAAACAAAAAATAATAATTTAAATTACCTACTAAAAATAAATAACAGTAGAATGCAATTTTAGAATTTTAACACTTTCTATAAATTATATTTTAGTGAGTCTTAGGTAAAATTATGTAGGTAGGTATTTATTTATGATAGGTACTTGATTTGCTTGCATAACCATAAAGAAACGAATTACAATACATCTATCTCCTTTAGCTTAGTCGTTAACAGAGACAACAGATTTAATTTAAGACACTTCTTGTCTTTCTATCAAACCAAATTTTGTTTTGTCAAGATTTTGATTTATAGATTTGTTATGTATAAGAGCAGACGGAATTTTATACAAGGCGCGCCAATGAACTAATCGTAGACTATAGACTAATCACGGACGTCAAGGGGCTCCCGTCATTGGTCTTTTATTGAGTTTTTGATTGATCAGTTGGTGGCTACTGTGGTTATTGCATATGCGCGGTAATTTTGAGGTTTATCCAACATTTTTGTCTCAAGGTATACTTCTATTCCATTCTGAACAGCCAAGCACTTTCTTTGGCAATCACTCACAAAGGCATATAAATGCATTATTCACACAATTTGCAGCATTCACTATCCTTTCTAACTGCACGTGTAATGTTGACAGTAGGTACTTACTTTTTTTGTTTGTTTATTTGTTTTGTTTATTGCCCTTTCATAAACATAACATTCAGATCAATGAAATTTCGAAGCAATTAGTGTGTTAACTTTACCTAATGGTTTTAGATCGGAAAAAGAGGCAATCCAGAACGGCTCCCGTCTGACCCCGCCCAAACTCCTCAACCCCTCCCCTTAGGCAGCGCGAGTGTGTCACCTCTGATGTTGCACACGTCAATAGGACACGGTGACCGCTTCGCATCAGGTGGGCCGTGCGCTTGTCTGTCACCTATGTACTATTATAGTATAAAAAAAACGGGACTTGAACCCGTAACCAGTCCCTTACAGAGGGAATACTCTGACTGAATTACCAAGACAATCCTACATATTCCAAATTCTCCGTTAAGTACATTTTACGGCTTAAAGCGCGGTTGGAGCCATCTACTTGCGAACTACGGAAACAACGGCACGTGGTAGCTATTTTCTGCGATTTCATTTGCGAATGTTTCGATTTTTCTGATGAATAGTGCATGTCTACGGACCCTATGCTGGCTGAGAAGGGAAGGGGATCGGGGGTCAGGTCGTCAGTCCCAGGCAAGCGGGGCTGCGGGCAGAAGCTAATATTTTATTATAAATTTTAATTTAATGTATCTGACTGTACAATGGTTCGTAGAGCTGTGTGATGATAATAATAACCCGTTCACATGCTGTATTAATCATTAGTTTTTTTCTTTGCTGCTGTTTGTTCCGGCACCATATAAAAAGTGGCAGCTAGACGTGATGGCGGGTTTTTCATCATATTATATACTTACGCCGTTCTCTCTCCGGGGGTAGGCAGAGATAACAGTCCTCTTTATGCTCTTTTGTCTTTTCTTTTCTTCTTTCTTGTCTTTGTCTTGTATTTATGGTCGATTGGAAGTACTTAACACATTTTATTGGGTCGGCAGCGCGAGTGTGATGCCCCCGGTGTTGCACGCGTCCGTAGGCCACGGTGACCGCTTCCCATCAGGTGGGCCATGTGCTTGTTTGCCACCTAAGTGGTATATAAAAAAATCTTCTACTCCATTCGAGAGCCAACCCCGGTTGCTTCCAAATCTTACAATTTGGAGCCCCGGGTACGATCTCCTACTCCTTCTATGGAAATTTTGTTTTAGCTTTTACAGGAGCGACTAACGTCAGATGATGATGATTACAATTTAAGATGGCGACACTATCATAAATATGTAGGTACCTACTTATACTGTTAAAGTAGAAGCACAGATAAATAAAAAATAGCTTAATATGACAGCACAGGAAATTGCTTTGCATTTTATTATCCCTTATTGCACTAATCAAGATCGTGTACGGCCATTGAATAGGTACTTGAATCCAAATTATATATTACTAGCGTACTTGTGTAACCAGTAACGGCTGCCCACTTACATTATAAAAATCTATTAAATACTTTGAAAGTTAAAGAAATATGCCTCGGTGACGGTGTTAGCCGTACTGTCAACCCCTCCGCTCGGCTCTATAGTGCCTTCTGCTAGACAGATGGTCACGGCGAGAGCCCCCGAGTAGTCCTATACAAGGCCCCTCAGGGGCGGCAACATCACCACGAAGCATCATCAAGGGTCTGTTTAATCGTTTTTCTCCTTTTGGTTTGGTTTTTATGGGACTGACTGCCGTCTGACCCCAACTCCGAGTGCAAAGCCTGCGCCAGAGACTTGTCTGTTAGCTAGCAGAAAAAAGGACACAAAGCAAGGATATTAAAAACTTCAACATTTAGTGTTTCATTGAAAGATTGCTTATAATGGAGTACCTACCTACATCATTACTTAGTTTTATTACCAAACGTATACTTTTGTATTAGTAGAACGCTGATCTCATATTATAAACTAACCTACCTTTTGAGACTCACCCTGAGTCATGTCTCCATACCGCCTACACAGATTATAATCATAATGATTGATTAATCTAGAACATTAGCGAAACCCGTCAAATGCAATAATAGATCACTCATTTACCGAAATTCGTCGTTTTGTTTTTCAATTCCGGTTCCCACAGCTGTCAAGACTGACAAAATCTTTGTCTATGGTTTTAATGGTCCATTTTATTTTGACGCTGGCAACTTAAAGGTTTTACACAAGGTCATCGAATCAAGTAGTGTTGCTATATCGACGGATATTACCGTGTTTGGGGGTCATTTTATTAGTCAATGGTTTCTTGGTTAATTATCAGTTAGGTGCGTGTAGATTTTTGGAATCATTTCATAGCATAATTATTAAAGCCTGGGAGCTGTAATTAAGATAATATTCTGCCCTATTCGTTTTTAGATGCGGTTCATGAGAATCTAATTTAGTTAAGTGTTCACGCAAGTGCATTTTCTGTTCGAGTCCGTAGCAAAGTCGACCATTAGTATTATCAGGCAGCCTTGTGTAACTAGTTTTCTGTGGGGTAGATAGATATAGTCAAGGCCGCTATGTGGAAGTTTCCATAAGTTGCCCTTTTAGAACGTGTGTAAAAGAATGTGTCGTCATTTCGGGGCTTTTGTGATGCAAAGATACTTTCTAGAGACATTTCTTATAGATGGAATTGATAGAGAGGATAGTTATTTTCGAAATCGTACGGGAAATTTCTTAGTATCAGTGCTCATAATATAATTATATACTTTGCCTTACCACCCATGATGTCAGATGTCACATCACCTTTTCAATATTCTATCCTGAACGTACTTAGAATATAAATAAGATAATTATCTGCACAACTAACACTAAACGGATGCAAGGCTCCCTGCCTGCCTGACCGATGATGTCATAACCTCAAGTCATCATACCGCGGTGTAATCACCAACAACAACCTTTTTATTCAGCTAGGTATGTACACAGAGCCGAGTAGGTAAAGATTGTGTGACCTTAGCTTGTCATTTGAAGATACAAATAAAAAAATAACGGATTTGTCTCTGGTTTTGACTTTTTTTTCTTTATTGCTGTCGTTTAGAGGTGTTATTTTGTAAATAAGTGCTATATAACGTTAGTTATAGCCTATAGAATGTGGCTTTGCTTAGGGTTCTTGCTAGCTTTACAAGAAGCTAGCAAGAGCTGTGAAATCGAGATGTTATCGGAACTGAATTTTGAACAATTTTATTACGAAAACTGACCCTCTGGAATGGGTATTGGTAACCTATTCCAGGGTTGTGAGATTGGAATCCGAATTCCACGCGGTTGGAACCACGGATAACAGCTAGTTATATGTAATCAAATCTCATTCTAAAACGTATCTCGTACTTGTCCACAGCGTGCTCGAGTTCGCCGCGTGAAGCTATGGGCTCGGGACTTCACCGGTCTAGGTTTCAAGTGCGGCGGCGGCGCGAGAGATGGCGTCGTCGTTCACTCGGTGCTCAGAAGTGGACCTGCTGCCGCGGCCAAATTACAACCAGGTACCCATACTCAGATCCTGAAGGTTCCATAAGTTTTATGCAACTCCTCCATCATCCAGCTTAGATTACCTATTCAATAGGAGGGCAATCTCAATGAGGGTAGGGTGAAAGAAAGAAACTTCCTCAGATTTCCCTTCGTTCGCAGTTCATCAATCAATTTTGCTTGCCGAGAGATTGAAAACTGGGGGAAATGTTTCAGAAAACTGGCGATTCAGAGAATTAGTCATTTAGAGGATTAGCCTTTTTGGGAATTAATCCTTTTGTGACTCTTTGGCCATTTTGAGAATTAGCCTACTGCGTGCGCCTAAACTTTCCTTATTTGTAGCCTTGTTTCAAAATGATGTTCTCAATAAATATTTCAAGAATAAACAGTAGGCAGGTACACAATAATTTGCTTATGTGTCAGTCCCACCCTATAGGGAGAAATGCGCGTGATAATACCTAACAAAAACATTATTATCACGTAGCTTAACCAATCACAGTAGACAAAATGTCAAAGGCATTAAGCACTTGACATTTCGCCAAGGGGACTTTCTACCAAAAACAACGACATTTTTATAATGTCACTTATTTGACTTTTGACATTCAATTAGACATTTTATTTTGTATTTTGAACTGTTTTTAATAATACTTAGTTGTTAAGGTAATTAGAAAAAATTGATAGGTACTACTAGGTACTAATACACTACCCTTTCTACCAATTTGTTCTCGATGGACGCAAAAACTACTGAGCGAATTTTGATGCGTTTTTTATTCTTTGAAAGGCGTTGGTCAGATCTTGCGCATGTTTAGTCACAATCGGTTGAGTAGAACCGGAGATATAGGTAGTCAATAATCGCCGAAACGGACTTCCAAATAATTTTATACCAATATATTTCTCCCCACATTCCAGGTGACAAGATAAAAAGTATCAAAATCGAATTCACGGGTACTCCATTAGAAGATGCCGTGGGTATACTGTCCCTCGCGTCCCCGTACCCGGTAGAGCTGGAGCTGATCGAGGGCGGGCGGGCCAGCGGGGCGGGGAGGGGGGTGCAGCATCCCCTGCTGAAGCGCGCAGGATCTACCAGCGATGTTAACACGGTGAGAACAATATATCATCTAAGTACTACCCGTTCATGCTAAGTTTGCCGCTGTCAAATGACGTCGGTATAGTGTTGTCTCACTGGAATTAGAACTGAGGTCTATTTGTATAAACTAGTTCAAAAAATAATCAGGCAAGTACTTTGTTTTAGGGGTCTGAAATTTTCTTGCGAATCATGTAGCTGTAGAAAGTTATTATTTACTACAAGACTATCTATTAAGTAAACATACATTGGTTGCTAGATACAAAACGCGAAGGAAGTCATCATACAGAAGCAGCGTTCTAGTCTATGTTATCAAAATTAACAATGCATGTTTAGAATACAATGCGTGTGCGCTGGAATGTCTCGCGGTCTATTGTTTGTGGCAGTAAACAATGGCGGTTCATGTCAGATATTAGTGACGAATGTTTACGCCTATAGATTTTTAATAAATTACATTTTGTTTCTTTTTCCTGCCATGGTTTCTCGAGTCCCGGTTGCATCAAAAACTTGCACTATGGGCCGTTATTTGTTCCATTATAAGGGTCATTTTCGCTTCAACGGGAGCTACTGCCATCTAGGCCTCGATTCTGCTAAAGGCAAACCACTGATACTCTAAAAAAGGCTATTTAATTGAAGACTTTACCGCTGTATAATTAAAGTCTAAAATCAAATGAAAAGAATTCGTGGAACTTTTTCATTCACTCTACATAATATCATTTAGTTAAAGTATGTGCTTAAATGATATGTGTGAAGTGGCATGACAGTGGCTTGTTTTAACAGAATCAAGGCCCTGATCTCTAATCCAAAGAGAGAAGCTTCCTTTTATCTATTTATCGACTCATTCTCTCCTGCGGTGTAAAGTCTCTTCTTATAGCAACTTTCGAAAACTTAATCAGTTAAAATAAACTCAGAACAGTTTTACTGGAAGTAATTACTAGTTGTTTATGAAAATTGATTATTGAAATAGGTATACTGTTTTCAAATTGTAAAGCATGATTAGGCCCAATGTGCTAATTGATTAACATTTTATTTACAGCTCGAGAAAGAAGCGAAGCTGTTGCACCCGCCAAAGTCACCGAACACGTCGAACTCTAACAATTCCACCCTAGAGACCAAACAGTGTAAATCAGGCATCAAGAAGATGTTATCAGATAAGATCATCACCTCCACCACACTTGAAAGAACAAAGAAAGAGAAGAAAGAAGGCATCACTACGCTAGAAAGAGAGAACGAGAAGAATAGCAAGCTGGCTAACAAATCCAGACATTCGGACATCCCTTCAGCTTTGAACAAACCAGAAAGAAATAAAAATAGGCACTCAACGGGCAGTGACATCCAAATAATTCAACCCGAGAACGGTATAGCAACACAACATATTGAGCAATCAGAAATACAGAAACGCGAATATGATCCGAAAAGGGCAATGAAATTCGGCATAAGAGTTTTACCGCCAAACGTACCGGACGATGGCGTCCTAAAACATAAAAGCGTCGAAAATGGTTCAGTAACCACTACTATTGGCACAGTTGTCGTCGAAAAAAAATCTATTGATGAAATAGATAAGCCTGAACCTCAAAGACCTGCACCTACTGTGCAAATCAAACATGAAAACGAAACAGAACAGAAAAAGCCTGTAGTTGCCAAAAGGCGAGAGAAGATGGCTCCACCAATACCTAATGCTCGAGTAAAAACTAATGAATCGGACACCACTGTTAGTCTAGAAACATCTAGAACTTCGGAAACATCGAAAACTTTTGAAACCTCTACAACTACATTCACTAGGACCGACCTTAATTCAAGTGGAATTAAGAGAGACGAAAATGGTATCCCCCAGGAACTGCCACAGCATATGTTAGATGCCGCAAAAGCAGCTAGAACGAATCGAAAGAGTTCTTCAGAATTTGTTTTCGAGAAAGAGAAAACTGACCATAAAAAAGAGGAAGCGCCCAAACCTAAAAAATCTAAAGGCAAGGCTCCTTCGCCGCCTGATCTTGACAAAAATAAAACAGATGACAGTATACTTGAACAACTCAAGAGAGTAACCGATTTCCTGAGCAGTGAGAAACATCACTCGAGTTTACTACATGATGATTCCACAATATCAAGCAGGTCTGGAGCTTCAGTTGTAACACAAATAAATACATCAACACCCAAAGTCAATAAAACTAAGAGTACTTCACGTCTTGAAGAGTCCATTAACTTCAGTCAAGATGATATTGACGACATTGTGTCAAAACCATTCAGGAGAGAAAGTGATTCCCTTAACAATTTCTTCGAAGATTCTAAATCCAATATGTCTTCAAATCAAGACATATACTCAGTGAGATCTTTAAACCATAGCGATAAAAGTGACAAAGGATCCACAACGATAGAACTCAATAATAGTGACATCACTATACATAGTTCTCCAATTAAAGAGACAATACACTCAGTGTCGGACAATGTGTCAATTTTGGATGAAAATGAAAGAAAAGCAGCTTCATTGGGTGATTTATCTCGGTTTGAGTTAAGAACTAAGTCGAGCATACAATCTACAGGGACTTTAGAAAGAGCCCAGAGTCTGGATATTTCTGCTGAAGACGGCGAAATAGAAGAGGCTACTTTATCACCTAAAAAAAGAAAAGCTATGTCTGTAGTCGAAACTTCTTTCTATGATTCAACCACTCAAGATCATCTGCCAGAAATGTTAGATTCCGATCAAGGGGTCGTTATTAAACATAAGGAACCCCGACTCAGTCTAAATATCGCTAAAACATCGGCAATGGAAGGACTCAATACTTTCCAGAGGAACCGTCTTAAGAAGGCTTCAGAGTTTGGTAACTTAGAGGACGCTATTGTGAAGGGATCAAGTAGCTCAGTAGATTCTGAGAAAAATGAAGAGCATAGTCATACAAAACCAAAAGAATTTGAGTTGTACAAAGAAACGGAACACGAAACATCCGACCATTTGGCTAGAAGAATAATGGATGAAAATATGAAAGTACATTTGAAGCTTGTGTCTGAATTCGCTAAATCCACTTCAGATGGCAGTAACATGAGTTCTTTGGATAGCACTCAAGAACTGCCTCCAGCTACTGAAAAGCCTTCTACAACTTCGACAAAATATGAAGAGAAATTAAGCATGACTTACGACACGAATATTCCAGATGATCTTAAAATGTCTCGCAACACATACGCAAATAGTTTAGAGAGACCAAAATCAGATATGATGAAGAAGTTGTTAGCCAAAAATCCAATTTTAAACGTACACATTGACCAAAGTGCAGAAACACACAAATATGAAGCCAGTACCAGTAAAGAAGCCGCTCCAATGACAGACGCACATAAATCAGCCTTGCATCAACCTGATATCGTGAACTTTGATCTTAAAACTAGCACGCAAGCTGAGAAAGTTCGAGATTACGACGATTTCGTTAGTAATATCAGAGTAGGATCCAATAACAACAGTTTGAAATACAACAAAAAACTTGAGACTTTCTCAAGCACAGAATGGACGGACCCTAAAGATAAGACCAATGTAGTAACTATAACTACAGAAAAAATTCAACCAGTGGAAGAGAAACGAAAATCTTATACGAAGTCTATCGAAATAGGTGAGCCTAGTATAAGAGTAATGCCTCCTGATGTTCTAGAAGGCATAAGAAGGAGACATGATGAAAGGGAAAATAGGACACTTTATATGGAACCCGCAAATATGTCAATTACTATGACGCAAGAACCTGTACAGAAGAATGTAACTGTTAATGTTGCTGAAGATGACTTTGGCAATAAAGTCATAACTCAAAACGTAGAAAAAATCTCCACTAAATATATCACAACGAAAACTGAAGTACCTTTACAAATAGAGCAGGTTAGTTTCGGTATCATGAGAGGAGGGCAAGTTGATACAACGAAATTAGAGGAAGGTCAAATTAAAGATATTGATGCCAGAGTTTTAGATGAAATCAAAAGAAAGAATCCTAACATGCATTTCGTAACGGATGAACCAGCTTTTACTAGAACAGAAACTATTATACTAAACACCACCGATATGGATGAGGTACAAGCCAAAGCATTAATGGAGAAGCTTAAGAACGATCCAAATTTCATGTCGCAGAAAACTCCAGAAGAGTTATCCAAAATGGGGATAAGAATAGTACAGGATTTAGAAGACGTAGAAACGACTAGTCGGGACACAGTTGAGCTTACTAAAACAAGATACACAATCAATCCTACAGGAGTTACAGATGTTGAAAAAGAATACAAAGATTTTGATATCAAAAGAGATCACATCACCGAAATACAAGTAGTAACTCCACGGACAGAAAAAATACAAAAACAAAAAGAGAGTAAGGATAAAATCTCCAGTAGACAGAGAGCGCCACCATACACCGAACCACCTCTAACTTACGAATTAGATATTGAGTTGCTAAATGATTTCATTCACAATGAAAGACACTTCTCAGCCAAACAGCAAGCTGACGCAAAACGAACGAAACACTTATCGAACGAACCAAAGAAACGCCATTCAGACTTCGATCTGCCAAGAAACAGTCATATCAAATTCCGCACAGCTACATACGAATCTCCAAAAGGAACGATAGTCACGAGCACTGATCTAGAAAACCGTAGACTATCGCAATTAGACCAAATGCAACTACGGTCACCGGAGCCATTAGTATCTGGTTCAAAACCGACGTTAGCAGCGAAACCAAGCAATATACCGGTAAAAGCGGAAAAAGGTAAGCAGCAGCAGATTCCTGGTGTTTCGTCGAAAATACCGGTTTTTACAACTCAAAAATCTTTGAGTCAAGAGAATTTGAGTGAGACAAAATTTACATTACCTCGATCGCCTCCACCGACGTTCAGTAGCTCTGGCAACATTTCGATAACTTCGATAAAGAGCAGTTCTAGAAGTCCTAGTGGAGGGAAATTGTAAATTTAAAAAGTTGTTTTAGTCGTCGTAGCGTCTTCTGGCACGGGTCTAGCCGGAGGGTAGCGCCAGTTATCCCTCAGTCCCTCCACCATTTTATTGTCCTTCTGTTCTGTTAAAAATCTTATCATTCCAATGTAACACCCAAAATCTAAATCCCTTCCTTCTTCCCCCCTCCCCGGATCTAAGTCCTGGCTACGCCCGTGTCTTCTGGAGTATGAATCCTACCTGGACATGGAGATAATTATAGTAATTTTAAGTGTTATTGGTTAATTATATACATTGTTATGAGGTATAATGTTGTTTGCTGAAGGACTAGGGTAACTCCGGAGTCAAGCATTATGTACAAATTTGCTTCTATACAAATTTATAATTGATATGCTTATTTACGTAAGAAAACTTTGACTTTGTAAACCTTAATGATCAATAGGTATAATAAAAATAAATTACCTACTTGAAAAGATCTTTGGATTCTTGATTCTGAAGTCAAATTATTGTCTTTTTATTTAAAGTCAAAGTTTCAAAACGAAACAAAACAAAAAATTATAACGTCATTCACCTTTTTTATATTCTTTTTTTTAAATTTAAAACCATTTATGTCTTGACATTGCGTTTGTTATTGTAATATTCGCTTGTTTGAAAAAATAAAATTAAGGAAAATATAAAAACGCATTCATCTTATTTAAATAACGGTACCGGCGTAAGTCGGTTTCTTTTGTATATACTTTGATGGTTTATATAGGTGAACCTAGACAGCATTGATATCACAAATATGTGATAATATAAATATATTATTGTATAAATACAATCAAATACAATATAATACATGTATAAATTTCTGAAATATATCCTTATTTTTAATTAAGTATATGTACTTAAAATTAGTATAAATCTTCGAAAGTGTCTTATTAAGTGCCAGAATATTAATGTTAATATAATAAAGTACTTACCTATATTTTCAAATATCATTCCAAATGTGCCTTCTGTAATACATTATGCTATTACAAGTAACTTTATACAATTAAAAGGAAAATAAATATTATTCTGTTGTTAGGTTGTGAAAATATCTAAATAGGTGTATAATTTTATGTCACAATGAAATATTTATCACAAATGTAATAATCCATTTGATATTGTATTATTTAATATATTATTTTTTATTACCATTTGACATTCCGTCCGAAAGTATTACCAATATTAATTAATAGGATTATGATAAGTAATTATTATTTAAGTTTGCAGCGTTAAAAATGCAGAAAATCGATTTCTGGGCCATTTGTTTGTTAGGTTAATAATACTTATATTTATGATATTTTTTTTGTTAAAGTTGATAAAATGTCGATGATAAAATAAAGGTTTACTGGAACTAATTAACATATTATTATCACAGTTATAAATATTGTATTTTTTATCTGATGTATAATAAAATAAATAAGGATAAAATGTTTCTGTGGGTTTTATTTTTGTAGTACTCCTACATTCGTCCTACTTACATCGATACAAGTATAAGAAAACTGTTGCAGTATCTACCTATTTAAAACGATTTTGGAAGTTTCACTGAAAAGCTGCCATCCGTCATTAAGTTATACCTATAGGTACTCAACTCACCGACATTCAGCAAAAACAATGTGATTGATCCATTGATTCCTTAGATAGGTACCTATTATATTTACTTTACAATACCTCAACACAAAGTGCCACCCAGATAAATAGCAATACGAACCTTGTGAAACTACTGAGGTACAATGACCAATTAATAAAAATAAAAATCATAGCAGAAAAAAAAGAACTACGAAAAAATTAGTTCTGCATATTTTCGCCAGATGACCTTCAGCGTACTATTTACTGTATGTTTTCACAAGGTTAAGAAACTCAAATAAACTTAGGTATATGTTTAAAATCCTCTATGTTGTCGACCATGAAATTGAATTGTAACGCCAATTAACTATGAACAGTTTCAACGGTAATATTGCGAAGGAGTCCCCGTAAGAGAAATATTGTTTAAATAATGAAAGCTCTTGAAGTAATCTTCGTATGTAATACAGTGTACGGTGAGTACAAGACCGTATTTAATTTCAACATTATTTTTTGTGTGGAAGCCCCTTACCTCTTACGCGGCAGACAAGCACACAGCACAACTGATAGAAAACGGTCACCGTGCCCTATGGACGTATGCAACACCAGGGGCGTTATACTCACACTGCCAACCCTGTAAAAACCTTCGACCACAATTGTGTTCCATCACACCTGCCCGCCAGACGCTTGGAAGGATATGGATTGGATTCCGATTTGTTGTTGAGGATCAAACTTCCCCCATAGAGAGACGCGCGCAGAAACAATGCACTACCATCCAGGGCCTGCTTCTGTTAGGGTGACAACTAGCCTGAACTGAAGGCTATTTCACTAAAGCAGCCAGTTTGTCTGAGTGGCCAGTATCTGTAGTATCCTTTAATTCAGAGTGCAGTCCGCACTACTTTAAATCATCATTACTTACTAAGTACATGTAGAGGGCCCTTTGTCAGCTGGGCTGCAAGGGAAATGCAAGGCCACCTTACGCCCTGGCGTCTGAAGGCCCACGGGCCGCGGAGTGGTTTGTATCCGTGGTGATTTCTGCACGATAAAAAGAAAGATAAAACTAGATTATTTAGAGAATAAGTTTCAAGACAATATGGATTGATTGCGTGAAAGGAGATGAAAGGAAAGGAGTAATAGAGGTCATGACATACGAGCAGTGATGGGTTTATGTCACTATGGGCATTTAATTTATGACAAGACAAAACAAAGCAAGACAAGGGTAGACAAGTCAAGTGGCAGGACATAAACTCATCACTCCATATATGAGTATGTTACGCCGATCCCATATAATTAGGACTTGTGACGAGGGCAGTAACCGATGTACCTTTTTTTTTTTCGTGCGGAAATCCTCATGGATACCTCCCCCGCGGCTAGGCGGGGCAGGTTATGTCGGACTCCTACAGACTAAAACCGCACGCCGTCTTAAGTCTATATGCGCCGGGGTATAAGGTGGCCCATAAGGCATTTCCCTCGTACCCCGACTGACCTTCTACCATCTACGGTTTCAGATAGGTAGCCCACTAAACCTAATCATAATTGCTCCAATTCTTTTTCAGCATCACTCATTAAAAAGGACGCCACAGTGATGAGTCCTCCAACACTGCTACCTCAGAACTCAGGTCCTCGCACAGCAATCACTCCATCTCTTGCCAAGTGCTCTAAGTATTGTCATATGCCGCGGTTGTTCGACCATAATTGCCTTGATTGCACTGAAAAACCAGAAACTACTACAAAGCAGGTGAATTTTTAAACAAATTCATGTGTCGTGTTTGACCTCCTAAAGGAGGGGGAAAGTTGTAGCTGCAGTCAGAGTTTCATCCATGATTTTAAAGTTGATTTTAAAGGTTCGGTAAGCTCGCGAAAGCGCACTTTTTTTTAAACAACTTAGGTGGCCGACAAGCACACAGCCCACCTTATGGTAAGCGGTTACCGCGGCCAATGTATGTGTAGTATGTGTACAACACAGTAGTTGGTCTAATTTAACAAAGTTTATAATACTTACTTAAAGATTTTGCCAATTTTCCTTCTAATCGAATTAAAATCATGCGTTTTGAAAACGTGACGTTACAACTAGATATATTTTTTTAATTCCTATAAAATTTCAGATGAAGCCTGACACCAACCCAGATGTTCTAACAAACTGTTCATATTATCACAAGGTGTGTTTAGAACTGTGCGCGACCAAGAAACATGAACGACGCAGTACGATATACCCGTCCCAGTACGAAATCAACACTTGCGAGGACCAATGCATGAAACAGTGGTACTGTGCACTCGAGAGATATGATACTCTGTTCTATAATCGCAGAGTATTGGGCCCTGTCCAAGTGCCGGATGCTGATAGATTTAAAGAGTAAAAATATGCATCCAGTAACTGCTATACCTACTGAGAAGTCATTTCAAACTAAAAACCCTAAATCACACGAGTTAATTCATTTATTCCACCTGCCAAGTTTTGAAATTCACCCATCCATACTTAGATTCACCTATCTATACTTAGATTCACCCATCTATACTTAGATTCATCTATCTATACTTAGATTCACCTATCTTAGAAGAGTGAGTTTAAGTTTTAAGATTCAAGATAGTATAAGTTTCAAGATTCACCCATCTTAGTTGGGTGAATCTTGAAACTTGGCAGGTGGAAAAAATTAATAAACTCACGTGTTTTAAGGTCTTTATACATTATATGTTTTAATTTTTTTTTAAACTGTAGTTAATTATATGGTTATAAATTGATTAAATAGCATGAAATAATTTCCAATTAAACGTTAATGTTATTTTAACACTATAATTATTTCTTCATTAAAATGCTTTCATATAATTTATACTTACTTACCTACTAGACGTCATGCTGTACTAACGTCATATAATTATAATTACCTATATGCGATTGCGATTTACCATCCGAGTCCTTGGCCAACTCAGTTGTGGTTGATTTTAAATCAACAGGAAATTAAGAGTCAAAAGGCTTAACTCCAATATTTTTCGTGAAGCCACTGCCATCTGACATCCACAACCCATTGGCGATATCGAAGTTCTGTAGTTAGATCAGTTGTCGAACTTTTTAGGGCTTCAACTCTCGTAACGACTACCAAAGTGATGTTCATATGCAGGGTCTCAATATGTTAAGAAGGTTCACCCATCCTAAAACTGACCTGGCTAGGATTGTTTAACTTTGCTATAAATTAACTTACTCGGTCGCTACTTAGCCACAATAGTGTAAGATTGATGAACATAATAATATATAATATTTACCGCTTTTTTTACTTTATTTGATTTAAAAACTCCAACAATTTGTTTTTATTAGCGTTAACGAAATTTTAACCATATTTTGTTTTGTTTTGAGTATCCAATATTCACTCAAACCAACACAAATGGTGAACTAATGATAGTGACTATATCGGTAGCTTAGTGGTTAAGAAGTCGGTCTTACGATCGAGAGGTCTTGGCTTCAAATCCTGGCTATTACAATACTGACATGATTTGACATGAACCTAACCTAACAAAAACTGGAAGGATTAAGAGTATTTACTAGTAATTTCGGTTAAGTCCTAGTAGGTACTACTATTTTTTTAAAAAAGATTAAAAAACTACTAAATTCACTTTGAAGCTCTATGTGAATTTGGTAGTTTTCTATTTTTTTTAAAGAATATCAGATCAACTGCAGATACAGAGGAATCAATCTTGTATGCTGATAACAGAAAGATGTTCAATTATCATACCATGAAATGGATTCGCATCACTAAATGCGCAATTAAAAAAAACCCGTTCATGACAATTCTTAGTACCTACGCAAATTGCCTATTTAGTATAAAGTAATTACAATGGAGTCGACGTGCTCATCTGGGCAAAAGCTCTTCCTGTAGAAAAAAAAATCTACGGAAAAATGAAGTACATAGTTACGGAAATGACAGTGCTTGCTATAATTTTGTTATCAGTCTACGTTGTAAGTGTCATAATTATAAAGTTTAGCTTCTATTCCCGTTTAATATTATGTTTCATAAATTGACGGCCTGTGTGGCGTAGCGATAGTGCATTCGACTGCTACGACAGGGGGCGCGGGTTCGATGCCCGTTCAGTGCAAATATTTGTATGCATGAATATGTGTATTTGCATTGGTCTGGGTGTTTATTTGTGTTTATTTATGTATTTATCAAAATTAAAAAATGTATCTAATTATGTATAGGCATCCGCATTCTGGAACCCATAACACAAGCTAGTTGAGCTAAGTTTACTTTGGGTCTGGATGGCGCTGTGTAACTTTACTCATAATATGGTACTATGAAGCTGGTCTGATGATGGGGTCGGAAAGTGTCCTTAGGAACTTATGAACTAAACAAGATAAGCCAATCGAGTTTAAGCTCATTTTTGTTTTGTCTTGTCTTAGCAAATATGTTGATTTGATATCCAGGATTTGGAAATGGAGACGGTAAGTGGTTATAGGAACTTCTGAACTAAAGAAGATAAACCCGTCATGTTTGGGCTCATTTGATTTATCTGGTTATATACTTACTAAAAAAGTATTTTAAAATTCATAACCGACTTATTTAGGTCTGAAGAAGAAGAAACAAGCAAAGTTAGGTCAGTCAAGTAGTTATTTATAACCAGCTGGCACTCCCCGGCTTTGCCCGCCTATTTCAAACCCTCGTTTCATCATTTTAACACATGCTTGAAGTTCATTAGTTTTCATAGTTTAATGTATTTGAATCTGCCGGCTTTGTGCACATTTATGATTATTGCTCCGCTCCTTTAGCTTGTAGCGTGATGATATAGCTGACACTCAGAAATAATGTGGCTTTCCATTGGTAATTTTTGAAATTGGCTCACCCCCTACCTCACACACTTTATTTAACCTCTCTAACTCTCTATAATATTAGTCCGATATTGATATCATTGTGGTGGCTTGAATAACTTGCAACAATTTTTCTTCTATACATAGGTCCCTATTGAGGTAAAGTCATCAGACTCCGACAGCGCAGAGAACAGCCTTGATGATGATATAAGCAAGCCTTCATCGTTATTGGCACTCGTCGTCACGAACGTGAGATTATTCACTTTAATTTATTACTAAGTACATTGTGAGATTTAATAATATTATGTATAATCATCCATTGGCCCGAGGTCCGCTTATTCCTTGTCAATCTTTGGATTTGACTTGGAGCCTCGTCTGTCAATCAGGTGTACCTACCGACTTGCAAATAAGATTGATTTCGGTCCCAAAGATCTTAGTGGAGCCTCGCATTCACCCCTACACAAATTTGTTACTAATAACTACATCGAAGTAATTAAATTATAGAACAAAAAATCTGAAGAAATCGTTAGTGCCTTCGAAGATCGTGATTTGGAAGATAATGAAAATTATGAAACCGACGATGAAGATGGTCTACGGCGGAAAAAGTCACCATGGGAGTTTTGTTCGAAGAAAGCCATTAAACTCTGTAAGAAGGCTTGCAAAGGCGCAATTAAAGATGCCTGTGAGTATCACGAGTGTTCAAGAAGGATTAAAAAATCTTTGAAGAAAGAATGTAAAAGAAGTTGCAAGAGTCACTTCGCATTTGATTAAAGACTTGTATGTTTCAGTTTATTTTTTTATAAAGACTCTTAATAACATTGGGTATATCGAACCCCACCAAGATTTCTAGCGCCAAGTCAACCTCATCTGTAAGCTGCTTTACCTGCTAATTAACGGACGAGGATCTTGCGCAAGTTTTCTTTACGGGGTTGGGCGGTTAGATGGCAGTTTCTCCCATAAAGCTATAAAAGTCCCGTGAAGAACCGGGAACTGCAATAAACCCGAGAGAAAAACCTGCGCAAGAATCACATCTGCTAATCGCTGGAGTACCGCCCAGCAGGTGTAGTTGACTTGAGATCCAACGACCGTGGTGGGCCCACATCCACTCTATAAGGCTATAATTTATAAGAATATTAATCAGACAAACTGCTATTTGTAGGTAAAATTAAATGCGAGATTCTTCTTTCATCATTTATTAAAACATATTTGGATACTAGGTGTAATCATGATGCTGCTTTACGAAGTACAGCTCACAGTTTTTCTTACATTCCCTTTTTAACCACATCTTTGCTCTCGAAGTGCATTTACGTCTTCGGCATACAGTCTTATAAGCGCTCTGGCAAGAATTTTCACAAGTCTTTCTGCTTTTCTTTATACAACCGATGAATCGTCTATTTATTCTTAAATTGTGTGGATTCAATGCAACATCGCCGTCACTCGAACTCGCCCCTGGACTTGTAAATTCGTCTGTTTGGTCTTCTTTGGAAGATTTAACGCTGAGATCATGGACAGGCCTTTGTGCCCTTTTCGCTTCACTTATACCTCTAGCCTAAAAATATAGAGTAAGTACTTTCAGAGAGATAGATAAGACACTGGTCAAAATTTACAAAGGGATCCGTGATGATTGATGATTTCCCTAGGGTTGGGGTCAGACAACGGTCGCTTCCATAAAAACGAAATAAACTAAATCATGAAAGTGATCCTGCTCATCCTTTTCATGATTTGGTTTATTTCATAGCCTCAAATATAGAGTACCTACTCTCAGAGAGATAGATAAGATACTGGTCCAAATTTACAAAGGGATCCTTGATGATTAATGATTTCTCTAGGGTTGGGGTCAGACAGCGCTTGCTTCCATAAAAACCGAAATAAACCAAATCATGAAAAGGATGAGTAGGAGGGTAGCCCCCAGGCTCCATAGTGCAAGCCTTGGATGCAACTGGGATAGGAATCACACGATGGTTGATGATGATCTGTGTCAAAGATATCAATCAATATTACAAAATTTTGGCAACTTACAAAGTAAAACAGTATTATTGCAGTAGCGAGGCAATTCATTTCAATGTGATATTTTATATCGAGAATGGTCTTTAAATAAAATATCCATTTATGTTACGACTTTATCGGAGGTGTTGTAATTCTGTTGGAAATGAAATAAAAAAAAAACAATGAATAGGTGAAAATAAAACTGCGATCTACACTTGGCATGTAAAAGAGTCATTCTTCGACTACAAGTGCAAAATTAGTATCAAAACTGTATTCATGAATTAAAATAATAACTCGTAAAACTCACAAAAAAGCTATGGCATTATATGTGTTGGATTATTAAATATCTCCTTGTCCCTACAGGACACCTAAAATTTTTATATATTTAACAGAATAGAATATCATAAGATGAAGGCAGCCTCCAGCTAGGTCTCTCTTGGGCACTAAGGTGGAACCATAGCAAGCTGGTGTCTAATTTGCCAAGTCTTTTTCGGATACTTATTACTCGTAATTTCTGTTTCAGCCCTTTATTCCGTTTAGGTCCTGTCCAAAGGGCTTTCCATGACATTGAAACTAAGTCACGTTAAAATGTCATGGTAAGCTCTTTTTTATCACACTCCGCTTAATCGACCCGGGATTACATTATGGCAATAGGTATGTATGGGTAAAGAATTCTAGTTAATCGTTTGATATGTGACAGTATTAGTTGCACTGCATTCTTTGGGATAGGAAAGCAGATGGTGGAAATTGAAAGATCTCGATATAAAACCGGGTAACTATTTCGTAAATACGGCCGTGGGATATATATGTAAAAAATAATTACTTATACCATCTAGTGGTATAGATAGATTAGTGTCTGTAACTACACCTACCATCTGGCTCTGGGTATCATCAAGTTTTTTAGCTTGCCTCCCAATAGGTAGTTAGGTTAGTTGTCCTGTACACTAATGTGTAGCTTAACTAAATAAATATAGCAAAAGTTTTATGGATAGTCTTTATTTTTTCTATATTATCCACCACGTTTATAGTAGGTATGATAAATTAGTTAGTGTTGTAGCCATTATTAAAAAAAAAAATATTTCAACCATTTCTATTCCGAATCTGAATTCGAACTACTTGTATCCGAACTTGATCCACTTGTTTCCGAACTGTATCTACTTTTTCCGAACGTTCTTTTACAACGTTTATTGCATTCATTCCTAAGGTCTCTTTTAGCATTATGAGAACATTTCAAACGTTTGCAAACATTTGTGTAAGCACCTCTACAAGCCTTACGGCAAATTGGAAGTGCTTTCTTACCTAGACAACTGAACCAACGGTCTCTTTCTCGACTGCCTCGTCCTATATACCTTGGAGGTGTCTTATCTTCTTCCTCGCCATAATCAGGCATATCATCTAAATTATCAGATTCAACAGGCGATTTATCACCTTGAGCAGCACTGTCTGCAAGTAAAATTTCTGCTTTTGAAAAATCATCATCGAGTTCCTCGACTCGCTGTTTATTTGTAAATCGAGGTTGTTTTTTATATATCTTTAAGGATGCATCAAATTTTTTCTGAAGTTTATATTTGTTATTTACAGTCGGTTCTTCAGGTTGTGAATGTATACCATCATGTACGGTTCTGACCAGTTTGTATCCATCAGCATGCTTACTATCAGCTTTGTCATCAAGCTGTTCATGATGGTCTTCATATTTATCAATCATTCCAATTTCTATAGCGTGTTGTTTTAAAGACTTAGAATCTTTATATACGCTCTTTAGATCATCATACTTATTTTCACGCAAGATTTTTTTACTTGGCACGTGAGGACCCACTTTATCCCGCGTGCTTTCGAAAGTGTTCTTCATTTTTTCTTCATTTTCATCAATATCAGATATGGTTAATATAAACTCATTTTTGCGAGGATTTGGTTGCTCATCGATGTCTTCATTTAGTGGGGTATTCCTTTTAATTTTAGGTCCGACTAAATCTCCCAAATCTGAAAAACTTTTATTTTTTTTTCTTTCATTTGGTTTCTTATATGAAGATGGTCGTATATCATCCGTATTTTCTCGCAAGATTTTTTCACTTGGTTCGTGAGGTCTCGTTTTATCCTGCGTGCCTTCGAAAGTATCATAAGGTATCATATCCTTCATTTTATCTTGAATTTCATCAATTTCAGATACAGTTAATGAAAAGCCATTTTTGGGGTGATTGGGGTGGCCATTAATGTATCTATTTGGTGGAGTATTTTTTGGCCTTTCAATTTTTGGTTCGACTAAATCTGCCGAATCTGATAAACTTTTATTTTTTTTTCTTTCATTTGGTTTCTTATATGAAGACAGTATATCCCTATTCTCTCGTAAGCTTTTTTCACTTGGTTCATGAGGTAATGTTTTATCCCGCGTGCCTTCAGTAACGTCATAAGGTACATGACTATCGTTCATTTTATCTTGAATTTCATCAATATCAGAGGTGGTTATTGCAAACTCATTTTTTGGGGGACTGGGGTGATCATTAATGTATTTGAGTAGTGGAGTATTTTTCAGCCTGTTAGTTTTTGGTTCGACCAAATCTGCCGAATCTGAAAAACTTTTTATTTCTTTTCGTTCATGTCGTTTCTTAAACGAAGATAGTTCCGTATCATCTGTATTTTCTTGCAATTTTTTTTCACTTGTTTCGTGAGGACCCGCTTTGTCCCGCGTGCCTTCGAAAGTGTTAAAAGGTTCATGAATATCCTTCATTTTATCAATATCAGATACAGTAATTGCAAACTCATTTTCAAGGGGATTGAAATGATCATTGATGTCTTTATTTAGTGGAGTATTTTTCGGCCTTTCAATTTTTGGTTCGACCAAATCCGCCGAATCTGAAAACCTTTTTATTTGTTTTTGTTCATCTTGTTTCTTATATGAAGATAGTCCTAGATTATCCGTATTTTCTCCCAAATTTTTTTCACTTGGTTCTTGAAAACCCTCTTTATTCCGCGTGCCTTCTAATGTGTCATAAGGTGCATGGCTATCCTTCATTTTATCTTGAATTTTATCAATATCAGATATAGTTATTGCAAACTCATTTATAAGAGAATCGGTGTGATCATTGATGTCTTTATTTAATGGAGTATTTTTCGGCCTTCCAATTTTTGCTTCGGCCAAATCTGCTGAAACCGAAAAACTTTTTATGTTTTTTCGTTCATGTTGTTTAATATATGGAGATAGTCGTATTTTTTTCTCAGATTCGGAGAAGGAATGACGGTCTTTGTTATATTTTTTATTATTCACACCATCAAGTAAGCTGTGTTCATTCTGAGACGTGCTGTGATTTTTCCATAACCTATGTTTATCAAAGTTTATATTTATGTCTTTATGCTGTTTATGCATATGAGCCATTGAAATATCTGATCGGTCTGATGTCTGTATATTGTGATTAAGCGATTTCGACTTCTGAGATTTACTCATTTTAGCAAGAAATTTTGCATTTGATGTGTCTAGTTCATCAGACACGTCTTGTTGAGATCCAGCCTGTTTACTTTTCGTTGTAGGTGTTCTCGTTGCTTTTTGTGTGAAATGCTTATTCCCTCCATAGTTTACTATAAATTTCTTGCTACTTTTCACAAATGGGTATTTTTTGGACTTTGAGGGCAATTTCTGTAATTTAGGCGTATTTTGAAAGCTATCTTTTTCATAATCAAGTTCGCTTCTTGGAGGATTGGTGTTTTCAATATTTAATTTAACTTCATTTCTAGGTATAGCTGGTTCTCGATTATTACGTATAGTTGGTAAATATTTAACCATTGCCCGTTGAGTTTTCTTTTGCTCTCTCGGAAATTCTGATATTGCTGGAATTAACCGTCCAATACGGTGGCGTGCATGAACTGAACCCGCCTTTGACATGCTTGAAGATTCTGACCGATACTGAAAAAATACGTGCCTAAGTCAGTGTGATAATGTGACTGTTTTAAGCCATGTTTTTTTTTTGTATCTGATGTCCTTTTATACTAAATATCCAGTCTTAAATAATCATCTTAACGACTACAGAGACTGCTTGTAAACTGAATTGGACTGGTAAATGCATTATAAGTGGATGATGACAAACAAGGAAATTTCTAATGTTGTTGATGACAAATATTCATAATTGAATTATACTTTGTGATTTAGTTTTAGGTTGTACAGTTTAGAATCATTAAATTTATGTAGTGTAATGATAATAGTGTTTCTCGTGTCTATGAGGTATAAATGTTACATAGTAAAATTGCTTAATAAGGAGAGGTAAAATAAAAGAAGAATCGGTAAAATAATCATTTTATCAGAACCACAATTTGAGTTCAAATCACAAAAATCAACAAGTTTTTCCGGCTGGGAGTTTTAGAGTGTCTCAAAACCTCCTTATCGAGTCCATGGTCATCTATTTTATGAATTTTATGCATGAGAGTCACTCTATTTTCGTTTCGTTTAATCAAAGAACTTAATAAATTTACGAAAATATTTCTTGTTTCATCATTTTTTAAAACACTTTTCAGTTTGTCAGCTTCGGTAGCCTGTTTGGATAGGAAGCAAGGTCTTAGCTGTTCCTTAGATAGATTTATAATAGTCTCATAGTTTAGACGTAACAATGACTTGACTTTCATTCATTCACATTCTGCACTAAGAGATATATATCAGTTTCTAATTCAAACAAAGGTACCTAAATAAGTAGGATTGGGGGCCCACCTTTTTTTTTTTTTTTATGTCGGTCACGTCAACATGACTTCACCTCGCCTGATGGTAAGCTGAGGCAAAGTCTCTAGAATGGGAGTCACCATTGCAAACACCGATAGTGCCAAAATGGTGGCTCTCAGCTTGACGGCCTCATCAAATGCTTTTTCACGCCCCGCTTAAAGGACCCGGGACTGTATGAGGAAGGAAACACGTGAGCTGGTAAAGAATTCCAGGTTTTGATGGTGCGGCAAAGGAAAGAGGCACCGAACCGCTTGGTTCTTGATGGAATTGTTTGCACCATATGAGGGTGGTATCTCAGCCTTGCACGTGTTGTTCTGTATAGGAATGGAGAGGGTGGGACTAGTTGGTAGAGCTCGTCGGAACACTCCCCATGGTATATGCGGTAAAAAGCTGCCAAAGATGGTATATCTCTGCGCAATTGCAGGGGCTCGAGAGTATTGGTAACTTCGGGACTCCCAATAATACGGGCCGCGCGTCGCTGCAACCTGTCGAGAGCATCTAACAAGTACTGAGAAGAGCCATCCCAGAGATGAGAACAGTATTCCACGCCGGAACGGATTTGTGCCTTGTACAGAAGACACCGTTGCTCCGGCGTGAAAAACCGTCTCACCTTGTTCAGGACTCCGAGTTTCCGCGAGGCCGTTTTGATGATGCTCTCGATGTAGTTTTTATTATTCAGTTTGCAGCGAACATCCATGCCAAGTATATCTATCCTATGATCCGGCTGATAAATCCACCTCGACTATATAACTCTTACGACTTCATACCCCACTCCCACGAAACCAAGAGTGGAGACCGTGGATCGGCCAAAGAAGGTGGGATGTCCACCAGCAGATAGACGGACGGCCAAAGGTAGCTGGCATAGACTGGATGCATAAGGCGGAGGATCGGATGCTGCGCGCATCGGGAGAGACCATGTTTAGCAGTGGACTACAGTAGGCTAGTAGCCCAGTCAGAGGTCTCCTAGACCACCAAAATTGTCTTACAAAATATAAAAAGATACATACTTACTCCGTACATCAATACAGCAAAATATAAATAAACTGTAATTTTCGTATGCATTGTAATCTCAATTTTGTATAAGAAATTAAATGGAATTTAAACTTGAATGGTCAACATTTTCTGTGTTCGCTTTCTCTATTGTAATATATCGACTGAATTTGATTGAATTGTACAATACATGCACATAAAATGACACGATACGGAAATGGGGAAAATAATTGAATAACATTAGTCAAGGTTTCAAAGACCTACATCGCGTTCATTTACTTAACTTACTTTTTTTAAATTTAAATTTTTAAGTGTTTTTTTTTTAAGTTTTAAGTAAAATTTTTAAGTTTAAATTCAAGCATAAATATCTTATGCTTAAATTTAAACTCTTGATGGTTTGTATGGGGTCCTGTAACAACATTAAATTTAGTAATCTTCGGTCGCCGAGGTTTTAAAGCCTTTTGAATTCATATTCCGTGATTATCATAATCATCTATAGATACAAATAAATAAAATTGAAGTGTCTGTTTGTAACATTAAAATAACAAATTTTAAATCCATGTAGTAAGTATATCGACGCTGGAAAGGCAACCTTGCTTATGCGCCAAATTCACGAATATGAGTTATATATATCATTAGAATCGCCTGATTTTTCTCTATCCGTTGATCTCGGTTTCATCCACCTCTGACCATTTTTGATGGTCAATAAGCCATCTGTGATTCTGATTTTTCAGGTTAATAAGCGCACAATTTTAGCTCTTTTTGGAAAATTTGTCTCTTAAGCTACACATAATTTTGTTAGATTGTAGGTTAAGCAATATCTCTTTTCCAAGATATTACGTATTATTTACATAAGAAACTTTGCTTCGCCACAGACCATTGCATTGTTTTGACATCAGACAATTAGCCGTGCTAAAGTTTCTCAAGATATGGGACTTCAGCAATTTATCTTCGCCGTGTCTAAAGCATTATCTGCATATAAGCAATTTTATCGAAAAAACTAAACTATGCTATTGGGATATAAGCAATTTAGCTTGGACTAGAATATTTTTAAAGTAGCTCATAAGCAAGTTTACTCCACTGTACATTTTAAAAGAAATCATTGTAAGATATTTTTTGCTTTCATTTACTTTCCACTTTATGATCACTTACAACGCACTTCCGTACATGTCAATACACGACGAACGGCGCTTAAGCTACATTTGTTTTAATGCAATGTTGCATCAGACACCGACATTATCAATAGACGCGGCTGCGCACGGGCGCATCAGTCACTCGCGTCTAGTTGATTCGGTTGTTACATGGCTTTCGATCCATGACAGCTTGCCAAAAATCATTCTAGCCTGGCTAGGTTGTGATCACCAGCACTTTCGATCTTCTGAAGGATTATTATAAAAAGCTGATTAGGGAGGACTATTATGTTGTGAATAAAATGAATGATTTAAAAATAAAAAACCTGACTGCTGTTGAAAAGACTGAAACAAGTTTTATAGCAGACGGTACCCATTTGAAAATCATAAACTTAAAGAAAATTAGTGGGTACCACCTGCTATCAAACTTGTTTTAGTGTTTTCAACTGCAGTTGAGTTTTTTTTTATTTCTTAATCATTTATTTTTTAGAAGACTAATGTCAAATTTTGTTGTTTTGTGCTTTGATGTTTAAATTTATGGGAACAAAAGACTTAAGAATAAAAATTAATGTCTTTTACGAAAATTAACCTAATACTTTGATTTTATCGTAAGTAGTTCTTTTATTTATGTAAATCCTTGAATATGCTTACCTATAAGAAACATTATCTAAGCCACGATTTGAGGTCAGTTAGAGGTTCAGAATTTTTGGCAAACTATTTTTTTATGGTTTGATGCATATCACTGAATTATGCCGTCGTTTTTTTCGAATGACTGACGAGTTAAGACATTTTGCTCTGATATTAATTACATACTTTTGGTCCATAAGCAATAAGTGCAGCAAAATTATCAGCTGAACCATGGCCTATAAGAAAATTAGCCTTGCCTGAGGTCTGGACATTTATTGCTTAAGCGACAACTAATTTTGTCCCCTGACGTTTTTTAAGTAATATTTTATAGTGAATCTGTGACAAATCCTTTTTTAAATAGTCATGCCAATTTTCAGGCCATTCTGATTAAAATCATATGATTTACGAATTTTTTTCGAAATTTTCAAACTTTGAATCGCTCTCCTGTAAAGTTGCTAAATGGCACATAAGCAAGGTTGCCTTTCCAGCGTCGATATTTGTGTACCTACTTACGATAAAAAAATTAAAAATATGTTTCTTTGAAAGAAAGATAGGTGAGTATTATGGCGTAACGAATAGAGGAAAAAAAATAAGATTTTTTTTTACGGAACCCTGATTCTTTTATCCTAATTTAAATCCACACTAGCGAAGTCACGGCCACAGTTAGTAATTAAATAATACCTAAGTAATCATTTACAATGGAGTTAACGGGTACCTAGTAGGTACCTACCTAAAACGAGACTGTCCGTCGTTTCCCCAGAATCATAGTATTCGTCGTACTTCAGTCGATTCTTGGTCAACATGTAATCTTGTAAATGAGCAGCTTTCTGCAAGGCATCTAAACGCCTTTCGTTAGTTTTCACCATAGTTTTCAGAAGATTGCCAAATTTTGTCCTGGAGTGGTCATCGGCAGCACTTGCCCTTTGCGCCGTCGGTGCCCGGTCACATAAAACTGCCTGAGAATATAAAGTACCTAAACCGTCGAAATGTTGCATGGGGCTTACTGGATCCTACCGACAACTTGGCAGCCAAAGCAGTGGCGTAACAATAGGGTGGCAGGGGTGGCAAAATGCCACGGGCCCCCGACCCAAGGGGGCCCCGGACCAAGAGGCCGCGAGCGCAAAAATATTTTTTAGCATTGTACCTGAGTATTTTATTTTATTTGAAAAGTATATTTTTATAAGTTCTGGCCCTAGATTGTGCTAAAGGCAAACCACTGTCATGCCACTGATGCCATGCCAATTGTAGACTTTACCTTTATACAGTTAAAGTCTAAAATCAAATGAAAAGAGTTTATTTAACTTTTCGATTCGCTCTACAAAATATCATTTTTATAAGTAGGTAATTTTAAACTTTAACCTGATAATGACTGAATAAAGACCAAAATTAAATGGCATTTTTTGTAGTGTCAGTAGTATGACAGTAGCTTGTTTTAACAGAATCGAGGCCCTCTTTAAATCTAAAGTGAGACAACTAAAGACCATACAATTTCAAGTTAATGGCATTTCAACCAACCTCAACAAAAAGATGTTTATTCATTTTTAGAGATGTACATTTGTACCTACATATATTACCTGTGACGAGTAATTTTACTTATGACCGTCAAAACCGTCAATCAAAATACCTGTAAATAGCACATTTTCTATTCATTTTAGAACGCATCCATAGGTTTCTACAAATATTTGTCGCAGTACGTAGCGCAGGCGAGCTAGCAAACACTGTTAGGGGAATCCAGGGCATGGAGTGGAAGGACCGACTTGGAGTGGAAGGACCGACTTGGGCAACCAAGCGCGGGGCACGCCGTTGTAGTGGCGGTAAGACCCGTCATGGAGGACTGGCTGGAGAGGCCTCACGGGGGCCTCTCGTACCGGCTGACGCAGGTGATCTCTAGGAAGGGGTGGTTCGGGGATCACTTGTGTCTGATTCGGAAGGAGCCAACGCCCGAGTGCCATCACTGCGATGCGGGCGAGGACTCAGGGCTGCACACGCTGGCCGAGTGTCCGGCGTGGGAGGTGCCGAGACAGGCCCTCCTGGCAGCCCTCGGGGTGGGAGTCCTCACACTGCCGATGCTGATCGCAGCGATGATGCCGAGTGCGGACGCGTGGTTGGCCGCCGCCTCCTTCTGCGAGCAAAGTGATGCTCGAGGTGGCGGAAAAGGTTCGGGAGAGGCTGCACAGAGCTCTCCCGGACGGCGGCGGGCGCGGACGCCTAAGGCGTCGGAGGTCTAACGACCTCCGTCCTCCATGAGCGCTGGCCTGGGGGTGATGGGTGGAGCCGCCTGTCACCCTAGCAGAGGTAGGCCAAGGTGGCGGCGCGCGAAAGCGCCCCTTCTATTCCGGGGGCTTGACGGGAACCACGTAGTTCCCAAACCCGAGGGGGCCATCTCGAATCCGGAGATGGCCCGGGTCAAGCCGGGGTGCGAGGGAAATGCTCTTTGGGCCACCTTACACCCTGGCGTCAGAACACCCTAGACAGCGTGCAGTTTTAGTCGGTAAGAGTCTGACATAACCTGCCCCGCTGGCCGCGGGGTGGGTACCCATGAGGATTTCCGCACGGAAAAAAAAGGGGAATCCCGGGCATCCGGATTTTATATTTTTTTATGAGGACACGTGGTGCACCCGGGCAACGTAGGCGAGCAGCGCCTCCCACTCGCCACAGGAGACGAGAAAGGGTCAGCTAGGGTGCGAGGGATATGCCTATTAGGTAACCTTACATCCTGGTAATTAAGACTCGAGACGGCGTTCGACATAACCATCTCCGTGGTATCCATTTCCGCACCATAAAAAAAGGAAAAAAACTGAGCGAAGAGTTTTGGCAGGTAATCAAGTGAATGGCGCACTGTATAATTTTATGTGTAGTCAGAACAGAAAATGTCTAAAGAGGCACGACTTGCTGTACATAGAGGAGTTCTCGTTCCCACATCGATGTATGGGTATGTATGGTAGTGAATGTTGGGTGTGGCAGAAGAAGCATGAAAGTAGATTGAATGCTGTAGAAATGAGAAGTCTAAGAAGGATAGCTGGAGTAAAGCTGATGGACCGAGTGAGGAACAGTGTGATAAGGGAACGTTGCGGTATATTTGAAGATGTAGTGACCAAGATAGAGAAAGGGATACTTAGATGGTTTGGACATGTAGAGAGGATGGATGAAAGAAGATTGACAAAACAGATACCTATATGAGGTGAGGGTGAATTGGCAACCCGGTAAAGGCCGACCTAGGCGTACATATTTTAATCAGATCCAAGACGTTTTGGAGAAAGGCCTAGGTCAAGAGTAGGTACCCGCAACCGGTGTGCGTGTATGAAAAAAAATATGAAAGTTGAAGAAGCGAAAGAGGTATGCTAAGATCCAGTGGAAAGATGTTGTCAGAAAGTGGAAAGATGTTGTCTCTGCCTACCCCAATGGGAAACAGGCGTGATTTGTATGTATGTATGTATGTATGTAAAAAAGGGCTCTAGGTACTGACTGCGTATTCTTTGTGTAATTATTTTGACATTGGTTTTGGTTACGCTGAAAATCTCAAAGTTTATTAAAATTAAACTGAGTACAACGTGACAAAGTGACGATTTTTACTGATAGGGCCCCATCAACAGAATTTGCCACGGGCCCCAGATGGTATAGTTACGCCACTGAGCCAAAGTCAACCTGCAAGTGCCCCTGTTAGGCGTTAAGCAGACGGCGAGGCGGGCAGGTCTTTTTGACCGCGTCTTCCCGTCGATTCCCGCGTCTGCCCTCACCGCGATAACAAAGCGCCGCTGATGCCCGCCGGGCACCCGCGGCGCGGTCTTTTTGCCCTTCGTGTGCGTTGGTAGTAAGTATAGGATTCCCTGCGTGTGTTCGAAGCCTTATACAACGGATATGAGTCAGTTGCAGGTTTGAAAGCATAAAACCTATAGATACGGACTGAATGCGCTGAAGACGAGCCTGTGTCACAAAAATGGTGGTAGGTAACTATGTGTGAGTGAATTTTGGATTGCAATGTGCTAAGTAGGTAGAGGTAGGTAGGTGGTTTGAAATGTGATTCCTGGATATTAATTCTTGCTGTCACTACCGCTCAACTACATAAGACACGCTGTAGTTTTTCAACGTACTTTTCTGAATTCTCTTTGAAGCGCATTCTTGTAGGTTCAGGGGGCATGGCTATGTTACAAAGTTTAAAGAAAACAACATGTATTTTTATAATTTTATTTAAAATATTACACTTTCTAATATTGCATTTTATTTAAATTACACTTTTGTATGTACATCTAGAATCTATACATAATATTAATGATGCCATTAATATGAAAATGGTCTAAATATGCCAATGCTTACCTATGCAAATTTAAATGGACCGGTCTCTAAAAGTATGATATATATTATGTAACAAATATACATATGCACATATTACAAAAAAATGCAAAATCTGACAGTAGATTGTTGCAGATTGGCTTCTGTATTGCTTCCCATACTTATTTCAAGCGAACTTACATTCAAATGAAAACTAGATAATTATAAACACAACCTAGGAAGGCACTTCTATTAAATTGTATTGACCAATTTAGCTATTTCTTATATGTGTTACGGCTAATACCCGAAGTGCGGCTGCACCTAGTTTTAGCCGGTTAGAACTAGGTGTAACCACTTACTCTAACCTAACCGGCCAAAACAAGGCGCAGCCGCACTTCGGGTATTAGCCGTAACATATGTATAATATATATTAAATGAATAAACAATAATGCAATCACATTCCACAACTTTTTTTTACATAATATTTACAATCACAACTATTTATTTGTGGAATAAGTTAGGAAAGATGAACTAAACCATTAATCTATAGTCACAGAGCAAAACTTATCAAAATAATAAGCCACAATCTTGGTATTTTAGTATATTTACAGCAATACATTATTCTAACGTACTTTACTTTCAAACTTTTTACATGCATTTATTCGTTTACGAACCATACTATGTATGTGTGGTACATAACTAACCTGTAGTAACAAACATACACTTTGTACATAGAATGATACTTATTACTCAGTCGTGAGTCTTGATTTGAAACTTGTTTAAAGTACAGATTTCATTTTAGAACTAAATGTGAGCCGAGATGTTATGAATGTCATTACCTATTGCATTGTTCATAAAATCTTCTCAAGTATAGTTCTAGAATCAATCTGTAAAACTAATTTGAAGTCGAAATTCATGATTGAGTATTGTTCCACTCATTGGATACATAAAGGGTGCCCATATATTGTGGCATCTTATAAACAATTTGTAGAACTAGTCCTTAAAAAAATATAGATCACACTCAAATCTATGATGTTACGTAGAGCTTTGTCTGTAGTTTTTGGTGTCCAATATCTTTTTTCCGCACATGGCACAGATTCCTTTCTTATATGCACAGGCTTGACAGTAATGTGAGCCCACTTGGTGTACTTTGGTACGGCATATTCTGTAAATAGAATAAATGAATGGTTAAAATTATACTGTGCTAGTGCTATGGCGTTATCGGAACCATGTAACAAGAAGCAATCACTATGAAACTATGGGCCTCTCCTGCGAGCTAGGTAGATGGTACTTATATGATTAAGGCTATGTATATACTGGGACAATATGGGAAGACCTCAAACATAGTAGATACAAGGTAATTATCTTAGGAACTGTTATCTTCTTTTTTAAAAAAAAACTTTGATGAAGTTTTTTTAATACAGATCAATGCAGATTTGTGCAAGTTCATTCTATTGGATGAAAAAAATCTCAGGATTTATTGTGCCATTATATTTGTTTGCGTGCAATAAGAAAAAATAAGACAAAAATTTGCAAATTATAATAATATGCTGGAAATTCTTGAAGAATGTTTTTAGGTTTACCCAAAATCCCCCCTGCAAGTGGATGCACTTGCTAAACGATAGTTGAGGCTGTGGCGTGGGCTTTCCTCTCAGGGTTAGGAGATCAGATGGCAATTACTTCCAATTTTACAACTTGTTTTTTTTTTGTTTCCTAAGGGCAAAGAGAACAACTCTAATAATAGTGAACAGGTTTAATAAGCTTGCTGCCGGGTTAACATGCCAACGTTACAAGAAAAGGCTAAAACGAAAGAACGTACTCAAGTTGCATTGCACTTAATCTAGCTGACTCGCACAACCCAATGAGTAGAAATCTCCACTGGGAGATACACTCTATTTAAAAACAGAAAACAAATCTGTTCATAGTCATAGACTGATCGCAGATGAACACAGAAAAAAAAACCAATAAGAACTAACTACATTACATCAATATAGTCTGTACAGGCTTGTCCAGACAACTGAAGACAGTTTTAGGAAGAGTCAAAACGAAAGATGTTAGAAGACACCACAGCCACTGCAAGTCTTAAATTAGAGTTGTGTGTGTTTGCTATTATTTAGATGTGGGGTTTTCTTGAATAATATATGAGATAGGATTCTCGACTATAATCTATTTCTGAACCAAATTTATCTCTAGATTAAGTAAGAAACATCAGTACATTTTGACAAACCTTTACATTTTGTAATATTAATAGCAAGAAGTGGGATTGCCTGTAATTATTATACTATCTTACTTGGCATATAGTCGCGGCTCTCGCCCAGTGACATGTACATCTAACTATAAAGGTAGTATAAGTGTTACTTGCCTGCATTCTTGAAATTTCGCTGTGTACGGATTAAAGCGTCCTTTCTTTGCAGTGAGAGCTTTATTCTCGCCAACTTTTCTGCCTCCAGACTCTACAGTGTTCCTGGCGCCATTTTTCCAAGGGTCCGGGGTTATCACACGTCCCAATTTCTTTTCACACTTCTCACAAACCATTTTTTTGTATAATGTTATTACCTTAACGGCTTATAAATAAATATAACCTCAAAATGTTCTTGTGCAGGTTCGTATAACAATATTGTAATTTATGATTGATTAACTTCTCTCAGAAGTAATGCTATCTGAACTGGCATGTGTTAATATGTGAAATAATTGTTGCACTTCAAAAGATATCACTGAGAAAAGACCACAAACAAACAACTAACAAACACCACAACAACGAACGAAAATAATGACGTGACGTGACGTGCGTCGAACTCGAGCGAAGTGAAATGAGTGAGTGAGGCAGTACAAATGAATGAATGAATGACTGCTGAGGAGATGACGTCACATCACCACAGAATATTTAAATGTTTAGATTTTACGGAACGCCTCGCAAGCGCGCGGAAGAAATCGGTACTATTATTTTATATTCTAAAATAGGTCCTACATAATAATTATATTATTATTGTGTTCGAATAATATAATAATACAAACACTTTGGGTAGGTATATGACGTAAACAATTAGTTTTTTTTTTAAATCAGATCAAGGAAAGAAATGCATGTAACTGATTCTAAAAACATAAAAATCAAATAGGTATTAAGTCAATAAATAATAATCAAACAATCCATCAACACACACACACACACACACACACACACACACACATACACACACACACACACACACACACACACACACACACATACACATATACAGCGAAATAGGATTAGCTGTAGGTACCTACCCACAGACAGAGTAGGTATATTGAATAATAGGGGCTGTACCCGCAACCTTGTCTGCGTGGATTTAGATTTATTTTTCTTTTTATTTACACAGAGTAATGAGCCCTATTTATATCCACCAAAATCGGTCTGGCCATTACGGAGATAAGCTGCAAGCTGCAATAAACAGATAGAAGGATAGATTCAGATAGATTCACAGGTATTTATAAATTGATTATTTTATTTGTTACAAAATCATCGATAAGGTATCCTGTTAAATCCTGTACTTATTAATAATATACCTACTATGCATTTATTCATTTATTAATGATTATAAGGCTGTTAATTTAACATTAGACGACATTAACATTATAAACCGTTTAAGCATATTTCAATTTTGTATAGCAATTTTTGTAGATTAATAATTTGTAGAGTAATTGAACAATATAACTAAGTACCTATAGCAAAATTATAATTACATAATGCCACATTAATTTAATAGTCAACTAAGCTAACATAATTAATGTTCGTGTTATTTGATACAAAAAATTATCAACATCGCAAATACATCGAAATGTCTTTTTTTTAGTTCCCAATTTCACTGGCTCTCTATTGGCTTTGCGAAAAAGGATTAGGTATTAATTTTTTTCTTATACAAACTTGACATTTTCTCAGCAATTGACTGAAAATAAAAGTTATTCAATTAAGAAATAAATCATAAAATAAATATCCCATCATCACTATTGTAAATGGTAAGTTTTTTACCTGAACCTTGAAACCAAGCGTATCTCTCCATTTGTCCCACCAGTTATTCAAGCTTAAGCCAGCACTGGGTACTTTACCTGATTCTAGTTCTTTCAGGTAAGTATGAGATGCGCTCTCCAGGCCTTCATCTGCCTTTTTTAAATTATAACGCAGGTATTCCGCAATGGATGCAGCTATTTTTGCTCTATCGCTATCAGATGAGGAGTTTATCATATTATATGGCTGTTTATTTGTGCCTAGCTCACTAACAAACTCAGTACGAATGTTGTCGTTATATATAGCGATAGGAGTTTGTTTAATATTAAGGTTTTTACTTGTATCTAATGACTTTTCATTTACAGTAAGTTCTAGATTTGTATTCGTAGAATTGCTTAATCGCTCAAATTCATCTGGATCTTTAGTGGTCCCATCTTTTTTAGTGATAAAATTACTTTTTACTTTATAGTTCTTAATCTCTTTATTTGTGTCTATATTTAAGTCAATATCTCGCTGAGTATCTTTATGATTAGTGTTAATAGTAACTTTATCTTCTCGCAAGGCATCTGTTTGATTAACATGACTATCAAAAAATCCTACTTGCAAGGAACTAGGAAGGTTAGCGTTACGGTGAGGTTTCGCGGTGGTAGACGAAGGAGTAGGAGCGATGTCTTCACTTTCATTACTGGTATCATAATCATTGGCACTATTACTTTTATGTTGCCGTATCACTTCGACAGAATTAAAGGAGACATCAAAGTAGTCTATCGGAGGCTTGGCTTTTTTTATCATATTGTCATGTTTTAAAATATTTTTTACTAGGTATTGTGGTTGATACGCTACCAATTTAGGATACTTTACAAGATATGAAAACTCTACGTGACCATTCTTATTATTCAGAGAAATACTGTTCATATCGATCTGCGGTTTCTGTAGTGAAATATTTTGAACATCATTATGAATATCACCAACCGCGTCAAAAGTGACGCTGATTTCGTCGTGATCCTTATCAATTTTATCATAACTATCTCTATTAGCATACTCTGATGACATTTCGAATGGAGGTATATTATTGTAGTCATTATTTTGCTGGGCAAGTATTGAAATTGGTTGTTTATTATATTTCTTTTTAATTTTATCCTTTACACTTTCGTATAGTTTGACTGCTTTTGATTTATGTTTCAAAAAATGCAATGCTTTTTGTGATCCCGTACCTGAACTAATTGGTTTATGGCCACTATTGATGTTGTATTCTGATGGTGAATTAACAGAAGAATAATGTAGGTGGGGAGAGCCAGATAAATGTTTAATTTTAGCTCGGTGCTTCAAATCCTTAATATTACCGAGGTAGTTGTTATTTGGCGTTTGTTTATTTTGACCAATATGAGTATTTGCCAAGACCTTCATATGATTTAAATAGTTACGAGGAGGTAGTACTGGTCTGCGATTAGGTTTCGTTACATTTTCATTATTATACTTTCTCGAAGTATCATCATGGTGACAATTACGTAGATCCATGAATCGTTCAATGCTTCTTCGCAGTGTAATTAGAAATTTGCTAATTGCATCTTTCACACAAGATTTATCGGTACGTAATTTTATTTTCTTCCGCGATCGATATGTTTTCTTTGTACTTTTGTTTTGTTCACGCTTTAATATTGATGATGATGATCGATCTATTTGATGACGAGTGTCTCTATATAATCTTGTACGAAGTAAACTGCGTTTACTGACTTTCCTGTTAATTCTGTTACGTATTTTCAATGGCATTTTACTTCTGGTGAATTCCTGAGATGATTCTGTTTCACCAATTCTAGTTTTAACTGCAACGTGTGGATCAGGAAAATGATAATTCGATACAGTTTTAGTATTTTGTGATGGGCCTAGCCTTAATGGCGTCTTGCCTCTTAAGAATCTGGTATCGTTATCACCATAACATTTGGCGTTATCTAAATAATTTGTATGTGACAAATCAATGGATGAGACTAGATTGTCTTCATTGGTTCGTTTACAATCCGAATCTTCAATATCATATTCCGGTTTAAAGTTATCCATAACCATTTCTTTTATTTTTGTAGTTGCATTTTCTTTATATAACAACTTTTTGATTCGCTTCAAGACTTGACTAATTTTATCATACTTTTTTACTTGGCGAGTTACTGCTTTGTCTTTATGTGAACGCTCATTTCGATGTTTTAAATAAGCTTTTACTATTACAGCAATATTGTGCAAAGCACCTTCATCCACTAAATCGGTGGAATTTAGGTATTTAGATAAGGTAGCCCACATTTTTCCTAGGTTCTTATTATATTTCTTACACGTGTCTGAATCTTGGGTGTAACCTGGCTGTGTATCTCTTTTGCACCGTTGCTCGTAAGCGTCATATCTAGCCTGAGAAACAAATATAACGTTGTTGGTGAAAAAAATATAGTAGGTATCTAGGTATCCATGACTACACACAGTTATACACACCATTACCCTTACAAGCACTCACAAAACACTTGTTTCATTTTATCTTCAGACAACAACGAAGAAAACATTCAAATAATCGGTTACATATAATTACAACTAAAGTCACTTGAACTATTTTCAACTTAACTACGGTCGATTCACATAATGTTAATATCGCATAATGGTCGACTCAACAACAGTTCAATTCAGGTGAATTGAACTGTAGTTGAGTCGACCATTAATTCGATTAAACTAAAATCAGTTGGACTAATGGAATGATCAAAAGCTTAATACCTAAACGATTCACTGAGTGGTTTATTAAGCTTTTGATCATTTTAATTATGTTCTAAATACCTATTGGACGACTCGCCTACGGTTTAATAATACTACTCGCGGGCTTTGAGCGCGGTGACTGAATCAAGAAATTCCGTAACGAAAATAAAAGACCACACGTTTTTTACCCGACTGCGCAACGCAAAGGAGTGGTAATGTATTTAACAGCCTATGTATGTATGTATGTATGTATGTATGTATGTATGTATGTATGTATGTATGTATGTTTGTATGTTCCTTTGAAGCATCGCACTATACAAGCCAAACGCCTGGGCCGATTTTTATGATTCAAACGTCAATCGATTCCTTTAAGTCCGGCGAGTGTCACTAAAGACATGACGTTAGTGAAAATTCAATATGGCGACTACTGGACGCCATATTGGGAAAATTAAAAAAATTAAATTCAACAAACTATGTCAAGTGGGGTATCGTTGAATAGGTATTTAAAAATCAGTTTTAGTTTTCTCTCAACATTTTTCGATTCGATTGACTGTTTAGAATATATATCGATTTAAAGTTGCGTAACAACCATTTTCACAAAGGGGTTTTTATTAGACAGTAGAAAGTCCAATCAGGTCCTACTCATAACTAAAAAGTTTGAAATAAAAAAATATAATTTAAAAATTTAAAAAAACCCGATTGCGTAAAAAACAAGCACTCAGATGTCCGGTGGTCTAGAAACATAACAACTTAACAGTCGGGATCCATTGAAAAATTAGATTGGCTGTAGAATAATGGATCCCGACTGTTCAGTTGTTATGTTTCTAGACCACCGGACATCTGAGTGCTTGTTTTTTTCTTTTCAGTTTTTTAGGCAGTCGGGTTTTTTAAATTTTTAAATTATAGGTATTTTTATTTCTATACTATAATAGTAGCTTAGTGTCAATGAGATTTTATTTTGAACATTGTTATTAATATTGTAATTATGGCTGAAAACTGTGTAGGGTTAGGTTATGTTAAAACAGTGAACAGTAATGCGCGAAGGTGAGCGAGCGAAGCGAGCGCAACGCGGTAGTGGCCGCCAAGGGGTAGATTCCCTACCGCTAGATTACACAACTCAAATGAAATATGTGTATAAATGATTTATCATCATGACCATGACACATAATTCACCAACAATAGAGAGGATCTGGCTTTCGGTAGCCGCTACCGCGGCACACTCGCTTCGCTCGCTCGCCTTAACGCATTATAATTGGTCACTGTTCTAACATCACCTAACCCAATCCAATCTATCAATATCCACTACGCTCCACTGCTATCCATTCCTCTCTTTTGTATTTTAGAGTTGACTTAAAGCATACTTAAAGTTACAAATATTAATCACTGATCTATAACATGCAGTAGGTGAATCGTTCATTAGATCAATTTACCATAATTGAAGAAACCATTTACGTGAATTTGACCGTAGGCGTTTTGACCATTTGGTGTTTCGTCCGTTAGTTATTATGAACATAATATTTATGTGAAACGACCGTAGGTATTTTAACCAGTAGGTCTTATGTATGACCGTAGTTATTTTGAAATTAGTTATAACAACTTTAGGTGTAATGATATGTAACCAAATAATCAGAAAAGAATTAAAAAAACTGTATTCCATGTAAATAGGGTTTATTTCAAATACAAATTACTAAAATATGCCGAAATGCTGCCCTAAATTGCCATAGGCCTTGCCTTTTTGTTTATCCCAGAGTTGTTTCATACTATTCGTATCTTTTGTTTGTTGTTGCTGATTGTATTTGCTCAAAAATTCGAAATCTGCATCTGATGCTAGCTCAAGAATATTCACTTTACTAATTGTACCATCAATTTTAGGTTTTTTGTTTTCCTGCTGTTTAAGTGCCGTTTTATAATGATGTTTATCAAAAAAAAGTGGGTACATTATTCCAGGATAAAAACTTCTTGTATAAAGAGATCCCGGGCTCCTTAAAATGGAATCAATATTATCAGTATTTTTGACTGTTTCAATCTCTTTGTGACTAATCTTTTTAAGTTTTTCGGATTTAGATTTAAATAGATCGTTATTTAAATATCTGTCAAAGTTAGCTAGATCCTGATCACTGAAGCGCAATAAATATTTTTGGATTCTTCTCATCTTTGCCGTTTTTTCTTCTTTCGGAGTTTTAGTGGCCAACCGATTAAGTTTAATAACTTCTCCTTTTCTATTTACTAA
Source organism: Lithosia quadra (assembly GCA_963576445.1). Lineage (NCBI taxonomy): Eukaryota > Metazoa > Arthropoda > Insecta > Lepidoptera > Erebidae > Lithosia > Lithosia quadra. The sequence goes on along the minus strand of OY754900.1, from coordinate 4,400,332 downwards.
ATTTAGTAGGTTCTGCTTCGCATGTTTTTCTGCCAACGTTCTCACTACGCCAATCTGCGCACCGAAATCTTGAGGAGAAGTCCATTTCTGAAAAATGAGGTTCATATTAACTATATATGATAAGGAAAGGTTTACATATTCATCACGATATCATCCTAATGGTGATCCCGGTAGCATCCGTTTGTCCCATCCCTTGATCCCGGTTGGTATTCAGTTCGGAGCCCGAGGTCCGCTTGCCTCTTCTACCCATTTTTGTTTGGCTTTTTTTGAGCTTTAAGAGGTAACTCCCAAACTTCGAGAGGGAAACCTGCGTCAGGTGTACAGCCATGCTTAACACATTTCAAATAACCGACTTAGTTTTAAAACTGAAGACGAAATACTAAAATCGAACCGACTTACCTCCTTTTTTAAGTCGGTTAAGTACACTAAAACCTTCTCCAGAATGTGAAAAATATTTTTCTGAAAACCGCATCAAAATCGATGCTACAAAACTTGAGAAAAACGCGGACAAACATACATACAAGTCTAAAACTAACTCACTAATAACATAAATAGCTAAATAATAAATAATAACGAAAATAAATAACACTAACTCAATAGTAACAAATATCGATGGCCTAGATGCAGGAATGGGTTTATGGCCTGACACTTTGGGCATTGCTTGGACATTTATGCCCAAAATATAGGCTATAACGTACCTAGATGGGTTTATGCTCGGCATTAATCGAGCGGATTGAATAAATGCCCGAGTAATGTCCAAAGTGACAGGGTAAATTTATCCATCACTGCCCAGATGTGACCACCCTACGCACAAATTGACAAAATTTACCTAAGTACTTACTTAAAAAATATTTACGTATTACTTATTTTTACTGATTTTGAACTTTTTGAGCTTCTAAAATCAGTAACAAATGATTAAATAACCTTTCTTGGCAGTCGGGTAAAAAGATGTTATTATTTATTATTCTATGCAATTAGACAGCTTATGTAGTGTAGCGGTCGGTAGCGCATTCGACTGCTACGACAGAGGGTGCGGGTTCGATTGACGAACAGTGCAAATATTTGTATGCACGAATATGTCTATTTGCATTGGTATTTCATGTGTACCTAAGTAGTAAAAACATAACATATAACATAAACTCACGTCTATATCCCGAAGGGGTAGACAGAGGTGCTAGCACCCACATTTCGCCAGTTTTTGTTTAGGTCCCAATGTAAATAATGACAATAATAAAATAAAAAAAATAATGGCAATAGGTGGCGAGCCTATGCCATTAGCCGGGCACTTATAAACCTGCGATAAATACACACATAACTTCGAAAAGCATCGAAGTCATTGGTGTTTGCCATGGTGAACCTGGGATCGAACCCGAGACCTTGTCTCAGCAGTCCATTACCTAAACCACTAGGCTACCGCTGTTATTTAGTAGTAAAAAAAGTATATAATTAGTTATGTTTACCCGCATTCTAGAACTCAGGCTAGTTAAACTATACTTTGGCTCTAGAGAGCGCTGAGTAGAATGTGGTAGACTATTTTTTATTTATTCATCTTTGGCTTTGGAAAGATTGTCAGATTGTACTACGAGGGGTCACATCGAGACCGACGATAATTAATAGAGTGTGCTTACCGCAGAAATTTTCACATCAGCGTAAACCAATAAAATTGCAGTCCACAAAACAATTTTCATTGTGTGAAGTATTGTGACAAGTGGTTAATAACGATATCTCTAGGACTGGCCACCGCCAGCGTGTAAGTAAATCTAAATTCTAACATCAGGCTAATTAAATATTTTCTAATAAACATTAATTCAAAATTTACATAACAGTATATCCATGAAATCGTGTTATTGGCTACTATTCAAGATTAATTTTCATAATTTGTATGAAATAATTGATAATTTAGTTCTGGTCACCGTTTCAAATAAAAAATAATTAACAGTAGGTACCTACCTACCTACCTACCTACCTAGTTTAGTTTTTGTAACTAATTATCACCAACATGAAAAATATATTATGCATTATTCACAATGCCACGCCACATGTATAGGTAGGTACTAAAGCCATCATTCAGCCAATGCTAAAAAAAATTGAATATAAGCCGATCATATTTCAACACCGCAAAAAAAAAATTGTTTGATATAGCAGTAACAGAAATACATCATCTGTGAAACTTTCAACTGTTTATAATAGCTATCACGGTTTATGAGATGCCTAATTTTTATTTTTTTATTTTATTTTCTTTGGTACAGAAACAGATAACAGACAACAATAAACAGAAAATAACAATTTTAGAGTACCTACATTTCTACAATCTGCCACCCAATTAGGTATGTCTGTAGGTACTTAACATTTAAACATAAAACAGCCTCGCCATGGAATGGTTAAATTGTACTTAAATAACATAACATAAACTCACGCAGAGGTGCTAGCACCCACATTTCGCCAGTTTATGTTTAGGTCCCAATGTAATAGGTACTTAAACTAAATATAAAAGAAAGAAACATCGCCCGCAACCGCAACAAGCAAAACAAAAATGGCAGGCAGTCACAGCAGTTGCTTTTTAAAGGCCAGACAGAGCGACGGACAGCAACTCTTAGGAATAGGGATTGATTTTTACCCTTAGGGTACGGAACCCTCAAAACCATGGAGGTAGGACACGCTGGTATCTCCCGTCCGAACTGAGCAGTCTGACTGGAATAGTACCTCCGCCCTACAGAAAACTGGCCATAATAACCATCATGTTGTGTTCCCACCGATAAGTAGGGTAACCAGAGCTCACACCTCCCCCCCTTCCCATCTCTCCAATCCCCTCCTCTAAAATCTAGGGTCGGCAGCGCGAGTGTGACACAGCATGTTGCATACGTACGTCTATAGGCCACGGTGACCGCTTCCGATCCGGTGGGCCGTGCGCTTGTTTGCCGCCTAAGTGGTAGGTATAAAAAAAACCATGTCGAAAGTGGGTTGTATATCGTGTTAGAACTCTAACTCTATCGATGCAGAACTTATGACTTTTTGAATACCACTATCTCACCTGATGGTAAGTGACGATGTGGTCGACGATGGAGTACTCTTGCCTAGAAGCAGCCTGTTCACTCAAGACTTAAAGACACCCAGGTTATAGCTTTACGGAAACACAGACTCAGGCACGGCATTCCACATTCCACTCCTTAGCTGTACGCATAATCTCATATTTACTGTTATGTTACCAGACGTTCAGACAAGGTTCTAACTCAGAATATCCTCTCGAGGTTGGGAGGATAGATGGTAGTTGTCATAACAAGATCTCGGTTCCTATGATTGGTGAAATCCTAATAAGATGATACTCGATTTTTGATCGGAAAAAGTAAACATCCAGGACGGGACTTGAACCCGTGACCAGTCCCTTACAGAGGGAATAGGTACTCTGACCATACCTACTTTTTGATGAAGATATCTAATTGTCTAAGATTCACCATTCCAAATGCTATCAATTCTGAAAAGACCATTCCATATAATGGTCTGTAAGTAATTTTGACGGTTTGGACATAATATCTAAATATATAAAAGAAAGTCGTGTTAGTTACACTATTTATAACTCAAGAACGGCTGAACCCATTTGGCTGCAAATTAATACGTTTCTTATTAATAATCAAGCTTAGAACCAGTAGACGGACATAGGATACGTTTTATCCTTTTTTGGAGTGCAGAGTGGAGGGTGAAGTGGAAAGTGGAAGTGGAAAGTGGAGTGAAAAGTGGAGACTCGTTTAATCGGTGGCGATACCGACTTCCACGCGGGCAAAGCCGCTGGCGAAAGCTAGTATAGTTATAGTTATTATGCTTTTTCACGCCTCGCATAAAGAATCCGTAGTTACAAGTAGGAAAGGACTTGTAAGAATAGAGCATTCCAGGGCCCGTAGACAAACGTCATTTTATTCCGTAGCGTAAATCGCAATCGAATAGAAACGGTTAGGTCGACCAATCACATCCAAGCTCGTCGCCGGCGTACGATGCGCGCGCCGCGGCGAAATCACGAGCTGGAGTGTGATTGGTCGACCTAAACTATTCGAAACGATACGATTCGATCGAATAGAATACTTTTGCCACTTGGCTACGGGCACAGGTTCTTTATCGAACAACAAAGAAAGGAAAATACTAAAAAGGAAATGGAGTACGATAAAAAAAAATGTTTTTGGTAAGTAATTGGTTTATTGCCATCCATTTTCGTAAAGTCCTATATATTTTAGAAGTGACATTGCAATTTTGTCAATCACTATTCATTATTTGTAAATAACTTTCTCAAATACTTGGCAACTAACATTAAAAGCTTATCTACATTATAATAATAGGTACAAACTAGCACATGTACATAAAACAAAAAATGTATAACAAATTATTGCACAAACAAATTTAACATAAATTTAAAAAATTGCTAACTTTGACTAGGTAATTTATCATTCTGAGTTTTTTTGCTACCGTTTTTTTGGAAAACATTTTCTTTTTGTTTTTGTGTTGTGTTTTGTTCATCTTGTTTTTCTTGAGCGTAGTTAACGTTGCCATAACTTTGTTCTTGTAATTTACTACCATCTTGAACAGTATCAACTTCCTGATATTCAGTTGGATTCTGACCACTTTGATATTCTTGTGCGTATTGTGTTGCGTCATAATTCTGATCACCTTGATAGTTGGTGTCTGTTTGGTAATTTTCAAATTGTTGATCATACTGCGCATTTGGATCAGTGTATTGTTGTGGATACTGCTCATAGTTTTCATATTGTTGTTGGTCTGTATATGGCTGTTCATAATTTTGATCATACTGGTTCTGATATTGAGGATCAACGGATTGTTGCGTCTGCTCATAATTCTGTTCATACGGATAGTTTTGTGTTTCATATTCCTGTGTTGATTCAACTTCCATAGGTTTTTCAGCGTCTTGCTTAATTTCATTTTCTGTTTCCTGTAGAGGTTCTTCTTTTTGCTGATATTCTGTATCTTCTATATTATGCCTGTCTTCAGAGATGTTATCTTCTTCTTCTACGAGATTTTCCATTTCATTTTCACTTTCTACAGGAGCATTGTCCTCGTTTATTCTTGAAGCTTCGTAGGGGTCATCTCGATCGATTGTTGGGAGTGCTGTGATTGGTCCGATCGGTGCGTCTGAGGGCTGTCCGGGGGGCTCAGTTCCGGGATAGTCTCGTCCGCTGTTGGACGAGGTACGTGGGCTATTTCTATCGGACGAGGTCGCGTGCGTGGGATGTGCTATAAAAATATTATGTTTCATTACATTAGACGTAAAATGTTAAGGTAATTGGCAAGTAAAAAACATAAACTAGGTTCTGTAGCGTTAATTTTTTTATGAATAGCCTCGGAGAGTGGACTTCTAATACCTTAGTAACAAATTAACGACGTAAGGGTTATGTAAGTAGGAATCGAACTGACTACAACTACACCGTGTCCCTGACATCAGACTTACGGCCAGAGAGGTCAATATATTCTACATAATTTTAGTAGCATACCTACATTATGATATTTATGACTAGTATTTTTCTGAGTTAGGTACTCTGAAAAATACTAGTCACTCTGGCGCTGAATTCCTTTGGATGCACAGTCCTTTATAGAAACCTAAAGGCACCTTACAAAGGATTAAAATTTCGATCATCAGGATCTGTTGGAGAAAAAGCAAATCTCAACATGCCTTAGACTATGATACATACCTTGATAAGTGCTGGGTGTGTGCGGTGGCTGCAAGGAGAGCGATAGCCCATTTACTTGACGCTGCAGAGTGGCCAGTTCTTGCCTGCACACACACACGTGTAAACACACACAAACACACAACGTGACAGGGCTTAACACCAAGCAGTTTCAAAAGTTAAATATGAGCTGGACAAGTTTTAGGAAAAACTTTTTCAAAAGATTCGACAGCACGTCAGAATGAAAGAGATTGTGTAAATATTTAAATAACGCACTATCTGCAAAATATTTATTTTCTGGTTGCAAAATCGTTAAAAAGTAAGTACTTGGCTTCAAAAGATTATGGGCTATGTTTCTTTTCAGCCTTTTCATATAATTATAAACATTAGCACCTCATTTATAATTTATGCTAACACCTACAAATAACAACAAAACGTTTGTACAAATACATAAACTACAAATATTTGCATGCTTGGCATGCAATCTAAATACTACATCTATCGCTTCTGAAACTACCGTCACAAAATCATCTAGTTAGTTCGTCTTACTCACCTTTAGTGGATCATCATCGGAATCATCAATTCTATCGATCGATAGATCGCTCAGATTTCTCGTCAAACCACCAACATCATCTCTCAAGTCATTCAAGCTATCGGTCCTTCTAAACCTATATCTATAAGTGTTAGGAGTGGACGTGTAGTAGGTGCGATCTAGGTCGTAAGATGTCCGACTATTCGGATACCCGCTCAGCGGTGTATAGCTTCGCAAAGGTGTGATAGTGGTGCAATACTTCTTATGGGAACACCATAAATTTCTAAGCTTTCTCATTAGTTCAGCGTTCCTGTAAAGCAATTGTGTTTTTTCTGCTCTGAAATGGAAATACGTGAGTGAATTTTGTGGAAACTAATGCTGCAACTATCGAAAGAGCCAAGATGAAAAACTGTAATTTTACTATATTCAGTTTGGTCTAAATTTGATATTAGTCCATTCACTAAAAGCAATACTTTAAATATCATATTTTCGTACCTAGAAATAGTGTTCTTTCTATAAATGTGGTATGAATTAAGTCAGCACTGTGTCTAGATGTAGTGAAATTAATAAAATTGTAAATTAAATACTTATTACCACTCTAGACCATCCAGTTAACAAAAATACATTAAAGTCAATCTTATTTTTATGAACTACTTTATTGCACGTTACATTTTCATTACCCATTTAAAGACATAGCTTTGTACTTTCTCACAACACCGAGAGATAAACATTAATAAAATTGAATAAAATGCCAAAAGAACAATAAGCAATAAATATCACATCTACATTGCACAAATATATCAAAGTTCTATTAAATTTAAAACACTGATAGTCGACCACAAGGGTATAATATGAATCATTAGTAAAGATAAACCAATTCAAGAGACAGAGCAGGAGAGCAAATCCCAGGCTCTTAAAGGAAAACTTTGGATGTAACCGAGACCAACGCTGTGATGATGACGATGATTAGTAAACTGTTATAGCAATAACATAAAAAATTGGCAAAACAAAAAATCAGAGATTCTAAATGAACATTTCCAAACACTAAAAATAAATTAAATATTCTTGTAACTAAGCAACAGTTTTTTAAATGATTAATTAATTATTAGATTACTCTATTATCTTTAGTCAGTTTCAATAAATGAGGAGCTTCATTTTTATTATGACTACCAGTGTTACCTAATCTAATCTAGCCTTAACTACGCGCACTATTTGTATACGTCATTCGCATCAATTCCTTTGCTCAGTCAATTTCGTAATGCTCAGTGTAAGCATTTCATTCTTGTACCCCTTCACTTTCTTGGATTGCCTCGTCGACGGTTTCCTTCTCAACTATAGCTTCCTCCACGATATCGTTATCTTTAGAGTCTTCTTCCGTCATGTTTTCAGGTTCATTCTCAGATCTTAAAAGAGATTCTCCTTGGTTATTTATATCGTCTTGAACGTCTTTAGGTTCCATTTCATCAGTTTCTATAGAAACTACATCAGCAGGGTCATCGTTTGATTCAATTGGTGTAGGAGCAGTGTTTAGTTCTTGTGATTCATTGGGAATTTCACATTTCTGAGCGTTTTCATTAGAATTTTGACCTTCCTGAACTACGTTAGCATTACTATTCGGTTCTTCTATAATTTCTACCGTCTCATTCAGAACATGAACATCATGATCCGAGACTTCCATACTAATTCTATTATTAACTCCTTTATACTCATCAGCTTGCACTACAACTTCTTCAACCTGTGCCCCTCGCTTTTTCTTCTCCTTCCTTGATTTAGGTATTAATTTTACACTTATATCAACTTTGATTGGCTCCTTTTTCTCCCGTAAAAAGGGCTGTTGTATCATAAGTGGTAAATTGTATATTTTCTCTCCTTTGGTGTCAGCGAGATCCTGATTGGTCGTCAACGGGCCGACCATAATCGGCGGGTATTTATTCGACGAATCGGACTCTTTTACGGAGCGGCGCTTGGAACGGCGAACTCGATCGCGAGATGTTGAACGGTCGCGCTGTGTTCTGATTGGTTCGTCTGAACGGCCGCGACTCTGCGCACTGCCTGTCACCAATAAAAACACAGCACGACGTTAGGATACTTTAAATGGGTAACGATACGCAGCAATGAAGATAAAAATAGGTGATGTTAATAAAGAAAGTGCTGTAAATCATGCTATTAGATTTGAAATTGTTCGTACTTGTGCCTACGATTTGCGTCGTCGAGCTTGTCTGTGAGCAAACGACATTCGCCGGTGAGTTTCTCCATCAGACTGTTTTGTGATTGTATCATGGACTCCAACTCAGCCACCGTTTTAGCTGTGGAACCAAATGTTCTAGCTTTAACTCTAATCTGTGGGCACTACTTCAAGGGCAAGTTGCAAACAATCTGATGAATAAACTATTGAATGTTAAGAAAGAATAAAGCCCTTTCATAGCACTATAGATGTACATGCAAGCGCAATAGATGAAAGGGTAAAGTATGAATGTTTTGAAGACCAAGTTCTTCAGAATCTTTCAAAACATCAATAGTTTACCCATTAAATGTGGCTATCTCCAATAAAATGTTAATAAAAAGAGTTCCAGTTTAACGTACGGCAAAGAATTTAAGTACGTACCGTGTTTATTCTCCATGGATTCCATCATGGTTGATAATTCTCTCTCCTTTTTCTTCTTCTCCGGCGTATTTGGAGTCAGATTCTTCATCGTTTGCTGTAAAATATTCTTCATTAATTAATACATATCTTTAAAAGGAGCTTTTAGAGAATCTTTCAATTTACTGAGCTGTCAGTTTTTACCTCTTTCTCGAGATTGGCAATTTGTTCAGACAAGCGTAGATTCTCTCGGCGTGAATGAACCAAATCTGCATCAGCGCGATCCAGGCGTTGACGAAGAGATTGAATCTAAAATAAATTTAAAAACAACAGTGAGTTGCCTCTAATGATGAAATAATACACATGAATTGTACACTTCCTTAATTATAGAGTAAAGCTATTAAGTATTTTGTTTTGTTTTCAGGCATTTAGGTACAGTTTTGTATATGGATGATCTGATATTTTTCTACAGAGACTTTTAAAACCATATTACTTCTTTTGTTCTTTTACAGTCCTAGGCACTTCTTCCAAATAAAATGCAGGTCTACATTTATTTTCAAACTTATTTACCTCAGAGTTGAGTCTGTTAGTCTCATGTTTGGCTTGTCGTTGTTGCCGTTCTATGGCGAGGCGGGCGCTAGCCAACTCTTCTTCAAGGGAAGCCTTTTCTGCATGGGCTTGAGCCAAATCTGCTTGCAAAGATGCTGGAAGAAAATTTTAAGTATAGTTACTGTAATTATGGGCATAATCAGGCAAGGTGTTTTAGGCCCAAGTCGTCTTCAAATCGGATTACAATCTGAATAGATACCTATTCAAATATAAAAAATGGTTAAGGAGACTACATTGTAAGAATACTTACACATCTTATTCTTGAGTTCCATCTTCAGTTCCTCAATGGCTGAATTCTTCATAGAGATCTCTCGCTTTAGCTCATTCTCCTCACGACGTTGACGTTCCAGGTCCAACTGTTAATTTTATAAACGCAAAAGGTAGCTATGTAGTGAAAACTATGATCGGAAGGTATGGTGCACATTCTTCTTCGTCTATCGTAATGATGGCATTTCTACTCTCAAATTTTGTTTTCCTAATATCTTGCTACCTAGATTGCACTGTTAGAGGCTCTCATGAGTTCCTCTGGTATGCATGGGCACGCAGCATACGTTAAAAGGTCTCCAAAGGTCCATCGTCTGTGGAGTACCCAACTCCAAATTCGAACAGCAAGTCTGTACCATCCGAGATACCCCACCTAGACTAACTTATGTCCTACAGAGAACTGCGTAAGGCTAATTGATTGATGATTTAAGTGGTCTAAAAAACTCCAAACTCCATAAAAACTCTGTTTTGGAGTTTGGAGAGTCCTGTGGACTATGTATACTTACTTGCAATTTGGCAACGTTGTCATACTGGGCGGCTAGGTCATGTTGTAACTCGTCAAAGTGAGCATTGTAGCGTTGTTCGGCCGCACTGCGCTCTTGAATAGCGCGGCGGGTCCCTTCACCGGCTAATTCACGGATTTTGTTGCGTTCCTTTGCTAATTCATCCTAGAAGGTAAACACACGACATATGTTTCTGTCTGTTTTAAGTCTTATGTAAATTATTGTTCGTGTTTAAGTTGTCTGTCAAAATATTTAATCATTTTTCGACTATTTTCTTGGCATCCAATTGAGCTGAAATTGTGCATACACGTTCAGTTTGGATGACAATAAAAGCCTGTTTTAAAACTGTTTTTATTACCTGATTTATTAGTTGCAGACTTATAATTTAATATCGTGGTGAGTTAAGGGAGGATGAGAAGCTGTAAATTTAAACTTAAAATTATAGAATACTGCTGCACTATCTACTATCTATTATAAAAAGAACATCAATCTGACATCTCTATTATGTATATAAAGAACCTACCTTGAGTCTACGGACTTCAGTTTCCAAGTTGTTCCGTTCATCCCTGAGCTGATGTTCCACCACGTCGGACCCTCGCTTGTACCTGCCGTCATCATCTCGCTGTTCCAGGCTGAGCTTTAGCTTCGATATTTGAGATTCCAGTGAGGATTTGTCTCTGGTGAATGGAGTACAGACAATTCAATTGATTGATTCCAGCGAGCCAGTACACGTAGGTACTGATTAATGGTCGAGGATCTGGTACAAGCTTTGCTCTCTGGGTTAGGGCTCAGACAGAGTATGAAGCGACTGCTACTAACTTTTTGTAGTATAATATTATTATACAGATTACCTCTGCAAGTTGTCGATCTGCCGCTTGAAGCCGTCAAGGCAAGTTGAGTCAACGAGCCCAGAGGCTAGCTTCCGTTTATTCTCATTGTTTTCCTCCTGAGAAATCAAAAAATGCAAGATAACATACAAACCGCTACAGGGGCCTTACTCTGAAAATCGAACATGAACGTTTCGGATCGAACGAAAACGGACCATTTGTCAAACAACGACAGCGAAAACGTCAAATGTATTTTGGGAGTAGAAGGTGTACTGATAACGATCGACAACCTCAATGTCAAGCGATCGAAGACGGATCCGAAATCCGAAACGAAACACTTTCGGGGTAGCTAAATGGTCAAAACGTCAACGGATACGAATATTTTCGTTTTTCGGAGTAAGGCCCCAGAAACGGTCGTAAACACGTACACGTACACGCCCAATTCTTTATTCCCACGAAACAGAAAAAACAAGTTTATGTACCCATGGGTGAAATAGAATGCATTTCAGATAAATTTCGGATAAATTGAAATATTTTTCTGTTGTAAATACAATCCATACAAATGTATTAAAAGCCTCGAATGGAACTAATTCCGAAACTTTTGTTCTATAAACGGCTGAAGTGTTACAGCTTGTATGACACAAACGGCAACTAAGTGAATCTAGCGAGTGAATAGCTAAGTATACGTTACCTGAACTTTCTTCAAGTCAATCTTGGCCTGTGTGAGCTGTGCTTCCAACTCAGCTATACGGGACTCAAACACGATGTTGGGACCTTCCAGTTTGGTGACACGGGACTTGGCCGATTTACGCCCTTTCGTTGGAGTGATCTATTGAGAGTATAAATTTTTCATTATCATCAGTTGCTTCCAAAATTTACACTTTGGAGCCCGGGGGGCTCTAGGTATTGTTTTTATTGAGCCTGCGCAAAAAGATTGTAACTACTGCCTCAGCTTGCAGACTCACATTGTAACCTACCTTATGATCGCTGTCCAATCCAGTACTATCTCCGAGTTCATCCAGCTCGTCACTCTCGGAGCCGTTGTAGGAGTGGAACATGCGTGAGATCAACTTGTTCTTCTGCGCTTCGTGAAGATTCTCATTTTCTGATATCACTTCCTTAACTTTGCCGAGGAGGTTGTTGAGTTCATCCTGGGGAAGAATTTCTATTGAGTTGGCTTCATCAATACCGTCATCAGTACCGCGGTAGCCTAGTGGTTTGGGTAATGGACTGCTGAGACGAGGTCTCGGGTTCGATCTCAGGTTCACCATGGCACACACCAATGACTTTTCGATGCTTTTCGAAGTTATGTGTGTATTTAACGCAGGTTTATTAGTGCCTCGGAGTACGGGCCCGGTTGCCATACAAACATCTATGGCAGTCGTTACGGGTAGTTGGAGTCGATAAAAGTCTAACTTGGAACTTTGATATCGCCATTGGACATAATGACCATTGGTTGTGGAGGTCATATGGCAGTCGCTCTACGGAAAATATCGAAGTTCAGCCGCATCACAGTAAGACTGGAAAGCCGACCCCAACTGAGGTAAAAGGTTCAGAGAATGATGATGATGGTTTCATCAATAGCAATGGGCCTAACATTTTAAGTTGCCATTTTAAAGGTTTAAACTCGAAGCTACCAGTAATTTTGATGGTAAGTGACATACCCTGCAGTACTGGCTTTCTCTCTCCAACTGCTCGATATACTCTTCTTGCTTCTGAATAAAGTTGATGACGTCAGGGTTAGTGCCTCCGCTCAGGTCGGCACCAGCCGTGCTGACACCGATTGGTGGTGGTGGGGCTGCCAACAATTTTCTTTGATAAGTATCTTGATATGGAAATGTTACAAAATGGTAGTTGGAGCCCTAAAAAATCCAACAACATCGGTCTAGGTGCAATGCTTCAATATCGCCTAATGTCACTACTGGGTTGTGAAGGTCAGATGGCAGTAGCTTCACGGAAAATATCGAGGTCCAGCCAAAACCGCAATTAGGACTTTGGATGCGACTGGGATTAACGCTAGGTTGAAGAAGATTTTGATATGGAAATGAAAATCTAGGATTTGATGTCCTTCTAGTCTAGATTATCCTTTTAGATATTAACAAAAATTCTGATAAGATAAGTAATTGATTTTTCGATTGGATTACCCTTGTCAGGGAGTTTTTCCTAAGGTATAAAACCAATTTTATATCGTCCGAAACTGCAAATATCTCGAAATTATGAGTTCAACCTTATAATTTGTGTAAAAAATGCAAAAGTCTTTCAAGATGAGGGTCATTGCTGGCGGTTCTACATCTAACATAATCCAATCAAAAAATCTTTTACAGAGAAACCCCGTTTTTGATGCTAAAATTTCTGGACGGTTTATGAATTTTTAAGCTAGATCTCGTATCTTCCCGTAGATACCACTTAGGTGGCAGACAAGTACATGACCTATGGCCTATGGAGGTGTGCATCACGCTCGCACTGTCAACCCTGTAAAAACCTTCTAATGCCCTTCTTCTTGCCGTCCTTCTTTAAGAACCGGTACTGAGTCATTTCTTCTCTAAAAGCCTAAGTTTTAGAACTCACCAGCAGTAGTGGTGTGCGGTGGTGCATAATTATTCAAGCTGTCCGCATACAGCGTCGTATACTTGGCCGTGAGCCTCGGCCGCGGCTTGTACTCCGCCAGCGTGTACGCACTGGAGTACTTTTTGTCCCCATCGCCGTCGGACTCATCCAGGTTCTTGATTGACGCTGAACCGCCGTAGCTTCGGACCTAGAGGTGAATGACATTTTTTCATACTGCGTAGGTGGCATATAAGCACACGGCCCACCTGATGGGAAGCGGTCTCCGTGGCCTATGGACGTGTGCAACACACAGGGTGTCACACACGCGCTGCTTACCCTGAAGGGAAGGGAGGGGAGGAAGGAGGGGTACAGTGAGCTCTGGCAGAGGGTTGTGGAGGTCAGATGGCAGTCGCTTCACGAAAAATACTTATCAAAGTACATCGCTTCATAGTTAGACTGAAAAACTGATGGCAGTCTATGAATCTCGCCCTTTGTCCTCAATTCTACGTTCTATGAAATTATAGTTACTAATTATATTATTAAAAAAAACTCACACTTGGCGCATAATTTCCAGACAAAAAGTATCGTAGTTTCGACACCGCCTCTTTGTAAGCCAATTCTGTATAATCCGGAATCCTCTTCAGCCCATATTCATTCATCTTGGTCGGACGCCTATTTAAATAATTCGTATAATACATAATTTAATAACAACTTAACACTACTTAACTTTTAACAAAAAACATTTTTAAAATTCGAAATAAAAAGAAAATAAGAAATAAAAATTAAATTTCGTATTTCGAACTAGTGTTGCGCATTGCGCTTTCGTGTCAAGTGCAGGGATACGTGAACATGTATCGATTACACAACGCCGTTGTCATGGTAACCGTTGTTGTCGTAAACATACGCCTAGTGATGGCAGGTATTGCACCATACATAATTAATTTTGGTAGGTGCCTATTTTAATAAGCAGGGAATACAGATAAGATTGTGAAAATTTAATTAGGAAGGAGAAATTGGATAGCAAATATTTTCAACTTTTTGCAATTACCTACCTATCGTATAAGCCCTATAGAAAGAGTTAAGCTCTTAACCCAAGATATGAAGGTAATTTTTAATGTCAGTAGGACTTAATTGGCTGCATAATATCTTATATATTTCTATTTTTTAACATAAACAATAAAAAAAAATGTATTCGTAAAAATAAAGAAAAGTAAAAACTTAGTTTCCGTTCTTGCGTCCTTCCGTACATGTATCCGAAATTAAGAAAATGTGGCATGCAAAATTATCTATTTGAGTAAGTAGGTATACTTAGTTCAAACTGTAGAATGTAGAGGACCCTCCCAACATTCTTGAAGCCGAAGCCCAAATCAACCGGGGAAAATGTTGGTACGCGTACGCCTGACTATATTAACGGACGTGGCTCTGGCTCTGACGTAAGCTTTCCTATACAGGGTGAATTTTTCAAAAGGGATTGGATGGCCAAATCCGAAACTATAAAGAATAGCGAAAAATGGTCAAAGGAGTCACGAGTCCGATTTTGATGAAACTTAAAACCTCATCATTAGATTTTTGAAAAACCAAAAAACCTAGCTGAGAATCGAACCCGTTGATTTTGAAAAAAAAAACACCCTTTATTATTATACCATACGATAGTGTCACTGTTAAGGAACAAAGTCTGCGAAGTAATGATATACGGCAAATTTAAGAAAAATTTGGAATTTAATAAAATTCATGTTTTATGTACCAATTGTTTCGTTCGAAATCCCAGAAAAGATCGTAACTATTCCGTGTTTTAAATTATACTCAGAATGATTATGATGATTGATGTTTTTTTAAATAAGATGGAGCTCCAGCCCATAATAGCTTATAAAAGGGATTTGTATTCAGCAGTTTGACGACAATTTTATTGCAAGGCATGGTCCTGTGCCTTGATCTTACTCCCTTAGATCATTTTTTCTGGGGGTATGTGAAAAACTATATTTATAAAGACACATTTGATGACTTGAAACGTTCTTTGGAGTATATTCTAAACGGAATCAATAACATTGTAATATTGAATGCAGTTAGTGCAGTAGTAGAATGAGCATGGTGCAGGCCCCTCCTAGAATGCTAAAGTGCTACAACTACATAATGCTGTAGTTGTGGCATTTGCCTACTACAATATATTGATATTGTGGTAGGCACGCGACCTTTTTTACTATTTTTTTGACATTAGTATATTTTTGACATTTTCAATTATTTTATTGTTTAACTTCGGTTAAAATTTATTATATATTATTTTTTTTTTTTATTTTATTTTTTTTTATATACCTTTATTTATATTGACACGAGACAAAATGTACATTCGTCCATATTTAGTCTTAAGATATCTATGTATAACCTGACGTCTTAAAATGCAGCAGTGGAGTTTGTTGCGCCGTTTCTTCTCCACTAGCGCCTAGGAAGCGGTGGTAAACTTAGTATTAAGTAGTTTTTGACGTCAAAAAGATGTAATTACGTTACACTATTTTGAAAAATAAAGAATTTGAATTTGAATTTGAATTTGAGTACGATCCTTGAAGTCTCAAATCCAGCTATGTATTGAAAACAATGGTCTAACATTTTGAACAATTAATCAGTTAATGTAAGAAAAATAAAATGTATTTTGTTGAAGATGAGCTCTTTCCTTTAGTTTGCGGTATGTCATTACTTCCCAGAATATGATCCTTAATAGCAACACTATCGTATGGTGTAATAATATAGGGTGTGTTTTTTTTTTCAAAAGCAACAGGTTCGATTCCTAGCTAGGATTATTGGTTTTTCAAAAATCTAATGATGAGGTTTTAAGTTTCATCAAAATCGGGCTTGTGACTCCTTTGAGCATTTTCCGCTATTCCTTATAGTTTCGGTTTTGGCCATCCAAGCCCTTTTGAAAAATTCACCCTGTATAGAGGTCAGACTGCAGTTGCTTCCGCAAAAGTCAAGATAAATCAAAGAAGAGAAAGAGTACTGTAGGAGAGCGGTCCCCGAGCGCCATAGAATGAATTGGAATATAAAATGTAGGTAGGTAATATTTTTTGCCGCTGACTAATAGTTAATGTATTAATTTGGTATTAAATATAAATAATTATATAAAAATAATTTACGAAGTTGAACTTTTCTTTTATGCGCAGAGCGTTAACATTTTTTAAATATTATTTTCCATTTCATTGTTAGGATTAAGTAGTGAAATACTAATTACACAACAACACAACACAACTTAAAAACAGTCACAAATTTCTCACCATACTCAAAACCCGAAAAAAATTAAATAGTCGTATGTAATGTGCACAGGCTAAATAAAATAAAAATTGTAATAATTCTAAGATGCATAAATAGTTGCATAGGTACCTACCCATAGAAATGTTTGTGAAACATAGAAAGTTAGGCCACAAAACTTTTTATTCAAACATTAATATTTTTTCCCTAGTATGTAACTAAGTACTCGTATTTTTAATTTATTATCACTGAAAGTTTTTTATAAGGTCGAGTTTACTTGCCGAATTTTTGTCCGCTTCAATTTTCCGCTCGTTTCTTTGTCGGAGCCGACACTGGAACCGCTCTTCATTCTGTACCCCGTTGTCTTCGGTTTCGTTATGTAACTTGTCGAACCCATACCTATGACTTTACACGCCAACTAACTCAGCAACGATTTATGTTCAAAACAATGCCAAATTTATGCCACTCGTATCGTATTAAATTAATTTGCAATAGTTACGTGTCTAGGATATTGACACGATAAGAACCTATAAATTCAAATTTTTGAATATCGAAGGCATCGCGCGCTCTGCCGCCAATAGATAGCCTTGTCTAAAAAGGAATGAATTTTGGCGTAAAACCTTTTTGAGTCTTCCTGTGTTTTGTCTCGCTCGCACGTAATGCAATGAGCGTGTTATTGTTTCGTTGCGATGGAAAAGTTTTTCTTCAGGATCGCTTGTCAGAGAGCTAGGTGGCAAAGAACTTTTAACGCTATCGTTTTATTGTAAGTAGGTATTTTTAATAATTAATTTCTAAATATAATTTAACTAACAATCATTATAATAATAATAGGTGAGACTGACAATTTTTTCAAAGTATTGTGCAACTTCAAAACAAGTTGACTCTTTAGTTTCTTAGATGTTATGTTAGAAAGGTAAAGTTTCAGAATGAATTATGTGAAATCCTTACCTATTTAAAGTTTAAAACCAATTTAAAACTAAACTATTATACCTAGTTAACGATTACAATTACTCCTGTAAGAACCTACAATTCTGAAACTTTCGGAATATTTTTTTGATCTCAAGAACTAGAACAAACATTAAGAGATATTAGCACTGCTTTGAACTTAAGAAGCAGACTAAACAGGTGATTTTAGAGTTTTTGTTGTCACAACAGCCACAAATTACGAAGTACCTCAGATACTCCATGGTTCATCCAATTAAGTCAAATCATTGAACTTCTATACCAAAAGCGCTGAACAAAGGACAATAAAGAAAATCTAGTCGACTTTTAGGCTTCGACCTCCCTGA
Source organism: Lithosia quadra (assembly GCA_963576445.1). NCBI lineage: Eukaryota > Metazoa > Arthropoda > Insecta > Lepidoptera > Erebidae > Lithosia > Lithosia quadra. The sequence continues at coordinate 4,382,277 of OY754900.1, read as the reverse complement.
CTCGGCGACAGGCAGTGTCTTGCGTGCATCGAAGACGAGCTAATAACTTTTCGGAGGGAAAATACGTTTACGATCACGCGACAAAATGGCGGGCCCACAAATCATACCGTTTAACGTTCTGAATCATCGTATAATTATATAGACGTAGTTGTTTACGGAAATTATGAAAATAAATAAGTATTGCTTTCTTTCATGTTCAAGTAATTTAATTTGATCTTTTTTCAAAGACGTTTTTAATAAGTACTTAAATGACAAGTCGTTAATTAAAAACATGCAATCGCACAGTCTGAGAAGTTAATAAATCTAAGGTATCAGTCACACTAGTGACAGGTTTTAGTTTATTTTTTTCCGAAATATAGCAACGGTATGTCGCGGTCGTGTGGAAGTCACCATTACCACCCCAATGAAGCAGTCATGTTATATGAGTCATGCTTTGTAAGGTGGTTTAGAGCGTAAGTACCTACCCACAGACACCCACAGATATATTTTTACCCACGCGCCCCGATATGGATTAAAATTTAAGTTAGTAGAGATGGTAGAGACAGCTTCCGCTAATCTCTTCGTATTAGGTTACTCATGATAATGGACAAAGAAATACTCAAAGCCTTTAATTTCATATCAAAAATTAGGAGATATTTCTACTCTACTTACCTACCTACATCCTATCCTCTACTCTATATCTATAATATCTACAAATATTTACAAATCCTGGAGGAGAAGAGTGTAATTCGTTACTAATTAAGTAGTTAGCTGTTGCTTACTTTGGGTCTAGAGAGCGCGCGCTGGGTAGAATGTCGTAGAATATGTATCTATTTATTTATTAAAATTAAATATGTTCGTGATGGGCGCAAAAACTACTGTACGAATTTTAATGCGGTTTTGTGTTTAACAGGACTTAATTGATCAACAATCGGTTGAGTAGAAAAGGAGATGATATAGTCAAAAATCGCGAAAACCGACGTCCTCTAGGGCAGAGCCGCCGGCATAGGCTAGTGTTCATATAATTTTTCTATTGTTCATTTTCTACATGCACGGTGTTAAACTTTGTTGTGTATAGAATGATATTATCTTCACCGTACCGGCACCGGAATTTACCGGATTGACATCGCGTGACTACACCAGGTAAAGGAACGTTTTGAATACTACACCGCCCGCCATCTTGTTTCGCATATGTCACTGACCATAGAGCGCAATATATTATTTCCAAGTTTTTCGTATGCTTGGCAAAAAAAAGAATAATGGGTTCCACAGATCTGCAGACGGTTCTTGTCACCTTGTTGGACGGTATTAGCTATAGATGATCTGAATCTCCTTTTGAAGTTGGTTAAAAACATATTCAGGTAAATATAGGTATATCTCCCAAGAGGGTCATCTCGAAGCCGGATATCCCGGCGTGTTGTTTTAGTCGGTTCGATTCCGACATAATATACATGTAGGGTGTGTTGGGGATTTCCGCAAGAAAAAAGGTACCTAACTAATACTACTTACTGATAGGTATATCTACTATGTACTTTCTTCGAGACCCAAACCAACCTCCCCAGACAAATCTGATATAGGCTCCCCTCTAGGGTTTGGAAAGTCTAATGGCAGTTCCACCCGTGAAAACCAAAATAAACCAACTGATTGAAAGGAGGAACAGGAGAGCGGACTCCGGGGCAGGTTAGGTTTGATAGGCCCTTCACACTTTGTCATGTGCGGGTGAATAAAGTAAAATAGACGAATAAGCCCTTCACACTTCGTCATAAAGGCGAATAACGAATATGGGTTTGGATATTGGTGAGTGATGGATGTAATAATAGACAGTAATTTATTGAATAGTTTTATTAGTAAAAAATAATACTAAAACAATCATCTCTACTTTTTGGTGTTAGTAGCTACACAACAAAAACTTCAATTAATACTAAACAAAAAAATAAATACTTTTAAGTAGATCAAAATTCATTGCATGAAAATTAATAATTTCCATTAAAAATACTCGTTTAATATCGCAATGGCACTTTTGAATAAATACAATAGCAAAATAAGCATTCCACAGATTATATACATACACATGAAAGACGTGTTAGGTGATAATGTCTTTGCCAAAATATATTATAATTCTTGTCTATGGCACAATAATATCAAAGCTCAGAGAGAAATTTGAATATTTACAAGAATAATAAAATTAACAATTAGCTTAATAATAGTACGACGTTAATTTCACTATAGGTATTTTTATTTATTAGATAAATGAGACAAAAACACCGTCGTAATATTAACCTATACGTAAGCTAGATTTAAGATGGACTTTATAAAATGTGAGTACAAAACAGACGGAATCATTTACTCAAGTCTTGTATTCCAAATACTAAGTAACACGACACGAAGTAACATTTTTTACCCGACTGTCATGAAGGGTTATGTTTTTCGCGCGTATCTTGTTACATTATAGATATTACTCATAGTGCGATAGACTTGAACATTCACTTGTTACACAACATCGAACATTCCCATTTCTAAATTAGTCGAACTTTACAACGAATAGAGCCAAGCATAGAGCCAAACATCGCTACGAACATTCGCATGAACACTTCAGCGAATACTCTAACTAATCGATGCTCGTCAGAAAAATAATTTTCACGAAGATGTCAGAATTGACAGGCAGCTCGGCAAAATGCTCGAAGCAAATTTATTGTCTGTTCCCTGGAATGCTCGCCAGAACGCTCGATATAATGCTCGCTACAACGCAGTTGTTTTTTACTGTTATAAATGTGTAAAAATGCTCATTACAAGTGAATGCTCAGGTTTATCAGCACCTAGATAGGAATTAGGTTTTATAAATTTTAATGACAGTATAAATCAGTCATACATTCAAGATCGAAGAGAAAATAGACCTAACAAGTACAAAATTATACACACTTTGTTTTTCATTACACCAGTGCAGCACTGTGACCAGTACCACATCCCTATTTAATATAGTTACATTATCATTGGAAAGGTTACCAGGGAATATTCAAAAGTTATTGACCGTAGTATAAATGCAAAAATATCACTTTATATAAGCTCATTGAAATTTATTGACCACCTGTTTTACCCAACTGCCCTTTTCGCCCTCATTTTCTGGTTTTTGTTCAGTGCTATTTCTACTAGGAATGTGTTTTTCAGTACAGGGGGTTGACGCCTTCTCTTTCACGCTAATATCGCTGACACTTCTTTCAAAGGTCGCTACTTTCGTTGTAATAGACTTAGGTTTTGTAGCTGGTTTTTTCACAGTCGGATTTAGTTTTACATGGATTTTTGACATTTGTTCAATTTCCATTCGTCTCTCTAGCACAGATTTTGATGATTTCGGTTTCTCTAATATAGCTTTTTGCTCCACGGCAGTTGTTTTCATTTTTCTTGTGGCTGAATCTAAACTGCCTCTTTCGAAACTTAGCCTTTTCAACTGAATATTGCCTGGAGGTTTTAATTTGTCATCAGTATTATCATCTTGAACCGTTTTCATTTCAGATGACGTTCCAACATCACTTTTTATCATATTTTCATCAATTTTGGGAGCATTATTGAGATTTGAAGATTCTGACCTAACCAATGATTGTTTGTAATTAACGTTACGTTTGATTGTTTTCATATTTACAGATTCAGTAGAAGAAGATTGTTCAGAATTTTTAGATAAAGTTCTGGTTACAGTTCTATTTTGAGGGTTTGTTGCTGAAGGTATACGAGTTATTTTGGGTTTAGCGGGTACTGGAGGAGCTACTTTTGGTCTAGTATTGCCAGACTTTTTGGTACTATTCACGCGTTCTACGTTAGCAGTTTTATTCGACGTGACTATTACGCGTGTTTGGGTAGTTACTCTTTCATTGATACTGTGCTGAGATTTGAACGTAGTCTTACTTTTTATACTTTCAACTCTGGTTACATTTTGATTTATCGCTTGATCTTTCACTGAAGTATCTTTAGTATCTTCACTATCCTCTTGATCAGAATAAACAGCAGAATCTCTGAATACATCATCATCAGTTACTTGTTCGATTCTTTCAAATGACTTTTCGTAGTAACTTTCATCAGAATTAGTTTGCAGATTAGAGCCAGACACTTTTTGTTCGGCTGAGTTGTGATAAGTACTTGTTTTACTTGAAGATTCTTGACAAGCTCCTTCGCTTGAAGAAGTAACGAACGATGAATTGGAAAATAAGCTATCAGGTCTCACAGAACTTTTATTAATAAGTACATTAACTTTTTTAAGCGTTGTAGATTTATCGTAGGACAATGTTGTAGGATCGACGTAATCTGACTGAGCTATTCTCGCTCCTAAATGTTTACTACCTTGCATGTATATAGGTAACTTATTTAAACTTTGATAGGAACTATTGTTAGATTTTGTAGGTGAACCTATTAAGCTAGACATGTTGTTCACCAGACTTACACTTTTGTCGTAACTTGGACGGTGTATTTCAGACTTTTGATTTATATTATCGCAGCTTAGAGACAATGCTTCCAAATTATTCTTTTCAGTTTGACTTTCTGTCATAGTTGTGTGTTCGCAAACACTTTTACTTAACAAGTCATTGTTCACTGAAAGAACTATAGTTGACGTTGTAGAACTCGCACCTGTTGATGTTATAACTACTTTAATGTCACTTTCCACTAAATTGTTTTGTATATCTTCACTACCTTGAACTTTATCAATAGTTTCTGATTTATTTTGGTTATTATCCGTATGCTCATCGCCAATAATATTCCTAAATCTTTGTAAAAGATTTTTCGAATAACTTCTTGGGTTTAGTGCAGATCGTTTCTCAGGACTTTTTATATCAGATTTTACGCTATCAGGACTACTTTGTTCGTTGGCATTTATTTCTCCCTCGTCACTATTTTTGTTTGGAGTCCTGTTTTTAAAGCGGCTGAGAACATTTTTAAGGGAAAGCATATTTGAAGTCGGTTTATATATTTTGTGTTCTGGATGGATAACTTCAATATCGTTTGTTTTCGTATCATTGTTTCTCTCTAGAGGTAACACCTCACATGAAGATGTAGTAGAAACGTTCAAGTTAGGTTGAGATACAGTTAAATTTTCATTCTTATTATTATCCAACTTAATTTTTTCAAAATTACTTTTATAGCATCTATCGATTTCCTCTTCTAGTTCTAAAGTTGATTGACTTATATTTTCTACATAGTCAGCCTCACTTGTTTTAGATTTGTTGAATTTAAGTATGTCTCCATCACTCATATCATCATAGTTAATATCACTTTGATCTGAAGCTATTGTAAATGGTCTGTCGGTGCTCATTACTTTCCCATCTCTGTTTAAATAAGTCTTGCTATTGCTATTAGGTTTACACTTGAAGGTGGACAAATTTTCATCTGGACTGCTTGTGACAACCTGAAAGCTTCGCGGCAAAGAACCCGACTTTCTATCCCTAGACACATTGAAGTGTTCTTTCTGCCTACTCAGCCAGATTTCTGGGGTATTTGGACTTTGTTGGTCTGGGCTCATCGGTAAATAATCACTGGGTAGCTCACTTGGTACTTCTTTCTTCCTTCTACATACTTCTAATAACGAATCGTAGATATTTTCATTTATAACTTCATTAACTGCAGGTCCTTTATGTTCCATTGTAACGTAGTAGTCTGTGGACACCTTCTGAGAAACTCTTTTTGGTGATTTTACAGGAATATCGTAAATACCTTCAGTATCTTGTAAGTTATTCAATTTGTCAAATGAAAGGTAAACATAGTCTGAATCTGGACCAACATATTTATTTATTTCACTATCGTTACTGTTTGGAGGAGATGGTAGTCTTTTGAGCCTATTAACGTGCTGTATGACTTTATTCTCAGCATCTATACTGTGTAGGCCCTGATCCACTCTGTTGTCTATCCTTAAGGTTTCGTAAATATGATCTTCAATGATATCGTCATTCACATCTGTTCTAGAACTTGTTGTAGTATTATCATCATCTTCCTCATTTTTTTCAATATCTAAATCTTCCGATGTCTGTCGTTCATATTTTGGTTTCAATTTACTGGATTCCAGGTTTTTGGATAGGATATTTTGTTCAGGACTTGAATGAGATTTCATTAATCTTTGATGTCGTCTCTGTGCACTGTGTCTAAGCTGTTGCTTCTTAACCAGCTTTTGGAAATCTCGATTTTGCATTAACAACTGAGAAATAATTTGCTCTAAAGGTTGTTCTGTTTCTTCACAACTTTCTACCACGTCGCCTTGTTTTATTTCCGTTTCATTTATTTTGTCTTCTACTTCAGAACCTTCATTTATCACTTTTTGTTTGTTTAAGTACTTAACTTTCTCCAATTCATTCTTTTTGAAGGAATCCGTTTTCTCTATCAACTTCTTGTATGTTTCTTCATCGATGTCTTCATCTTTACTTATAGTTTCAGGTACTGGGTTTGGTTTATCTTTAGACTTATCAATGTTGAGACTGTCGGTCGACTCTGATATATGTAAAATATTTTCTGTAGAAACATCCGTGGAGAAGTCTGTATAGAATTTAGCAGTAGTATCGCATCCGCGTAACCCTTTAGCTCTATTCTTCTTTATTTTAGAAATTTTCTTTGGTATATTTTTAGTATTATACATTCTAATTTCTACCGCCTGTCTTCCTATACCAACACGCTTACTGCTGTCTAGTTCTGAATCTGATATTATTGTTCCATCAGTTGCTTTCGTCTTCTTGCTAATCTTATTTGAGCCACAATTTTTACATTCGAATTCTATTTTTTCATTACCTCTTATTTCAGGTTTTTCGGTGTCACTGTCCTGAGATTTTTTCATTATAACGCCAATCATATTTTGTTGTAACCCTGGTTCAGATTTTCGTCTCCATGTTCCTATTTTAGATAACTTGGATCTTTGCGGATCATCTTTTGATTTTGACCTAAAATTGTCTGCCCTATTTTTCTCGTTATCGTTACATCTAGATCTTCTAGTATGTAGTGTACTAGTAGCATTAGTTACAACGATATTTTCTTTAATTTTGGCGCATTTAAGACAAGTTTTGTTAATATGTCTAACGCTAGATAAGGAATTGTTATCACTGAGATCTTCTTTACTCTTATTGCTATCTGTATACCCAATAATATTGTCAGAGGAATGATAACCTCTTGTTTTATTTAATAAACCGCCGAATTCTTTACCAAAACTCTCTTGTGAAGATTTGAAATCTGAACATTTACAACCGGATTGCTTTCGTTCTAAGTGTTCGGCACTACCTGAGTCTATGTAATGTAAAGATCTATCGCATTCAGGGCATTTATCTCCAAGTTCACCATCATCGTGTCTACAACTACATTTATCCTCTCTCTTAACCTTCGCTACTTCTGTTTCGCAATCAGAACAGAGATCTACATAACAATTCTCACATGTATAGTCTATACCTTTTTCAGCGGATACTTGGGAACAATCGCAGTCTTGACTTTCGGCCCTAGAACTTGGTACTGTGTATTTTCTATTGACTTTCTTCAATCTTCCTCTGATGCCGTTTTCAAAGGATTTTCGCCTGTCTCGGTCAAGTTTTCTTTTCTCGAGATATTCTGGTGCTGATAACTGCTTTCTCATTGATGCTTGTGTTATGAGGTTGTGAGATTTTTCTGCTAGCATGTCATCTGAAATAAGAAAATAATGTTTAATTACTATGTCTTTTGCATGTTTCATCAATCATCAAATCATGATTTATTGTTCTTATACTAAATAATATCGACGGTTGAAAGGCTAAGGGTGGCTAAGGGTGTTCATTGTTTATGATGCCGTTTGGAACCTTATTTGTTTTGAATAATCGAGTGTCGCATAACCCTTTTGTCTTTCAATTACCGTTCTGTATATACCTACAGATATTTATTTGTCGCATTATTGATACCTAAGCAATTTCGTTCAACTCACCGTCTGTTTTGTTCTGCCCAAGCTCCATCACCAGCTGTCTTGCGTGTGATGGTATCACGGCGTTATAATTCTCTAGTATCACCTGCAAGAACACACAAAATTAATTAGCACTTTTTTTGTTATAGATATTTGTTTACAGACGGTGTTCAACACAAATCACGGACTCGTTTCCACAATCGTACTGTCGCTTCCGAATTAACTTAACACATTTCAAGTTACTGATCTCTTTAGTCTTAAAACTTTTAATAAAATAGTTAACAAACCATAAAAAATAATATTACGAGTACATTTGGCCTCTGAAGATTACAAACATTATGTTAGAACCGTTTAAAAATGTGTTGATTGTACACCAAAATCTTTAAGAACTCGTAAAAAATACTGTTTTGTTTTTGCTTATGAATTTTCACGACGTTATCTTGTTAACAACTCAAATGATACTGGTTAAGCGCTCCTTAAATTTGTACCGCAGTTGTCCAGCAAAGTGAGTGAAAATGACTTAGGTACGTAATTGAAAATGCCACCTACTACCTTACCAATAAGGTTCACTTTCACTTAAGTCGATCTCGAAGAACCTTCTACGTCAGTGGTAACAAAACACGTAATTGAAAATGCCACTTACTCTCTTAAGTAATAAGGTCCATTCTCGTTTGTGTCGTGGGGAGCGGGCCTGCAACGTGAGTTGGGCGCGCGGCTCGTCCCACGGGATCACGTGGAAGGACAGAGGGGCGCCTGCTATCGACTCCACTAACATCATGTTGTTACACTGTAGGGCAAAAGAAAACGTGATTAGTCAATGTGATTTCGTTTTTGAGGTCAAACTTTTAAAACGACAACGATTACGAAAGACTACACGTGTTTCCTTCTTCTTACAATACCAGGTTCTTTAAGCGGTAGGTATGTGATAAAACATCTCTCTAGGGAAGCCGTCAAGGTACCACGATTTTGGGACGGTTGGTGTGTGGAGAGTGGGCCCGTATCTTCTGGACTTCACCCTAGATTCTGACCATCCATCGGAGTGAAGCCAATTGACGGGCTTAACATAAGAAAGGCGGCAAATTGCCATCTGTGGTATTCGTGGTCAATATGGTCTAACCACAGAACTACTTCGATATCGCCAATGGGTTGTGGAGGTTAAATAGTAGTCGCTTCACGGAAAATATCGAAGTACACCGCTTCGTAGTAAGACTAAAAGCCCCAGGAGTTAGGAAATGGCTCGGAGGATGATGATGATGTGTGCTCACCATAATGTGCGATTTATAGGCTAGGATACCGTCCTCCCTGTTCTTGGTGACGAGCAACATCTTGTCGAAGAGGAAGGCGTGACGCATCGCCTTCGCGCCGAATACTCTGGAAAAATCGTCGATATTGTTCGAATAAAACTGATATATAGATCAGAATATCCGCGCGGGAAATCCGTGACGGAATATCCATCGTAGGGCGTAGGCATAGGCCGAAATGAGTACTTAAAACCTACCTATATACATCTAAAAATATCAATTTTTCATTTAAGTTTTTCTAGTAAATATAATTTGGAACAAATCAATACATCGACCCCAGACTTCGAGGTAAAAGCTTTGGATGCGACTGGGATTAATGCTAAGTTGAAGAAGAAGAAGAAATCAATACATCGATTAAAGAACCATGTTATGGTGTTTATAAGTATTGATTTGCCCCAAATACCATGGCAATGTTTTCACTTTGTCTTTTACTTAGAGTGTTCATGAAAAAGTTAATGCTTAAATATGTAGGACTTCTTATTTGATTCTATTAGGAAAACTTACAGCTAACACAGTCAGTATTTACAAATTGTATGTAGCTGAAGGCCATTTAAAAGTTTTCACGAATACATTTTTTTTTAACTTTAATGGCGTCCTTACCTAAATGTCCCTTCGGCACACAACTCTCCGTAAGTAGTCAAGTCCGGACCATTCCAACCGTAGAGGAGTGACTGGATTTCCTGCAAGTGATACATCAACATAAGTTATTATTGTGTAACTGTACTTTATCCTTGTGGACTTGAATATGGGGACCTTACTTATATTTTCCTAAATAAGAGTAGCCTAAGTTACGCCTTAAAACCTCAGCTATCTGCTTGTGAAAGTCTTATCAAAATCGTCACCACTGTTTCAGAAATAAGTTTTTTATACTACTTAGGTCGCAGACAAGCAAATTAGCTATGTCTTACATGGATTTTTTTTTAATTTTAATGTTAAACACAGATATTTCAATTTAAAATAAAACAGGTATCGTACCTGTACTCGGACGGCATGTTCGTGTTTTCGCTTCATGTCGTCGATGTGCTGCGCGATGCCGGTCATTTTCAGCAGCGCGTACTCTGTCTCTCGAGACGCGCACTGCTTCACCACGTTCTGAAATGTTACAGTTTTGTTTGAAATAAATCTAATTTTAACAGATTATACCTACAGGCTTCCCTCCTTTCTTACTTCTTCTATTTCTGCGTGAATAGCAACATGGAAGTGGCCCCATGGGCTATGACTGGGCTACCACTACCAATGTATAAAGAAATTTCAGATCTGAGTGCCAATTGAATTTCCTATTTTTTTATATTGGACACGTCAACACGACTTCACCTCGCCTGATGGAAAGCTAAAGGCAAAGTCTCAGGATCAGGAGTCACATACACCGATACTGCTGCAGTGGCGGCCCTCGCTTAAAAGATCCGGGACTATAGGAGGAAGGAAACACATGCGCTGGAAAAGAATTCCAAGTCTTTATGGTGCGGCAAAAAAGAGGCACTGAACCGCTTGGTTTTTGATGGAATTATTATTTGATGAATGATATAAAAATATTCTTTTTCTATATAAAGAACTTAAATAAAAGAGAAAGTTACCTGCAGCAGCAAATGATATTTCAATATCCTTTGCACGGGCTTCAACAAGTACGAAGCTAAAGGCAGCAGGTGACCGAGCTCCATCTGTCTCTCTCTAAACTCCCTCGCGCTGAGGGGTTCCGAGGCCAGGGCCGCGAGCCTCTCCATCGTGCGAGGATACCCGGTGCAGTATGAGGTGTACACAGAGAACCCTGATGTGTTGTTCACGAAACAGCGCGCGATGCTGGTGGCATCTAAGCGACAGGTGTTCAGTTCCGCGCAGAGAGATCTGTAAAGATAGGTTTATTCATGAAACTAAAACCTATGGACCCATGGATTATTGTAAAAAAGACATAGGTAGGTATTAATAATATCTACTTCTAATACATACAAGTACCTTTGTCTAGACACAAGCAAACATATCGACTTGCTATTCAACCACAGAACATGATCTTATTTCTTGTTTTCATTTGTATATCCGTTACTATTTGTAGTAATAACATGTTAAAACTAATTGATGCCCGCGGCTCCGTCCGGGCGGAGGTAGGCTGTCGCTTTTTGTTCATATCTACGATTCTACTCAACTAATTGCAATCAAAATCTGTCCTGATGACAATATTGCATCCATCGCGAATAAACAGACAAATAAACAAGAATTCAAAAAGGAAAACCAAACATAATAGTTTTTTAGGTATATCCAATGTACACAGTTATCTATATAATCTAAAAGAAAGTCGTGTTAGTTACACTATTTATAACTCAAGAACGGCTGAACTGATTTGGCTGAAAATTGGTAGGGAGGTAGCTTAGAACCAGGAAAAGGACATAGAATACTTTTTATTATTTTTTTAAAGTGGAGAGTGGGGTGGAGAGTGGAAGTGGAGTGTAGAGTCGTTTAATTATTGGTGATACCGACTTCCACGCGGGTGAAGCCGCGGGCGAAAGCTAGTTTACAATATATTATTTTTATAGCATAAATATTAATCTGTGATTGGGTACACTGAGTTATAGGGGCTATAGGGCTCTACAGCTTAAAGCCGGGTGCTGAACGATTATGTATTCTCTCAGGCACAGAGTACCTAGTGCTACATGATGCACAAATCTATGAAAACCTACAGCCTTCAACACTCAACCGTGCAACTAATATAGCTTTCTATCTTGTATCTAATCCCTCGATCGATCAATCTGTCAAAATCTGAGAGCGGTTATAGAAAACACTAAATATCACTTTACGGGCCGTGCTCCCAAATATGGATAGTTAATAAGATAGGTGTAGTGATCGATCAATCTGTTATATAATGTAACATTATTATAAGTATTATGTTAGCGATAGATTAGTTGGCAAACTGATTGACACTTCACGTGACCAGAGGGCTGGATATTATCTAGCAAAAAGAAGCATCGTTATTCGATGTGGGAATACCGAATGGCTCGCCAATATTAGAAGTCTTTGTCCAAGCCTATGCTAAGTAGTGACCACTATTTCCAGTGGTTGCCACGAGAATGGTGGCCTCTACTTCAACAGCCTCGACAGATGCTTTTTCACGCCCCGCTTAAAGAACCCAGGATTCTAAGAAGAAGGGAACACGTGTGTGTGTAAAGCATTCCACTTCATTATCGTACATATATCTAAGGTTGCTTGATCTCCTCCGCCTTCTCAGCCCACACTCACCGCCAAAGAGAACTAGAAACTCGTAACTGCGCCATACTTACTTCACTTTGACTGTATTGCATTTTATCGAAGTTTTTGGCCGCCACCAAACGGGTGATTAACCTTATCTTTGCAGAATATTTCACCCATAAAGCCATGACAATATATATGATGATGATGGTGGTATTACATGATGACGTTAATTTTTTTAAGGGACTTTTTCTATTTGAATCATCAAAGTTACTTTTGACTTTTAACCGTCAATATGTATATCACAGTTGGTATAGAACTCAGAACTACTCATGGCGATACGCAGACTGGCTCAGATCGTCCGCTCACAGTTCCCAAGCCATAATAAAAGTAAAACAGTAAATAATTGCCAACGTGCCCTTTGTTGGGTCACGTCCCAATGTGTTCTGGTGCAAAAACAATGGACCATGGGTACTGGCTTACCTGGGCGAGACATGCTTGGCTTAATGGATTTCTTGATAGAAATTCTGCACTTATTTAATATCACATTTGTGGGCGGTCGTGAAGTTTTAGGTGCGATTCCGGAATTGATTAAAGTGTTAGTGGAGTTTTCTTTCAGGAAATTCTTTAGAGCAGTGTAAAGAGGCCAAAAATATGTTCAATAGACGGCAAAATGTTTGTCACCCTAATAAGGTATAGGTACGTATCGTTGAAACAAAAATATATTTGGCAAATGGCTGTGAATTTCAATAAAACGGCAAGTTTATGAAACGAATGTATGGACGTTTGTTACCCTTTCACACAAAAACAGCTAAATGGATTTGGTTGAAATTTAGTACAGGACTACTGTCTGGAATAACACATAGGCTACTTTATTCCTGGAATAGGTTCCCATGGATTGTGGGAACGGGAGCAGAATTTGGCGAAGCCGCGGGCAACAGCTAGATTTAAAATAAAAGTAAGTGTAATTGTGCCGTATACGGCAAGAGCAGTGGTATACCAAATCAGTCAACTCCAAGAATCTGACCTTTTCTGAATCTGTCGAGTTGGTGATCTCTCGAATCAGTCCAATACGGTATAAGGACCAAGCCGTAACCTCTTCTTACCCTACCTTTAAAATATACTTAAGACGATACTTAGAATAAATACTGAGTATTTCCAAATAGAAAACTCCTACAACACATTAGTAAAATTTTAATGCTAATATTATTTTCCTAATACGTATAATTTTAGTGTAGGAGTATTCACACCATTCACACCTACGAACAAGACCGAAAGAAAACTATCACTTTTAGACGTTATTTATGGTCTGCCTACGGGCTTCTTACTTTCTAATAATATATCATTAACTGTCGATAATAATATATTATTTACATAATTATAACGCTTTCATAAACCATGTGATAATTTTGGTTTTGGTATCAAAACTGCATCGCGTTAAATTCTTTACTACCATACGTGTTTCCTTTTTCCTATAGTCCCACGGAAACCTGCTCTTGCACATTGCTAGACATCAATAGTAAAAGCTAAACACCTGCGATCATTCGTCTCATTAATTAAGTACCTGTAGTAGGTAATAACTACATCAGGTAAAGCCTTCTGTCCGATGATAATTTGCCGTCAACACGTCAGCAACTTAAGTTCTTAAAGTGCAGTTTCATCATAAGGAATGCGGGACGCGTTGTACCGGTTAATTGACTGTTCGACACCTGAGTGGAAACATACGGGTGACAGCAGTAAGGGCGGGTACGACACGGGTTGCTTGTGCTTCTTTCCACAACAAACTAAACATAGGCTTCCCTTTCGAGCTTGTGGGATCAGGTGGTAATTGTCACAAAATAAAGCCAAGATAAGCATATTAGGAGGAAAATGCGAAGGAGAGTGGACCCTAAGCTACAAAGTGCAAGCTTTGGATGCAAACCGGAGAGCTTTAGCCTTTAGGATGATGACTTTTTTTATCAAATTCAGTCCGTCAGTTGCCTGTACTCCACTGGATGGTTGGAAACTAGGGTGAAGTCCAGAAATTAGATACGAGCCATCATTCTAAATAGTAATAATCCTAAAATTATTGTCTCTACCTTGACGGTCTCGACAGATGCTTTTTCACGTACCGCTTAAAGAACTCGGTGTTGTAAGAAGAAGGAAATACGTGAAACAAAGACATCCGTACTTGAAGTCCCGAACTACTTATCGGTTCGAGACGGTATTATTTTTACCTTATAGGAGACACAGAATTTTTTTTCCAAAAGAGTTAATTCAACGTGCCCGTCCAAAATTTTGCTCCGAATGTTTTCATCGTTATTGGATACGATAGCTATGAGTAGCGAGTATCATAACACTTTGTACCTAGTACCTAACTAGAAGGTGTACCCTTCTCTGTTATCAGTGCATAGTAATTAACATGTTGCTTATGAGTAAATTATGTATTTTCTGTCTCGCTATCAATGCTTTTAACCTATAATTCACACCTCTCTAAGGCTTTCGAAGAATTTAGCGGAGAAACAGACTACTTTTGCTCTGTCCAACCATTTATTTAACGTTTGATTGCTAGAACTTACTGTAAAATGTGAAATAACGATGTACCAACTTGTATTTATATTGAATTAAAGTCGCAAACCAAGCGGAAATTCCCTAGACATAAAAAAAGCATTCGACTTGTAATTTTAAGTTAAACATTGATTCTTTTGTATATATAACTCTCATGACCTTCGGATGAAGTATTTTGGTATTTTATATAATTTAGAGTTAGCGCGATATTCACACAATTTGCATGACAATAGTTGACTTTCCGCGCTAACTTCCGTAGCCCAACTTTAGCTGCTGGCCTTAATATGCCTGAGGAGTGCCTGAGAATATCGGCTTTCGGCTTTTAGCCTAATGAGTTTCGACTTAACTTGATTTATGATACACGAACGCGACTGAAATGGTTTTTCGTAGCTTATTTCTCTACGTTTGAAACCTACTTAGAATGCTATCAACTATTAGGTAATCGGTGATAATGATTCTATCAAGTAGGTAGGTGCTATACTATAAATATACTACACTGAAAATTTTTATATATTAACATCTTATCTTCAGCTGCGTGTCTCTTGCGAATAAATTTTCATTTCGAATCTTAAAATTAAATTTTTTTAAATGTTATCTGTCCGTCTCTTTTTCTGTATTTCTTTCTGTCTGTCTTTTTTCTGTCTGTCTTTCTGTAGGTATGTCTGTTTGTTCTGACTGGATAGATTTCGACGGGATTTTCAGTATAGATGGCTGGTATTATAGAGTTAACTTCATACATTTTCATTTCAGCAAAAATAGTAGTTATTAGGGTTCCGCATAGAATGAAAGCCATAGGACCTATAAAGATTGTACCTGCTTGCCTACGCACAGATGGCAATTAAGGGCATCCCCACTTTTACACCCTAGATTGCCTCTGCGGCAGGTGTCCACATGGACAAAGTTGCGGGCACAGCTAGTATATGATAACTTAGTTAACTTAACGTAGTAAAATCAGTCCATACACAGTCCGTGTGGGCAGCCATGCTATAGGTACTCAAACCTTGTTGTTTTAAATCAATGAGCCGTAAAATTGATGTTATTGAAAACTTGGAAACATCTGTTACCAAATCAGTAGTGGCTGAATTACCGTTTGATGAAAATGGAGTTAGTATTAAGATGGTTATCGATTCGTAACATTTGTTTATCTAGTAACTTCTACACTAGACCTAATATGTGTCGATGTCTAAATGGATTGTGAAGTAACTAATAATACCCTTAAATATTTATGCCCTTGAAAGTCCTTAAATAATAAATAATACCTACTCGTACTTATATGAGGTAAAATTCTAGCATTGGGTTTATGCACGGTCGACGCCCCCTGGTGTTGCACACCTCCGTAAGCCTCCAAAACAGCTTCACATCAGGTGTGCCATGTGCTGGTATGCGACCTGAGTAGATACTTATTTACAAAAAAAGTGAATAAAACTTAGAACAAGATCTTTTTCTCAGGAACCCACTATTTGTTTATCAATTTGTGGTCTTTACTCTAGGTTCAAAGGAACCCTTTGTGCATGAGCCCGACTCGCACTTGACTGATTCATTAAATTTTCTTACGGAACAGTGTTTGTATCTAGTAAGATTTTTTGCAATAGGATGAATCCTTTGGGATTAACAAAGTAAGAAGCATTAATTTTAATAAATATAGATGGGCTGTAGTAACGGTACAGCAGTACAGTATCCCCTTGCACGGACAGCAGTCAGATTAGTGAAAGGGAACCACACAGGGGGATTTATTCACTTTTATCAAAAGCACTTTGGTTTAGCAAGATATTTCTGTTACGGACAAGGTTTTTAATCCCCAAAAGTGCGGCCTATTTTAGCAATTGGATATGTTTTGGTGTGTCTATTTGTAATCTGTACAAATAACCGCTTTTTATTAACTGCATTTGGATACACGATTTGATAGTATTAAGTTTGACTAAAACCTTTCAAACAAAAAACGGCATAAAACCCGTTCGGTAATTTTTTGAGTTATCGCAAACAAACAGATAAACAGACAAGAATTAAAAAAATATATTTTCAGTGTCAGACACAGCAGGCTCCTTCACATACTATAATGTTAACGGGAATTTAAGCGATCATGCGCAACCCGTTAATATATAGTAAATTTATCATGGAACGCGAAAGTTTAAGAACTCCTTTACAATTTTATTACATGTACCTAGTATAAATTCGAATCATCGGATTATTCACAATAGCACATCACTAAGCTAAGATGGTCGATAACTTGGAATTTGTATTATTATTTGATAGCTTATGCCGATGGCAACTGTACAAAAATCATCCATTACATGCCTCAATATGTTGCCAAAAACCCCTTTCCCTCACACACATACAGACTAACCTCTTATAAAAACGTCCCTCTTTCAGTAACAACCCTCGCTATTCTTTTAACACCCTCCGTATGGGAGGTCTCGGTTGAGGGGGCTATTCATCATGGACGAAAAAAGTAATACGTGTCTACAACTAAAAGACTTTGACTGTTGAGTATTGCTGTCTGATTTCACTTCCTAAATAACGTGGGGAAGGGAGAAGTCCGATTAATACGTATGTGTTAGAAAGGGCTAAAGCTGGTCAAAATTATAGGAAAGCATGAAATAATTGAAGCTAAAGAAATTTTGATTTTTTTTTTATATATTCCGTCCGTCAGTTGACTTTACCCCGCTGGATGGTAAGAAGCTAGGGTAAAATCCAAAGGATACGGGTCGCCATTCTAGATAGCCTTCGTACCTAAAATGACGGTCGGTCCCTACCTTGTCGGCCTATTTTATTGAGCGCCCTAAGCCGTATTATATTACCTATCGGAGAATTTCGAGTACGTATTTTTTCCAGGCCATGTCCAGGTAATTCAGTTAGTCAGAGTATTCCCCCGTAAGGCACTGGTCGCGGGTTCAAGTTCCGTCCTGGATGTTCTCTTTTTCCAATCAAAATCATTTATTTAATTCATTAAAAAAAATTCATTTTCGAGGGTTTGGCGTAAGTTTCCTCTACGCTTGGGTGAGACGGCAGTCGCTATCGTAAATACCGAGATATTTATGATTTTGCTAACATAAAATAAGTCACCTGTTAAACGTATAGATGTCTTCAATGTTGTTGAATAGTTCCGACAGCTGTTCGGCTGAGAAAGTCATCTCTCGCCGCCATACGTGCAAATAACCCTGGAACAAAAACAGAATACCTATTAATGAAAAATAAATAGCTAAACCTTTTCTAAATACTTATAAGTTTTCATTCAAATTGTGAGGTTGGTTTCTGAGATAGTACCTATATACTTTACAAGAATTGCTTGATTAATATAAGCAGTATCAGTTCAGGCATCTTCGAGTAACCAGCGAACATACATAAGAAAAAATAAAAAAAAAGCCGACGAATTCAGAATCTTCCTTCTAATGGGAGTCGGTTAGAAAGAAATATTATTCCTTTCTTCCCTAAAAGCTAATCTTGAGTACGATTAGGGTACGACGAGGGTATTAAAACAAGGAAAAACTAGATTTCAAATTTAATTCTTTGGGGAAAGTCGCAACTGGGGAACAGTTGCTATTTGCCCCAAAAACTGTACTCATACTGAAACCATACTGTAACCACTAACCTCGTTATAATAATGTTAAATAGAATACATTAAAAAAACTACTAGGTAACTAAAAAGCCTGGGTAATGTAACACAAATGTTTAACCCTGGACTGTATAGTGAACTTACACTAGAACTTGCTCAAAGAAGTCATTGACACGTACCAGCATTCTCGCAGTACCTATGTCAAACTATGCCTCAAATGTTTATACGCCTTTGTGCTGCAGTACTGGTGTAAACCGCGACTGCGGTCGGCGACAGACCACAACAGTAGGACGAAATGGGGCATTGTTCATCAGGGCATGCGAGATCATAATAAAGGAAATGGTTGCACCAGTAATGTGATTACCTTAGTCTACTATGGCTGAGTGCAAATTAGAGACATTTTACAACTTACATAGCACAACTTTTTACAACTTTCCAGGAAAGACAAAAACTGCCTAGAAAACTAAATATTTTTTGTTGTACTGATTTTACTCATTTACAACTTCTTCAGTTTTCAAATTGTCACTAATGAACACTTAGCCTTATCCTACTAATATAATAATTGTGATAATTTGTAAGGATTTTTTTGAAGTTTAGTAGATCAACGTGAGACCGAGACTAGATTGACACTGAATGTTAAACATATTGTTACGACAATTGACCCTCAGGTGTTAGTTGAACCAAAGTACTTTAATTCGGAAGACGTTGCAGTATCAGGTTTTAGCTGAAAACCAGGGTAAGTACAATCAAAACAACAGTGTCGGCTGTTAGGTGGATATTTCGTATGCTCATCCTATCGGTAAATCATTTCGCGCAACCTTATAAGGCCAGATAGGCGCCATCTTATTCATTACAAACATTGATATAAATAGCAGATTATGTGCGTGCGTGTAGTTCCGTTCCGTATTTAGAATAAAATATTTAGAGCAAATTTCTAATACAAATTAGCAGGATATCAGATTAAAGGTGTAAACACACTGATGTCCTAAATTGAAGAAGTGCAAAAAAACACTGGCATTGTACCTATGTTATTCTAAACGAAATAAACGGGGTATATCATAGGGGCTAAGTAAGTATTTTGAGACCCAAGCAAGATCTCACCTGCATGCAATACAAGCCGGCAAATGCTAATTTTGTGATTGTTCAGTTACCATTACCAACCCTGTCAATCCCGAATACATCAAAAGTGTGCACTTTCGACTCTACCTTAGGAGAGTCCTACTTTTGATTAGATTAACTTGACTTTTATAGGAACGATTGCCAGTCTGAGCAACTTAGAGAGGATGCGATAACCGCAAAAACTATTAAAAGGATTTTGATGCGGATGAGGATATTTTTTTTAAATAACCGGTTTATTTAAAAAAAATATTGGTAAGACTTAAAATCTGCCGTATGTTTGATTGCAATTAGTCAAGGAGAAGCGGAGATAGGACGTAAAAACGATAACCGAATTTCACGCGGGCGGAACCGCTGGCATCAGCTAGTATCTAATAATATAAATCCGGCTTACACGTACTTTCCTAAAAATATAATAAACTCCAAACAGTCATTCGTGTACTTACAAAAAAAAAATAAAGGCAATCATGCCCATGTACTCTCGACTTTAGTCCAGCCAGGTCGGCGCGTGCACAGCTTACAGTCTTAGAAAGTCTGATAACCTGATAAGTGTATCACGAACCTTACCATATTAGGACCTACGACAGTCTGGAGTAAGCAGAGGTATTACGTACAGTATGAACGTAACTATTATATGATTGCGTTTTACTTTTAAATTTTCATCTTTTTTTACTTTTATCTATCTATACTCTATACAAATAAATTATAGTGTATGTTTGTTATATTAAAATAACCGTTTATAACATCACTTTTACCATTAAATTTTTGCAATAAATGGCAACCGGGACTGACGGCTTAACGTGCTCTCCAAGGCACGGGAACACCCAGATGCAAATAGACATTTTCACGTATACAAATATTTGCACTGACGGGAGTCAAACCCGCGACCTGCGACATAGCAGTAGAACGTTCTACGGCCACACCACGGAAATCGTTTCCCAATTAGTTTGTTTACTACTAGCTGTTGCCGCGTCTTGTTCTCACCACCTTGAACCACAGGAACTTGTTCCCGGGATAAAAAGTAGGTAACCTATGTGTTCTTCCAGACTATAATCTATCTCTGTACCAAATTTCAGCCAGATCCATTCAACCGTTTTTGCGTGAAAGAGTAACAAACATACACCAATACATTCTTACGAACTTTCGCATTTTATGTTATTAGTAGGATTTCATGTAAAGTTTTAGAGCATTATAGAGTTGCGGTCGGCAACTTGAAATGTGTTAAGGAAATACCAATGGTTGGAGATGGTATTCTATCACGCCGGCTCTGGCTATAACTACAGTCGATAAAGAAGAAATTCTTTCTAGATAACTTCTTATCATAATATTATCTACCCGCGACCGGCGGCGGCTATAAACGAATATCGAATGGCTTACTTTCTCGATAAGCCGTGCGGCCTATATATCCACATTACGCGCTAAGTAAGCCGTAAAATGTAAGTAAAATGTTAGTGTAAGATTGTAAGGACTCGCTTCTGTTTTAGATACCTATAAATAAGTTTTAGTTATACCACACGGTTTCACCTGAAATAACTATTTTATTATTCTTTTTCATCATAATCTGAGCCCTTTCTCAACTCAGGTGGAGTCGGCTTTCCAGGTAAACTACGAATTCGCTATTTTCCATGAAGCGAAGCTACTGTCTTCTGCCCTCCCTTCACAACCCATTGGCGATATGGAATTTCTGTAGTTGCAGTTTTCGAACTTTTTAGGGGTTCAACTACCTATTCGTAATGACTACCATAGATTTAAGTATTATAAGTAGGTAGTTATATAATCTGATACGCAGGCTTTCTTCCCAATATTCGGGTTAAAACTCAGACGATAGAGACAAACCGGTTCTTAACCTAAGAAATTTAACTTAACGCCTCTGGGTTTAATGAGATTGTTAACCATTTCGTTTACTGGTATGATTTATTATAAAAATAAATAAATCTGTTTAGTGAAACAGTAGTGGGTTGCAATCAATAAATATAACAATGGCGCGTAGGCGAGAGGCCTAGGCCGAATGTTAACTCTTGAATGCTTGTGTCGTTAACTCTACATTGTCAATGTCAATGACAAACGCAGCCATATTGGTTTAAAAAAAAGGGTAAGTACCTACCTACATTTGAAAACTATAAACCTGCTCTGCTGGAATCATTGCTATATACTGATCAATGATCATTAAACTATGTTTACTTTAGGTTAGAGAACGCTGTGTAGAATGTTGTAGAATTTATTATTTATTTTTAATTAAACTTATTGAACCATTGTGAATCAAACAACGCAAAAATGGTAGCCAGCAGTAATCAAGTAAAATGGACACTTCACTTCAGCTTATCTTATCGAACAACACTTTTAAAAAGTAAGCCCAAGCCCACGCTTTGGGCATTCAAGTGGACAGGGCTAAGTGCAAGCACGTTGTGTAAACAATGGACTAGACATGTGGAACTCGCGGCACCGGTTGGCGCACACTGTCAATGTCATTGTCACGCGTGTTATAAAGGAGATAACACACTATCCAACAATTTATTTATTTTTTGACAGCGGCTTTAGAACGTAATTGAAGAATTAATGTATGAGGTATGAACGAAATTTCATTCCGCGCACGCTTAGGCATTTGAATGATCACATTGATCACCCTGCTGTGGTTTTCGCTAGCGTTTACAATATGGGGTTCTACAAGAAGGACATTAGAAGGTTTTTACAGCAGCGCGAATGCGACGCCTCTGTTGTTGCACACGTCCATAGGCCACGGTGACCGGTCCCCATCAGGTGGGTCGTATGCTTGAATGCCACCACAAAAAAAAGTCGAATCAATTCGGCAGTGAACACTGGCCTCAAACACATCAGATAACGGTTTCGCCCACTCGTGCCTCCAATAGCATTGCATTTTATGATGCCGTGGTAAAATATTTTGATCGTTCCTCCCACTTGGTACTAGCACACTGGATGTATGTATCTATAGTATTAACATATTTGGTCACGAACATATTTATGACTGTCGTAGAAAAAGTAATTTAAACATTATCATTATCATCCGAGCGATGCTGGGGCTCGTAGCTAGCGTAACCGAGTAGGTTTAACATATTAAAAAGTTAAGTAGCACCAGCCAGGTCAATCTTAGGATGGGTGACTGAAATTAACAATAATTATGAATAAAAATATTTAAACCCCTCAGTGCTCCGTAAAAGTAGATGATCATTTTTAGATTATATAAATTAGTTTTAGAGTATACAGTAATATTGTTATATTTTTATTATGTAATATTTTTTCAATGAAAGTACTCTTTATCAAATTAGTGGGTTCTATTGCAATATTTTAAAAGTTTGATAAACCATTTTCATTCATATTTTTAAGGTTGAAATCCGTACAATCATCCTCTACTTTTGATACTGACTGTACCTTTGAGCTGTCAGACCCGATTGCTATACGAATCTAGGACTGTCGTTACGAGTAGTTGGAGCCTTAAAAAGTTGGAAATAAGGTCTAACTACAAAACTTCGATATCGCTCATAGATCCATTCAATACACGTGTATGGAGCAAGTACCAACAAGTATATGTATAGCGCGCTACTTCACTCGATATCACAGATACCCACATCGCGGAAGTCACTGGTACTTTTACCTTAATGGGTCTTTGACAGCTAATATCATATTTATAACTTCATTAAACATAACAAAACATCCGCTGCGCGCACGCATGCCCACTTATAACTGCAGTACGTCAAGCCCACGTGCCACACACGCCCAGATTATAACTCGAAATACATTATGGACTATGTTATAAGCGAAAGCGGTTTTATGAGCGGTGTGATGCACTTACAGCGGAATCTTTAGTGGAATCGGCAACGGTATAGCTAATATAAACTAAACGGAGATGCTTATCTTTATAGTTACTTAATCTTTTTATAAGTTTTTAAGTTGTCCAAACCATATTAAAATTGCGGGGTAATATAACGATATCAAATGGCAATCGCTTTCATAATAGTCGTATAAGTACCTACTTAAGCCAAACCAAAAGGGGAATAAGAAGTAAGCGGACCCCTGTCGCAACCTTGGATAAAACCGATAACAAAGCTAAGATGATGATTTTATAAACATAAATCTGCTTTGAATGAAATTCGACAGCTAAAGACTCTATTTGTGTCTTTATTTATTTACCCGTTACATTGCCACCTTATATTTTATAATTGGTTACCACTGCAAATGACACTGGAAATTTTATAAATCAAAAAATCATCTTCAATCAGGCGTCATTGGTCTGGTTGAAGTCTGGTTCTTACAAATGGGTACCACTGGAAATGGCACCAAAAATTTTATAAATAGTTACCAAAAAATAATCTTCAACCAGATAATTGACGTATATACGTGTTATTGGTCTGGCTGAAGATTATTTTTGTTATTTTTATATCGAAATCCTAAAAGTACCTTTGTAGTTATTAATATATAAAAACAAGATTTGTTTCTCTGTGGATAAAAAAAAAAAAAAAAAAAAAAAAACTCCTAACGCCGTAAAGTTTTGGTATCAAGTGTCAATGCCGTGGAGCACATTGTTTTTTACTTTTATAATAGGTCATGGGCTCAGAACTTATCTGATATAATCTAACTAGTTTCTCGCGACAGTATATTGTGTTATTTCAATAGTTGCAGTATAGGAACAGTATAGTTGTGATTTGTGAAATAAGTGCAGCTCGTGTAGTGACGAAAAAAAATGGCGTCGAACTCAAATTATCTAATAAACGTTCCCAAGCTCAGAGGACGCGGAAATTACACAGAGTGGTGTTTCGCGGCAGAAAATTTTCTTGTTTTGGAAGGCACTCTTGGAATTATCAAACCAGAAGAAGGTCAACCAAAAATTTCTGCAGCCGAAGATGCTAAGACCCGTGCGAAATTAATTTTAACAATAGATCCCTCTATCTATGTGCATATCAAAGGAGTAACATCTACAAAGGAATTGTGGGATAAACTTAAATCCTTGTATGACGATTCGGGATTTACAAGAAGAATAAGTTTATTGAGAAGTCTCATATCAATTCGTCTGGAAAATTCTACGTCAATGAATTCCTATGTTACTCAATTGGTGGAAACGGGCCAAAAATTAGCGGGAACAGGATTTAACATCAGCGACGAATGGATAGGATCATTATTATTGGCTGGATTAACTGAAAAATTTTCCCCAATGATAATGGCAATCGAACATTCGGGGATGAGTATTACAACGGACGCCCTTAAATCAAAATTACTTGATATGGAAACGGAAGCAAATGGAAGCGATAGTGCTGCTTTTGGAAATTTTAAAAGCAGCAGGCCGTACCAACCTAAGAAACCGATAGACAAAAATAAAAGTCAAAGTCTATACCAAAAAGCTGGCGGGCAGATGCAGATGTCAATGTCAAAGCCCAAAGTTGTCAAATGTTTCAAGTGCAAAAAGTTGGGACACTATCGGATTCAGTGCACAAATATTGAAAAAGAAATGGATAATAAACAAACAAATGCATTCAATGCAGCTTTCTTGAATAGCAGTTTTTCGAGAAATGATTGGTATGTTGACTCAGGAGCGAGTGCCCACTTAACCTCAAACGAAAATTGGATTAAAAATGTCTCAACCGAACATTCTATTAAAGAAATTGTTGTTGCTAACGAAGAAAAGCTCATTGTGAAGTGCTCGGGTGACGTGCAAATTGCTACGGTTACTGACGATAGTGAATATGACGTGATTGTCAAAGGAGTGTTGTGCGTGCCAAAGTTAACCACAAACTTATTATCTGTCAGTCAATTGGTTAAAAATGGTAACCAAATTGTGTTTACTACCAGTGGATGTAACATTTATAACAGAAATAAGCAGTTGGTGGCCATGGCGTTATTGACAAATGGTGTTTACAAATTGAGAACTTCTGAAAGCACACTAGCTACAATGTTTGTATCTGTGGATACATGGCATCGCAGATTAGGCCATGTAAACAGCATGTATTTAAACAAGATGCCTGATGCAGTGAGTGGCATGGAACTGGCGAAGAAAAGTGACATTTCCCAGTCATCATGTATTGTTTGTTGTGAAGGCAAACAGTCACGCCTTCCTTTTGGACATGCTGGCTCAAGAAGCAGTGAATTATTGGGTATAATTCACAGTGATGTATGTGGTCCTATGGAAAATACTTCAATTGGTGGTTCCAGGTATTTCATCTTATTTATTGATGATTACAGTCGGATGACCTACATATATTTCATGAAGCAGAAAAGTGAAGCATTTCAATGTTTTCAGGATTATAAGGCCAAAGTAGAGAACCAGTTGAACAGGAAAATTAAAACACTTCGTAGTGACAATGGAAAGGAATTTTGCTGTAGAAGTTTTGATGATTATTTGAAGAAAAATGGCATTTTACACCAGAAGTCGAATCCTTACACGCCAGAACAAAATGGATTGGCGGAGCGTTTTAATCGTACAATTGTCGAGAAGGCAAAGTGTTTATTATTTGATGCCAAGCTGAGCAAAGAATTTTGGGCTGAAGCATCAAATACAGCTGTCTACCTGCATAATCGTACTGTTCTTCCAGTGCTGAATGATAAAACTCCTTATGAGATTTGGTCAGGATGTAAGCCAGACATAAGTCATTTGAGAATTTTTGGCAGTCATGTGATGGTGCATGTGGCAAAGGAAAAGCGCCTAAAATGGGACAAAAAGTCAGACAAAAAGATACTTGTGGGCTACCCAGAAGACATAAAAGGATATAGAGTTTATTGTCCCATCACTAAAAAGGTCAGTACCAGTAGAGACGTTATTATAATGGAAGAAGTATCTATACCTGTGACAGAGAACAAAGAATGTAATGAAGAGAGTCTTGGTTCAGTGGGGGACATATCTTCAGGAGACTTGGATGAAACTTATATTGACAAGTCTGATGTAACATATATACCCAGTGAGTATGAAAGTGCTTCATCATCTGAATCAGGGGAATCGGAGCATGATGAAAAAGCTGTCAGGTTGCGGAAGAAACCAGAGCGATATGGATATTTAAACATGTGTGCTGATTCTAATGTGAAGGCATGGGATGATGCTAACGATGCTGGTGATTTGACGGTACAGGAAGCATTAGCAGGACCGGAGAAAGAGCTGTGGTTAAGTGCAATTCGGGAAGAACTAAAGTGTTTTAGTGAAAATGATGCTTGGGAGTTGGTAGATGCTCCAAGTACAGGTACGGTAGTGAAGTGCAAGTGGGTACTTAAAAAGAAATACTGTGATGAACAAGTGAGATATCGTGCACGATTAGTTGCGAAGGGTTTTACACAAAGACCTGGTGTGGATTATTATGAGACTTTTTCTCCTGTTATAAGACATTCAACCTTGCGTTATCTATTTGCATTGAGTGTACAGTTAAACATGGACATTACCCACCTGGATGTCACTACAGCATTTCTAAATGGTCATTTAAAAGAGACCATATTTATGCAGTTACCTGAATGTTTTCCTAATGTTAATTGTAACAAGGTTCTTAGATTAAAAAAGGCTATTTATGGTCTAAAACAGGCTTCTCTTACATGGTATGATAAAGTAAATGAAACCTTATGTAATTTGGGCTATGTCAAGAGTAAAATTGAACCTTGTGTATTTTTAAAGGATTGTAAAAATAATGGAATGGTAATAGTTGGTCTTTATGTCGACGACTTCCTTATTTTTTCAAATGTGAAGTCTGAAACTGATAAGTTAATTGAAGGTTTAAATACTAAATTTAAAATCAAAAATCTTGGTGCTGTCAAACAGTATCTAGGCATGCGTGTTAATGTTGATAGAAAAAACTGTGTTGTTACTCTTGATCAGGAAAAGTATATAGAGCAATTGATGCACAAGTTTAACATGTCAGATTGTCACACAGCAGAAACACCTATTGAATGTAAATTGAATATTGAAAAGTCTAGTGTGTATAAAGATAATATTCCATATCAACAGTTAATAGGGTGTTTAATGTACCTTGCTGTGTTGACTAGGCCAGACATAGCATATTCTGTCAGTTACTTATCTCAGTTCAATAATTACCATTCAGATGTTCATTTTTCTTATGCTAAAAGAGTGCTAAGATACCTGTATAAAACTAAACATTATTGTTTGAAGTACTCCCAAGGAACAGCAGATTTGGTCGGTTATGTAGACGCCGATTGGGCAAGTGACACGTCAGATAGACGGTCATATACTGGTTTTTGTTTTTTGAAAAGTGGGTCTGCTATTTCCTGGGAGAGTAGAAAACAACGCACAGTAGCGTTGAGTAGCTGTGAAGCAGAATATATGGCTTTATCGGAAGCGTGTCGAGAGGCCATACATTTGCGTACACTAGAAATAGAAATAGTTGGACTTTGTAATAAAGTAATATTGTTTAATGATAGCCAAAGTGCTTTAAAACTTGCCAATAGTCATCAGTCATACAAGAGGTCCAAACACATAGGTGTGCGTTACAATTTTATAAAAGAAGTAATTGATAATGAGATTGTTGAAACTAAATATGTGAGGACTTCTGAGATGCCTGCTGATTTATTGACAAAAGGTTTGCCCAGAGCAAAACATTATAAATTCATGGAGATTTTGGGACTCCTTAAAATTTAGTTTTGTTGTTATACCTACATGTTTTTTTTTGAATATGTATTTCGATATAGTGGGGGTGTTATTTTTATATCGAAATCCTAAAAGTACCTTTGTAGTTATTAATATATAAAAACAAGATTTGTTTCTCTGTGGATAAAAAAAAAAAAAAAAAAAAAAAAAAAACTCCTAACGCCGTAAAGTTTTGGTATCAAGTGTCAATGCCGTGGAGCACATTGTTTTTTACTTTTATAATAATTTTTAACGTGATCACGAGTCGGTTAACTCTGTACTGCTTTCATAAGAAAGAAATTCTAAAATCGCTTTCTCTTATCATTTAACCCGCTATCATAGAAAGGTGCGCCTGCGAGCTTATCAATGACCATCTCTCTAATCTGTATGATCACGAATTTGTCTGCAATATTTATAAATCACTAATTATATATATTATACGAAGACAGTATAAGAACCCACATGAAGTCGAAGTGTAAGAATATTTATCTGTATGTTGAATACCAGATTGCCGCTATTTCAAAAATCAACTTATTATATTATCAACTGAGATGTTTGGAGCCCTGCTGAGATGTTTGGGGCCCTACTGAAATCTTTGGGACCCTACTAAGATGTTTGGGGCCTAAGCTAACCTTCAAGCTGATTTATCTGCAGATTAAAGGACAAGACTGGCACTACTGTAGATAATAACCAAGGTACACCTATCAGGTATGGAAACGAGGAGAAAGAGTATCTATCTACCCAGGGCTCCGAAGTGCAAGCTTTGGATGCAAACGGGATAGCGTCATTGTTTCTGAGTGTAACGTATGAGGGTACATATCCATCTCTTTATAACACACGTCTACTCAATTCTGAGAGTGGGGGTATGAGGTGAGGGCCCACCAAGTCCTTCGGGATCTAAGTTTACCTTAAATTAGTCTACATTTGCTGATTAACGGACACGGCGGCGTAGAAATTTGCCTCGGGTTTGAGAGAGTTGAGACTTCTTCAGACAAAAGCTGAAGATGCGGGCCCCATATACGATGCAGTTAACTGTTGCTCGCGGTTTTGATATGCCACAAAGAATAGCGATAGCTGCATGCATAGAAGGTCTACTAGCTAGAATCGACTCGGCTAGCCTGTCTGACGAAGGTGTACCATACCAGCTTGCAGGTGAAATTGGTTTGGATTCCGAAGGTATTTGAGTACCTATTCATCCATTTAAGTGCTGCACTGTGCGCTATTAGTCATTTATTTTCAACACATTTTGGTATTGTTAATATTTATTTCCACTGCATCCGGGCTTACACGTACACAATGCATTCAAGTAACAAAGCTTTCCATTTTGTTTATTATTTATACAGCCATTAGTTAAATATGTTTAACGGACAAACGTAGTAATATGTTCTTGGATTTGTATTGTATGTATACGAATAACCGCCACCCACGTGAAATAGTCAGGTCTCTTAGACTCTTGCTTCTTCTTCTAGGTCTCTTTAAATTTCATTAATTGTAAGTTATGTATTTTAATGTAATTTTAATGTACCTAAATTTCAAATACTAGGTCTCCATAGTCTTTAGGATTCATTCGAACTGGGCCCGCGAACCTATTCTGAATATGTCAACTGGGTCCAGTGGTTTTTTTGTTGTAGTGCCAATTTTGCGTTTTGCCGGGATACAAGTAGCCATATGCTGTTAATTGACCAACCAAAGGAGGTGTTCGGTTGTATTTTTGTAATATAATTCTGTCTAAACATCTTGTCTAATAAATATAACATCTATGTAGATATAGAGCTGCAAGTAATTAGCTGAATTAAACTAAACTGCTTACGAAAATTAATATCTACTTATTCGTATTGCATCAATAAGAGGTAATTGCCGGCTCCTAGAAAGCTTAACTAATATTTCAACATTGAAATCCACTGCACTGGAATCGAACAGGGGCGTTTAATTGCAATTTATGTTTAATCGTAAACTTAGCATTTCTATACTTAAGTATGTATACAGCATTTAAATATATAAAATAGCATATAAAAGGTTGGTAGCCCTTAGATTTCAATTAGTGATTGTAATTATGGATATTTCAATTTCTTGCTCGCCACCAGTATTTTCTACAATTATAATATATGGATATACCTTTATTTTTGAGCTTTAGCTGTAGGTATAGCCAGTCATTATTGTATAAACATATGTTTATATATCCGTAAATTATGTCAGAAGAATTTCAAGATTTATTTAACCGCACCTCCTCTTGGTCACATTTTTGAGATTTCTTCCTGAATCCATTCAACTGCACACTCTCTAGTTCAGATTTTTTGTATTTCTACCTCAGCCTAAATTCAATTTAAATGGCACGGATAAAGAAAAAGTGCTCGATATACGACAATAAGCTCATCGCGTCTCATGTGACCGAACACAAAGATTGGTGAAATGTAGGTGTTAATTCACCTCTGCCGAATCCCTCTATGTATGTATGTAAAATATCACTGCGATGAAAAGTCCATTGAATTAAATCTAAACCAGACCTTTGTAACCACAGCATAAATAAAATATTCTCAAGTAATACAGTGTCAAACATGTATCTTTATAGGTAGCGAGCGGCCCACGCATTGGCATTATAAATAAGCACCCATGCTTCGAAATAAAAATAGAATAAACCGTGTACGTTTTCATTCATGCATACGCGCTTGTTTATTACTATCAATAATGTTGTTTGACATGGTTACAAAGATATGGTGTGTTCATTGTGTTCGAATGTCTTGAGTTCTTTTTAACACATTTTATTCAGCTCACTAGTTCATGCCGCGTGGACGGTTTTCGCATTTTTTTACTGACAGCCTCTATGGCGTAGCGTTAGTGCATTCGACTGCTACCACCGAAGTGCGGGTTCGATTCCCGCTCAGTGTAAATATTTGTATGCATGAATATGTCTATTTGCATTGGTCTGGGTGTTTCTTTGTATAATATGTATGTATTTACAAAAAAAAGTACCTATATAAGTATGTTTATCCGCATTCTAGAAAGAACCCATTACACAAGTTAGGTTAGTCTAATGTCTATAGTGTAAAGTCGTAGAATATTTATTTATTTGTAGAACATTTACTCAACCGATTGTGATCAAACATGCGTAATATTTTAAGTCTGATCAAACCCTTCAAATAAAAAACCGCATGCGAATCCGTTCAATAGTTTTGACGTCCATCGCGAACAAACAGATAAGAATAACTAAACAATATTTTCGTGTTCAGAATCGTTCATATACCATAACCCAAGTTTTTTTTAAATATCTCCAACAGCTACTTTACAATTTTATAATAGCATGTATAAAACGTGGTGTTATTGAATCGGGCTCAAATCGGGTACACTTAAAGGGCACTTAACTTTTTAATAAGCTCCATTAAACCAAACAAGGATAATACTACGACTGTGACTAGACAAACACAAAAAATAAATCGGCCGCATTTAACTGCCTATCCTCAACCACCATATTAGGCCATCCCGTTAATAGACCTCCCACAAACCATTTCAGGCTTCCTGCAATAAATTCTCGGCAATTACAACCTTTAGGGGTCGTCCATCAATCACGTAACGTTTTGCTGCAACTTTTTAACCCTTCTGGTTAGGTATATATACGTTGTGAGTTTTTAAAAAATCGCGTGTATTTTATGGTAAAGGTCTAGTAATAATAACTAATTAAATTCTGGGAAATGAACTCAGTCATTGTCATAGTAAAGTATCTAGTGCAGTATGTTGCACCACCGATGGTGTGCCAAGTTATAATAAATACATATGATATATCTTCTATCAAAGTTTAATGACAGTAAAAGAAGCGCTTGAAGTATGTAAGGACAGAAACAGATTATGTATGTAAGGGCTGTAAGTTGTATTAGCCTATCCCGGAGGGTAAAGGCGCGAGCATATGTATGTATATGATAATCTTAGTATAGCCTCCTGGATACTTTCGTAATTTCGTTCTAAAAATCACGATTTTTTTCGATTTATCCTCACGTGATTAATGGACGATCCCTTATACAATTGAAGAAAAGTCTACATTCCTTACCTATATAAGCTAGATAAATCTCGTCACCTTTATAAAAAGTAACGCGTTGGATAAATGAAAGGATCTAGTTTATTGGTAGATTATATTGACTAAGATGAATCGACTTGTCAAACTGTCTGTCGCCTAACCGACTTAATTATCGCCGTATAACAAAAACATTAAACCTGATATTAGGTAAAAAAAACGAATTAACATTAGAATTAATTGGCCGCGATGGTACCGCAAAAAGTAAGCCTACTAAAAATTGACACTTGACGTTTAAATGTGTCAGTTTGACTGCCCATTAACGTCGATAAATCGATTTGACAGCCCGTCACCTCTTTTTTTATGAAAACTGGGTTTACAATTTTGGCAGAAACATTCCGTCAGCTACCTACCTACCTATTCTTAGGCATGACCTATAAATACGAGCCTCCTACCATCTAACGAGTATGATTTTCCTTTTGCTGAAAGGAAAAAACGACTTAGACGTCGCAGCTAATTAGCACCGTTGCTATCCGAGAGTCACAATTTAACACTTGTCACAGTGATAGCTTCCCGAGACCTAGGTGAAGCCGGGGAGTGGTTGCCCACGACCAGTGAAAGCTTTAAGAAAAGTTAGCCCTAGAGCCTAGAGGCCCTATGCCCTGATAGTGTCTAATTTCATTAAGTACAGATTCAGGCACGTAAATTGGCCAGGTTTGGGGTAAGTTCGCGCATCTTGCACTTTGAGCCAATCAAATGATTCAAAGTACGAACGAACGGAACGTTGATTCGCTACAAGACGTCTCTCGTAGACACCAATCAGATGTCCGCGACGGCGCAACCACGTCCCCCGCGTCCCGCTCATACCTCAAAGGTGACCTAAAAAACGACCTTTGCGCATATGACGCGTCTGGCCAATTTACGTGCCGGTATCTGTACCTTACTCATTTAAAAAGTTTCTGCATCTAGTTCCAAACTCGAAATTCAAAATTTATTCGCGCCTCATCGAAGAACCATGACATAATTTCTGTTCGGAAACAGTTTTCTTAGTAGAATGCTGTCATTGCTAACAACAATATCGTAATAAAAAACGATTTGAACGATAATGCTTACAACACTGCAGCGAACTCGGTCATAGGTCGCACGCGATCGTTAAATAAATAATGGAATAACTACAAGAAATATGGCTGCTTTACAATTTATAATTCCTATTAAACAGCGTTCTCAGTTTCTCAGCGTTTAGAGGAGGAAGAAATATTTTTATCATCGCGTTTGAATACAACCTTCAGCATAATTGTAGGTAGTAAGTAAGTAACATAGCAATGCTAGACAAATATTTACTGTATTTTCTAGTATCATTTCTGTATAATCTGGGGCCATACTCCGAAAAACGAAAATATTCATATCCGTTGACGTTTTGACCATTTAGCTACCCCGAAAGTGTTTCGTTTCGGATTTCGGATCCGTCTTCGATCGTTTGACATTGAGGTTGTCGATCGTTATCAGTACACCTCCTACTCCCAAAATCGCTGTCGTTGTTTGACAAATAGTCCGTTTTCGTTCATGTTCGATTTTCAGAGTAAGGCCCCTGAGCTTTACAGCTTCCAAACCACCAGTCGATCGCAAATCCTTTCTTTTTTAACCCCCAACATCCAAACATTTTGGACTTTTCACCATTGTTCTATTTTTTGTTATATCGCAAACTTTCCCATTTATAATATTAGTAAGATTTCACGCGGGTGCAAGTGCGGGCAACAGCTAAAAAACAAAAAAAATCATTAATATCATTAACTTTGTAACATAACCTTATCGATTCTCTATAACTAAACTAGAGTACTAAACTGGAGTACTAGCCACTAAGTAGGTCACCCAATGGACGCAGCAGGGCCGGTTGCGGTAGACCCTTCAACACTGATTAGCGCTCGATAAGCTTGTAAACGATTACACTCAGAACTGAGTTATTTTTAAACGTTTCATTGCAAATGTTTGAGTAATTTTAGGTCAGTTATAAGCCATGTTTACTGAGGCCTTACCATGTCACTCTTATGGCAATTCAAATGCAATACAGTTGAACTCAGAGAAAAAGATGGATCTATACACGGCGCATAGCTACATCTCTCTCATTGAGTTGAATTGCATTGCATTTGAATTGCTATAAGAGTGGACCTTGGTATTTCTTTTCGGCTAAATCTAGCCTGGTGTAATCACACCAGTGAAGTCCGTTCAGTGAAACTGGGTTCCCATGTTCTACTCGGTTAAAATAATCTAAAATGGGTTCACAACGGTACCGGTGCGGCTGTGCCGACGCGTCAATTGCAAGTCCGATGTCTAATTATTTTAAAGTTAACTATGAAATACATGCAAATTATTAGTCTAATCAACCCGTCCCTCGTTATCCATGGTGCAAAAGTGCCCATCACAATAGTTGCATTGTCCCTCAGGATGGCACTGGCCAAAGTGCCAACCTTTACGCCGAATATGAGCCGGAGCAGGAATCCCCTATTTTGTCCCTCAACCCACACCCTAATTCGCTCACCATATTCTAACAAAAATAACAAATAACTAAACGCAAGTGTCAGTTTACAAATAACAGAATCAAAGGGATCAACGCCTCCGTTTGGTGAGATTGCACAACAGGCTAATGAGGGTAGTACCGATTTGGCCGGCGCCGGAGGCGGTAATGGGCACGCAGCTGATGTTTCAAAGCGATCGGAAACAGACAACGCACATCTTATACATCATTGAGATAGCAAATTTCGTTTTCAATATCTGTTAGCATTGAAAAAGGAAATCCAGGCGTATCTATTTTAGTTTGAATAAATAAATAAGTACATATTCCATTCTAGAATATTGCATAGACCAAGAATATGCAAAGGTATACGAGTATGTATACCGTAGTCTGGGTGTCTGGGATCCTTTTTTTTTAATCCATTTAGGTCTGTGGCACACGGACTTCACAAAATTCTAAATCTTTTTTAAATCATTAACTATACATCTTTTTAGGCATATTCTTACCTCCACCACCTGCCTCAGGTCTTCAACATACACGTTCTCTGTCTGGATGATCTCTGCACATACTCGTTCTAACTGCGATAGTCCAGGCATCTCATCCATCAGCTGAGCTGTTGGCAGAACAGTGACAAATTGATAGGTGAATAAATAAATATATCATTATAAAAATATCTATAAGGTAACTACCTATATATTTCTGACGAATTTAACTACATTGACTATCAAATCGTGTCTTGTGGATAGAAAAATTAAATGTGTGGCTGGACAATCAATTCAATTGACAAATCGGATCGGATGATAAAATTATATCCTGTAAGAGTCACTAAACAATAATAACGGAAATGGATTATCATATTATCCAGAGGTATTATAAGACACTAAATCAGTTCTTAATATAAAATTCTTTCGACTTACGTGTCGTGTCTGCCGAATTCCTTTCTTCTGAAATACTTTCAGTCATAACTCCAGCGTTATTCATGAAACTATTGCTGCCGTTCGCTGAAGTCATATCTGCGTCGCTGTGATCATCCAAACTTTCTATCGACGCCAAGTAAGCTGAATTCACTCCTTTATGTTGCACCCCGCTGCTCGAAGTTGAACTGGACGATGCGATGGAGCTCATTGACAGAGGCCGTGACACTTCCACAACAGGAGGATTCAATCTTACTATCTCTTTCTCACATTTTAGATTACCAGTAGATCCTACAGCTTCAGGGTACGGAACAGCTTTCGATAAAAGTTTTGCTGGACTTTCAGTCTTATTGATAAAATCTTTACGATGTAAGCTGTTTGTACCTTCGTTTACTGTTGGTACTTTTGAGCGCGATTCTGCAGGAGTGTTTTGTTTTATAGGAGAGACATCTTTCGATGATAATTTGGTATCAAATTCTCTATCATTAGAAGTGATAGAAAGTTCGATAGATTGATCGATGTATGGTAAAGATAGTGATTCGAAAGCTGTCTTATTGTTGACTGGAACGTCGTAGATAGCTGGCCGATTGTTCGTAGGGACGTCATAAGTTTCTGCATCATCTATTTTAAATTCAGGTTTCAAAGGCAAGGCTTTAGGAGACTCAATATCCTCGCTTTTAGATTTATTTAAATTTTTAATAACACAAGGCTGATCATAGATTTCTACTGATGGTAAAATTTCTAAGCCCGATTGGGAAATTTTCGAAGTTGCCCCCACTAGAGGAATGTTTGACTTTCTCATCGACGTTCTGCCGACATTCAATGTCTTTTTCTGGAATTTCAACGTCGTCATTTCAGAGGATGAAATCATTCTCTTGACATTTGGCGATAGATTGTCAAAAGTTGTTGTTTCTGAAACCTGTTTGATTTCTTTGAAAGTCCTTTGTATTTTGTTAACTGAAGCATCATTTACGTTACACTTATCCACTTCATCACTAACACTTTCTTTGTCACTTTTAGTTCGAATAGCATATAAAGCACTTTTATTATAATTAGAAATAGGTAATTTTACACTTCCTGTCGTCATAGTTGGGGCTTCTTCGATTTTGGATATGTTTAAGTCTTTTGTTTCCTTTGTAGGGTCTACTGGGGGATCATTTCTAGCGTCTTTTGCTGTTTCCAAACGGCATGTTTCAGGTCTCAGACTTTTTTCGGGCTCGAGCAGTGAATCATATATTCCTATGAGCGTTGGTGTCAGGTCTGTTGTGCTACCTGTAATAGAAGAAAAATATATAAATAAAAGATGTAAATAGTTTGTTTCTTTTAACATATTGTACTATAGACTTTGTAGCGTATAGGGCGCCATCAAAACTTCAAAGTCCAAGTCAACTCCAACAGGACCAGAAATCTGTTAAAGCAAGCCACCGTCAGTCCACTGATACTCTAAAAATGCCATTGTATTTTAGACTTTAATTGTATAAACGTAAAGTCTACAATTAAATGGCATTTTTCACAGTGTAAATGGCATGGTAGTGGCTTGGTGTCCGGAATAGAGGCCCAGCAAGTCGGTTCCCCTGCTGAATGACTAAAAAGGCTCTGACTTAGATTTCCTTACGAGGTTATGAAGGCGGACGGCAGTCTCTCTAGTAAGGGTGTAAGCTTTCATCCAGGCTTTAGAGTGCAGCCTTTGAATGCAACAGACCCTAGCGCTGTGATGACGACATTACAAACTCTAATTACTGGTCTTTTATTAAACGCATTTCATTAATTCGCTTCATAATTTGAAAACTTTATACCTCGGCGACTAATAGGATAACCTTCATCGATAGGAGAACGGGTCTGTCTCTTAAATGTTATTGCAAATTGAATCTTTACACTAGAAGACACGGTTCAAATTCATTCAAACAAATAAAATATATTGGTAAATTAATGAATAGAATCTCAAGATAACTACATAATAAACGTAAAATAAATTGAATCATTCAATACCCACCCATATAAACTTATATTGTTGTATAATTTATTTCATTACCTCATAAAATATACTTATAAATATTTCATAACAGACTTTCGCAAAGCGTTCTATTGCTTTTTCAATGACGAACGAGAAAATGGTGTCAATTCTGTTGTACATTTTCATTTAACTAAAAACGCTTGATTTTATGTTGGCTCATAATTAATTCAGTTGCTGTTTTGTTTCCAAAATTGATTGATAGCCGTACCTAATGATATTGAATAATATGAAAAAGTTCTGACACAAATATTAAAACGAAATTTCTAAAATTAAAGTTTTAGTTTCGTGAAAATCTAGGTACGTACAGTTGCGAAATTTAGCTTCAAAATTTCACATAAAATAGTAAACATACAATTAAACTAAGTAAAATCTACCTATGTTGTGCAGATTACAAAAATGATTATAAAATCCATAATCATTATTTTTGATCGATAAAGGTGAACATCCAAGTGGACATCATTAGGAATAGTTAACATACTAATTGCTTTAAAATTGCATTAAATGTAATCAGTTTTGCAATCTACTTAGGTAGTGAAACTAAGTTATCGATTTTATTTCATTGATATTATTTCTATGGTCGACTGTAGGTAGGTACAACAGAATCGACACCAATCTTGGCGAGAATGTGTTAATATTGAAAACCGCTACCGGATTTGAGAAGAAAAAAATAACTGTTTAATATTTTGATGGCGGTCGGATTGCATTAATACAGAATAAAAATAATTAAGTACCATTTGTATGACAATCTGATAGTGTTGAAGACAGAAAGGCTGATGCATGGCTGCTGTGTGTAATTTTTCTTAAATAAATTAAATTGTATAGGCATGAGGAATGCCAATACAAATTAATTTACTGTTATAAGGTACGGACAAAGTACGTAAAATATTTTGGGAATTATATTGTTATTTTAATAACAAGTCTCTGTCTGTAGTTAAAATTCAACGAGTTGTCAAGTTAAGTAGAAAACCGATACGAAGTTTTTTTATACTAGCCTATGCCCGCGGGTCTGCCCGCGTGGATGTCGGTTTTCGTGTTTTTTGACTGTATCTCCGGTTCTACTCAATCGATTGTCTTCAAACATGCTCAAGATTTTAGTCCCCGGGATGACGACGTGCGATTTTAGTCAGTTCGAGTCCGACATAACTACCCCACTGCAGCCTGCAGCTGCTGGGTGGTA
The DNA here is from genome assembly GCA_963576445.1 of Lithosia quadra. Classification (NCBI taxonomy): domain Eukaryota; kingdom Metazoa; phylum Arthropoda; class Insecta; order Lepidoptera; family Erebidae; genus Lithosia; species Lithosia quadra. Next base: position 4,343,542 of record OY754900.1, on the reverse strand, counting down.
TCACTAGTGATTGCCGCAAATTAAGAAAGGTCGAATTCGGCACGGCAAGTCTACTTCTTAACAAAATTTACTTTACTTTTTTAACAAAAACAACGAAATCGGACAAGCCCTTCAAGTCGTCTTCTTATAAGCTATTTAACAACAATAAACATTACATTTAAAAATAATTGAATGATTAAGAACCTTCTCATTTTTCTGAAGTCGGTTAAATAGCAATAAAACCGTAATCTTATACAGCTGTATATTTTGTTATCGAGACATAAAGAACATCAAATTGAACTAATACGTGTTATAGTGCACTGCGGAGTCAGATAACATTGAATAACCTGCACCGTAGGCTGGAGTTAGGGTGACCAGCTTCGGCAATCGATCAACAGGACTTTAAATTGTGAAACTTAAAATATTGTTTTGTATGAAAAGATTTTCACTGTATAACATATTTCACGATTATTTCATTTATTTTAACTTTTCCTTCTTTTAACAATCTTTTAAAAATTCTTGTAACATATTTTTTGTAATTTTTATTATACTAAGCAGTATACAAACTGTTGCGATGTTTATCTAATAGGTACCTACATTATAATTTTATATTGTCCATCCGTTCTAGGTTATAAATACAACTTTGAGATAGGTTCACTTTCAAAAAACCGCATATTTCTAAGCTACGACATCATTTTCTTATCATAATCCCATCACAGATCTTAGAGGTAGATCTCCAATTTAACATTCAAATTCTCTCCTTATTGTTTCAAAGACTTCATCTATAGATATCGCTTGAGTTCTCTGCTATCCTGTGCTCCTAATCACTATTTATGTATTTTTTATAATACTAATTCCAACATACCTACTTCAACAAGCTTTTCTATCAGAGTTGACTAGAAACACGGCAGCACTCCCTACAAGCTTATTACCTAAACCAAAGGACTAATTGTAAGCCCGCTCCTGATCCAACTGGGAATAACCCTAAAATGATGATGAGTAACTTAAATTGACTCATAGAAGAAGCACACTAACTGAAATTTGGGTTTTTCCGCTAAAATCAGATGTCATGGTAACCATACTTGTAAACAGTGGTATCCTATTTATTATTATGTAAATCGTCTTTATGGCTCTTCGAAGTCTATGGTCCTTTTTTGTAACCACTTCATTTTGTAAACAAAAAAATATAGAGTGGCGTAGCATTTATTTTTAAATAAATAAAGTTACCGGTAATGTGAGATTTATATGAATTAATTCAGGATTTAAATGGCATGCAATGCCGACAAAGTTGCAATATTGCAATGTGTTCGATATAGAGAAGATAAACTGCAGAAATATCTTTATTCCTGATGATTTCCTAGTACTTATTACTGGTTATTTACGTATAAAATTGCAAATATAAAATTTGCGTTCATGATATTAGTTAGTTGGATTTAATTAATAAAGAAAATAGTAATTAGTAACCTTGTTTAAATTCATTTCAATATTCCTTAGTCTTGAATTACTTATAAACTTTTAACTTCTAATACCTGGAACTCTTTACCAGCGCATGTGTTCTCTGCCTCCTACAGTCCCGGGTCCTTTCAGCGGGGCGTGAAAAAGCATTTGATGACTATCGGTGTATGTAATGGGGACCCTCTTCCTGAGACTTTACCTTTAGCTTACCATCAGGCGAGGTGAAGTCATATTGACGTCACCGATATAAAAAAATATATCCTAACTAAAAGATCGTTATAATAAATCGGCCAGTAAATCTCAATAAAATATTGATTCAAACCGATACAGGATGTATCCGTCTCGAAGAAGAGAATCACTTACAAATATTAAACGTCCTGTATCTATAGACCATAAACACTGTAGCAATAGTGAACGGAAATGAACTATTGAGAGGCCGAAGTTCACTGGCACACGCGAACGTATAAGAGTTGATAATACCACACATGTAGAGAACGTTTATGAGATGTTAATACCACAGAAACATGCAGATTGTAAGCTTCATTATTTTGGAATAGGAATCTAATATATCTATTGTATTATAAAATTGTAAATAGCTATCTGTACATTACAGATATTTATAAAATAATACTTGGGTTACTATGTTTTATGAACAATTCTGAACACCAAAATATATTTTTGGAATTCTTTTCTATTTGTTCGCGATCCAAAAACTATTGAACAGATTTTCATGCGGTTTTTCTTTTTTTTAAAGGTCTTGGTCACACGAATCATCCTATGTTTGATTATTGATTTAATAGAACCGGAGATATGACCAAAAGTTGCAATAACCGATATTCACGCAGGCGGAACCGTGGGCATAGGCTAGCTTTGGAAATAAAACTGCAGCTGGAAATAAAGCAGCAACAGGCATTGTATTTTTTTATACCACTTGGTGGCAGACAAGCACACGGCCCACCTGATGGGAAGCGGTCACCGTGGCCTATGGATATGTGCAACACCAAGGACGTTACCCACGCGCTGCCGACCCTGAAGGGAAAGGGCAGGGGTAGAAAAGGGTGGGGAAAGAGGGTATTCCCAAAATTTCAAGTATAATCCCAAACACATGTTAGTTTAGTCTATGTGCCAAAATCTATCAAAATAAATACATTATGGTATTATCATCTCTATATACATCCTCTCCGTTACTGATGAGTCAGGGTGTTTTGCTTGTCCACACGTAACAGACCACCGTCCATTACACTCTCTCACATGTGCAACACTAATTACACGTATGTAGGTAAGTGCCGTTTAAAAACTAACTGTTACGTACCTAGGCTAGTAAAAAAATAATGATTCATATTGCTTACGAAGTTTAAAATTGAATATCATCGATACTTAGTTTCAGTTTAGTAACTGCCATCGAACATTCCACCCTCCCCCTCCCTCCCTCCTACGAGAAGAAAGCCTGTACGTCAATAGACAGGTGGCCCTCGAGGATGCGAGATCAGGCGGAACTCAGAAGTCGTTCCCATAAAAGCCAAATCTAAAGGACTAAGAGTAAATGAACCTCGGGTTTAAAGGTGACAGCCTTGGATGCCACTGGAAACTACGCTAAGACGATGATGCTGATGTAAGTATGTTTATCTGCATTCTAGAACCCATATCAATGTTTACTTAAACTATACTTAACTTAACTTTGAGTCTAAATAGCGCTGTATAGTTTGTTAATATAATGTAATAATTATTCCGCATTTAAGAACCCATATTACGAGCTAGTTCAACTAAGCTCACTTTGTGCCTAGCATAGTATGATGGTACAATATTAATGTAATTTTTAATTAACTTATAGTTCAATCAAATCATTCGTTAATAGGTATATCTTAGTCAAAACTTATTCAAGAGCTGACTCACGGTTCGACCACCGCAGTACATTATTAAAATTCTATTAAACATTCCGTATAACCTGACTCACAGCTCCAGGACGTGCCGATACCCTGAGTACCTAAAGAAAAAATGTTGCCAAGCGCGAGTTGGGAATCTAACAGTTAGGGTTCCGTACCTCCAGCAGGGCGAGCACGAAATTACTGCCTATCGAATATAGTAAGCGTATAGTATTCGTAACTAGAGACTGGAGACAGCCACATGGACGGCAAATTCGTCTGTCTGTCTTTTTGTCTGTATGAAAGAGGTAATCTCTGGAACGGGACTTTCTCTGGTAGATATTTATTTGATAAAGCCCAACGTACGCTACTTTAATTCTGAAAAAATGATTAGCATACCGCGTAAAAACCTTTTTTAATCGTGCGGATATTTGGATACCACCTCCGCCGGCCGTCTTCGGGGTGGTTATGTCAGAATCGGACCGACAAAAACCGCGCGCCGTCTCAGATCTCAATTCCCGAGGTTCAAGGTCACCCTATAGGCATATCCCTCTTGCAAACGGGCGAGGTCGCGGGCAAAGCTAGTTAATACTAAAATCGATGAAATGAATTCCTCTGTCGGTACGTATGTTCTACAGTCACTACGCGACCGGTTCACAACAAACAGAACACCTTGAACCGATAACCTTTCGTGGCCTACATCTTAGCGCCAAGCAATGTTCCGAAATGGCGTTTATTGTAGACGACACGGTGACGACAGCAACACGACACTGAGTGTTGGGCAGAGGTGTTTGTTATCAATTACTTAGCGTTCAAAGCGTTTAAGATACCGTTACATGAATATCCTAATGATGGAAGCAATAGCATAGAATAACTTGTCTTTTTCACCTCTTGTTATGGCACTCATCAATTAACGCACTTACATTGTACATAAGTATGTCTACTCATTGCTAGCTATCCAAGCCTTCAAATAGTAGAAGTTTTCTTGAGACCCAGAAAATACTTAGGTACCTATAAGGTAGGTACTATTTTATCACTTTTTAACCGACTTCAGAAAAGGAGGATGTTACCTTAGAAGTTTTTACCCTGACATTCTTTGATAGAAGAAAATGTTCTAAAAATTCATTAAAAAATATTTCAGATAATATCCTAATTTAACATTTGGCGATTCGAGGTTTGACCTCTCGCAGTCTGGATACGGACCGTGGTCCGGGGTTTGCCAAACCTCCTGCACTAAATATAACGACTGTCGTGGCGTGCAGTTATAAAATACCCTATTTAGGTCCGAAACCAATTGCTGAATAGGTGACAATCGCTTGTACCCCATTGTGCCAAAGATAATACAACTATTTTACGCTTGTTACGTTGGCATTCTTGTCGCACTGTTCCGTTTGACAGACTGACAGGTTCTTCAGCTTTCAATCTCTATTGTCTATGGTGGCACGGTGACCGGCCCACCTCATTTTTATATGCCACGTACTTGACGCAAGGGCATGGGAAGGACGCATAATAATTTAACAGAATTATAACTGAACAACCTACTTATTCAGTTACTTGCATATTCCCGCGGCTCCGCGTGGACGTCGGTTTTCGCGTTATTTGACTATATTTCAAAGTCAAATTCAAAGTCAAAAATCATGTCTGTATGGACCATTAAAAAGGCGGCGATTACAAAACGTTGAAGCAATTGATAAATATTGTTCAAATATCTGATAAGTATGAATGTTGTCGCATTGTACCATCACGTCTCACCCAATGCGCATACAGCACAGTAATACTTAACAAAATATACATCAAAATCTTTATGACGAAAATACTTAATTTCAACTGTCATGATGATAGGTCATACAGTATCGTGTTTTAACAATCTCATTAACTCTTTAATAACAATATCCGGCAGCTGATTCCCACAGAAATCGACTAAAAATTAAAATCGATATAAAAGTATGATTGATGATAATATAATAAGTCACTACCGGGTTAGCTCGCAAAAGTTAGCTGCAATTACCTATAATGAAACGCATACAACTGATTTATTTTGACGAATTGCAAGTTTTTTGTCATAGTTAACCGCACTATGGAATTGTTCTTGTGTGGAACTGCTGCCAAATAAATAACGGACATCCGCAACGACTGCGGGCACCGTGCACATTGCAGACAATTTATTACGATAATAAATAGTGGGCAAACTTGCGCATTTGCGGGCAGCTAGCTTTTGGTGCTCTGAGGGCGCTATTTATTTATTTATTTATTTATTAAATCTTCATGCACATAGTACATTGGCGGACTTAATGCCTTAGGCATTCTCTACCAGTCAACCATCGGGTGGTGAAGAGCTATAACATAGTAGGCATAAAAGTAATTAATGTGATAGAGCTATTCATAGCACTCCACTTCTTTTTTCCAGGGGTAAGACGGGGACAGCGTAGTTCCCAAACTGGAGGGGGCCATCTCGAATGATCCGACGAATGATGTAAGATGGCCCGGGCTGGGTCAGCCGGGGTGCGAGGGAAATGTCTTTTGGGCTACCTTACACCCCGGTGCTCGATACCCGAGACGGCGGTTTAGTCGGTCTTATTTTGACATAACCGAAAAGGGCACTATTGTCATAGCCTACTTACTTATAATCCTATCCAACTAAAATTATAAATGTGAAAGTTTGTGAAGATGTTTAGATATTTGTAACACAATCACGCGAATGGATATGGCTGAAATTTGATACAGGTATAGATAGATTATACTCTGGAATAACATATGCTCCATCTGGAATAACATCTTTGGAATAGGTTCCCATGGGCAACGGAATCAGAATTCCACGCGGACGTCTTCTTCAGGATCTTGTTTAGGATGAAAGCTGACGGAAAGGAACGTTTGTAGGTTTGCGAGACATTATAAACAGCTATACCACTAAGGCTAAAGTCAATTAACTTAACTATAAAAACGTCACAATTTCATAGCACTTTCAATCAATCAACCATAATAAAATATGACATTATAGACCCCAATAAAACCAAATACGGGTGGTCTATTTGTCACCTCGTTTCGTCACTTGCCATCATTTACGAGCTGACATCGCATGAAGCCGCTAATGGGCCGACATCCACAAATAATTCTAGCGACGGATTTAACCAGTGTTGTGGAGAACGCGGAAGGTAAGCTCGCCGGTTTGGTCATGGACGTTTGAGTAACTGGTGTGAAATTGACACAGCACGGAGTGAGGAGCGTGAATGATGGTTAAAAGGACTTCTGAACACACAACAGGTATGAGTCGACTGTTCTTTTTTTTTAAGTGAGGAATGCGTGCTTATGCATGATGCCTCCGAGTTTGGGGAAAACCCGTAGACCTATGTGGGACTCTCCCTAAAGGGCATACCCACTAAACCTCACTATGTCCACCTGGTCGCTTTAGTCACATCGCAGGATAGGCAATAGTATTTCACTGCAATCTGACCGCCGTTTTTTGCCCGGCGGCGGCGGGCCCGACTTCCGGGGGTGCATAGCACAGATCAAGTACTTTACACATTTTGAAACGGGGCGAATAGCAAAGATTGAGTAGCATAGGTACGCCCCGTTGTATAATATTTAAAGCTGAAATATAGTGTTATTTCTTTTGACTCCGTCCCTTCACATTCCCAAGAACATAAATTTTAACATAATATATCTTGAAACAATATCTAATAACGTATGTGAGAAACACTAAATTCACCGTACTAAATCACTACATAAGTTATGTTAGTTAATCTTTAACCAAAAATCGACTAAACAATCGGAAACAGGTTATGAAAGAATACCATTCAAAAAGCGATACATTATATTTATCGCCTCAATAAATTAAACATTGTAAGTGCACAGTTCAAAGCTTTGGACCACTTGAGACGCTATAAGACCCACTCGAAACATTCACGTATCAGCATTTGATGTATGAAAATAAAAATATCGATGCATGGAATCCGTATTGTCTCCTGTCTCGAGTATGTAGGGAGTCTTAAATTAAGTCGATTAATACGTACGTATTTTCTCAACACTAAGCTTAATCTTTGGGCTGGCCACATCTGACGAAGGACCGATGGTCGCTGGAGCAAACGTGTCCCAGAATGGAGACCGCTAGTCGGCAAAAGGAAGGTGAGACGGCCCCCAGTCAGATGGAAAGACAATCCGAAAAAGGTAGCTGAGATGGACTGGAAGCAGAAGGTAGAGAATCGGATGGTATGGCTCACATTGGAGGAGACCTAATGTCCAGCAGTGGACTTCGATAGGTTAGTTGACTGATGGATTAATTGAAGCTTAATCGAGTGTCAGTAGTTAGCACATACATGCACGTTTCATTCCTATTGGAGGAAGAATAAGTAACATTTTTCCACTTGCGAAGATTCATACGACTTTCGCTTCTTATGCTTGTAATTGTTTTCATATTATGCTCATCGCTTGCGGGTACTTTTGACCTGACTCTGCTAATATCTTGATAACAGTTATGTAAATGCCGCTTAAAATGGTCTATACAGAATAAATGATTTTTGACTTTGACTTTGACTCTATAAATTGAAATCGGCAAAATCAACATCCAGGACGGGATTCGAACTGAAGGGAATGAGATGTTAAAAATAAGTTTGCACTTACAAATATTCCTAATTCCCAACTCATTTTGGGCACTCCAATCATAAAACTAACAAAGATATGTTAAGATCTGATGGCGTTACTGTCCAAGTACCAGCTAACAGTGCTCCGAAGTTTTTCCCACAGTTAGTCCGCTCTTTGCATAATCCATTCTCAATGCCTTACGGTTCTGAAGCACACGTTAGTAAACACACTCTCTAACATAGAGAATAGAGCTTAAAGCACACTTGTTCCAATTTTCATTCACCGCTATTCAAAGATGTTGTAAATTAGCCGCGGTAGCCTAGTGGTCTGGGTAATGGACTGCTGAGACGAGGTCTCGGGTTCGATCCCAGGTTCACCATGGCACACACCAAATGACTTTTCGATGCTTTTCGAAGTTGTGTGTGTATTTATCGCAGGTTTATAAGTGCCGCCACCTATTACATTGGGACCTAAACATAAACTGGTGAAATGTGGGTGCTAGCACCTCTGCCTACCCCTTCGGGGATATAGGCGTGAGTTTATGTTATGTTATGTTATGTAAATTATACTTGAGATGTTCGAATCTACGGCAATAGCAAGGTTTCACTACGTCTAAACGTCAGTCAATTCATTTATTCGCATCGATTTTTGCACCTTCATACCTAATAATAAACGTAAAGCATTAAAAGAAAAGGTAAAAAATTACTTCTGAAAGATATAGCTTCAGGATACCAATATGTTATAAAGTGTTTCAGAAACGTAGAACGTTATATACGCCTGCACATCAAAGCGATCGCCATCTAAGAATAGGAACGACCAAATTTCCTGTACGCAGATTTAACTTTTTAATTAAACCGAGAAATTGATACTTTCGACGTTTTAACGTTTTATACATCCGAAGTACCGTTTTTGACTATGATGATAATAATGGTCTTTTTTTGATTCGGAGCATACATTTTCAAAAATATGAGAATGCCTCAGTAAGTTATGTTATACTGTTGGGGCATAATGAGTGATGACCGATATAGTCTTTACCCAGGTTAGTAAAAATCCTGTCTAACTTTCTGATATCACTAGCCATCACTCCCAAGAATGTACGATTAATATTTTTAAAACGACACGCTGTGTAGTGTAAGATATGAAAAGGTTTTTCGTAAAAAATAGCGAGATGACATTCGCTTTTTGAAAAGTTAGCTAACACCCACTAATTGCTTCATAATTTAATTCCCTGTATAATAACGTGTCCACTTAGAAACACGGCTACTCTCGCTTCACTATGCTTAACAACTCATAATAAAAGCTTGTTTCCTATAACTTTGCAATTTCTACGTAATCGCAGCCCATCATAAATCAGTGCCAGGCAGTATTCAACCATGTTTACTTGACCCGGGTACTGAACCTATGACCTCTTATACCGAACAAGGCACTTAAGCACAATATGCCGCGATTAAAAGTAAGTACATGTCATAATAGCATATCATGATGGTGAAAGCATGCGTTCACAGGGACAACAAGTCACAGACAAAGAGATGGGTGTGCTCTATGGCATTTAGTTTATGGTGTAACCATAGATCGCGAACCGTCTATGATCAGGAAAAATGGAGGAAGTATTAGGTCTACAAAATTACCATGTATAGAGTTTTACTTTGTAGTTTATGGATATGTAGTTGGTAAATACCTAACTAGGTAGGTACTTACTTATATTATAATTATACTACCTGTGGCTCGTGGCTCCACCCTTGTCACATACTAGTCCCATTGCTGCATACTATTATGTATTACAAAAATTACAGAACTCGAAACCGACGGGCTTTCTCGAACTACCCTGAATGGCATGAATATTGTACCTATGTTAATGAAACTTTAATATAATGTTCATTATATGCGACGCATCCGATGCGAATAACATTTTCGTCTTAAATTAAAGCCTACAGTAAATCGCACTTTTCCAACTCATAAAAGTTTTTATAAGATGTGGCGGCAACGAACAGCTGTTGATTTTCCCGCGTCGCGACCGGCGCCTGCGCTATGAACGGCGCCACGGACGCCATATTAGAACATACCTACCATAGTGTGCATACATTTAAGTTTTACTTGGACAAGGCATATTGTAAAAGTATAAACATCGCCTGTGGTGATTTTTAATGACCTGAGGTTTTCTTTTGAAGTCAGCACAAAAGGATCCAAATAGGTATAGTCTTATGTAAAGTTTTCAGCGTTTTTGTGGCATGATAATGAGTACAAACAGCTCATCTTACACAGACGAAAATGCTTAATGATACAGTCAACAAGTGCCTAGGTATTAACATTTTCGTTGAAAAAAAAATTACATGTATTAAGCTATTTTGTATTGGCATGGAAGTTCAAGCAGCCAGGACTTCCAGATAAAATGTGATTCTATTATTAGTGGAATCGCTTCAAAACAAATTGTCACAAGTCCGATATGCATGGGACTGACAATATTTATTACACGTAGGTACAATGTCGACAAACAATTCCCATATATTTCGGACTTTTGATAATTCACTTCGAAGTGATTCCATTGGTAGAATGTGCTTTCGTCTAGAAACCCTGGTCAAGCTTCATTATTGATTAAAGATATATTATCCTAACTGTCAAACATAATCTAGTTTGGCTTCATAGAATGTATCGAAACCTCCGTTTAGAAATCGATATTGATATATTAGTCAATTAGTGTGTCTGCGTATTTAGTCTGTTCTGTAGATCTCTATAGAGTAAACCATTACAGCATTGCTCTTGAAACATTACAACCTTCCATAACGGTTCAAGGTACAGGATGAGTTGCCCAAAAAACAGTTGGATTGTGTGAAAAAGGGCATGCCAAGGAAAGGAGTGACTGAGGAGAAGAGATGAATGGAAGAGACTTGGTAGAGAATTATATATTGTTGTGCCAACCTGAAAAGTTTTTAACGATGGCGGATGATTTATGTATGAATGTTTTGTTAGGAAGTTTATTGTACGTTTACAACAGCATATTAACGATCAAAGCTATACCTACACTTATTAGTCTTATTACCCGTCAAACATATTCGTATAGTAAAGAACAAGTCAGCTAATAGATTCCTTACAAGATATAATATGGGACTGCTTTCGCAAAACCTACGTGGAAGATTGCAGTCCTAGGCCAAGATGGCGGCGGAAAAAAACTTAAACGTCAAGAAAAGGCGGCAAATTAACTTCTCCGGGAAATTCTAATAATAGCAACAGCCATTAGAAGAATTAACTTCCGTGTTCGTTTGTAAAGAATTACTGATTGATAGGGTTAAATAAATACCCATTTCTTATCTAGATCTATTGGAAGGTCCGCAGTAGGTACCATATTCCTATGATTCTTAAGAACATGTGTACCTACAATCATGTAAGTACAATACAAGATGTATTCTTCGTCGTAGTTTTAAATGTAGGTATCTGTACCTATTGCCTATGTAATCGAAATTGCTATATGAAGAAAAATTTAAATTCAGAAGTTTTGAATCATCTATAGATAGGAACAGATAAAGATAAAGTTAGTAAGATTTTATATTCTTTGTAACTTTATTATAACAAAAAAAATCTTTGCGAGATTGCGCTTTCCACACATTTGGCGTTGGACTACCTATATTAATGGCTATTGGGATGAATACGGAACAATCGAGAACCATTTCCTCGCCTATTTGTCAACCGATTTTCTTTTGTTAGTATTTTTGTTTAGTAAGTAGTTACTAACGAGCTTTAGTGCTACTTTTCACCACGACTCATATCGCCATGTTAATGCTCATTATTTCGACGGTACCTTAAAAAATATCGATTATTGCGTGGGGTGACACCTGGGTTACTACTTACCCACCGAACTTTTCAAGGAATTCTAAAGTAGAGTCGCCCTTTAGCCTTAGTGCTATATTCCTATCGTTAAATTCCAATTCATAACTTCTCGATTGCATTCCGATATCCTGACCATAACGTCATAATAAAACAATTTACGTAATACTTACTAACAATAAAATGTCATTGATTTACTACAAAGAATCTAGTCGTCGATTTGTCTGAGTGTTCTAACAGTAAAGTAATCGTGTAGGCAGCTTCAATCATGAATATTCAACACTACGCTACAATGTTTAGGAATAAGTTAAGAACTAAATACCTACCTCACATTCTTACGAAGTGACGTCACTTGCATAAAGAGTTTGAAAAACTGCATTCCCTTCGCTGACGCAAAGGCAAGTTTTTTTTTATCAAACACAAGTGGCAAACCGCTGTACGGCATGACAGTAGAAAAACGAAAAGAAGAAATAAATGAATACTCTAAGAAATCTATAATATTGTAGGTACACCGTGCTATCTCGAGCCAAAGTTAACTAACCTGTAACATTGGTTCAGTCTACAGACTTAATATATTATACATAGAAACTCCCAGATCACACAAGAGTTACATTTTACCAGAGCGCCATGTTAAAGCGTTCCCACTATTATTTTTATAACTAATGAAGACACGTGCGGAAATCTAACGCGCTGCTCCGGAAATGCCATTTTTGTTAGTCTGGCAACTCTTTGTGTTTTTTAAAGAGCAGCAGAATTATGAATTTCTTTAACGTACATATTTAAAATGAAAATAAAGAGGTTTGTCAGTGACGAAAAATGAAACATGTCACGCTAAAAGAAAAGTAAATAGGTAGTGGTAGTTTTATAAACCTTTTAACTCATGTGTCTGTTATCAAGTTATCATGCAGTATTATCACGTACAACTGTTTATCTAGCTTTATAAGTATATATATTTGGCACAGATTCACAGAATGCATGACACTATAATAAAATGAATCATTTGATAACCACGTTGCATTCTGTTAAATAGCCCCATTTACTTAAAACAATATGGCCGCCGTTTCACAGCCTATATAAATTCTGTGAATCTCTGGTCTATAGGAATCACATAAAATATTTCATGGACTATTATTTGCTTGTTAGCTTCAATTAAAAGACAAAACGTCTGTTTCTTGTTTTAACACTTAGGCGTTAATTTGTACTCAATTTCTCGTCGCGATTTTTATTAGCTGTATTAATAAACTTGCTTTTAGAGAACAGTTATTTTAATGCGGTTACAATACTCATTCACATGACAAATACCGTTTTTGTAAATGATTCCTTCATAACCTTCATTAAATTTACGAGTACAAAAACGGTATTTGCTATACAAAAACATCAGAATAAATACATACTGTTTTAGTTATTTATGTCAGCATTGACCCTTCATTGACCTAGGAAAGCACCGAGTAATAACCGTAAATGTAAAAATAAAATAAAAATAATTTTTAGGTATCAGTAAATCCCAGAATAAGTTCTGTTATTAGTACTTTAATTATACTTAGGAGTTGAAACTGATAGAAGTATAAGAAATCACTCAACTCCTTAGCGAAGCGGTAAACAGAAACAAAGCAAAATGCTTCCGACATCCGACTTATTGCCGTAAGTTTCATGTTCGCAGAATGAAATCCCATTTACTTTTCCCTATTCCTTCCCCTCGCCATGTACTAAAAATACCATGAACGTAAGTTTTTAAAACCTCCAAACTTTGCCTTATTGCCTACCTACCTATATTTTTTCTTAAATTCCATTAACATTACACTTTTATCTACAAGGAAATATTAATGGTTCATTTGCACTATCACCGGACATTAACAGACACTTTACGTTTAAAATTATGTGTTTTAGTATTGAGAATATTGCTTTCTCACTTTTATAATAATGTTGATTTACTTATAAAGAAAAAAGCGCAGGTTTGTGCTGATTAACGGCGGTAAGTGCAAAGTGTCGTTTCGTCCACTTAAGGCAATTCCACAGGTGATTTTAATAATATAAATGGTTAACACCATTTTCGAATGTTAAAAGAATAATTTATTTACCAGTGTGAGCATTATATTAAAGAAAAACTCGCCGAAACACGCTTTATAGAAGACTAGTACGGCGCGTGGGTGCGCGGCCCGCTAAAGCGGACCACGTAGATGAGTGGACAACAGGAACCTGGAACAGGGGTCCGTTTGGATTTAAAGTTTTGGTGTGTAAGTAATTATGTAAAAGTTTTTCTTGGTTGAAATTTTCACAGAATGTGTATTTCTATTGCCGCTATAGCATGAAAATTTAAAAAATAAAGTGTTATTTCTTGTACGGTGGTTTGGCACCCTTCTTTGCGAGTCCAACTCGCACTTGACCGATTTTTCAATATTATAATATTATATATTATAAACCTATTATTTTAAATGTTAGAATTTAAAACCGTTTTTATTATTATCAACAAAATAATAAATACCTACTTACACATTTAAATATTCGATTTTCGAAATCATCCTGACAATTTTTGTTCACTCTAACACTTTGTCGTTTTATAGTGTTTATTCAATTTTTTTTAAATTAAATCCTTTTTTTTTTCAAAATATTAACGCCGAAAAAAGAATTCTGATTTTCTGAAGATTTTACTGGGCTAAACAGCGGTCCTTTAGTGCTAATTATTAAACTGCCGCAACCGGTAGGATAACAATTACCCATTATTTTGCCAGCACTGATTCTTTTCAAGAAACACTAAAGTACCGCTAGCGGTACCTACTACAGTAGTCACGGGTAACTTAAGAAATGTGTTTTTAATGCGTAAAAAATAACTTCTCACCCGCTATTTTAACTCTATGGGTCAACTATCATGTCAAAAGTACGGTTCATGGTTCACCTTTAAATTAAGAACTAAAATTGTACTATTAACATGAATTTTAACACAAAAAGTTAAAATGGATCGTGAGGAGTCATTTTTAGGGTTCCGTATCTCAAAAGGAAAAAACCGGCCAAGTCAGGCTCGCGCAAGGAGGGTGCCGTATTACAGTCGTATTTTTTCGACATTTTGCACGATAATTCATAAACTATGACGTATAAAAATAAATAAAAAGCTGTTTCAGAATGCACAGGTGAAGCCCTTTCATATGATACTCCACTTGATATAGTTATCTTACTTAAAATACTAATTATTAGTTCATGACCACAATTTAATTTTTTTTGTGTAATGTAGCCACAAATTCACGGTTTTCAGATTTTCCCCCTAACCTACCTACCTGCCAAATTTCATGATTCTAGGTCTACCGAAGTACCCTGTAGGTTTCTTGACAGACCGACAGACAGACAACAATCGTCACATCGTTGTCTGTCTGTCTGTCTGTCGTGTCGTGTCAAGAAATCCCGTTGAATTAAATCACTTTGGCATATCTACCTATCGGTATGCCTTATAGCAGACATAGGGGGAAAAATCTGAAAACCGTGAATTTGTGGTTAGATTGAAAAGTTGGGACTTGGAATTCAATACCTAACAAAAGTCTATGCTCGGCATTTACAATAGGTACCTATTATTTCACCAGGAACAGTGCCTTATTCTCTATGGTTTAGGAGTGTTGTACCCTGCATCATCAGGTTTGTGGAATTCAGACTTGAAGTGTTATCATGAAGCTGTTGCTTGATCCCTAAAATGCTGTTATGTTATTCTCTATGCTATGCTATGCTATGCTATGCTATGTTATTCTCTACACCACCTATAAGGTTGACTGGTAGAGAATGCCTGTTGCATATGTGCATGAAGTTTTTATCTTATACTATATAATTCAAAGTCCTGACTGACCTAGAGACAACGCACAGCCTAAACCGCTGGTCGTAGAGACTTGAAATTTGCAGAATATGTGTGTTTTGATGCGTAGAGGTGTACTAAGAAAGGAATTTTTAAAATTCGAACCCAAAGCCCTAAAAAGGGCTAAAAACGTGCTTTTGCCATAACTCAAGAACGGCTGAACAGATTTTCATGATCTATGATTTTTTGGATTTGTCTCCGCCTCGAATAGCATATAACATAATTAAAAATATATGATTCATTCAGAAAATTTAGTAATAAAAAGAAAATTAGATGTTGCAAACGTTTTTATCGCCATCTATAATAGTTGTCATAACAACAGGAACTAAAATTGACTTTGTCTAAATTTTCATAGAGTAATAATCCTTTACTTCTTTTTCCTCAAAGTAAATAGAATGTATTAATTTTTAGGGTTCTGTACCTGATTGGGAAAAAAAACCTTATCTCTTCGTTATCCGCACTGGTTATCCGTCTGATAACCTAGGGCCTAGGCGGGTAATCTTTCAGTATCAGGATTAAGGAGTTGGACCCAGATTTTTTTATGGGACCAAGACGAAAACTCGGTTAAAAGCATATCAAAGTCTTGCACATTTGTCTCTTCAATATTCGCCTTATATTTTGTATGGAAAAATAAATTTCGCCATTTTGAATTTTTTCTCTATTCATCGAGTAGACCTCTAGGCTAGGTCCTTATCATCTTTTGCCAAAAAACCTCTCTTCTATCTT
Source organism: Lithosia quadra (assembly GCA_963576445.1). Taxonomy (NCBI): domain Eukaryota; kingdom Metazoa; phylum Arthropoda; class Insecta; order Lepidoptera; family Erebidae; genus Lithosia; species Lithosia quadra. The sequence goes on along the minus strand of OY754900.1, from coordinate 4,327,291 downwards.
CTATTATACTTTGTGAGATAGATGCAATCTTGAATCTGCCATTTTGGTTATATTTTTAGCTCACTGACAATTGGATGAGATTCCGAGTGGTTTTTATTTGAGCACTCCCTTCCTCTCTTCAATACCTTGGCCGTGCTCTTCACCCGTCTCCAAAATCTCCATACTTTTTCCTCCGAATGAATTTTCGTCCTTTATATGAAAGCATCAGGGAAAAAAAATACAGTAGAGGTAAACCGAAACACAATTCATCCATCTTTAATACTTTCTGAGAGACACCCATGACATTTGTGTTGACGCCATCTTGAATCCGCCATTTTGGATTTATTTCCATCTCCCTGCCAATTGGATGAGGTTCCAAGTATTTTTTGTTTGAGCAGCCCTCACCTATGTCTAATACCTTGGCCGTGCTTCTCACCCATCTTCCAAACCCTCGATCATCATCTATCTACATATTTCTGACTAAGAGTTCTTCCACAAAAACATTTTAAAAAGAAACTATGTATAAATCAAAGTCTTGCATAGTTCAAAACTTGTAGTCTATTCAATGTTCGCCATACATTTTCTACTATAGAAAAATAAATTCCACCATCTTGAATTTTTTTTTCTATTCATCGAGTAGACCTTTGGATCCTGATCATCTTTTGCGAAGAAACTACTCTTCCATCTTTTATACTCTCCGAGATGGACACCGAGGAAATTTCTATGGCAGCCATTTTTTTTTCGCCATTTTGAATTTTTTTTCAGGTCACTGGCAATTGAATGACGTTTCGAGTGACATTTGCTCAAGCACCACCAACCTATCTTCAATACCTTAAGCGTGCTCTTCACCCGTCTCCGAAATCCTCCATCATCAGCTCTCTCCATATTTTTCCTCCGAATGAATTTCCATCCTCTATACGTAACCATCGGTGAAAAAAAAAAATTTCATACAAAATTGTTCAGGAGAGGTGACCAATGAGTGAGTGAATCAGCACGAGCAGCTATATATATATTAATTTCACCAATAAAATATCAATCGAGATAATCTAAATTGCGTTATCGCGTTTTTGTCAATGAATTTCGTTTAGTAAAATGGGTAGTTAATGTTGTCAACAAATATGTTTGTAAAGGTTCCCAATCTTCAATATTTTCCCCAATCACAATAATAATTATTTGTGTTTGTTTGAGACAAGTATAATTATCCAAAGGTCAGTCTTTCTAATCCAAGGCAAGCTTGTTTCGTCAGACTACAATTAAGTTAATCTCAAAGACAAAAATGTGGCTTTGAAATTAATTAAGATGCTTACCTTAATAATTTGCAATGCAATCTTAGCTATCTGTCTATCAAAATCTAATTAATTGCGTAAAATGTTAATATTTAGTGTTTATGTTCGTTAGAGTTTTGAAATGGTTTTTAGGTACCAGTGTGCTATAATCAATTAATAAACTAGTACAAAGATTTATGAGATGGCTTAAACGGCTTTTTATCAGGCAAGAATGAAATACTTATTCCTAAAACTAGATAAACTTAAAAGGCAAAACCTTATCCCAGTGTAAATCCCATAATTTTAATTAGGTAAGTACGCAAATGTAGGTATATAAGAATTACTCGTTTAATAGTATTAGATCACTCTATAAACAAACAAGGACAATCTAAAGCAGAAACTAAACATACGCCTTTACGTCTAGTAAACAAGATTGTTTGGAAACAAAAGTGACTCATAGTAGTGGACAAAGTTACCCGTATCATCGATAACGTAAGAACTAACCCGAAACGAGAATATCCGTCCGGTCAACTGCTTATACAGTGGCGCCCTCTTGACTCAGCAGAATAAGTTGTAACATTCTAGTAACGCAGTATCTTATCTTTTTTAGACCTTAAGGAAGTGCAACATAAGGTCGAATTCTCAATGATAAATTTGAGCAGGATGTCACGATACACTGTCCCGAGGTTTAATGTCATCGTACGATAATAATAATTGCTCGTTTATGATACTACTGACATACTATGCTTTATGATGATGTACTAAAGGCTTGATTTATGCGTTTCGTAATGGCTTGCGATACCCGCCACGCATATTGGATGTCGGATTTGTTTTGAAATTGTCTTCTCAGACAGGTCACACAAAGTAAGAAATGATAGACTGTGGAAATTATTCTCAGAAAGCCTGCGCCAGAGCCTTATCTGTCAATCAGCCGGTATGCAGTCTTGCAGGTGAGGTCCGAAGATCTTAGTGGGACCTCTTACATTTCGGTTTGTTCATCCAACTGAGCTATTACAGTCTTACTGCTGTGTTTTTTTCCCTAGCGTCTACAATATGGGGTTCTTCAAGAAGGGCATTAGAAGGTTTTTACAGGGTCGGCAGCGGGAGTGTGACGCCCCTGGTTTTGCACACGTCCATAGGCCACGGTGAACGCTTCCCATCGGGTGGGCCTTCCGCCTAAGTGGTATAAAAAGAAAAAAATTAATAAGTAGTCTCTACAATATTTTAGTTACAAAATCAGATCTGTAATCTAAAAATTTGCACTGCGATATTTTAAATAATAGTAGGTACTTTACTTAGTTATCAATAGTTTGGAACATTATTACACGGCGCGATACATACAAATGTATCTAATGTATCTATACTAAGCAAAACTTTTATTATTGTTTCTAGAATGTGGACTGTTGATCAAATTACTGCACCAGGCGGTGCGCCGGTAGAAAATATTTCATCGAACTTGGAACTTGGAGATTTTATGTTTATGGCGAACTGAACTTTTTATTAGGTATTGGAGTTATATGGCTAATGATACCAAGAAATCTGTCTCGTACCAAGAACATGGTACATAAGTGATGAGTAATCGATAAAATCACATAGATGTGTCATTCGATCATTAAACGACAATTATTGCGTCACAATACTCTATAAACTCAAAGTACCTACATTAAGTAGAGTCAGCGTAAAAAGTAGATGATCATTTACAGAATTTAAAAAATAGTATATGTGCCAAGTAATCTATATTTCTTAACAAAGGGTGTTGTTTAATAACTTAGTAGATCTATTAGATAATTTTTAAACTTTGATTACAATAATATAGGTAGGTACAGTTAAGTTACAGCAAAATACTTCACAGGGTAACAATGACAATGATGCTAGACGATGGTAAAGACAAAGGATAGAAGATGATATTCTCGTTCCATTACCGCCTTTCTTTAGCGTGCATCACTCCCTTGTCAAGGAAAACAGCTGATTTACAGATGTTTTCGCTATAGATATTGATGTCATTGTTGCCAGTGATAAACTACTTGCAAAATGTAGCTGAATTTCACGTTTATTCAAAGCCAAAGGGATTTTTTTTCCATAAAACTACAATCAGAGAGAACATCAATGACCTCACATTTTTGTACTTCATCAAAAGAGCTTACATCTATTATCTATTAGATACATTTTCAATTAATTTAGAATGACCCTCTCATATCATTATTAAATATTAAAAATATAGTCAAGGTAGAGTCAAATGCCAAGGCGCAATCCGGATTAAATCTTTATTTATATTTATTTAAATTAACATAAACGTAGAATGTTTTTTTTTAAGTCCCGTTTGAATTTTTACGTAGGCAATCAAATGCGACGATCTTATCTTTTTTTTACGATGACGTATGAAATTTTGAACGGAAAAATAATTAAAATGCTGTGACGTAATGGTTGTCATTGTATTTACTTAATAATAATTGGTGAATTTACAGAGTTTTTTGACGTTTAATTTAAATGTATTTTTTTTATTAAAAATAGGCTTACGTTTGACCTCTATCTCACCTGATGGTAAGTGACGATGTGGTCTACAATCAATTACGCTTGCCTAGAAGGAACCTATTCATTCGTGATTCGAATATTCCCAGATTACCTACCTATAGCTTTCCGGAAACACCGACTCAGACATTGATTTAACTTGACGATCAACTAGCCTATTAAACATTATATGACCCTTCAAAATTTAAGGTATGTTCGTTATTAACGTCAAAGTTTACTTTTTAATGACTATTGATACCATATTGATACATAAACTTTGATATAAAATCAAACACCTACATGTCCATAAAATCATGTCATTAAAATTTATCTAAATGGAATATTGAAGCTTGAACTTTATGGTTTTTTGAACAGGAGATTTATTTCAAATTTTTAACGGTAAACAGTGTAGTCCAATAAAATCCCAAAGTGGCTGATACTACCAATAATCACCCAGACTAATGCAAATTTTATAGAAAAAAAATACACACCCATGACATGAGTAAAACAACTTCTACGGATAAAATCGAAATGGGACCACAATGGGAACACGGGGAAAATTGTCGAATTGAGAACCTCCTCCTATTTTGAAGTCGGCTAAAAAGAAGTAACGAGTTTAAATTAGATAATGTCAGTTTCCATTTGCATACAACAATATATCTAGACCCTAGCCCGCCCAGGTAGTTAATATCAGTCCCCCTCGGGGGTGTTGCAACAGCAATAGACAATAGACGCGCCGCCATAGTGCCAATAAGGAAGTTCTCTGCCGCTTATGTAAACTGTGCTTAATAATAATATGATTACTTATAATAGTTAGCTGTCTGTACCTGTACCTGTAAAATAACAACAGATTTTTTACAATATTACTTCGATTTAGAACAAGATATCATAGTTTACAACTTTAGGCGCGGACAGAGGCACAGTAGTACGCTTATTTATTTACTCTAATAAATTACCAGTTTTCTTAGGCCCTTGTTTTTCACAAACTAAAGTAAATTTCATAATTTCGCGCCTTTACTGATGACAGCTAAACAAATTCAAAGCTGTCAGTGAGGGTGAATTTTAAAAAAACCCGAATTTTTTTCTGTACAGCAGATCTAGCATCACGCATAGAAGTCTTTGTATCGACACGATCTCGATAACTTGATCAGAATTTTCAATATTCTTAGCGTATAATTACGCTCCATCAAGTGCCATTGATGATCTCATGTGGGAACCTTAAGCACATACACTATGTATGGTGTTTACTTTTTTACCTAAGCCGGCAATGATGTCATTACTCAGTCAATAAACACGACAACAATCTTACCTGATATTATTTCATTCTTTGTTTATAAATCAGTTGATAATGTTATTATCAGCATTGCAGTTATGTTGTCTATAGCTATCAACCAAGCATACCTACGCAGCAAGCAATCAATTTGTACTTCTTTTTGACTAAATCGAAAAATCATAGAAGGTTAATTTGTTATTTTATTACTATTACCTACGGAACTTATTCTGTTAAAATAATTGACGGAGGGGGGGGCATCCCCCTGCAGAATAAAAACTTAAGTGTAGATTTAGAATCCCGAACTGTGACACAATGTATAAAAAAAATGTGACAAGGTTCAGGTTGTGGTTCGGTGGAGCAAGGGGTGTGGGGGCGAAATAGTAAAAATATTTTGATTTTGATCTGGCTGTTATGATAATCACATCAAAATATTTTTTGTGTAGATATTCATTTAATTATTCAATAATTCATATAATTTCCTATTGTAATAAGTTCAATGAACAATAATGTGTAAAAAATAATTCTATAATGCTATAAAAAATTAAAGGTTAAGAAGATTTCAGAACTGAAAAAAATATTGGTTCTCAAAAATTACTAGGTAGGTATTCGAATGTTCTGAGTGTTGTGTGTGATGTGATGACACTTGCGACATTGTACCTACCTAGTGTTTTGTTATTCTGTTCTATTGTTTCCTTTTATTTATTCCTACACAATGGACAGTAACGGACTCATCAATGATGCCTCTGTCTCTACCTTAGATACCTATTCGCTAAAATGATTGCTCAAGTCGTTTTTTCGGCAGGTAGGTAATACCTCAAAATACAGTTAAACTAACAGGTAGGTACTTACTTGGTACCTACTACTCATTCTGTGGTAAAAACGACACCAGCAAATTTTGACGTATTATTAAATCCAAGTTTGTAGCACTACTAATAAAAAAATGTCAATTAAAACCACAATCAATTACAATACAAAGCACTATTCAAAATTGAACTGAACAAAATATAATTCTGTGCACATGTCAACACACGCGGAGTTTATAAAAAAAAAACCAAAACAAAAATGGCGGCGCGACGTGCACTACTCGCTCGCTACTAAGTTGGGCGCGCGACTGACGCGATGAATCACAAACGAAGCAAAATAATACCAATTAAACGCCACCACAGAATTATATTTACGTAATAATATTAAATTTGCCTGCCATTTTCGACCTTATAGCATAGAAATAAGAATAAAGACAGATGTACGCCTATCGGTAAATTTTGTAAGAGTTAAAATCGTGACTGTATTTTATGGGTGACGTGTTAACAAGTTTTATGAATGAAATACAGCCAAGTGCTGGCTCTTACCAAGAGTTATAGACATAAGTTACTCATAACGTTCTTCATTCATTTTATGGACTGTTATTGGGTCCACGTTCCCATACCTCGGTGGGAAAACTTAAGTATTATAGTTACCTAGGTAAGGGTTATAGGGAGACTCCCTAGTCGCCCACGCCGATTCTACCGCATTGAGGTTACACACGAGCTCTCCGAACTTTCAAGCTGCCGCTTTTTTATTTCCAGTTGCAACCGAATCCTTTTTAGCTTTCCCAGGGTCCCCTTATACCTACTCCTCTTTTTTTGACTTGGTTTAGATTTACGGACGAGTGAGTAGTCTCACTGCAGGGAGGTCAGGAGGCTTTGGCGCAGATTTTTCAGCGAAAATCTGCGCCAAAACTTTGTCCGTCAATCAGCAGATACTCCGGATTGCAGGTGAGGTTGGGTTCACCCCCAAGGTCTGGATGGGGTCCCCATACACCCTCATTCACTTGCAACTCTACTAACACTTACGCCCTTGATTAATTAAAAAAAACATCGTGCAAAGTAATTCGAATAAAAAATAATTTATTCAAAACAAATTTCATGGTTCTCAATTTACTTGTGTTTACACATTCCAACATAAAAAAAATAATAGCACAGATAACAGAACTTAACATTCGACCTCGGAAACCCAAACAGCGCGGGCCGGTCACTTAAGTTCAAACCAGTTTGCCAGAATTTTGAAGAAAGCAGCTGATTGCGCATATGCAACTACTGTTACAAATATATGACCTACATCGAGATGACACCGAAGATATGAGTAAGTATTTAAATGATCGATATCCTCATTTCGATGTTCAATATTGTGGTTGCACTGTGAAGCCCGAGGTCCACATCGAAGGCTTTCACCCAGGGTCTGCTTACTCTTTCTTACTCCCTCTTTAAATTTGGGTGTTGCTGTTTTTACGTAAGCAACTGCTGTCTCCTAAAATTGAGAGGAGAGACTGCGCTAGCACCTCGTCCGTCAACCTAAGGGTTCTAGCTTGCTAGTCACCCGAGTGATAACTTATTTAGTGTGTTTAAGAGCTTTTATATACCTAATTAAATATTTAAATGAATAATTTCATACAAAACTTGACACACTTTTTAAATCTATTCTATACTAACCAGTTATTAGCAAATCAAGTTAAATGGTATCAGAAACTAATATAATGAGATATTCCGCCTATCACCTTCATAATTATAATGCCACACCCGGTGCAGGGTTAGACAGCAGTCGCTCCGGTAAAAGTAAAGTTAAGCCACCTCAGAAGTGGAAAGCATAGGAGGGCGGCCTATAAGCTTCATAGCAAGCCATGAGAGTGAATAAGCACAGAAGCAGATATTGGGCTGTTGTAACTTACCCCAGGGAGAGACAGGCATGAGTACCTATAATGTATGTGTGTATCTATACTATTATCTAATTGTCAAGTAGCAGCGTCAGTACATTTGGAGGTATTAAAAAAAACTTAGGTTATGTTCACGGCTATGTTAACGGTTTTGAAGACGAAAAATTTTTTTTTGGAGTTCTTGTCTGTCTGTTTGTCTGTTTATCTGTAGGTATGTGCGCGATGGGCGCAAAAACTATAGAACGGATTTTGATGCCGTTTGTTGTTTGGAAGCCCTTGGTCAGACTTAGACTTTTAGGCATGTTTGATCAAAATCGGTTGAGTACAACTGGAGATATAGTCAAAAAACGTGAAAACCGACAACCACGCAGGCGGAGCCGTGGTCGAAGGCTAGTTATAATTTAATATATTACAAATAGTTAATCACATTCGAACCTCGAGAGGTCGCCGGCAAGGCTGTCTGCGGAATAATCTACTCCCACGCCTCCAGTAGCTCATCACCTCGTATCGATTTTACTAAATAACTAGCATAGCCCCGCGGCTCCGCCCTCCGTGGACATCAGTTTCGTGTTTTCCAACTATATCTCCTATTCTACTCAACCGACTGTGATCAAACATACGTAAGATTTTTAGTCTGGCCATGACATTTCAAATAAAAAAAAACCGCATATAAATCCGTTTTGCGTCTATCGCGAACAAACAGACCAGAATAAAAAAAAACAGTGTCCAGAACGACCGTTCATAGAACATAATCAAAGTATTTTTAATACCTACTACTTCACAATTTTATAATCTTATCGAAGCATAAAATACATAATAGTGTACTACGATTAAAAAGACATGTACCTATTGTGTTGTGAGGAATACGATACGAGTAGGTACCTAACCTAAAACACAAGTAATTATGTATATACCATCATAATTAAATTAAACTGTTATAAAGAAACCGCTACAAAACAAAATACCGCCAAATGAACACGAAATTCGAACGCCTAAACCCTATTTTAATAAAAAACCGAATGCACAGAAACGCATTGACTAAACGCGGTGAAAGTGCGTTGACCTCTTGTCATATCGCACTGCGCGCTGCGAACCAGTCGATAAATCCGTGCGATTGATTTATCGATACTCGTGTTCTAGGTCGATAATATTTGCGATGAATTCTGTTTCAAGGGATTATGAGTTTAGTGTTAGTATGTCAATGCTTTATTATTATTACACTACACAGCTGTAGAATAAATGGCTCGCCTAGTAGGTATTTCCCCGCGGCTCTGCCTGCGTGAACCCATTCCCGCGACCTACAGATTATAATCTATCTCAGTGCTATTTTTACATGATTGAGTTACAAACATCCATCATCCATCCATACTGTATTTAATATATATTATAACTATCGCATATTATATTGTAGTAAGATAGTAACGTATATCGAATTCCATTATTATCTTTAGTAAATAGGATAATTTTAAGACGATTTTATTAACAAGGAATTAAATTTCAAAGGCACTTTCAAAATAATAGCAGTTTTTTACTGAGCTTTTATTAAAGGATTGGATACGTAATTTTAACCCAAAAATTTACTATGATTTGTGTATAAATGTCATAAAAATAAAAATGAGCTTTTTGAAAAACCATCGTCGTCTTCAACCTTCATCGACATTTCTCCCTCCCTATTGTACAAGAAGTACATAAAATAAAAGCGAAGTCATAATATCCTGCGCCCGCGCCGCCCAGTGTCGGCTTGCACACGTGTTGCACGATAATCGTCGCACTGCCTGCCTCTCACTACAATGACTGATCTACATTTAGAATAGTTCATCATTAAAAAAGTACGTACATTACGGTCCAAAGTACTTGTATTATCACTAACTCTATTTCTGGTTCTACCTTCGTTGAGTGGTCAACTTCAAGCGTTCGGATACAAAGTAAAAGGTTATTTAGTATGAGTTCAATAGTTTCAATACAATCATGATTATAGATGTTCAAAATTATCACCATCCTAACGTTTCTCCCAGTCGCAACTGAAGTTTTTACCACGGAGTCCGGCGTCCGCTTAATTAAAAATTAGGTACCTATATAATTACTATTACAATTAATATAAATTAGTCTAAATTTATCACGCAATTCACAAATAGATATCGTATATGTATAACTGCATAATATTTAGTTTATCTGAGTACAACAAGAGTGTCTCTATATAATGTAGTTTGGACACTTGTTTATTTATGTGATTAATTTTCATTTTGTATTCAACTATAAGAAATTAGGGTAGGTATGCATAGAGTGAACTCCAAAGGAATAAAACATTGTTTTCTATAATATGATTTATACCAAAAACAATAGCACTTTAAAGTCTTTCATAATACAGAAACAATCGGTCGTTTTGTCTTACAAGTTATAAAATTCAGTAAAATATAGCTGCGATGTTACATCTTATGACCCACTTATTTTGTTACCAGTGTTCACTTAACCGTGACTGGCTTGCCGCGTAAGAATTAATATTGAAAACATACCTAACAACTGGGCCATCAAGATAAGGCTAAGCTCAGCCAAGACTAACGGTTAAGGAATGCCCACCATTTGAGCTATGATCTGCCACTGTGTTCGATGTTTAAATCGCATCAATCATTTTTATGGATGGCGACTTCCAAATACAACCTTGTATTTTATGTCTTGTTCTGGGTCAACTTGTATCATTTCTTATAGCGGTAAATGTAATTGAATTATTTTACACCAGGTAGAAGTATTCGCTTATATTGTAACAAAAGTTGTTTCTCCTTTTTATTTATCAATGGCTTCTGCAGCGGAATGAAGTGAGATGTAATTTTGTATAAAAGGGAAGGCATAAAGTACTCTAAAGGATAGAAGTGTCTACTAAATAAATACCATCTAAACTAAAAGTGGAACAATCATTACAATCACTACATAGTATAAAACAAAGTCGCCTTTTCTGTCCCTATATCCCTATGTGCGCTTAAATCTTTAAAACTACGCAACGGATTTTGATGCGGTTTTTTCCAATAGATAGAGTGATTCAAGAGGAAGGTTTATATGTATAATACATGCAGAAATAGTATCAGCATTGCACCCGTGCGAAGCCGGGGCGGGTCGCTAGTAATATTATAAACGCGAAAGTTTGTTTGGATATATGGATATTTACTACTCTTTCACGCAAAAACGTCTGAATGGGTCTGGATTCAATTTAGTACAGGATTACGACCAGATCTGGTATGCAATACAGAGCTCCAGACATCCTTTTTTACATTCATTTCTTAATCTTCATCCTGTTAAAATAATATAATACATTCTCTCACACAAAACCTGATCTACGAAACAAGATTTAAAAATCATTTCCTCAAATATCGAGACATGACGACATCACATCACTAGTAATGCATACAGCATAACCAACAAAATAGTGGCGACCAAATGCATAGTGTTAAAATAAACAATAACATCGTATTACGTTTCTTTATACGGCATATGTTTCGTGTGTGGAGCACGACTGCACGACACGCTACGATGACACCTTTTTGGTGCAATGATACAGTAGTTCGTCCCACGTCCGTTTCATCCTAATGAGACAAATCACAGGCTTTTATATTATAATTTTTTTTCAGTGTTTTGTCCCATTGATTGAATTGCTTGTATACCACAATGCTGTAAACAGCCACCATTGAATGGTATTCTTCGATCCTGGAGCTTCCCCTTTAGCTTACAATCAAGCGAGTAAAGTCATATTGACGTGCTCTACAAAAAAAGCTCGATAAACTACTAACAGACATATATTATAATTTGTTATAGTAAAAAAATGGCTATTTTCTTGGGAAATCCACCTCTATGTAACCTTAGCAGCCAACTCTAAAGCCGCGAAATCTTAGCCCCATACTCCTGTCCTCATCCCTGGGAATTTTATCTTGTAGCATACATAGAAACCTTTTTACAATGTGTTTAGTGTGTATAGTCCCGGGTCCTTTAAGTGATGACCTCCGGTCCTGAGACTTTATTATTAACTTACCATTAGGCGAGGTGAAGTCATGTTGACGCGTCCAACATAAAAAAAAAACAAGAAAGAGATCCCATTGCCAACCATGGACGTCAAAAAAAGTTTCTTCTCCGTCCATGGCCACAAACATTCTGTACGATTTTAAATTTGAAATAGGAATTCCAATGAAAGATAAAGTTAGAATTTACCGCCAACAGGGCGCGCGCGTCCCGAATTACGCAGCAGACAGGATCCGTTGGTCGCTTCGACAGCTATTTTTGGTAATTATCATTAATTGGTATTGTTTTAGGACTGCTTTAACACAATGTTTTTTTTATTTTTATTACATCACAAAATTGTTTTAAACTGTATACCAACTGTATATACCAGACTAGCCTATGCCTGCGGCTCCGCCCGCGTGGATGTCAGTTTTTGCGTTTTTCTCCTATATCGCTGCTTCCACTCTACCTACCGATTGTGATGAAACATGCGTAAGATTTTAAGTCTGACAAGTTCAATAATTATGCGTCCATCGCGCAACACCAGATATGAATTCCAAAAAAAATATATTTTCAGAATCGTTCATAATTATTAACAACTAGCTTCCGCCCGCGGCTTCGCCCGCGTGGAATTCGGTATCGCCACCAAGTCTATTTTAATGAAACGACTCTCCACTCGACTTTCCACTCCGCTGTTCACTCCACTCTCCACTCCACACTTCTGTTTGTTCGTGATGGACGCAAAAACTGCTGAACAAATTTTGAAGCCGTCTTTTCATTAGAAAGGCCTTGATTTTACATAAAATCTGCCTTATGTTTGATTGCATTTGGTTAAGTAGAACCGGAGATATGATATAAAAAACGATTACCAAACAATCGACTCCCACGGACAGAGTCGCGGGTATTAGCTTGTATAAAAAGTAGCCTATATATTACTCCAGACTATAATCTATCTCTGTACCAAATTTCAGCCAGATCCATTCAGCCGTTTTTACGTGAAATAGCAACAAACATAATATCTGGACATCCCGACCGATCGACTTCGCGAGCGAAGCCGCGAGTATTAGCTTGTATAAATAGTAGCCTATATGTTATTTCAGACTATAATCTATATCTGTACCAAATTTCAACCCGATCTATTCAGCCGTTTTTGCGTGAAAGAGTAACAAACATGCATCCAGATATCCCGACTGATCGACTCCATGGGCGGAGTCACGGGTATTAGCTTGTATAAAAAGTAGCCTATATGTTATTCCACATTTTAATCTATCTTGTTACCAAATTTCAACCCGATCTTTTCAGCCGTTTTTGCGTGAAAGAGTAACAAACATACATCTAGACATCCCGACTGATCGACTCCGTGGGTCGACTAATCGACTCCGTGAGCGGAGTCACGGGTATTAGCTTGTATAAAAAGTAGCCTATGTGTTATTCCACACTTTAATCTATCTCGTTACCAAATTTCAGCCAGATCTATTCAGCCGTTTTTACGTGAAAGAGTAACAAAGATATATCTAGAAATCCCGACCGATCGACTTTGCGAGCGGAGCCGCGGTATAAGCTTGTATAAAAAGTAGCCTATATGTTATTCCAGACTATAATCTATCTCTGTACCAAATTTTAGCCAGATCCATTCAGCCGTTTTTGTGTGGCAGAGTAACAAACATACATCCATACATCCATACATACATTCTCACAAACTTTCGCGTTTATAATATTAGTAGGATAGGAAGTAGGATACCTACATAATCCAAGTATTTTTCAAACATCTCCAATGTACAGACACAGCTACTTTACAATTTTATGATAATAATACACTCGTAGATAGATAAAGTTTTTTTATGAGATTATTTTTGTTTTTTTTTTTCTATATTTCATCTTCTACAGGAAATTTATTCAGCGTATTTTTTTAAATTAAAATACTAATGAATTTGAAATAAACTTTTAATGTAGTTACTACTCAAAGTGAAAGTTTAAGTCAAAAATCATCTAATCTGTATAATATTCTATGGTTCTTTAGCTCAAAAGTTCAACTTTTAACCCAGACATGTTCAAACAGACCTATTTCTTCAGTGTCTTTTGGCGCCAAACCCGAACGCACCAGTTAGCACTTCAAACGCATGAGTATGAGTATTCTCTAATTAGGAACTCACATTCATGAACCTTAAAACCTAAAGACGGAAAGCGTTGAAGACAAGACTACAAAATGACGGAGACTAACCCTGTGTGAGTGAAATTTAGGTTCATTCCAATTCCTGGATATTTTTTTCTCGCTGTCATTAGAAGTTTTTTACAGGGTCGGTAATGCGAATGTGACGCCCCTGATGTTGCACATGTCCATAGGCCACGGTGACCGCTTGCCATCAGTTGAGCCGTGTGCTTGTCTGCCAAGTTGTATAAAGAAATACAGCTTTTATAACATTTCACTACACAATGCTATACATTTTATATTATTTCCTTTTTTTGCTGAATGACGTTGTCGCGTAGTGGCTGACAAGTATGTGAGTGTTTGTGTGTGCCGATTTGTACGTTTCATACGAAAGTGGGCCGACTATAAGTAGTGCAGTCAGTTGTATTGTTCAATGTGTTATATCTGCAGGTTTCTTAGGTTCATGCTCACATTGCTAAATATGAACACACTCGGTGTGAATGACGTCATAGTTTAAAGACAAGCTTGTTTCTTTATCATATAATTAAATGCTGAAAGATTAAATAAAGAAAAGACCCTGACGTTGTGAAAGTCCATAGTCTGGCTTTAGGCACAGAATACCTAATAGTACCTACTACTTAAGGCGCTTCTTGGAGTAAATCGCGACGTAAGGCATTTTTCAGTAATGTAATTAATTTATTTAACACTATGTCAATAAACTCACGTCGATTTTCGCGTGTTTAGAGTGTCTCCGGTTCTACTCAACCGCTTGTGATCAAACATACGTAAGATTATAAGTCTGACCAAGACCTTTCAAACAAAAAAAGTCAAAACTTTATTTTTCAAATCACAATGTTAGATCAAATTCTTTGTCTAAGTACATGGAGACCATTGATGTAGTTATAATAAAATATGAATGTACTTGTGTGTCGGTATTGTTTGAAAAATTAAATATTTTATTGATTTAATCGAAACACGCCTTATGGTCGTTTGGTCGGAGTAGCGTCATAAACATGCTTGCCTGTTTCGATAAATGTAATTACTACGTTAATTACATTACAAAAATATTTTTTCTAAATAGCCGCGTTACTTAGTATAGTGTTTAGACACGTAACATCTAATTAAGGACCGGATAACTTAAGAGAATTTTAATTAATCTTAATTATTTCGTTTAGTCGTGTTTACAGGTATTTACCTACCTTAAATTGTGTTAGATGATACATTCCCATATAATATACTGAAGCTTAAATTCCTTGTGAGAGGCGATCATAACTGATATGTTCAAATTTTTTTTTATTTTTTTTATTAACCTTATGGTGTTAGAGTCCCAATAATTCACTGCTGTCTTATTGATTTAGAATTTAATTGATTTAATAACCTCACGAAAACGTAGGTTGATTTTATTTTGACAGATCATATCATCGAGGTCCAGCCAAATCTGCAGCTAAGACTGGTAAAGCGGACCCCAGACTCCGAGGTGAAAGCTTTGGATGTGACTGGAATTAACGCTAGGTTGAAGAAGAAGATCATACTAAATAATTTTTTTTTTTCATTTTTCCTTCTAATCGGATTAAAATCACTCGTTTTCAAAACATGGCGTTACTGAATCGGGTGCCTGTTCTCGTTGATTACACGTTGTGACAACATCTTGAAAGAAAAATGTTGCGTATCGCTTCACATCCTAGAGAAAATCAGCTGTTTTTTTTTTTATTTTCACCTTATTGTTAGTTTATCAGCAATCCGCATGCAATTACCTGTAAACAAATAAAAGAATAATTAATTATAGTAGTCTATTGTTGTGACCACAATCTATATTATTAATTTTATTATTATTAGGTACTAAGGGATACCCTATTAATTACGTTTTTCTTTAGCCATTGATTAGATTGCATGAGATTTGTTTGTGTCTTGTAACCGTTTCTGACACTTGAGAGATCGACATGAGATCGAGACTAGACAGAAACTGAATTATAAACGTATTTTAGCGACAATTGGCCCTCAGGAATCGAACTCGAAACAGCGGCGTGAGATGCCAATATTTATACCACTAACTACCTCTACGGTAAGTATATGGTAATTTATTCAACGGTAGCTTTATTTTATTCAAATCAGGTAGCCACATCTCGACTTTTTACTATCAAAACAGCTCGTAAAACCAGGTCCACACTCGGAGCCTGCATAGATGGGTACTAGAGAATGCGCTAACAACCCTTGACTCTCAACTATCGGTAATGACGTTCGAGAACATTCCTTCAGTAGGACGAGCACGTAATTACTATCGAATAGTAAGCGTATAGTATTCCTAACGAGAGACTGGAGAATGTCTATTTAAATTACAATCCTATGTCGTGATTCGGTGTTTAACCGATCGGAATATGTATATGAGCCATCACTCTCAATAATATACGACTAGTATTTTTATAAAACGCTGTCAATGATACCAAGATGTCGACTCTTATGTATTTAGTACCTATTATACAGATACTGGGTTATGATCAGTGATGGTTTTATGCCCGGTATTAATTGGGTGGATTGAATGAATGCCCGATTAATGCCCAAAGTGATAGGGTATAAACCATCACTAGTTAGGTTGTTACACAGCGTCGAACTGGCCATATTATATTCAGGGTGGCATTTGCCGGCCGGGCCCACGCCTGCCCGGGTCCCCCATGGGCCTGCGGCAACCTTAAAGAAACCCTAAAAAACCGAATCAAAGTACCGAAAAGCTCAAAAACCTTGGTTGCCCGGGTTTTCAGACTTGCACTGGGTTTCGATGCCCTAATCCGGGTAGCTGACCACAAGCTTGGGCTCCGAGCTAAAGGTAATCCAGCCACCCGGGCCCTGCCGGCCAGTCCGACCCTGGACTTCCACAGCAGCTCACTGCGCAACCCATTTTGTCTGGGTCTAGATGGCGCTGTGCAGTACTTATGTTTTAGATTATTTTTAAAATGTCGTCGAGAATGTCATGTAGGTATGTGCAACTTCGAACTTGGAGTTTTTCCTGTTCCTTGCCTGTTTCTTTTTATGGAAACTGACATGTAAAGTTGTTTATCCTTAGTGATGTTAGTATGCAAATTATTCAAATGTTTTATACTGCTTCTGTTATTGTATTTATTCAATTATTACTAACTATGCACCTAGACTAGCACTGTACGAGGAAAAAATAAGGTGGCATTCCGGTAGTGCCGGTAGTGCCTTAAGAAACCCACGAAAACTCAAGATCCCTCAAAAAACCCTAGAAAAACTGCAGAACCCTTATTCACACTTATTCTAAACACATGCCCAACGGGTCTGTATTTAGAAGTGTTCGTTCACTCAACAAGGCGCAAAAGTTTTCATTTAAAAAAAAAATTACGATTAAAAAATTGATTTAGGTAACTACATCCCGTTCCAAATTCAAAATTCTTTACCGCCTCACTCAGGTATTGTGACACTATTGTTTTTTTTTCAATTAAGTTATTCCAAAATACGTAGAGGTTATAATGAAACAACGTCGTCTTCTATTGTGTTAATATTTTTATCATAGCACATACTTTTATCATTAGTGTTTGTTTATTTATATGATTCCACTTATCTAGTACGCAGGTAACAAACAAAGGCGTATTCTTGACACACGTTACGTACAACGTTGGTGCAACGCAAACTTTAATCGGCAAATGATTACAGCTGTTATCTATTAAGTAGGGTAAACGTGTTCAATCTTATCTGATACATAAGTATGTGCCTATGGTCAGCGTTAAAAGTCGATGAACATCGACTACGGCTACATCACTGCGGTCACGGGTTCGATTCCCGTTTAGTGCAATTTTTTTAGCATTACTATATACTATGTAAGTATGTATTTCCAAAAAAAAACATAACTTTAACTTTATAACTTTATTTCAATATCTAGGATACAAATTATACAAACTATATTACACACTAAATTACTAGTTTAATTAGTACTAACAATAATAGTTATGGTTCCCTGCTTCCCAAACTAGGCTACCGCCTGTGACTTATACACATATTATGTAAGCATGTTAATCCGCATTCTAGAAGCCATAACACAAGCAAGTCAAGCTATGCTTACTTTGGGTATGGATAGCGCTATGTAGAATGTCGTAGAATATTATAAAAAAGCGCGAGAATTAGGACAGGAAGCGGATATGACAACCGCTTAAAAGTAAGTATCTACATCAGTTTATTTCACAAACCACACATGTTCACAATGCAGCAAGTGCACATCATCGACTTAAAATGTGTGAGTGAATTTTAGGTTGCAACATGTTACCCAAATTTGATTTGAATGTGAGTCCATAGGTTCCATAGGTCCATACGTTTTAATAAGAGTTATCCATGCCGATGCATCTTAATTTTTTTATACTTAAAAATGATTAAATACGTTTCATCCACACAAGGGAGGGCGATTCAGTAAAATTACGTTTTTAAAACGTGTAATTTCGAAAATATAATAGAAAACAAATCTAATTTAGCGTAATTCTGAAGATTTAATAACCTCACGAAAACGTAGGTATTGTTGTTTTACTTACATTGTTGTATTCTTTTACATTTTTCTTTTTAATCGTATAAACATCACGCGTTTCGAAATCGTGGCGTTATTGAATTGGGCCCCGGGTGTTTGAAAAGTAAGTTTACGAACACCTATAATGTGTATCGGTTAGCTTCGCATACTAAATTTTCATAAGAATAATGTGAGATGCATATGCACTCGTGCTCTTGAATTCAAGTAGCCTTCCCACGGGTATATTTTAGCGAAGGATTGCATCGCCACAGTTCGCGTTAATCAATCAACAACACTTGAAGACATCAATGTTTTACTTATTTATTTAACTAAGAACGTGTGAACTTAGTTTAAGTAAGCGATAAACATACAGAAGAGTTTTCAGCAAATATTTGAAGCAGCTATGCTAAGAGCATGTGAGCTACACACCGACCTATGTCAATAGTACACTGTACGTTTGTGCGAAAGTCAATGCTAGGTATCTAAAAGAAAGATGAGTTACTGGCGTTTATGCCCTATCATTTCGGGAATGTATTTATTTATGCCCAAAACGCCAGGACATAAACTCATCTTAGGAGATAAATTTATAGGATATAGTTTGGCATTTTGGGCGAATTGAATAAATTCCAGTTCAGCGAACCGGAGATAATGACCAATAACCGACGTTCACGCGGGCGGAGCCGCGAGCATAGGCTAGTAATGGCATACGACAGTACGCCACAGGGCTGTCAAAGTTGAGATATGTAATAGTTGTTATGGCTGTGCGGGTTGGAGGTACTGTACGAGCTTAGCATAATCGTGATCGGATTATTCTTCACGACAAAGGTTGTGAGCGTGCAATATCCGAATTGTTTTTTTTAAATTTATCAAATAATGGTTAATTCTATACATCAAATATATTTTGTGATTTATCAATACGTATTTACGTTATATCTGAATGTATTTCATTTGCAGGTTAGTAGATTTCAATTTTTTTGATAGGTTTTCTCTTAATCCGAACGTCAATCCAGGTAAATCCAAAACTTGCACTTTGGAGCCAGCCAGCAGCACTGCTCTACTACTTCTCCTTTTATCTGAGCTTATAGAGGGTAGGAGATACTACCGTCTGGCTAAGTAAAGCCTTCGCTAACTTCTAACTGTAGTAATCCACTTGAAATTTTTGATTATAAGGCAATAACTTAATATTTTGAGCTAGAGTGGAGGTCAAACTCTTTGTGGATACGCGCCGATAAAGCCCTATTTAACAGCAAGTTAATAACCAAGAAAATACATTATCTTAAATACTGGTCTAAATACTTTCTTATTCTCGTAAAATAGGATACCTAGACAATAAAACAAGCCTTCTGACAGAAACAGGTACAAAACAATATCAGATTTCTACCAATATTATGAACTACGGCAACACTGACAAAGTGACAATCTCACTTTCAAACGTCGAGAGCGAAATTTATTCCCCTGTTCTAATAAAATACCCTCGGGGCATCAAGTATTCAATTCACAGACCGGCATTGTGTACACCGCTTCTTGCATACTAAGTTACTTAATCTGTTGTTACGGGCGGCCATTATCCAGATGGATTATGATTTCTAAGTATACCGTATGCAACTGAGCTTGGCACAAAGTGGAAACATGTCCAAATGTAATTTAACCTTAAATTTCTATGAAATTGTACACAGCGCCATCTAGACCCAAAGTAAGTATTTACATATAGCTTAACTAGCTTGTATTATGGGTTTTAGATTGCGGGTATACCTACATACTTCGATACTTTTTCTTTGTAACTGCACACATAATTATACAACACCCAGACCAATGCAAATATCATATCCATGCACAAAAATATTTGCTCTAAGCGGGAATTGAACCCGTGACCTCTGATTTAGCAATCGAACGCTCTACCGCTACGCCACAGAGATCGTCGTTACCAAGATTTTAAAAAGTACCGCATCAAAATAGTCTTTGCGTCCATCGCCAACAAACAGACAAGAATACCAAAATATTCCCTTCCAAATATTTTTGTGTTCAGATACGTTCATATAAAATTCCATAGACAATAGCTGTCAAATAAAAATGCGTTTCCTTTGTCCAGTTGTCGCAAATATTGCCGTATCGAGTTGGTTTCCCCAGGCTATTTCTTGTGTAACTACCGGCAGGCTCAAACGTAAAACGGGGAAGTGTTATGTACGGATTATTTCTATATCTATCTGAAAACAAAATTAGATAAAGGACATAACTAGCTCGTTTTTGCTCATTATCTCCGGTTCCTCTTAACCAATTGCATTGCAACATACGAAAGATTTTATATCTGACCCTGTCTGACTAAAGACCTTTCTAACAAAAAAAAATCGTTCATTAACTTTTGTGTCCATCCAGAACAATCAGGCAATTATTTTTGGGTTCAAACGTTCATTTAACATAGTCGCAAGCTTTTTTTGAAATATAATCTTAAATTTTTTAAAGATTTTTTTGTTTGAAAGGGCTTAATCAGACTTAAAATCTTACCCATGTTTGGTCACTATCGGTTGAGTAGAACTGGAGATATGATCAAAAAACGCAAAACTTGACGTACGCAGACAGACAAATCAATGATACCTACAAATGGCCAGAGACGCGAAAATCATTAAGGTGTCTGAGGTCTGGTCGTTCCTTTCAGGCTGTATATTTACTACCTAATAAATAACTCAGAAAATTAATATTGAGAAGCATCCCGATGGCGCTAAGATAATTTCTAATCCCATACTGTGATTTCAAGTTTATGATGATCAAATCGGAAATTAAATGCCATTGCGATCGTAGAAATCATAAACATGACTTTACAGTTATAGGTACTGAATATTTGAAACTAGTATAGACTGAACTTATAATATGCCTATTTCTGATGCAAAGGTATTTAATATCACTGTTATTATAATAGTTAGGTAGGTACCGGAATATTTAACATGTTTGTTTGTTTTATTGAGTATCCGGTTAACTATTAATCTATCTATCTATTAACTATCTGGTTATTTTTATAATATGTACCACCATGTCAATCTAAAATTGATTTTATAATGAGTTTTGTGTCACGGCAATGCCACTTGAAGAGGAAATATCTTAAATAATAGGTACTTAAACAATTTTCCTGAAAAAAGACTTCACCTTGATTTTAACAACAACTGAAACTTTATCTTGAGACTCACTAAAATTACGCTTTCAAAATGTGCAATTTCAAAACTCATAAAAACTTAAAATCAAATCAAAATTGATGAATCTCACGAAAATGTAGATAGGGCTTTTGTTTTGACAAGTCATTTCAACCGAATTGAAATCACACGTTTTGAAAACTTATCGTTCCTGATTTATTTTATTTTTTTAATATTTTATTAAAATTTGTAAGAACGAATAGATGGATGTTGTCACTCTTCACGCAAAAACGTCCGAAAGTATCAATATACTTATTCTGGAATAGTACCTACAGCTACTTTTTACCTCAAGAATAGGTTCCTGTGCGCCGCGCCACGAGAACTACGACAGTACCATAGCTATTCGTGTGGCGAGAACGGCCGAAGCCGTGAGCAACAGATAGTACCCTTTATAAACAGATACTGCTGTATGTTTTATTGAAGACTGGCGTAATTAAACTAATTAATACTAACACATACAACAAGTAGGTGTAATACAAAACAAGAACATTTATTTTTTACTCCATCTACGTTGAAATGCGCCATGATGGATTGTAATTGTTAAGCTGTACAGTACATCAATTAAAACAAGTTTCCTGGTTATATTTCCTTGCGAATCTATACTATTACAGAATTATATAGTAGCTATAGTTGAGTCAATTTAATAGGCCACATTTGACGTTTGTCAGTTTTATATTCATAATGAGGTGACCTGTTAAAAAAAGGTCGATTAAAACGAATGAATCGATACGGACTTGAAAGATAATGTGAATTTTTAAAATCCTCAGGTGAAATATTTCCTTGCGAATCTATACTATTACAGAATTATATAGTAGCTATAGTTGAGTCAATTTAATAGGCCACATTTGACGTTTGTCAGTTTTATATTCATAATGAGGTGACCTGTTAAAAAAAGGTCGATTAAAACGAATGAATCGATACGGACTTGAAAGATAATGTGAATTTTTAAAATCCTCAGGTGAATCCCTGTCTCATTATTATTTTTTCTTTCGTAAATTTAAGGAGCAAAATAAGACAAGTACATGATCTATACTTATAATAAAACTGTAAAGAGGTAAATTCTGTTCATTGAATATATTTACAAAATAACTATTGGGGGATGATTGGTGATCGATACTAATGCAAAAAATGCAATCAGTATTTTTTTTTGTAACAACGTGGTTATTAATTTTATGATGATATTTCTTCACAAGTAGTAATCATTGCATTCGATTCTACTTATCAGCTTTCGATTTTTACATGCCTAATTTTTAAAAAGAAAAAGGATTAACTGACACAATATTGTAATGACAAGGTAATGACGTTCAGTTCTATAAATCAGAAATTGTTTATTATGTTTAGAATGGTTTATTGGTGAAAGCAAAACGTAAAATTACTTGTATCTGTCATTATTACAATAAATATGTAATAGTAATTGAAAAAAGTTAAGCAATTGTGCAGTTCTAACAAAACGAAAAATATATAATTTGATGCCCACCGCGGCGCGTCGCGTAAAAGGTTGCGATGTTGAATTTTGATGAATTGTCAAATGTGGCCTATTAAATTGACTCCACTATAGGTGTCTGTACATCGCAAATAATAAAAAAAAACTTGGGTTTATGTTATGACCGATACTGAACACAAAAATATCTTTTTTGAAATTCTTGTCTATGCGCGATGGACGCAAAAACTAATGAACAGATTTTGATCAGATTTTTTTGTTTGAAAGGTTTTGGTCAGATTTAAACATTTGCACACATGTTTGACCACATCACAATCAGTTGTGTTTAACTGAAGATAATAGTAAAACGCGAAAATCGACGTCCGCACTGTTGGAGCCGCAGGCATAGCTTAGGAACTCTATATAAAATAGATTATATTTTTATACGGATAGGTACTAATTTAAAAAATATAATCTGTACCTATACGTAGCATTAAAAAGTTTAAAATGTTTAATTTGTTTGAACGCGCTAATCTCAGGATCAAAATTCATACCGCGGTTCCTACGTACCGCGGGATGAATTTTAAAATTATTTTTGTGTTGGATAGTTTATTGGGTGTATTTATCGAGTAAGGTCTGTTCTATAATGGGTTGTAGAAATGGGATCAGAATTCCACACGGGCGAATTCACGGATATCAGCTAGTTAGCTAGTTCAAAATATTTCCGTGCAAAACCGGATTGGTTAAGTGCATTGTATAACCAAATTATAGACAACTCAAGTATGTAATTGTCTATCCCTAAGTACAAACAAACATTAATTTTAAATGAAACTTTGCTGAAAGCTAGCAATTATGAGAAATAAATCAAATTAGAGGATAGACGCTTCTTATTACTTCCTTCATTTAAATAATTTGAGTATTTATTTACCTGTTATTTTATTCGTTTGCATAAAATGAGTAAACGGATATTTTTAAATAGGTTTTACTTGTAATACCTAATTGTTTTAGTGGATAGTCAATTAATTGTTATTGCGTAATTGATGTTGGTTTATTACCTTCACTGAAACCGCGGTGAATCAGTGTGGCTAAAGAGTAAAGACCAATGATTTCTACTTTATACTCCTAGACAACTACAGAGGAATCGAATAGAATAAAAAATACTTCATCATAACTATTCATTTACATCAACTTCGTCTCAATTCGAAACTTAAAATTAAATTCCACCTTACCAGTGTAGTATACCTATAATATGTGAATATACTGTGTTTACTTGTTTAGTATACAGCTTGTCTATGGCACATGTTCTATAAAAATACGAAGATCACTATTTGTACCATAGACAATGACAAATGAAGTGATTTGTGAATGGGCGGCAAACACGCCACTTAGGTTTCCTAAGTCGATGCTTCTAGGTATCAAAACCGCTTTGCTCGTACTCGTGATACTCGTAGTACAAAATTATGTTCAGCCGCATTCTTGCCCGCTGCGCCATATTGGCAGTCTACAATAAGAAGATAACTAGAAAGTAAACCATCGTGATTATCCGCAATCGCAATAACAATAATTACATGTCGTTCCTTCGCACTCCGAGACGCGTCTCACCCATCAACATTAATTAAGTGCTGCCCTCTTGTGACTGGCCACTCTTTGGTTGCCAGTCATTGATCCAAAACAAGCCATTATTTTATTAACATGCGTTTGATCTCTCACTCGCAGAATCGAATGACGTTTGCCGCATAGTGGCTGACTAGGGTATCAGTATGTGCGTGCCGACTTGTACGTATAAGCAAGTGGGCTGACTCAAGCGTCGTCAGTTGCATTCTTCAAAGCGTTCCGTCCATACGATTTTTAGGCCCATGGTGATAGCTACAAAAAGTTAGATGCCATTGATAGAAACACTCAGACTATCATCGCTCACATCAGCATCAGACTCAGAACATCAGGCGAGGTGAAGTCATGTTGACGTGTCTAACTGAACAAAAAAACCAATATGTACAAAGCAATTTGTACTGAGCGGGAATCGAAGCCGCTTCTTACGTAGCTGTTAAAACCTCTAACGCCGCACAGAGGTGTTAGTATGTAAAAAACTAATTTATTTCCACTTAATAACCGTTAAATCATTCCTCAGTAATCCTCTGCCAGTCATATCGGATCAGCATCAAAATGACGTTAACGTATGCAAATCCCGCGGCACGTCAAAAGCGTTACCAATGTTGCCACTCGTAAAAATGAAGTTCGCAGTGTTGCCAACGGCACTGCCTGCCTGGGCGGTCCCGTGAGTTATGGGAGAGCTTTTTGATTTATTTGCTTCATGGTGTTATCTTATTGGAGAGTGATGTGACATTTGTGCGCTCTGAATATTTATATTTCTTTGTTTGTTTGGTAAGTAATATTATTTTTTATTTTCTTGCAGTTAATTTTTAAACTGTTTCCCTAGCGACTACAATAGGTACTGTGGGGTATTGTAAGATTTTTACAGGGTCGGCAGTCCAACTGTAACGCCTCTGGTGTTGCATACGTCCATAGGCCAAGGTGACCGCTTCCCATCAGGTGGCCCGTGTACTTGTCTGCCACCTAAATGGTATTAAAAAACTAGACAAATAGTCGTATTCTGCTGTAATTGATAATGCAATGCGAACGGAATGTAATTCGTAGTCTCTTCCATTAACTAAACGTTATTATGCGATCGTCATGTGACTGAATAGAGATTAGACTAAACCAAATACGGGATTGTATATTTTATGAGCAGAATACATTATTTTCAGTCAATTCATAGGTAGGTATAATTAAATATCAATTCAATCACTTTTCGTTCTATTACGACATTTTATATTTACATTTCTAAAGACAACCGTATAAAGCTGGCTAAGCATATTTAAATCTCACATTCATTATGTGCGCATATTTTATGATGATTAATTTATGATAATCATCGCGGCATTAGTATTATCATTTGCTTACAGTCCATCTTAGGAACAGTACGTGGGAAGAATCATTTGATTTTGTAATTTTTTTGTATTGCATCGGTACCTACATACCTATAATTATTAGGTTTATAACATTAACGTATAAAACTTATGGAAAGAACGCGCTCAAGACGAGACTGTGTCATGTCAATATGTTGCCCATATATGATTGAAATGTGACTCCTGCATATTTTCATGCTGTTACTACGGTTTTTACACCATTTCACTGCACAAGACATACCTACTTACTATTTTTTTTGTCACGTTAAATGATTGAATCGCATGACGATTACCGCGTAGTGGCTGACTATAGTGTGTGAGTGTGTACGTACCAACATTTACGTATAGGTAAGCAATATATGGCTGGTTTTCTAGTGTCGTCAGTTGTTTTCTTCAACGAATTCCGTCCGTAAGTTTATACGTTTATGGTTTATAGGTAGTATATATGAGTACCTATTGCGTGTGATAGCAAGAACACAGTAAAATGAGGAACATAGCATAAAACAGATCCGTAGGTGAAACCCTACGAAATATCCGTGATATTGATATACAATTGACAAAATATTGATGTCAAACAAAAAACATCGGCAAACGTGATTCGTGCATACATTATTGGATCGCAATATAATATTGACCGTCTACACATGCCCATAAAGGTTTAATTGTTATACAAAAAGTCACATGCAAGAAGTTTTATAGGAATTAATCAACTAAAAATGATATAAAATATTTCATCGCGTGTGAAGGAAGCGTAAATTACATAATGTAGATACATTTTCTATTATAATAAACTAGATGGATTAAGTTTCTAGCTAAGGCAAATATAGTAATGTAAGTAGTAAATTATTGCTACTTTTCATTGGGTAACTTCCCTGACCAAGCGTCCTTGAGCAAATATTTCCTTTTTGAAGCTACTGTTAATCCCAATTAATGGGCTTCCATTAATTGGGATTAGATAGTCTCAGATTTATGGACAACTAGTTAATAGCCGCAGCTTCACCCGCGTGGACAACTATCTGCTATAGGTATATACTTACTAATAACTATTAATAGGTAGGTATTGGAGATATTGAAAAAATCTGATCTGAACGATTCCAAACGATTTTGCACACAAAGACTACAGACTAAAAATCTGCCGTATGTTTGATTGCAACTGGAGATATGACCAAAAAAACGATAGCTGACCTCAGCACGGGCGGAGCTACGGGGATCAGCTAGTCGTTTTTGAAAGCTGAAGAAAAAGATCAGTAAAAAAATATTTTGTTAAGCTTTTTAAACACTTTTTGGTCTCGCCGGGAAAGTTTATTAGATTGCACATACGGGAGGGGGGAGGGGGGGCATTAAGACTGACGATATGTAGTATATGACATGTGTACACTACACATTGACATACGGACAAATATTTACCAGACTGTCTTCGCGCCAAGATATATTGCTAAACGCATTGTGTAATAACTGTTTGTGTTCATAACTGAGTTTCAGTATGAGTAACGACACGTGTAACTTGTATTTCGTGAGAGATTTACTGATATTGTTGGATATATCTGAAAGACTTTCATTAACCGGCTTCAAAAAAGGAGGAGGATCTCAATTTTATTCAACTATTCAGAAAACATAACATAACATAACATAAACACACGCCTATATCCCCGAAGGGGTAGGCAGAGGTGCTAGCACCCATATTTCGCCAGTTTATGTTTAGGTCCCAATGTTATAGGTGGCGAGCCTATTGCCATTAACCGGGCACTTATAAACCTGCGATAAATACACACATAACTTCGAAAAGCATCGAAAAGTCATTGGTGCGTGCTATGGTGAACCTGGGTGAATCCAGAAAATTACGTGAAAATAAAGTGTTGCTATGTTGCAAGTGTTATGGTCAGCAATAGTTTGGCTAAAAACATGCTGTGTTAACCACTGACCGAATATGCGAACCATTGAACAAAATTGAATCCCTGGCTATAAGTCTGCCATAAACAAAGCACTTGTGTGACAGACAGTAGGGCGTGCAGGGTGACGTATGTTCGCTCAGCCAGACAGCCACCCAGACGTACCTATCTACTGTTTTAGAGTTTGTTTTAGTGGTTTTAGTTTTACAATCACACGTTTTAAACACTTTCCTATACAGAACAACACGTGCAAGGCTGAGATATCACCCTCATACCGTGCAAATAATTACATCAAGAACTAAGCGGTTCGGTGCCTCTTTTCTTTGCCGCACCATAAAGACCTGAAATTCTTTACCAGCTCACGTGTTTCCTTCCTCCTACAGTACCGGTCCTTTAAGCGGGGCGTGAAAAAGCATTTGATGAGGCCGTCAAGTTGAGGGCCACCATTATGACATTATCGGTGTATGTAATGGGGACTCCCTTCCTGAGACTATACCTTTAGTTTCCCATCAGGCGAGGTGAAGGCATACTGACGTGACCGATATAAAAAAACGCAACTTTACTGAATCGGGTTCCTAATTTGACTTGACACTCAAGTAGGTACCCAATTATATTATACAGAGTTTCAGTTAGCTTATGCCAATTGATACAATGGCGCTGCTGGCGCCTCTGCTGTATTGATTAATGAAAACAAATGGAAACTTCGAATTATGAGAATAAATGTTTACAATCTCCTTCTCTCTTCAACATTTATGGTCAATTAGTTGGACATACAGTTAGTGTATCAGACCCTGGTTTAGAATAGCACGCAATATCACTAATGGACTTAGTTTGAATGGATTGAATAACAAAAACAAGTGAACGAGTTTTGATGTGGTTTTTTTTATTAGAAAGGTCTTGTTCAGATTTAAAATCTTACGCATATTTGATCACAATCGGTTGAGCAAAACCAGAAATATAGTTTAAAAAAACGCGAAAACCGACGTCCACGCGGGCGGAGCCGCGAGCATAAGCTAGTCGTTATATAACACAACACAAACAGATACAGCTTCTTTACAATTTTATATAGACAGATGTTACAAGGCTCAAGCCATTCGCTAAAAAGGAATCCTTCCTTTGTGATAATTTCTCGTCAATTTTTTCCCTAGCGTTAAATTAACTACGCGGCCTGTAGTGTGAATGTCAACACATAGTATTAACCTTAATTAATGTATTGAGAGCACCATTTGGGCATTCTTAATAGAGTGATCTCCTAGTATTTTCTCACGTTAACTTCTTCTAACTGAACTAATAAAGAAAATAAATACTTTTGCAAAATGCTCTTTTGTTTGCCGCACTATAAAGACATGGGACTCTTTACCAACATGACGTGTTTCCTTCTTCCTACAGTCTTGGATCCTGTGAAAAAGCATTTGATGAGGCCATCAAGCTCACCTTTGTAGCATTATTGATATCTATAACGACCCGCCATCTCTGAGATAACTAAACCGGAAGTCTCTATAGCTACCTTAAATATTGCCCTATACAAAAACTACAGATGATAAATGTAATTAACGAAACGTAATTGTCAATTAGGTATCGTTGGAATCACTAAACGTAATGAAAATAAATTAACCACTTTATGATATCTGAAATGCAGTTTTTATTGACATTAATGTTCACATTCAATTATATTGCTTTGTTCGGATGTTTGTGTACGTATAACTGTTGAAACACTTGACCTATTGAGGTCAGTACATGGCTATACACAACATAGGTAGGTATTTATGTGTTTATGATGATGGTTCATAATATTTAAATGATTACTTGTGATGTCTTTAACACGGGTCAAATTACTCAGAGTATGGCATGTCATAGGTAAGTTTCAACGAACTCCCATGAAATTAGGTTAAACTTCTGTCTGGTATTGTTCATAATAAAATGTATAAAAATTATGCGGTGTAAAGTTTCAGCCATCGTGCTGCGGAGTCTGACGTAAATTCTTTTGTGTTTTTACCAAAATGGAGCAGTAACAAAACGTATACTATCAAGTTTAGATTCACGAGGCTGTAGTGACATTCTATTAGTGGAATAGCTTCTGGGGGTCGAGAGGGCCATTTTAAAACCGTAGATGGGCCGGGGTCAGCTGAAGTGCGAGGGAAATGCCTTTTGGTAACCTTAGACCCCGATAATTGAATCTTCGTTGCGAGTTACAGACGCTGCCTTCTCTGTTGCCCAGGATGCAGACCACGCACCCCAAAGATCCTAAGTCCTGATTTTTTCGTGAGCAGTCCTGTATTTTTTTTAATTATGATATACAATACACGATGTATATTCGCTAAGTAGGTACTCGCGAATTGTAAAATATTAGACTGAATGACATAATTAAATATCATTTATCACGAGTAAATTACAAAATGTTAGAATATTATCTAAATTACAGAGTAGCTGTCAGAGCAAATCATTTGTTTAATAACTTCATAAGGAACTGTATGTAGTGTATCATTAAGGCAGTTATTAAAATTTATGTGTTGATATGCAAACTATTAATTTGAAGTTAAGTAACCAACCCGACTTTTGTATATCAAAACGTCGTCGTCTTCGAGAAAAATACTGATATTCATGCTAAAATCAGTTTGCTACGGTTTTGCAAAGCGTTCTATACTAAAAAAGCTAACCACAATGCGTTAATCATACTCACATTCTCAATTAGTTTCTATCTCA
Source organism: Lithosia quadra (assembly GCA_963576445.1). NCBI lineage: Eukaryota > Metazoa > Arthropoda > Insecta > Lepidoptera > Erebidae > Lithosia > Lithosia quadra. The sequence continues at coordinate 4,296,780 of OY754900.1, read as the reverse complement.
ATAAGCAAAGCGCTTTATCATTAAGACAAATGGATCGTAATTACAGCACAAAGCTATAAACACACGTAATCGAATACAATTTAAAGTGCGTCATATTATTGTCATTGAACTTGAAGAGAAAGTTTATTTTTAACGAACCGCCATCTATGGTTCTCGATTTGACAGGCGCAATGAAAGTGCTTTACCGAAATGGATACTATTTCACAATAATCACTGTTGCCTTTGCTTTGCCTGCCATAAAAAAATCATCTGTCAACAGATTTATGGATATCGCACGTCATCTGTCTGAACTTGAATATGGAATGGGTTCGCAATTTAAACGTGGTATAAAAATATTTGTAATATTTCTGTTTATGCTTTTTAAACACGGTGTTAAATAGGTATTTTGTTGAATAACTAGATGATCGTCTGTTTATGTTTTACTAAAGGAGAAATCCGATTCCCATTCAAATATGGACGTGACTATAACACAGAACTTATAATTAGGGAGTAATTAGAGCACTTAGAAAGATTTCTAAAGCCCCATTTTTATAACAATCGGCAATGGCGAAATAGCGTTTGTGATTGGTACTCGTTAGTATAGATTAAGTATTACATTTAAAAAAATGTATTAGTATTTAAAATTATGTACTTCTCCATTGCTTACGAGACTGAGATTTGAATAGGGCTACAAGGTAAAATAAAGGATTGTTTTATATATACCTACAACTAATTGAAATAGCAGCAGAAATTGTACAGGAAACGAGAGAAACAACCGTAGAATTATATATATAATATCAAAATCTCACATCTTAGACAAAGCCAGTGTATGATTTTCACAAGATTAATGCGTAAGCATCCCTTATTATGGAGTACCTACATACCTACCTATAATTTGTTTGACACTCAATACAACTGCTTGAGGTACGCTCAAAGGGCGGCATGCCAGCATTGAACTCAAGCAAAAAAAATCAATGTCAAAGTCATCCGATTTCAAAATCCAAGTTTTAAATATGGAACGTTCTAAAATGGCGTCGTTACATAACAGAGAAAGTGAGAAGTTCAAACTGAAATTAAGTGGAATTGATGCTTCTAATATGGGCTCATTGTGTACAATGAGAGGCGATTAGGCCTTTGTCAGCGGCGTGATCGCACACGATAAAATAAATGTGATACATCGATAACGCTTTCGTAACACGTGTGAACAGCTTTATAATCAACTTCACTTACATGTTATTTGTAGTGAAGTCATTATAGTAATTGGTTGCATAATTTGTTCTTTAACGAGACAATTAGGTTTGGCATTAAATAGGAACCGCCCCCGTTGACCAGCTAGGGCGGTATCCGTGGGGATTTCCGCACGATAAAAAAAATACGGCGCTTGCAGCCTGGGTCTCGAAAATCTTGGTGTGATTCCCGGATACTTGGTATTATTTTCCAATTTTGACTGAGATTTTAGAATAATTAAATCAATGACATTTTCTCATTTTGACTAAAGCGCCGGCATCCCTTTCTCATGGTCCCCTTTCCGATAGGTACTTAATCGGCTCAATTCCGACTACCATCATCCATCAGTCATCGCTGGCCGCATTGTGATGGTACCCATGGGCTGATGGGCATAGGCGTTATGATTCCACAGGTGAAAAAAACCTGAAAATTATCATCTTGTTTTAACGCTGACTATAATAAAATTATGTCGAATTATTGTAAAATAATTTAAAAATTTGAGCAATTAATTAACGACTAATAAATAGTTCAACCCTAGCTCTTCATTCGAGGAAATATCTGTCAGAAAGTTGTATACCTCAAGTGTATGTAAGCTTGTGTTTCCAAGCATGCAGTATCACCTATTCTGCCACACACTTCACTACGAGACGGTACAAGTCTCGCAACCCGTCCGACGGGATGCCGCTAGCCAGTTGACGGCATACGGAAACAGGTACTGAACAATTTTCTCTACAACCTTGACTTGGAACTCTTTTAAGGACGTCTTTAACAAAAACCTACCGCTCAATTTGAAAAAAAAAGAGTGGATAACTGTCATGTCAAATCAGTTTAATGTGAAAATAGTAGGTTCTGTGGAAACTTGTGTGAAATCTATAGTTCTACTAGCTGTTGCCCGCGGCTCCGCCCGCGTGGATGTCGAAATCCGTTTCAAAAACTATCCTATCTCTCAAGTTGGATCGAACTGCACATGGTGTGCGAATTTTATTATAATCGGTTAAGTGGTTTAGGAGTCCATTGAGGACAAACATTGTGACACGAGATTTATATATATTAAGATAGAACGTTTAATTAGCTATGTGTGCATATTGGAAATATTGAAAAAAAACTTGGGTTATGTTATTTATATGAACGATTCTGAACGCAACATTTTTTTTCGGAATTTTATTTTTGTCGTTTTGAGGCAAAAACTACTGATCCGATTTTGATGCGGTTTTTTTTTGTTAGAAAGTCCTTGGTTAGACGTAAAATCTTATGCATGTTTGATAAGAATCGGTTAAGTACAACCAGAGATATAGTCAAAAAATTCGAAAGCCGACATCCATGCGGGCGGCGCCGCTGGAATAGGCTAGAGTTATTCAATATTATTATTCATTTATAGCATTCAGTAGAAAGGACGAAAATTTAAATGATTAGCGGGTAACTTTGGCTACCTATTGACGCAAGTGGTGGATCTATAAATGATTTAATAATAATAATAAATCGTTTATAAAGGTTCTACTGGTTTATTTATTTATCTACCTACCTACTGAATGATGAATAGTATCAACTATTACGTTTATAACTGAGTTATCTGATTATAATAAAAGTATTTTCTTTATTTCTTTCTTTTAAATGTGTAAATAATAATAAAGTTTATTATAAAAAACAATTTCTTTGAATTATTATCGACTGTTAGTAAATTCCTAGGGCTTAGGTACTTTTTTATAACTAATACCTAAGTGATCTTCATTTATTTAATCATTTGTTTTATTTATAGATATTACATTCAACCTGCACTATAAATTTTAAAACAACTATTAATTTTATTGTTTTTTTAATACCTAACTGGGTTCTGTCAACGTCAACCCTATAAAACCTGTGGACAGAATGCGTTGAACAAATGTAACTGACGAGTGACGACAACACTAGAGTCGGCTCGCTTGCTTGTACGTATAAATCGGCATGCACACACTCACACACTAGTCAGCCACTACGCGGCAAATGTCATTCGATTCAGTCAGTTTTATTGGCGAAAATAAATACAAATATAGCATGTCTTGTGTAGTGAAATTGTGTAAAAACCGTAGTGACTGCCAGAAAAATATACGGGAATCACATTTCAATCAAATTTGGGTGACACGTTAGTTACAACCCAAAATTCACTCACACATGGTTAACCGCGGCCATTTTGTGACACAGCATCGTCGTCAACGAGTTCCGTCCGTAAATTTTATAGGTCCATAGTTATATTGGTTATTCTGGTCTAAGTACGATTAGTTTTTCTCCGAAGTAGATCATGGTTATGCTGACATTTTTATGCCTAATTTAAGTCTATAGTCTATAATTAGGTACGTGCACAAATTTTTTATTCCCATATACTTACCATGAAATCCTATTATTCCGCAATAGAAAATGAGTGTGATTCTTTGAAAAAGCGCTGAAATTTCTTGTTAAATACTTTTTATTAAAAAAATTGTGCATTACAAACACATTACAACATTTTAACACCCGCTGTGTGGCTTCGCAAAACTAACTTCAGCGAAAAAAATATTTCTAACCTCATCCAACTCTATAAGTTGTCATTGATATATTAACAAGTATCTACAGCACCAATATATCGTCATACTGTTAAGAAACCCACATTCGAAGCTCGCAGAAAGTAATCCGCGCCGCGTGAACAGCCTAGTAGTAGCGTTCCCGCTATCATCATTCAAGTTGCGCGGCTGTGGGCGGACCTGACTAGCCTGTCCTACAGGGCCGGGCTGAGCAGGCAATGAACAGTAGGACTACTTTTTTACATACTGTTTAACAATAACATACAATAACAGACTAATTTGCACATGGTGTAATGTGCTACGCATATTGAAGTATTATAATTTGATTGATTTGATTTGATTACTGTCCAAAGAGCATTTTGGAATTATAAATTCAGTGGTTAAAAACGGAAGGTGAAATCTGAGTCATTAAATACAATATGAATTTTATACTATGAAACTTTAGTATACTTAGATAGTTTTCCCGTAGTACTATTTCTTATTCTGTTCAATCATGATCTCCAATCACGCATAAATTTGCATGAAATTACCTGTGAACAAAAGAAAACAAAAAGTAAGGAATTTGAAGATATAAAAAATAATAGAGTTAACAAGAATTAAAGAATCGATTCACAAATACAAATACCGAAAAATATCTTGAACAAAAGTCGACATCAATCAATCAGTCAATCAGCCTATCGGCGTCCACTGCTGGACATACCTAGGCAAAGAGGGGGGGGAAATCGCGTCAAATAAAAATAATTACCAACCAAAATAATGACATAAGCCCTTTGACCCAGTGATATCGGTTAATTTACGTAGGTTCCTACTTCGGCCGTGGTGCCGCATAGCGCATGGTGGCGGTCTGAACAACAACCAAAGAGACCGGATTGTGGACAAGACAGTGGCCTGGCCATAGCAATTACGAGTATATTATACCACCAGTACCTATATAATGTACACGCGAAGTAAATCACAACGGATGAAGGAATTTGTAAACATTTTAATGGTGATAGTCGTTATAATGTTTGTATACAAACCATTGCATAATTCGTTATGTTTACATCAACACAGCGACAGTGAGTGCAGTTGTATCAGACAAATGTTTTAGTACATATCAAGTATTATGACAAAGTATTGACACAAGTTTTATACAGAGTTTTCGTTTGAATTACCATATTGATTCGTAGGACGTTGCTGAGGCAAGATATTGCTTGTTTATTTGTAGAGTAACCTTGTAATCGAAAACGAACTTACTTAAAGGAATGCCTTTTTTGCTTGCTAGAATCCTGGCATATGTTTTTCTCTTCTACTTTGCATAATGTCAACCCTTACCAGGTTGTCCATTCCCCCTCGCCTCATAAGTCAGTTTCTCTGATCTTCTTTCATCCATCCTCACTAAAATGTCGGAGCAATCTAAGCATTTTTTTCTTATGTCACTAGGTACATCTTCTGTGAAACAACGTTCATTTATCACCCTGTCCCTCTGAGATCACTAACTTCACTCCAGTTACCGTTCTTATCAACGTTATTCCAACTAATACCAATCATTACATCTATTGAGTTGGTAGATCTACTGCACCTAACCTGTCCAGTGACACCCATGATACATTTTTCAACGGCGCTTACAGCCGGTGTCCGTTACACCTAGTTGTGTCAAAGCATTTCTACACCGCGATTGTTGCTCTCAATATAGATGTGTACTGGTTCTGTGTAAACCGTGCTTGCAGTACACCGGATGAATTATGAGTTATGTTTAGATCGAGGAGATACTTGACGACAACATTTTTATCGTAGAGACCCTGCCTGCATACATATCAGTTTCCTTCTGCAGACTTTCAGATTGTGGTATACCCACCTAATATGGTGCCCTGGTTCTATGTAAAGCGTATTTAAAGATTATGTAGCACCGTTTACATGGGATTATAGGCAGACACAGTTACAAGAGTGGGACTGCTCGAAGTGACGGTAAGACCATAAAGTTGGCAAGGAGGTTAAAAATTCTGCAGCTGCGTAAACACAGCCTCCTAGGCAGCTTTTTAATCCCCTACTATGGTAAATGTTCCGATGAGCTAGTCTCATTGAAGCCACCCTCTCTCAAACAACACGTGCAGGACTAAGGTGTCACCCTCATGCAGTGCAATCGATACCATCGCGAACCAAGTGGGTCGGTAATTCTTTTCTTTGCCCTATGATAAAGAACAAGAATGCTTTAACCGCACACGTGTTCCTTCTTCCTACAATTTCTGTTCATTTCAAGTGGTGCATGTAAAGCATCTGTCGAGGCCGTTGAGGTGAAGACCACCATTCTAGGGGCAGTGTTTGGACTGGAATGACTCTTACCGTCAGGCAGGGTTCAGTCAAAATAACTAGTTATAACAGATCCAACAACGCGGATAGAGCTTATCTCGTCATCTTTGTGTCTACAAGCAGCTGTTAAGCAAGACGTCAACGTATCAGTCAGCTGTTCTCGTTAAACCTGCCGAATTTCACCCGCCGCGCGACATTTAAGCGAAGGTAAAAGTTAAACAAGTTTCTTTATCGATTAACAGTTGTGATAAAAAGTATTACATGTGTGATTCGGTTTCGGTTTCTCGTTATTATGTCTTCATGTGTTTACGTTACATTGCTTTCAGTTTTTGTCTGATTGAAGAAAATAATCGCTCGTGTTTATCGCTCTGCAATTCGCTATACACGATACGAATGTCATAAGATACTTTACCTTTAAGAATGATCACTTTTATACTATTTACTATTTTTGAATATATTCCGTCGGATTGACTGCACCTTGCCTGATGGTAAACTGAGGTGAAGTTCAAAAAGTAGTGGTTCCATTGACAAAGAATGCCTCTAGCTAGAGTGGTGACCTCTACACAGGCGGCCTTGACAGATGCTTGCGCCCCGCTTATGAACTCGAGATTGTAAGAAGGGAACACGTGCGTGGGTAAAGGACTTCTTTATCGTACGACAAAGGAAGAAATCACCAAACCGCTTTTTTGCGTTAGTATTATGTCGTGGATTAAATATAGTAAATAACCTGGTAGGTAGATAATATAATATATAGACTTCCATGGAAGAACCGCAGGTCTTACATTTAATTAGAGATAAAAACAAATAGTAATTTGGCCGAATATCCGATATCCGGCTAACTTTGGAACCGAATTACCGTATATCCGGGACTTTTTCTGATCCGGCCTTATTTACGAGGAAAGAAGATACCGTTGGTTGTATAGATGCTGATTCAAAATAATAAAACATTATTGCAGTACCGTTGATGTGGAATTTCATAAAATCTCAGCACGTGTCCATAACATTATACATAGGTACTCATACAATATATCATCACGCTGTTAAATCTTTGGATAATTCATCATGCTCAAGTCGGACAAGGATTGCGTAATGTCCTTCACATAAAATTATTATGCTACTGATTCAATATCAATAAGAACCTAAGTACCTAATAACGTTACGTCAGTCCACAAACATGGACCTGTCAAATCAGACAAGCATGTTCATCACTACATAGTATAAAACAAAGTCGCCTTTTCTGTCCCTATATCCCTATGTGCGCTTAAATCTTTAAAACTACGCAACGGATTTTGATGCGGTTTTTTCCAATAGATAGAGTGATTCAAGAGGAAGGTTTATAAGTATAATACATGCAGAAATAGTATCAGCATTGCACCCGTGCGAAGCCGGGGCGGGTCGCTATTTATTATAATGTTTAAAAGCACGATTGCTGTGCCAAAAACTATTTTCTTCAAGGCATTTTATAGCCAGTCAGGGCTGAGGTAAGGATATTAAAGATCCCGCAAACATCTAAAAAGTTATGGAGAAACTTTACTCCACCATAACTTTTAAATGCCTGACACAAACTTGTGAGTAGCTCGTGGCTAAGTGTTAACCTTCTGCTAACCTAGCACATTGCAAGGTTTTTTTTACCACTTAGGTTAAGCTAGCTAGCTAGCCAGGCGCCAGATTCAGTAACGTCACGTTTTCAAAACACGTGATTTTAATTCGATTAGAAATAAAAATTGAAAAAATCCTTTAATATTTGGTATAATCTGTCAAAATAAAATCTACCTACACTTTCGTGAGGTTACCTTTAAATTAACTCATAGTTGGATTCATGTTCAATTCGATTTTGAAAAATTAGTACTTATCCATAATTTTTCATAAGCTTTGAAAGTGGTGGGTTTAGACCACAAAGCTAAGCGTTGACCCCAAAGACCTGGTGCCCCACCAGTACAGTGTTCGTGTTGTGTTCCCGCCGCGCCGGTAAGTAGGGTAGCCAGAGCTCATTGTACCCCTCTTCCCCGCACCGTACCGCTTCCTTTTAGGGCAGGCAGCGCGTCACTGTCGGTGTATGTAATGGGGACCCCCTTCCTAAGACTTTACCTTTAGCTTACCATCAAAAAATCCGCGGGCGGAGCTGCGGGCAAAAGCTAGTCACAAATAATTACTTAAGTGAAGCATTAGCGGCGACAGATATTTATGTCAAGGCCGCAAGTGGGCTGCCATACCGTCGATTCGATAACCTTCTATAGAATTCAAAATTACTAAATACAGTCATATAATAATACCTGGCGGCTCCTTTAGCCTTTCATTCAAAAATAATTTTCAATCATAACATAACATAAAATAAACTCACGCCTATATCCCCGAAGGGGTAGGCAGAGGTGCTAGCACCCACATTTCGCCAGTTAATGTTTAGGTCCCAATGTAATAGGTGGCGAGCCTATTGCCATTAACCGAATTTAAACAATGCAATCAATTAGCCTATAAGTGTACTGTACCACTGTTTTTATTTATACTACGTTGGTGGCAGACAAGCACACGGGCCACCTGATGGGAAGCGGTCACCGTGGCCTATCCACGTGTGCAACACCAGGGGCGTTACATTTTACAATAATAAACCATTTCAAAGAGCACCTGGTACCTCACAATGATTGCATGGCTCCTGATATCGCTCCGAGATGTTACGTCACAATTGTAAAGACTATTAATCATGAGCGTGTTGAATCTACCAGTTGGGCCACGTACCTTAGATATGCATAACAGTGGCTGTTTGACAAACAGGCTGCCATATCGGTGGTGTCTACACCAGAGCACTCATCGCTTTATTACAACTAGATTATAGATTACAAGAGTCAAGGATCAAGGAGTTCGTTTACGGAAAGGCATTCTTATGGCCTATAGCCTATGTCCGCGTTTCTTGACTATAATTTCCGATTCTACTCAACCGATTGTGATCAAAAATGCGTAAGATTTTAAGTGTGACTAAGAACTTCCAAACTAAAAAAAACACATCATACCTAATCCGTCCGTCCGTAGTAGTTTTTGCGTCGATCGCGAACGAACAGACAACAATTCCTAGAAAAAAAATTGGGTTCCGAATCGTTCGCTTCCGAATGCGAATTGGAGATATTAAAAAAAAACCTGGGTTATGGTAGGTAGGTCTACCATAACCCAGGGTTTTTTTTTTAATATCTCCAATGTTCAGACGCAACTACTTTACAATTTTATGAACGTGAGTCGGCAGCACGAGTGTGATGCCCTTCGTGTTGCACACGTCCATAGGCCGCGGTAACCGCTTCCCATCAGATGGGTCGTGTACTTGTCTGCCACCTGAGTGGTATAAAACAAACGCTACAAAATAGTACTCCATGTTGCAATATTATATTTTTTGTTTTCCGTCCGTTCGTGCGTTCAGTTATACGCATCGTGGCCTCGTGGCCGGCAAATCAATGAGGATATATTTTTAATGTACGAATACGTGCTATGTAGGTACTACAGTGGTGCAACGTGACTTCCGGTCATACGGAAGTTTGTAATTTCCACAAAAAATGTATACACAAAAATTGTCTAAAATACTTTACCGGAAGTTTTCATATTTTCAAGTGTATGATTAACGCATGAAGCTCTTGCGCAGGTTTTCTTTTCGGTGTACAAATGAGTTGAAATCAGCGCATGGCAAATGAGGGTAAATGGTAATTTCCTTCTACACAACAAGCGTCAAGATCATGGGCTAAAAATATCACACAGAACTAACTAGGTACGGAAGTGTACGCAAGTAGCTGCATATACTCTAATTCACGAATCACGTAAGCTTCAAAACCTTAACTGAGGGGCATTAGAAGGTTTTCACAGGGTGCCGACCCTGTTCATATTTTGCTGACACATTTAATATTAAACTTATATCATCTGCGGGGTGAAGTCGCCCACATCGCGATAACAATTCATCCGAATGTTAAGACGGTCGTGCACGCTCCGTTATAGCCGGATAACTATATAATTCCCATTCGTGACACGATGACGTATGAAATAATCATTACGTACACTTGCGGCCGCAGAAAGTGCCCCCGAGCATGAAGGTTGCAGAGATTATGGCGTAAAGATGTAATTAAAATATTATTTATTATGCAATTAGCTATTACATGATGTCTTTACAATTTTATTAACGACCATGAACGTAAAAACCTGTAGACAGAACTCACTAACGACGACACTGTGGCACGAAAATGGCGGCCACCATGTGTAAGTGAATTTTGGGTTGCAACGTGTTAGGTACCTACCCGATTGAAATGTGATTCCTGGATATTTTTTCTTGTAAATAATCTCAAAGTACCTGAACTATGTTGAATTATTGGTATTACTTTTTACGCAGAGTGAGCTCATACATAGTGTCATGGAGTCTTGTTTTATTTTGCTTTTTCTTAGATTTGTTAAAAGAAGGACTGGGTCCAAGGCTTTGTTGCAGAACCCTAATTATTATGTTTCATAAATAAAAGTATCCTATATTAAACCTTAAAATATTACCCATTTGCCAGTGAAAGTCCCGTTAAAATTAGTTCAGCCGTTCCAGAAATTATTAATTTCAAAAATACTTTTTTGTTATGATGTAGGTCTCGTATTTAGACACACACACATGTTTTTATATTATAACTGTTATTAAAATATTACAAATAGACACTTCAATTTTATTTATTTGCAGTAATGGGATACAGTAAACACATAACACCATAAAAATTTATACATAATCATAAATTTTACTGGTAGTTAAAAATCAATATCTTGTATAATGATACTTTTAATAGCTGATGCTTCTGAGTTTTTCTTACTTGATTGCGAAAATAGCCGCACCCGTGCTAGTGCCCAGATGTGATTCAGTAACACCACGTTTTCAAAATGCGCGATTTCAAGTCGATTAGAAGGAAAAATGGAGAAAAAATTGTAATTATTATAAGTTTGGAAAACCCTGGTCTTAACAATACGCTAAATGGATACTAAAAATAAATGGCATTTTTTTCTGGGGTTTTGTAAACCTAAATCAATTGCTACGCAGATAAAATAGATTTGTCGTCAGAAGAAAGTCTAATTGTTACTGTGTAATGTCCGACAAACTTTTATACGAACATTACTCCCCTATTTCATCCCCTTTTCGCAGTAAAAATTGGCCTTTCTCAAGCTGTAGTCCATCTCAGCATCAAATTTCATCAGAATCAGTTCAGTGGTTATGCGTAAAAGCATAACAGGCATACAGAGTTACTTTCGCATTATTTTAGTATGGCTATCTATCTGTATTCACGGCCAGCAGTGTACCTAGATATAAGAATCGTGGCATATCAAACATCAGGTACCTAATATGTATTGAATTATGTAATCGTGGAGGCTCGCGTTATTTGGCGTAACTTCTAACACGGTATTTTACACGCCTTTCTCACGGCTACGGGAATAGATGAGCGCCATTTCTTGGTAGTATGAGTAACTCAGTACGTACGTGCTATTGGATATAGGTAATCGCGGAGTCACAGTTGTGTACTTAAGAGTAATAATAATAATGGGTTAAACTGTTTACTTAGTTCGTTCGCTCACTTAACAGTAACAAAATTTATAGAATTTTCAAATAAGCGAACCGAATCTTTTTAGATTACTGTTTTTTGAAGGACATCCCTTGGTATTATGATCTATTAAATATTCCTAATTTCTAATCCTAATTTTCTTTTCATTTTTATTTTCACATTAAAAAAAAACTTCTCAACAATTCATTTAAAATGTTAGCAGTCAACTCATAAAACAATTGGCCTCGTTATTTGATAACATTTAACATAATCGTTTCACACAATCGATTTACGAAATAATCGACTAAAGACTTAACTCGCATTAGAGTTGGCCCGGGGTCGATGTGTCATTGAACTTGAACTCTGTACAATTAGGGTGGCGCTCCTTCACAATCGATAGTTCCGCTTGGCGCCATTCTGGATACGATCAATAATATAATGCATCACGTCTTGATGGAGATGAATAACAATGTGTGAACACCGTGAAGTTATGATTATGGTATTTATTTATTTAAATTTAGGCACGTTTGCATGACAGACAGAAAGGAGACCCGATCATTGTACAAACAAGGACTTGATGAACTGGAAATTGGGTGATAATTAAAGCACTTGCATAAATAAATAAATATTCTAAGATACTCTACACAGCGCTCTTTAGACTCAAAGTAAGCATAGTGTCACTAGCTTGTGTTACGGGTTCTAGAATGCGGATAAAAATACTTACCTATACATATTTTTTGTAAATACATACATATTATACACAGAAACACCCAGACCAATGCAAATAGATATATTCATGCATACAAATATTTGCCGTTAGCGGGTATCGAACCCGCGCTTATACCTACAGGTTTTTAAGTTTCATCAAAATCGGGCTCGTGACTTTTTGAGCATTTTTCGCTATTCCTTATAGTTTCGGATTTGGCCAATCCATTTTGAAAAATTCACCTGTATGCGTAGGAAGTGTCGAACTTGTTAGTTATGTAACTATATCACACAGGTACTACAGTACATTACCTACCTATCCGAATAATATAATATTACTTACAGCAGAAATTAAAGCGCTTCTTATTTTGCAGTGACATTAATTTAAATACTTACACTACAAGATGTACACACAGATGAGTAATACCTGTTTATTATTATAGGTACGATTTTTTCTCTCCAAAATAATAATTAAAAATTCTTTCTTTCTTCTTTTTTTTTCTTTCTTTCATTAACGATTTGAAATATAAAACGGAACTCCTTTAATATTAAAAGCATGTGTCGTGTCGTGTGTCGTGTCTATGGTTATGTTAGTAATGCGGCTAACATAATTCTGAACCACGCTTAGTATTGAATTCTAAACTAAACGATAATGCCTTTAATTTTATATTTACGAGTTCCGATTATGTTTAATTATTTATTAATATCCCACTATAACATTGCCACGGAGACGAAGTATGTCACGGGCAAAGCCGCTGGGTACAACTATTTATTGTATATCTACCTGCAATTAGAGACAACCCTAGACTTTAAACATTCGCATACCACGATTATGCATAAATTGTCAATCAGATATACTTAATCAGAAATATAATCAGATCAGATCTATTCCAATCAAGCTGGTTGGGTCCAAGGGTCCAAGCCAACCTAGCCCACAAGCCGGACGGATGGGATTGACGGACGAGGCTCTGGTGAAGGATTTCCTCTCGGGGAAGGGCTCAAACCAAGTCATCAGACAGCAGTTACGGTCACTCATTTTTTTTTTTAATTTTGTCTCCTGATGGTAAGCTGTCTAATGGTAAAATCACTACATAGTATAAAACAAAGTCGCCTTTTCTTTCCCTATATCCCTATGTGCGCTTAAATCTTTAAAACTACGCAACGGATTTTGATGCGGTTTTTTCCAATAGATAGAGTGATTCAAGAGGAAGGTTTATATGTATAATACATGCATCATATACTAAGGCAACATTGCTAATTTTAGAGGTTTCTAACGTGATGTCGTAAATTAACCTATTTTTTTGGGCTTATTTAGCAATTTAGCAAAAACGCTGCCTAAACCCTACGAGTTAGATCAAATTAATGTACTACAGTATTGTACACCATAAAAAGGTCTACAAAAAAGTCCGCGATGGTATATGTTTATCTTTTAGGGATAACCCACATTAACCATTTTTATTGTTTACTTTTTACGTGAAAAAATGGCTTATTTACGAAGGTATTTTAAGCAATACGGCATTAATCCTTATCGAATTAAGTACCTTAAATACAGTGTGCAATTAATATAGATCAATATGGTTCCTTACAGCATGTAAATTAAACAAATATTTTCGGAGATATTACAAATTTAAAATTTGCGTTTGCGGCGGGCGGTACCGGTCGGACGGGGCAGTGCGGGGAGGCAAGTAAGTATAGGGAAAGAGGAATTATTTTACTCCAAATTTAATGCGTGCAGGCCAAGGGCAGTAATGACTGAATCAAAAATACTGGATCGATTTTAATCATGTTTTCATTGAGTGACATAGGCATATTTATATTTTATGCCCGTGCAAAGTCGGAGCGGGCCGTTAAGTTTTTATATACAACGTTCATAGTTTTTCTGTAGTGTATCTAATTTAGTATCAGCATTGCACCCGTGCGAAGCCGGGGCGGGTCGCTAGTCTAAAATAAAATAATGGCGTTATAAGAAAGCGGTGCCTGCATGCAAGATATAGGTATACAAAAATAAACATTCAATACTTGATTTCACTAGCATACACGTACACTCACTTTACTGTTATTCAACATTTACTATTACATTACCATTTCATACTTTAATGACTAAATCAGCACTTTAATAGATAAAAATTGACCATTGACCTTACGTCTCCATTCACTTCTCGGTCAGAAATAATTTATTAAATGGTTTATGGTACGTTCGCCACAGATTTAATAAATTTTAGATCGGAATAGCTGTACGTCGGGATAGTAATTTCGACAGTTTTTTTTTTCTTATTTTTTTATTTTAAGATGAACCCTTCACTTGTGTCATAGACGCGCTTTCGTATCATTGAGTTGCTGATATGAGGTCTATCAATATTTTCGTGGCCCAAGCCAACCTCTCCTGCCAGCCGGTTCGCCGGATGATTGACAGACTTCCTGTCGAGGTTGGAGCGTCAGACGGTTAATAGCTCTCGTAAAAGTCAAAACAAACCAAACTATAGACAGGAGGGAAAGGAGAAAGGACCCTGGGTTTCTAAATACAAGCTTAGAATTGGCAACCATGGCAGGCTTTGTCGCGTTTCCTGTTATTAATGAAATCCACCCTTAAAATAAACACATGGCGGTAAGCATAGACTTAGGAAAAGTATGGACGGAGTGCCTAGAGTAACTAGTCTGTGTCACAAAATGGCGGGCATCAATCATTGTGTGAGTGAATTGTGGGGATGCGAGGTTTTACCTAAATTTCCACCATTTTTTATTATTTTATTTGAGGAATAGGGAGAATTTTATTATTTGGTAAATTTTAAAATATAAAAATGAACAATCATCAAAGGTGATTCGTGCATTATTATTAAAAATATTATTTTATCATAAATTAATGAAAATAATATTTTAGTTATTTTTTACATTATTTTATCTTTATACCTATATAAAAAAAACTTACATGGATGGTAACCGTGGGGAATATTCACACGATTAAACTACCTAATTAACAAAAAAAGTAAAAAATTCATATTAGTTACAATTTTGTATTTTTGCGATTCCTAATCCCATGTATTTATTAAAAAGAAGTTAAATCACTACGGTTATCACTTCTAATAAATAGTTTATGCTATTTCATCATAAAGTCACACATTTTATAGATTTCCCCAAAATATGGGGAAATTTGCACACTTTTATGTTGGGATCACTGGTTTTGTACCGAACAATTGAATTTTGTTTTGAAATATTGAATGAACATTTATGTATAATTATTAGATAAACATTAAGTGATTGAAAGATTGATTAACCTGTGAAATGTGATCCCTGGATTTATTTTCTTCCTGTCACTGCGGTTTTTACACCATTTCACTGCACAAGACATGTTGTATTTGATTTTTTTTCTTCCCGCTTAAACTGACAGATCGACCGATTCGGCCGACGTTTGCCACGAAGTGGCTGACTATGATGTGAGAGTGTGCGTGGCGACTGTATACGCATACGAAAGTTGGCTGACTATGCAGCGTCACTTTTTTGTTCCCATGGCTCCGTCCATAGTTATTCCTAGGTCCATGGCGGTAAGTCTATTGAGTGTCTATATTCACTCATCCACTCTATATTACCTCTGGTTCCCAAAGCGTGAATGCCGCGAATCTCCTGTTTGAATACACACACCGCAAATAGCCCAGCTAAAGCTCGTACAATCGTACTATCTTTATCGGGGGCTTTGGCCGCGAGAATAAATAGAACTACTGTTATTATACCTTGTTTGGACTGAGCGCCGTGGAAGTCTTCATTTAATTCTTATAGTTTAATCTCATGCAAGTTGCTACTAGTTCTTAGCGGGGATAAGGAGATAGGGCTATCATTATGTAAGTATTATCTTAGTATCTGCTAGCTGTTGCCCGCAACTGTGGGGATTTCTGATCCCGTTCCAGCATTAAATAGTTACCTGTTCCAGGGAATAAAAAGAGCCTATGTGTTATTCCAGACTCTAATGTATCCCTGTACCAAATTTGAGCCAAATCCTTTCAGCTTCTTGAGCGCCACTGAGTAACAAACATCCAAACATCCTCGTCACAAACTTTCACATAATACATACATTATTATACAATCCTAGTACCTTGTAACCCGAATCTATTCAGTGGTAAGTTTACCAGCAGGGTGAGTAGGCTGGAGCCTAGGGCGGCAAAATTTGAGTACTGGCAGCAAATGTGTAAATCCAACACTACATACCTTTCATTTCAATTGTGTCCGAATGGCTCTATATTAGCAAAAATCAAAAAACTGACAGCATTTTGCTACCGTTATAAAGTTATAAGAAACTTCTTAAAATGTATAAGATAAGATATCTGTATGTCTGTGTCCAACGGTTACGAGCGCAGGTTGTGTGTGTGCATAACGCACACGATAACAATATCTTAATTTAGACAGATTGGTGCCATATTTGCACTTCAAATATTATTTTGTAAATGCTTACAGTTACGTTCCATACTTGCACGCACATATAATTTTATTTACTTTCACTACATAAAACGATTATAATAACTGTACCTACCGACATTGTGTTTTACTAATATTGGATGCTGTAACACTGACATAACAATGAAAGAATAGGCATACTTTATGGCACTTAATAATATAGGTACTTCGTGCACAAGTTTTATAGCAATAAGAAATATCCGTACAGCTTCAGGTTCTTATTTCAATGGAGAATGGCATGTCTCCATACACTTCGTTGGTTCCATCTATTACATTTTATTTAAATCATCATCATAGCACTTGCTATAAGTACATAAACTAATGCTATGATGACTTTAATACTCCAGAGTCCGGTTTCGTACTCTTTCTCTTGATTTAGATTATCTTGGCCCTCGCGGGGGCGACTTCCATCTGACCGCTAACTCCAACAGCCTCACCTGTTAATCAGCAGATGTTCTGGCTAGCAGGAACCTCATACACGCCCTTACTTATTACTTGAATCAAAGTTATTTTATTGAAAAGAGGTTACAATACATAGTTAAGTATTTGTTGAATACCATTTCATGTAATTATGGCTAACGAAAAACATGTAAGGACAGATTGCAATCATAAGTCATCTTATATTATTTTAACATTATGTTACCCTTGGCAGCCATAAAAATGAAATGGTTTTGCTTTGGGCAAACATAATTAAGTTATGTAGCAATAAAACAAAAATCAATACGTTTTTCTTTCCCACGAATTCAAACAACACTGAACCGTAAACAAGCCAAAGTAAAATGAACCATGACCAAATGGAATAAAGGTCAAAACATGCATTTTAATAAATACTAGCTACGTAACTACAACCAAAACAATGCATGCTTACAACGAAACCTATTTTAGGAGTATCCATAAACGTAGACCCCTTGAACTTCAGCACTACAATTTAATTGCGTTTCTTGCTAAACTGGCTGTTAATGTGAGGTTTACAAAACTAGAATTTGCAGCTCTGCATAATGTATGACAACGATTTTTAGTCTGTGAACTTTAAGACGTGTAAATAAAGGTGTGGTTCTACAAAAACATGAAATGTTAAACGCAAATCTATTTTTGCCGCCACGAAATTACGTTTCGTTTCCCCTGCGTAATACACTATTCTGCACTAGAGCGAGGGGTGTTTAGCAATAAATCAATCTCGCCGCAGTAAACTAATCCCATTGGCGTACGTTTCATTTTGTCCAGTGTGTTTTCATTAGGTTTTAAGAGGGTGAAGCATCATAACCTAGAGGTTCGTTCTAAAAGCATTTAGCAGCCATAAATTATAATGATGCATGTTACAATAAATACAAGGTACAATCGGTACGTACTTCATGCGTAAAATGTAGACAGTTCTGAAAAGGTTACTCCCCGCAAGTATGAACACACATGCTTATAAGCTTACATGGCTAAATTATTGATAGTTTTAATTACGTTTTAAATAAATCTAATTTGAAAAACATAATAAATTCCCGTCGATACCTGTACGACAACAGAATAATAATTGATCTGAACAATTAACACACACAATAAATAGACAACCATAACGTTCTCAAGACTCATATTGAATGGAAGCAAATAAATAAATTTGTTATTATTATATTATTGTCGCTCAGCAGGGAATTGCCCGTGTCCCAGTGTCGCAGCTCGGCTGGTGAGAATGCCAGAGATATGTTTACGATAATATTTGATGAGAAAACAAGGCTCTTGTAATATAAATAATAATTATTCCATGTGGGAATGTAATCGAAAACATTCGACATGATTTTAAATCGGAAACAGTGATCCAGGACGGGACTTCAACCCACGACCAGACCCTTACAGGGGGAATGCCCTGAACAACTGAATTACCTGGACGCGTCCTAGATATTCGAAATTCTCTGATCTAAAATCACTAAAGACAGTTAGCATACTAGGTACCTAATTGCTTTGAACATTCGAAATAGCAACAATTTACTACCATGACTACTCCATCTGTAGGTACCGCAAAGTTAGCCAGTCTTCCTTCAGTACCTATATCTAATACGGAAGTAGAGCATGTTCACCTATACTACCTATAGCATACGCCATGCGCTTAAATCGCCATCATGACTATTTTTACAACAACCAATATACCTCGAAACAAATAATGCACTTTTGTATTCCCAATAGTACTTTGTAAATAGAGGACAACAAATATTGTCCATAGCGCCATTCTCGTAGAAGGTTTGTAGCTAGGAATGTTATAGCTAGGGTTACCATTTTGGAATTTGATAAGTCCTGACAAAAAGCCGGACATTTCGATAAAAGTCCGGACACCTCGTTGCAAGTAGCACGGGGGGGGAGGGGGGATGCGAGGTGCAGGCGGGTTTGACTTGAAACGTAAATTCCCACAGCCAAATCTTGGTGGAAAGCTGGGATTTGCCATTACACATAATACTTTAGGTTTTTTGAATTTTAGTCCAAAACGGAAATTTTATTAAAAAAACATCAGACCAAAGTTGTAGATCTTAAAATTATCTACAAAAATAGTCTCCATGGCTTTTTCCTAAGAGTTACCATTCCTGAGATATCGCGATTCTAAGAATTGCTTTTTTCGTCCATCGCCGAAAACTACCGAACGGATTTTGATGTGGTTTTTTATTAGAAAGATCTTGCTTAGACTCAAAATTTACCGTATGTTTGGTTGTAATTGCCGTAATTGGTTAAGTAGAACCAGAGATATGGCCAAAAACGACCTAAAACTAATACGGCCGAAGTCACGGTAATTAGTTTGTATAAAAAGTAGTTACAGTGTTCATACTTCTGGGTAATATAATATATTATAGGCCCAGAAGTATG
This sequence comes from Lithosia quadra, assembly GCA_963576445.1. Taxonomy (NCBI): domain Eukaryota; kingdom Metazoa; phylum Arthropoda; class Insecta; order Lepidoptera; family Erebidae; genus Lithosia; species Lithosia quadra. Next base: position 4,277,234 of record OY754900.1, on the reverse strand, counting down.
AACACTATAATCGTACCAAGTTTGATCAAAATCCCTCCAGTAGTTTCTGATTCATGCGTGCACATACAGACAGACAGGAAGACAAACAACTTACTTATTTTATTTTTTGCATTAGTATTGTATCGATCACCAATCATCCCCCAATAGTTATTTTGTACATTTATATTTAATGTACAGAATTGACCTTTCTACAGTTTAAGAAGAAGATATATCATCTAATTTAAAAAGTCCGGACAAATTAAAAAGCCGGACAAAGTCCGGACAAGTGCCTAAAAGTCCGGACATGTCCGGATTAATCCGGACGGATGGTAACCCTAGTTATAGCTGCAGTCGTAAAATTATACTGACGAATGTTAGGGGGTGGCGGCTATCGACCCGCCAACACGACCTAGCCTAATGTGAGACAAGGGTGACAAAAGACAGATGTGTACGAAACAAAAATAGTTAACGAAAGAACGTATCGCTGCTCCGTAGCTCAGAAGAAAACAAAATTGAATGTCTTAGTTCAATTTCGTTTGTCTTAACTTCTCATCTGTCATAAACGCATAATTTATTTATTATTTTTCAGAACTCTTCAAGTCGCATGAATCAAAGAGATTCATGAAGCGGTAAAATAATGATTCACAAAAGTTATGTCGTACAGTGACATCTTTTTCAGAGAATTCTTTGTGCGTGAGGCGGCATGAGTTCAAAATATCAGTTGTCAGTGTTAAATAAAAGAATTTATGACAAACGTAAGGCTAAAGATTTTTGTTATTTATGGTACAATATCTACCTACCTATATAATGCATTAATTTTCAATACCTACCTTTGTCATGTTCCACTCACATAAATACAATTTATGCAGTTATAAACCATATGTGCTTCGCGAATATAAAATTTTTATTTTTCTAAGTTGCCAAAATGATTATTATTGTAAAATAATCATTTTGGCAACTTAGAATATGTATGTATTTTATATTTCTTTTATATTATGTATTGCTTATGTATCTTTACATCCATGTATGTATATATTTATATAGGTGTGCATGTATGTATGTAGGTATATATGCTGTCTTTCGTCTTCTCTACACACTTTTCACTAGCTCTCTACTTCACAATCTCCTCTCGCAGGTCTGCTGGAAGAAATTTCTTGTAGAAATAAGCAGAACATCTGTACTCATCTTTCTACTTAATGAACTACTATGTATTTTGTGTGTGTACATAAATAGATAAATAAATAAATAAATAAATAAAAAAATGATTTACTTAATTAGCTTTTTCTTTAACCACCTTTTTCATTACCTATTGCTCTGCACTGCACCTAAGAATTGTAACGTAAAACTGGGCATCAAAAGCAAAAAAAATCGTATCGCTCAAGTAGTTTCGGAGATGAGTGCTTCAAACAAACAAGCTTACATTTAAATATCTGTGACTGGGTAGACAGAGATGTATTAAACAATAGGCATCATCAACTATTAGTATAGTTTTTTTATACCACTTAAGTGAAAGACAAGCACACGGCCCACCACGACCACCTTAGTTCCCACGGAGGCACCTTTTGACGTCAACCTGGCTTTTCTACCTAATTCCGGGCTGCTAATCAAAATTTCTTACTAGAAAACTCAAAAATATTTTATCTGAGCCGGCAATCAAAAATATCTTCACTTGAAAATTTGCTACAAATCTTAATATATATAAATCTCGTGTCACAATGTTTGTCCTCAATGGACTCCTCCTAAACCACTTAACCGATTATAATAAAATTCGCACACCATGTGCAGTTCGATCCAACTTGAGAGATAGGATAGTTTTTGAAACGGATTTCGACATCCACGCGGGCGGAGCCGCGGGCAACAGCTAGTAATTCTATATATTTCATTTTACTCAATGAGGGTATAAGTGAACAATCAAACTTCAATTTACTACTATTCGTAATGTTCTATTGCAAACACAAGTGAAGACAAATGTTCACCAGAGAGCATAGCGTAAACACACATTTTGCAGACCGTGACAGCCCTGCACCTTATCTTTTCACACCCCCGATAATAAAATACGAATTCCTCTGTAACAGTTTGTATTGATTATCCTGCAACCCTGCTTCTGTTATCAGCACACCCGCATCCGCATTAGAAATATATGGGCTTTTGCTAATATTACAAGGTGTTAAACATCAATTGTGTACCTACTTTATAGTCAAAATAAATTATTAAATATTGAACTATAAATTTAATTCATTTTTATTGATTTTTAATTAAATAAAGAACTGCATTAAAAGTATGAGCGGTAAAAATACGTCAGTTCTTATGTCTCTATCTATGGTATTGCTTTTATGACACTTACTTTCGTACTAAAAAAATAAGTGCATTTTGCAAGTAAAATAATATTGTTCTAAAACCTTGGCCTCTAGCCAAGGTTAGCAAAATCTTTACTTTCGACGTCACTCCAGCAATTTTATAAGGGCCCTTGAACTTCTCTACACCCTGTATCCTATAAAGTAGGCAAGCAAACTGCAGGGAGGTCACGTTATACTGGTTGTAATATATAAAACGTATGAAATTCACCTCCCTGTCTAGACAACGTCTGCGTACCCGCGCATGCGTACTGCTACAAAACCATTTTGTTTCCATAATAATAAAATTTAATATCAGGAATTGGGCAATAAAACTCAGAGAACGGAGACTATTAGTACATGGTGGCCGGTATATTATAAAAAGAAAATAACTTTTTGAAGCTATCTCTTAGGTAAAATTTTAGAACAGGGCTTAATCGAAACCGGCTAAGGCATAATTATGTGAACCCAATTGCCTGGACGAATTGCAAATTGAGGGTTTTGAAATTAGGTGTTTCGAGAGAGGACAAGTCGGACACGATATTACAACCTGGGCAATTTCTTTACCAGTGGTGATGGAACCAAAAAAGGAGGTTATATAGGTTACGACCAGTGGCAATAGCCGCACACGTATTGGGCCAGCTGGGTGTTTTGGAAGCATTAACTTATAAAACCTAAGGACCTAACGCGTTGAAAACGAGGCTGTGTCACAAAAATGGCGGCGGCTGTGGTGGAAATGTGTTACCCAAAATTTTGCGCAAAATAATATAAACAATAGTTTCTATGTCTACAATTTTATTGTCTTCGACCCAGGTATTTTATTCGGCTTGACCAACCGTAACAAGAACGTGCTTGAAACACGCACGTTCGTATTAGCCGACAGTCCGAATTTCTCTGTTATTCAAAAGTTAGGGAATTTTATCTTCCAGGATATGCCAAGCCCATTGTGCCTTATACATTCTTTTCTCAAAAAGGTAGCGAGAGAGTCCCTGCAGGGGCGCCTCGACCATCAATAAGTACCTATAGGTTACATGAAAAATAATAAATCATCTGTCTGCCATTGTCCCAATTATTGGTGTTCGTCGGATATAATTTCCGAACTGAATAATTAAAAGAAAACTCAATTCCGCCAAAACGGCTGAACGGATCCAGAAGTAATTTCACACAGAGATAGATTAAAGTCTAAAATATCATATATTAGGTATAATCTATTCTTATCACAAGAATAGGTTCCTCTGGGGCAAGAGAACGAAACAAGTATTACACGGGGTGGACCCACGGCCCCGGGCAACAGTCAGTCTTTACGAACACTGAGTGAGTACACAGCTGTACACAGAGAACACCAATGAACACTTCTAAGTGTACAAACACAAACAACATGTTGCCTTGTGAAATCGCATCAATAACTGCTAACTGTAGATTATACACAGATCCTAATTACTTTAGTACGTAATTTGACGTCATGGCGTGCGAACAAGAAATTATGTCTGTCATCATTAAAAAAAATAAAGAGCGTACGGTGTGTGGCTACGAAACAAGATACTATGCTTATATATTATATGTACTTATGGTTGGAATACACCTGTAAAAATTTAAAACCTTCGGTACCGAAGTCAACCTACCATGCTAATAACGGACGAATCTCTGGCATGAATTTTCGTGTTGTGGTTGAGAGGTCAAACAGACCAGTCGCTCTTGTAAAAGGTACAAGCTACAAACAAAGCTACACTTGCTTGAAATGGACCTCAAGTTGTACCTAAAGTAAACTTTTGGATGCAATCAGGAAATCTCTAGAAACTGTTCAACTGGGTAAATTGAGAACGCAGTTTAGTTGATTTGATCGCGGTTCCTATCATGGATGAAATCTGCATTAATAAATTAAATTATCTATCCAGTATTTTCGAGGTGGTTATAGAACTGTACATACAGGTATAATCAATTCAGATTATAAGGGATTATATTCTGTATTTTACTTTACAATTTCATAGAATGAAACGTAAGTGAATGAGGTTTTTTAAAGTGAATATTAACGGATAAAATTCAACTTTAACGCAAAAAAAAGAGGTCGACTAACGTCATCGCGGTAGGTGTGGCATTACAAATAAATATCCATCAGTCATAATACTCATAATCTTGATAAGAATAAAATGTAGGTAGGGACGCAATATTGTACTCGCTCCACTGGGGAAGTATTTCCACCCCTTTAAACGACCGTACAGCAAATAATCTAGGGTTGTGTATAGTACCACCTCTAGCTGTGGTGCGTGACCTTCGAAATTTCTACTGGGTGAGTATAATTTTTACTAACAAACGACCATGGGCGTCACATTGACGTGTGTTATTAAACTCTTCTCTTTTTGCTACTGCATTCGACATCATTAATTTCAAGAACAACGTCGCCCGCTAATTTAATACCCTCACACTCGGTATCACGGTCCATTGCACCGGAAAAATCGATGACAAGCTAAATTATACGTAATCACGTTCCAATAAAGTCTTATTTAACTAAACGTTTAGTACTGTAGGATCACTGTCCACTACTGCGGGTGATCGACGTTATGCACACATAGCTTCGATTATTCACTCTGTTGGTCGTGTAGTCGTGTAAAATTAAAAACTCAAATAGTACGTCTATCACATTCTAAATTCGAATATAAAAATTTAATAATTTCTTGCCATGATGCTGCCGATTCTGCTGCTCGCTCAAAGCTGTGCTCAAAGCTAGATCAAAAATTGTTAGAAACTAACATGTGAGTTGTTGTGGGCTTTCACCCATATTGTTACCTACATATCTAATGATAAGATATGAACCAGTTTGTCTTTAGTTAAGTTGACAAAGTGATTATCATCAGGTCCTGGTGCTGTTAAGTTATATTGACGTGCCCCACACAATAAAAAATCATTTTAGTTTTCTAGACAGTATCCACTATGGTATTCACACCTTCATTGCAGGCAGCTTCACGTCTCCATTACAAGAAAATAAAAATTAAATATACAGTACGAATCTAACTGACATTTCTATAAACGTTTGTATACGATTTTGCAAGTAAATAAACGATGAATGGATACAGCAAGTCTTATACAATGTTATGCGGCAATAATAGGCCGGGTAGCATTGTACCATCATTTTAATAGATGTTTTTCACATTTAATACTGAATTTATAGCTAAATGAAGCTTCTAGGATACATGTTAGGAATAAATCACAGGATTTACGTAAATGTTTAAGTCAATTTTATGCTGGCTGCCATAAATGGACATCTTTGAAAGAATGTTGAGATTACTAAACGTTTAAAGCTCAATTTACAACGCCCCGTAATGGAATGTAAGAATTTTTGCAACGAAATTCTACGTAAGTAGCATAATGAACTTTATGTCAACTGCGCTATAATCTAATTTAATTCCACGAACAGCATCGGCAACAGGAGAATCATTGAGAATTCCGCGGAAGTCGCGTGACCTTTGTTTTGCTCGTGTTAGTTTGTATGTTATTCCATTAACATAAAGTTCATTATGCTATGTACAATAATTTTTCTTCCGTTCCATTCCGTGGAAATGTTTGAGCTTGAAGTTGGAGAAGTTTATGCCACACAGTAGTCAGCATCATCTTAGCGTTGGCCCCTGTTGCATCCGAGCCTTTCACCGAACCAGGGGTCCGTTTATTCCTCCTCTTCCTTATACTGCTTTTATGGTAGTCTGGAAGCCAAGAGGAGCCTGTGCCAGAGCCTCATCCGTCAATCAGCAGGTCGGTTTGCAGAATTCTGATAAGCTGGGGATCCATACTTATAACTTGAAATTGCGCGTATTATGAAATGAAAGCCGTTATCTCCTTTTCCTTCTTGGTTTCTTCAATTAGACACCTGTATAATATTAATTTAACGCAATCAACTATTACCTACATACATATAAAAACTAATTTCACAGTTCTTAATTAGTAATAAGCAAATTTATTGCTCTCAGTGCCTACATCCTGTCTTAAGAAAACATGTAACTTACTTGACAGTACAATTTCGTATTTATTACACAACACAACATTTACACCGGTTCTCACTGAGTGCAATTTATTTAAACGCAAGTAATAACTGCAGTCAACGAAAGTGAATACCAGAAGCAATAAGTAAAAATAATAGGATAGTACCTGTGCTCGAGGCGTGAGAAGAATAAGTGGACTTATTTATGGTGTTCGAAATTCAAAAATGACATAAGATTTCTTTATCTTGAATTCATTTTAGACTTCTATTAACATTAAATTAACAACAAGAGTATTAAATAAAGTTAAAACATAAACTAAATCTATTGAAAAAAGTTTTGAAAAATGGCGTCTTCTTGGCAGGATGCCCAGGATTCAGGCAGTACCTATGTCAGCGCTAAATATCTATAGAAGGTATGTATGACAAAACTGCTTTCACGGGAATCAGCAATTTCCTCCTCAAATGCTTCTCGATTTAGGCAATTTAATTAGTCTTTGCTATGTTAATATTTTTTAGATAAAAGCCTGCTGTACAACAATTTACAAGTATTTTGGCGCTCATGTAAGATCACCCCTATAGAATTCGATATTCAACGTCTTCCATAGATAATCTGCAACTTTTTCTTCAAAATGACGTAACACGGCCTAAATACATAGCATTGCATTTCATTGTCATAATATTCTGTAATAATAGCTGTAGGTATTACGAAACTATTGACTTCATAGGTCGCGAGGCAACTGTCTCGCTGTGAACTACCATTACGCTAATGTGATACACAAGAAATATTGTTTCATTGTTATCATACACTTTTAAATGACGGTAGCATCTGTGACACAGATACATCAAACTTGCATTGACACTTAACACAATACAGATTTGAACCCACTATTGAAAGGTTAACCATATCTTTTGTACAATTAAACGAGTACATCTATACATTTTTTATACAACTTAGGTGACGACAAGCACACGGATGGAAAGCGGTCATCGGGGCGTCACACTCGCGCTGCCTACCCTGAAGGGGCCGGGGATTGGAGGAGATTGGGAGGATTGGAGGGGGTTGGTCCAAAGCAGAAGACTTTGGTCTCCCCACTGGCAGTACAGAATTCCTCCTAAGCCACCTTCTGGTGGCTAACGACTACCTACTTACCACCGCGCCGGAAACAACAACAAAAATCTATTCTTATCATTGATGAATGTTTTTTTTACTTTTTTATACAAATTCATCTTCGATGCTTTTCTCCGAGGTGAACGATTGACATTTATCTTTTCGTCCACGCGTTAGTTGAATATAAAGCACAATGTGCTCTTATGGTTTAAACATCAGTTTAAGTAAGAACTACTTTCTTTTTATCAATATTCTTTGCAAGATTCGTATTTAAATAGCAATCAGTAAGTGGATCTTACTTTAACCAACAGGTAGGTACTACGAAGTAGGTTAATTAAGAATTACATAGAAACGATATGTCGCAGCCAACTGGTTGAAATGACCAGGTAATTGAACGTATAGGCATCATTACCATATTTCATATTGTACTTAGAAGGATGTGTAGATCTAAAAAAACGGCCCATATCTCACATTCTCAAAAAGATAACTTTCACAGTTAGTTTTTAATTATTAGTTCATTAACTTCAGATATTCATACGAAAATTGTATAAATAATTAAGTAGGAGGTTAATCACACTATTTATCAGACCCTGGACTGTTATAACCGTCTTATAAACTTTAAAACTAATTTCATTTTGAAATATATTTTCACATTAACGTTTTCGAGTCATCATTCAGTTCCTCCCAGCAGCTGTGAGTATTGAGTACGCAACGATCACAAATCGCCGGTTAATTTGAACCTTCAGGATCCTTACCACTCATCCAAGCGAGAGAGATGGTGCTTTACGTTGTGTAGAGCACTATCTTTCTCGCTCCCATTTGTTTCTATTGTCTCCCGTTGTACTAAGGAAGGAAGTGGATTTGTTATATTTCTAAATCCAAGGCAAGGTTCCAAGACAGTTTAACTTTCCCTAAGACTTCCCGATTACAACAATCTTCCCGAATGTCGTTAAATGATGGGCAGCATCTATGCTAAGATATTAACCTATCGAGACTCGCACACCTACCTTTATTCAGTTTATAGGTATTCACTTCATGCTCTCGTAATTATTTTGTTTATTCTACTGTGCGTGCCCTCAATAAAGTTTTTTCTATTACTCGGTGTGTTCGTAGATCACTACTGTTGATCCTTATGTACCAGAGTTACAGTAGTGGGAATGAAGATGGGATTAGTCCCATAAAAAATTCTCTCTCGCTTGGCTGAGCGGACCTAAAAACGGTTTCAAGCGCGTCGCGTCGCCGTCTCGTGGTGAGGCCCCCAACGATAAACTCGATTACCGTTGCGACACACCACACCACATTGGATTATCACTGCAAAGGCAAACGTTGGCACTTGCGGCCAATGCTGCCCTAATTATGTCAAATTTTATTTTTAAAAGTAAACTAACAGTTCTTGCGAGATTAAAAACTGGATTAAAATTTAAATTCTTATCTAATTTACTGCACTGTAAAAGTTGCTGTGTTATGTACGAGCTGTTGCCCGCGGCTCCGCCCGCGTGAACTTCTAAGTTGGGCTTGGCCTCTATGTTTTGGTGACGATTACCATTATAGTGAATTGAACCTCTACAAACTACACAGTGTACAGCCTACACAAACAAACCTACTAAAATACTGTGTATATTTAAATACCTACAAGAGGCAAAAAAATCGTATAAGTACCTACATCTAAAATTATCATACAAAGTTCGGATACGAACTGAGATGATTAACCGCCTTAAGCTCCTTTTTTTGCTACTGCCGAACAATAACGGCTTTTATTCGCCGACTATTACGTAGTGCCGTACCTACTTTTTTATCGGTCTATGAGTATCTCGAAGGAGTTATTAACTATCAGTTGAACTGTAACCGAGTGTTTCGACCCGTTTGAGTTATGGCAACACATCATTCGGTATAACAGACTATTATAACATTAGAATAAATGAGCTGTATGGAGTCTCACAAAGATTTTGCAAAAAGAAAGATTTGAAAACTGCCCCTCGAATCGTGTACTTACAGGAATGCCCAAATGTTATACCTAATATCGTTACACATTTTACAGAAACGTAAGAAAGCAGACATGTTTGTATTTCAAACTTACATGTGCTGATAATTCCTAATTTAAGTGAAAAAAAAACTAAGTAGGTACTTACTTACTTATTACTAAACTAAGAATTCGTAAAAATGATCCCTGGAATCAAATTTGAATAGAATGAAAGCCTGAGAATCTTCAAGTCACGAGTGAATAGGTTCCTTCTAGGTAAACGTCATTCATCGTTAGCCTCATCGTCACTTACTACCAGGTGAAAAATAGAGGTCAAAAGTAAAAAAGTTCATGAATTAATAAAAATTAAACCTACGTATTTTCAATCGGTCCAATTTCGACATAATTTACATCACGGTTAGCTCCAGACACCTGACAGTAGGGATTTATCACAAGTATAAAAAATCGTACCTAGGTAGGTACTCGTAACTACAAATTATGCTAAGCTGTAACAACACATTTACTGCCAAGAAAATTTGCTAACTTCACCAGTAAGTGGGCCAATCTTAGCTCAAATGTTTGTTATCAAGTAGATACCGCGGTGATATGAAACATGAAACTCGGTCAGATGCAGGAAACCACCGGCGCCGGCTGCGATCTGGACCAACGACGTATCAAAGATCCAACTCATCTTCACATAAGTACATGTATGCCTTGAGGCGAAGCCTTGAGATTATTTTTATATTGTGAATGGATAACTAAGGATTGATCTAAACGTACTGTATATCAATCAGATCGAGGATATTTTGAAGAAAACGGCCACATCAAGATTACTTGCAACCGGTGAGCAAATATAGTTATGAAAACAATTATGAAAGTAAGCCTGGAATTCTTTACCAGCTCACGTGTTTCCTTCCTCATACAGTCCCGGGTCCTTTAAGCGGGGCGTGAAAAAGCATTTGATGAGGCCGTCAAGCTGAGAGCCACCATTTTGGCACTATCGGTGTTTGCAATGGTGACTCCCATTCCAGAGACTTTGCCTCAGCTTACCATCAGGCGAGGTGAAGTCATGTTGACGTGACCGACATAAAAAAAAAAAAAAAAAAAAAAGTAAAAGTAGCACACACAGTGAGGATCGTTTGATTAAATAAAATTTTAAGAAAACCTACCGAGTAATTAAATTGAATTATTTCTAAATTGCAGTCAATAGTATAAGAAGTACAATAACGCTTCTTTGTAATCAACAAACAAGCATGTACATAAGCGTTAGAAGCGTTACAATGTAACTTGACACGAACTTCCTAATTCTGTTTACATTCATACGATTACTTATTTGACTTTTAAAACAATTGAAACTCGCTTTCACGTACATACAAAAATTCTTCAGCCCGCTTATTGCTTCGAAATATAGGTATGCGAACCCAGTAATTAGTAGAGATTATTTGTAGCAAGAGGAGATGTAGTAAGCTATCTCGAAGAGCGATACCTATGCTCGGGCCCTTTCCGTACGTTAGTACTATTATGTATTCTGTGCTGTAAGTAGCAGCATTGCTGTGAAACCAATTACAACATCACGATGGCAAGATCGACACAAGAGAAGAAGAATCTCTTTATTTCATTTCTTATTCAAATTTCATTAAAATTGGAGTTTATAGGAGTACATTTCTCACAAACGGCAAGGACATTACCACAAAAAAGTAGACCCCATCTTCAGACTTCTGCCACGAACAGAGTGTATTCAACAATATATGTTTCTTCAAGTACAAAGAGATACCTCTCAGCCCCAGCAGTTCGATAACTCGCTTCGCTTTGTAGTGCTCCAGACAGTCAGTGATTAAACAAATTTGTATAGGTTTGTGTAGAGCACAGATGTACTTGACACTGTCTAGACTTCAAAGACTCCCTTCGCTTCGCATTCATGTATAAAGTGCTCATTCGCACACGCCAATTGCGTTCCCAGTTAGTTATTAGATACCCCAGGATTTAAATGTTTTGTTCGAAGAATAAGATAATTTTTAAATTACGTACACACACAGCCTTTGGGGTAGACTTGAGACGATCCTGTCATACCTACGCCTTTCGCTTCATCCATGTTCATAAATACTTGCCGATTGCGGGTACTTTTAACTCGTCGTTTCCATAAATAGACCTTTACTTGCCCATTTATTTTGTAAAATGCCAATCTGACTCCAGACTGCCATAATGTAAACAAAACAATTTATATTATGGCAGTCTGGATCTATTTCTATCAAAAGTATAGAAAAGGAATACTTAAATTCTTAATCATAAAAACATATTTATCATTGTTAAATCGACTAGAACTTCGATTAATCGACTTCAAAATACACAATATGCATTTGATAGTTAGCATTATTGTGTTTCAACCAAAGACGCCAAAAGCTAAGTACAATAGATTGCACAATTCAAGTGAGTGACTAACGATTGAAACAGACAAAGCGTTACCTGGTGGTTTGTGATAATATTGATTCATCAGCTGTTTAAGGAACACGCCTAATCTAGTAACTAAGTGACATACTTGTTATAGTAATTCGCTTTGGAATAAAGGCACTCCTCGAGTTAAGTCTTTCCGACTTAGTCGAAGGGGTTACGCCAAAGATATTAACTCTATTTCTTAAAAGATATCAATTGATTGGATTTAGGTCATCATAAACGAATGTACTGTAAACTGTTCGTAAAAGACATGATGCTGTAATGCTGTGTAAAGACTGCATGTAACGGAGATGCGTATGTAAGCTAGATGTGTGACGAGAATAAACCGAATAACGAATAAATATAATAGAGACACTTTGAAGGTTGAACCAGTGAATGAAAAATTAGGAATAAAGTAGCTTTCATGGACAGCTACGATACTAATATTACGATAAATGATAAAAGTGACGTTAAAAAGGTTTACAGTAAGAAAGTAAAGGGCTACAAGAGCAGAGATAGACTCAAGAAAAAACTTATGAAATGAGTGAAAGAGGATATGGTAATGAATAGAGTAACTGAGGAAATGAAATCTGACAGGAATTTATAAAGGAAAATGGCGACCGCGAATAAATTAGGGCAAGGGCAAGCAGATGATGTGGTAAACTGTTGTTCTCGGCAGACTGCGGGTGGGAGATCTCACATTTACATGACTGCAGAGAGAACACAGAATTATATTATCTAACAATTTTTAGCAGCTAACTGTTGAATATAGTTTCGGTTTCAAATAATAGTATTACCAAGCGAGTGTCGAAAATCGTAGTTCCTAATAGACAAGTTACACGACCGATCGTGCAAACGTTGCAAAATTGTACTAGCTATTTATGTAATGCAAGTCTTATCTACTACCCTCGTCATCTTTTAATTTAATCTTGTAGGTATTAGTGTAAGCTCAGCAATTGTTATTTCACTTGCCGAGTTATTTTTACAAGCAATTGTTTCGATTATGAAACAATGATGTTTGCAAAATAACTGTACCTACAACTAACAAAGAATCAAACTAGAGAAAGCTGTGTTGAGAACTGAATGGAAGAATGATTTGATTTATTGAATAGCCAAAAAAAATCAACTAAAAGCGACTTATAAGATTATGATAAATAAGTATTCGATATTGAATATCTATGGTGTTAAAGACGCCAACTGTCGAATTTCAAATTAAGAACATCCGGTGTAACGGGTGTGTTCTAAGGAAGCGCACTCCATTAATTCTGTTGGCATACAGTAGCAGCACTGATTCTCCACGCTTTGTAATATAATAAGACAAAGATATTGATTAAGACATTTTACATTATTAAAAGTTGAATGTCTGGTTAGTAAACAGGTAGTGTTACCCAAGAAAATGTTCTGACGTTTTTATCTCTCATACATTCTTGGCGGAGATAAGCACAATAATTACCAAGGAAATAACCTATGCTTAATGATGTAACTCAACGAGTAAGCAGCGAATTGTTCGTGTGTTCTTGTTTTGGGTCTGACTTGGTGACTTGAGAAGGTAAACAACTGCGCGTCCTCTAACCTCTAACTTTGTCGTGTCACACGACTATGGGAACCGTTACAATAATGTTCTAAGTTTAACTAAATTCAAAAGGGTCCTATAAGCGGGGCGTGAAAAAGCATTTGATAAGGCCGTCAAGTTGAGGGCCATCATTATGGCACTGTCGGTGTATGTAATGGGGACTCCCTTTACTTTACTTTTAGCTTACCATCAGGCGAGGTGAATTATATTGACGTGACCGACATAAAAAAAATAAGGATCTACCTACCTATTGATAATGTGATTTTTCTGTGTGTAGCCCCATCAAGTCGCTCACTTCACTTACTAGCTGGTGGCAGACGAGGCTTTGATGCAGGCTTTCCTCGCGAGGCAGGTGGGTCAGACTACCATTAGCTGATAGTTGATGTTATATCAGCTATCAACAGGAAAGTCCAATTAAAATTGGCGCAAAAGTTTCATCTGCTTTACCCTTTCATTCAATGACTTGGGTAGTGGTTCTTCAGCCATTCGGTTGAATGTCAGAGATTAATTTACGACCTAGGAGTTCCATTAAGTAGCCAATCGAACTAGATGACTGCGACATATTTATAATATATACTTGCCTGCATGACTTAATTAGGTGGTCGTATAAGGGGCCCACCTAGTGGGTAGTGGGTTGATGACTCACCGTCTGTCAGAACTATAAAATATTTAGTGTTGAATTTAATTAATTTATGAAAAAGGGAGCTTTTTAATTGGAGCTATCGGTGTAGTCTTCAAATCCAAGACCTTTTTTTGTTTTGTCTGTCAATTTGTTTGTCTAAACTCGACCTGGAGGCACTGCAGCTTACTTCATCCTTAAGGGTGAAAAATTCCAATACACTTGTAGCTACATTTATTTATTTCTAGCCAAAATTCTTCTGGCATCTTGTAAATGGAATAACCAGATTCTTGCCTCAAAAATGATGGGACTTTCATACACCCAAAGAAATAATGATCTCTTACTTTAACACCTTAGGGATAGAAATTTTTAAAAATGCCAATAGGTATACGTGTACGTGTACCACATTTATTTCCAAACATTTATAGCAGTCGTTACGAGTAGTTGGAGCCCTAAAAAGTCCAACAACAACGGTCTAGCTGCAATGCTTCGATATCGCCCATTGGGTTGTGAAGGTCTGATGGCAGTCGCTTCACGGAAAATATCAAGATCCAGCCAAATCCGCAGTTAGGACTGGTAAAGCGGACCCCAGACTCCGAGGTGAAAGCTTTGGATGCGACTAACGCTAGATTAAAGAAGAAGAAGGTAGGTAGGTAAATATTAAATAAACTATCATGTTCCTTATTTCAAAAATAACGGTCGGCCTATTAAACGCAGTCTCCGTCAGTCGGGACATAGTGTTAATTATAATTAAAAAAAAAGTTATGATACATTCAAACTTGACAGGTCTGTCAGAAGCCAGATCAGTCACATCACTAAGTCGAAATCATTATCCGACTCGTGACAATTGAAAGTATTTCGACGAATCGTGCCCACCGTGGGCCGATCATCCCGTGATCACGGATCGTGAGGAGACGTTCAAGATTTTAGGTTGATCAAGTGTTGCATTAGGTAGGCTAGGTACCTACACTTGTCGATAAGTCCGGATTTGCTCAACGCGACACGATTTGGAGATCGGAAACGCGAGAGGTTCGTGATTCTGTGCAAAAAATGAATTCCAATCTAAAGCGTAAAAGCGTGAATTATACAGAAAAGTTATGAACTATGTTAGGAACCTAGGTACCAAGTCAGCGCCCAAAGTAGATGACCATTTTCAGATTTTCAAAATTCGTATTTGGGCAAAGTAATTAAACACCTATGTGTTATGGAAAATACTATTTAAATTAAGTATTTAAATTAAGTATTATATGGATTAAAATAGGTACCTATAACAAAACCTAATTTTTCATTCGGATTTTTTTATTTTTAATCTGTGCAATCATTATCTACTTTTGACGCGGACTGTACGTATCGACGCGATTTTGATCTGGGATCCCGCTTGTCTAAGCTAACCTTTTTTGCAAGTAGGTCCTTTCTCTCGGTGGATGGTGATGATGCCCTAGGCATAATTCACACCAAGCTGGAATTCACCAGTGAAAATGCGTTCAACAAAACTAGGCTTTCACATTTTAAATGCACTTCAGATATCATTGACTAATAGGTAATTAATGCAAGTTTATGTTCAAATTATCATAAATACCATAACACTTAAGTCTAGGTATAGTACCTACCTATATGAGTCTTAAAGGCGGCACCAAGACAAGTTCTTGGTCATTACTGCAATATAATACAGTCCAGCCTCTACTCTAACAGGTATATTTGCGTAGGTACTATACCTACCATATGTTTGTGATTAACTGAAAAGCCAACCAAACAAGAAAACTTTACTCGAGCGGTGTTGCCGAAGTGAATAAGTTCAATAACCTATCAACTGGCAGTTGATGCTATAATGATACCTTTCTAAACAAATACCTAGCAACTAAACACTCCTACCTACTCTTTATTCGGTACAATGATGAATAACAAATTACCATTCTAATTAGAATCACGCAACATTATTAGAACACACCTGTTATATTTTATTGTAATAAATGTATTATTATCGCTCGCATTCCACCTACATTGGTATTTATAAAGAGAATGATTGATCACGTAAAGTTAATACAGTGTATGGTATGAAGCAATCAGAGGTAGGCAATAAACGCGACTCACTCACTGCACTCACCCATAAGTGGAAATGCTGTGGAAACCAGTCTTTTCTCACCCTAGGGAATCCAAAACAGTCCACTTAATAGTGCAATATGTAAATTTCACCAACACTATACGTTCGCTCTGGACCTCCTTTGTCTCCAAAGTAAAAAAAAAACACACACAGAATAAATTATGAAAAGTTTTGAAAACTCACCAAAAAAATCCTCCCAAGTCATAGAATGATCAGAATCACCAGTCGCAGCACCGTCCATCTTCAAACACTTGTTATGAAACGCTAGCTAAACATTTTCAACTTACTAGTAATAATAACACAAAAAATAGTTTTATTTCTATGTCACCAAACACAACTGATTACATTTTTTGTTTGTTGATAAACAAAAACGCATCGCGTTCGATACTCTCGCGGCAGCGGGGCAACGAAACGCACGGCCTCACGCTCAGCGGCTGATTCGTGAATGAATGAAATGAAAAAGTTTGTTCCCTTACGGGCTACGGTCTACGGCATCGTGCATTGCATCTATCCCTCAGCCGGCCGCGGCCGCCCGCACACAAGCTTCTCTCGAGTTTATCTTTTGCTTGCTCAACTAATAAGCATTTTGTGTGTGGAAGTTTCCTGTGTATTTACATCTACATACCTATATGTCGCGTCGTCGTTGTGAAACTGCATCTAGATAAGATGTTAAAAGAATAGCCACAGAACAACAACCTAGAGCTTAGAACAAGATGTTTTTTATGCCAATGAAGTATACTCAGTTGAATTATCACTTATCACAACAAAATGGGTGAATTTCTCGAGTTTTGAGAGTATAGCCACAATTATTTTGTGTTCTGATGAATACTGTTTCAAATTAATGCACTTACACTTTAACGGGTTCGATTCCCGCATGTAACACTTGTTATCAGTTCTGTCAGCTGATAATTGCAACTAGAAAATATTATACTTTCTTAATGTAGAAAGTATAATGCATAATGTCATTATTTCGGAGTAGGTAACTTTTATATCTAACTTGATAAATGTTAAAATATTCTTGAATAAAAGATCTTCGGGGCTCAAGCCAACCTCACAAGCTGATGCACCTGCTAATTGACGGAGGAGACTCTAGTGCAGGCAGTCCCAATCCAACCCTGAAAAAAATTCAGGGTTAGATTAGGAGGTCAGACAGCAGTCGCTCCCGTAAACGACAAAACAAACCAGCAAATGGAAGAACAACGCTCCAAGCTTTGAATGTGACTGGGATTGGCGATCAAATGAAGAAAAGAGAACTCTGTTTGATGTTTAGTTTTAATACACACATTAAATAGGTACCTACATCATAATCAAATATTTTAACTAAATCCAGAAACAAGTTTGTCCATGTTTATAAGGAAATTAGGAATTTGTAGGAATAGCGATCTATGCTCTCCCTGTTTTTTTTATATCTGCCAACTCAGACCCACTCAGACCAATAAAAAAAAGCTAAGCACATCATAATAAATGAACTCTGTGACTTTTTTTTATAAAGTAGTTGTAGGTATGTTTAACTCTCAGCTGTTTTATATAACCTCTTCAATATTGGTAAAATAACTGTTTCAGATTTCAATTTACAGGTATTTATAGCAATAGGTGCCTTCTTCCAGCTCAAAAAAGTTAACATTAGTTACGCATTATTTGAAAGCATTACTACATTATTTACTTAAGGCTTTGCCAAATAAGTAAAAACAACACAATCTTGCTTAAATTCTGGGACCGGCCCGTTAGGCCGTGCCGTAAGCCAACGAACATTTTTGTAATTTTATGAGATGACAACGTAATTAGTCGATATTCAAATAGTTTTTATTCACATTTGACCGTTATAGAGATGTTTGTAATGTAATTAGGCGATTATATTTATCAATACAACTTAGTACTCAATAATAGCAACCCGGCAGCAGCGGCTGGCTTCATGTGCTGGATGCACATGAAGCCAGCCGCTGCTGCCATGGCCATGGGATAAGATTCCCTAAATAAAATATTTAAAAACATATTTATGTCAATTAAATATGTTTATGGGAACCAATTTCTAAATTCATGACATCCTCCCTGATCATGTCCTCTGAAATAATATGACCTCCATCCCTGAACCTTTTAGTGGATGGAAGACCTAATATTTAAAGGTTTCATTTCAACTATTCCACCAATGCCATTTTTGAGCTTGGTAAATAGTTAAAAGTACATTACTTTAATGTACTTAAATTACTACTTTTTGATTACTATGCTAGACGTGTCAATTTACTTACATTCTAAGTTTACGAGTCTTATCTTACGACTTACGTAATTTTTACTTGATTTGAAAATGTAATAAAATAAAAAGTTGTTTTAAAATTTAGTAACTCGACTAAATTTTGCTCCAAGCCCTGATTCATCCATGGTCATGCCCGTCCCTAGTAACACAAACAACATGGCGGAATTTTGATCAGTTGTTATGTTTCGTAGAATTTTTTATACGACCTGTGGTATTTTTTCGTTAAAATATTTCAATAACAATTGTATTCCTGTATGTATTTACAACGTTAAACAGTCTCCTTCAACTTTCAATACTTATATATGAGGTTTTCATTGGATCTAGGAGTTCCTGTGATATGACTTGGTAAGTGCACTTTCTGTTGGAAATAACGGATAATTTCATTATCTTGTCACATTAACGAGCACGTTGCAGTTTATTAAATTAATATAGTAATGTAATGTAACTTTGATACCATACCTAGGTGCATCCACAGCTGCGATTGCGTTGAAATCTAAATGCAAAAGAAAGTCATTGAGCTGAATAGATTACGATAATCTGGATGTTTCGCTATGCCGCGGCGCGGAACAGAGATAGTACAGCTGCCCTTACCTCCTAAAAAGAAAACAAAGGTCACAGAGGAGCCTCCGAGTCTAGATGCGAGTTATTGTGACGATGAGGCTTTGCCCCCCGGAATTGTGTTCACTGATGTGCTGCAGAAAAAGTGGCGGATTGGGAAGCCTATAGGTAAGTGAAAACCATCAGAAACATTAGTATCACTTCTCTATAATTCTCAAGACATTGCCATTTCCAAGCATTATAGAATACCTACTGTAGATATAGAATTAAACCACTTTTGAAAGTATTTATATCATGTGAAACACAAACACCTAGTTGTAGTAACACTAGTAAGATTTATAATTACATTTACTTATGTTTGTATATCTTCAATGTAGAAAGTCTCTTTTACAGGACATATTTCCATCATTATGGAGGCAATTTCTTTCTAGAAAATTTCAATTTTACAGAGCCTAAACTATCAAACCTAACTTAACATAATGAATGCACAGAACTATAAGCACAAAGGAAACTCAGTTTTGAGCCTAACAAATCTGATAATATAAAATTAATTCACCATTTATGTACATATCAAATACACTGATCAACTTAATCATTACTAGTCAAATAATTGAAATAGCACGCTTTACAAACCAGATTACCCCAGATAAGTCTCTGCTAATGGCTAAGTCTTTCAAAAAGTGCATTTTGACTAAAAATAATTGCAGGATTTAACAGAATTGACCATTCCTCAACACTAGAACCTCATTTCATTACTATATCATCATTAGGTCCATCCATACATATTCGATTTTTATGGTAATCTCGTTTCTCCCTTTTGACATAGGACAAAGTAGGTAGTCATAAAGTATTTACATAGCAAACTTGAGACTTAGTCATTTGAAATGTATCATACTTTTAACACTTATTTCATAACCATGTTTGTTATGGCGCTCTATGTTGACTCACTAACAACACTTGCAATAATAAATTTCTCAGTAACTAAACTTGACTAAAAACATCCTGTAAAACTTATATAGATCTCACTAAAGTGTTATAATTTGATAATGTATACATTATAAGCAGCTGATTAACGGACAAGACCCTGACACAGGCTTCCTTTTCAAGAGTGGTCAAATGGCAGTAGATTCTGTAAAAACCAACTTTAAAATATCCTTGATCTGATTGACATAACATGATGACCTTCACTGGCTTACCCTTGCCTCGTAAATCCATTTTGTACATCTTCTCTGTATCCAAACTATCTACCAAATTCATATTTATTCTTTCTTAATTTCTTACTCAATTGCCATCTTTCACTTGAAATGACAATAATATCAATTTTTGTGTCTATTATTTGTCTTGTGGTCAGTCAGTGAAGCAGACGTGGTGAAGTTATGTAGCGGGTGAGGTGCTACTGTCAGTGCAGAACTTCCCTTTTTATAGTCCATTGTCTTGCTGACTCTAGACATGAAAGATTTTTTTGCTACAAATGCTTTCGGGGAATAATGACTAATGTCAAATAAAAAAAAATTGTAGGTATAATCGCCATAATGAAGGAATATCAATTGCTATCTACACCAGTCTTACTTTATCAAAACAAGTCTTACAGTACAAATGAAAGTCAAGATAATATTCATACAGGCATATTTTATAGAAATTATGCAAACTGCAGTACTTACAAAGAATGTGTATTAACAGCTCATGTCACAGAGAGAAAACTTGTTTCAAACTAGACAGACCACTTTTAACTACTCAACGCTCTTGAGTTGCATGTTATTTAACACAGGTTTGTATAGGTACCCATATCACCTGTCTTTACTAAGATAATATTGATCATTTATTTTTCTTACATCCAAGAAATATTTGTGTAGTAATGTACTTTTCATTTACGAAATTCGGCGAGGCAATGAAATAGTTTTATTGAAATGTGAATCTTTTATTTTCGGACTAGCTTCGTACTCGGTTTCATACGGGGTTTATCTAAAAAAAATCCCTGAATTTTCCTGAATTTTTTAACCATATTTAACGCTAAGAAATTTTGCGATACATTTTTCATCCATTGGCGCGCAAAAGATTGATTTTGATTTAATTTATAGTTCAGGCTATCTTATTTATTATTAACACCTAATGTTTACATTTCAGGTAGAGGCAGCTTTGGCAGAATATACCTGGCCTCTGACGATGTGGACAAAGAAGTCACAAAGCTAAACGCTAGATATGTAGTTAAGATAGAACCACACACTAATGGGCCACTATTTGTGGAGATACACTGCCTCATAAGGACAGCACAATCGTCACAAGGTAAATTTTATAGTACACATCTTAACTATTATGAAATTACTTAGAAGGTTTTAAGTCTGAAGAAATAAAACCGCATCGAAATTTGTTCAGTAGTTTTGCATCCGTTGCAAACAACAAGAATGAAAACAAAATTATTTTTGTGTTTTTACAATCGTTCATATAACATAATACCAAAGTTACTACTACTATTTTTGCAAAAGTGCGTTTTTTATTTGGAAGAATTTCAACAATAATTTTTTTTTTTTAATTTCAATGATACAGCCAGGAATTTGCTTTTTAAGCACATTGTATGGTCTTCTTTCGTCACTAAGATGATATATTTAATGTTTGTATTCTGATTGCAGTCAAAACATGGCGTCAACAAAACAAACAAAAACGCATTGGTATGCCTGTCTACATCGCAAGTGGCTCGTTCACAGATGACAACACAAACACAAAGTATAGGTTCCTCGTCCTACCGCGCTATGACATAGATCTTCAAAAATTGATATCTAGGACCAAAGTGTTAGATCTAAAAAATGTTCTAGTACTTGCCATACAAATTTTAGATGTGTTAGAGTACTTACATAATCAAGGTTACACGCATTCCGATATTAAAAGTTCCAATTTGATGCTCGGTTTCGATGGGCCAAGAATAGGCAAACCCCCTGTAGTAAGAGTTTCATCCTCATTCCAGAAGGATACTAAAGAAGTAGCTATGCTATCTGGAAAGCATCGAAGGGCTAAAGCTACTAAATCGAGAACTTCTAATTATTATGATGATGAGGACTTCATCATTAAAGACTACAAAAGTGCATCAAATTCAGAAGATAATACCGACAGTGATAAAAGACTTGCTAATGTTAAGAAGAAGTTGAGAAGGATTCTATCGGACAGAGATAGTAGGACCTTGCATAGACATCATGCATTTAACCTTAGACAGCTGTCCAACTGTGTCAACTATGAAGATATGAGCAGCTCTGTATGCTCAGACCAGTCATATCAAAAACTCCTGGATGATTTTGGTGACAAAAACCTTATTCGAACTACAAAAGAATTCCAGGAACAATCTAGAAAAAGAAATTCTAGCGATAAGGGTGATGCTGAACATCTTGATGAGATTTATCTAGAAGCTGTTCTTTCACAGTCTAATGGGCAAATATACTTGTTAGACTACGGACTAGCTTCCAAATTCTTAGACTCGGATGGAAGGCATAAGGATTTTGGAATGGATGCAAGAAAAGCCCATGATGGGACATTAGAATACAGTTCAAGAGATTCTCATATTGGAGCCCATTCAAGAAGATCCGACCTGGAAACCCTTGGCTACAATCTGCTGGACTGGTTGACGGGCACTTTGCCTTGGAAGACAACTGAAGTTTTGTCTGAACCAGATTTAGTACACGCACTGAAGAAAAACTTTATGAATGACAAAAAAACACTTCTCAAAACATGTTTTAAGACTGAATTCTACCCTCAGTTTATGGAGAAATATCTAGAATACATCACAAGTCTTGACTTTAAGGAAAAACCTGATTATGATTACTGTAGAAGTTTATTTAGAAGTGAACTGTTGAAAAATGGCTGTACCAGTGATAAGGATATGTTATTGAACTTCGCTGAACCACCTATGTCGCCAATGAACCGCAATAAATTATGTTATTCTAAGAGATTCGGCAGAAAAAATACTCCTCCTAATTTTCTTGCAAGAAATGGAATCAAAAAAGCGTTTGAAAGAGAAAATGTTTGTTCTCTTGAAAATGATTTAAAGTTAGAACTTTTGAAGCAAACCTTAAACAATTCTAGTGATGGTATCAGAAAACCTTGTGTTTCTAGAAATTTCTTTATATCAGATGCTGATTTAGTAGCCCGTCTAAAAAAGTCTCTGATGCCGCACGACATTTTTGGCAAAAAATTATCTCCTAAAAATTTACGCTCTAAAAAGAAACCAATTAAGAAGCGTCGAGGTGTAAAAACCCATAGAAATAGTATCGGAAAGTTCGGAAACTTCATGGGATCGGCACGGCAGTTTACGTGGGCGGAAATTTTAGCTGGCAACCCAGAAGATATTATTAGGAAAGATCGCAACACAGCAGCTGGGAGTACGGAATACGATGATGATGATGACACGTGCAAGTACAGAATCAGAAAATTGTCCAATGCATCTGAAAGTAGCGACTCCCATTTACAGTCACCATTGATGCAGAAGGATTACCTGCAAGATATGAACCTGACTTATGCAATGAAAGAAGTGTTAGCTTCGTTTAAAAGGAAGGTTGCTGGCAAGCCTAAAGAGCCAGAAGATCCTATAGAAGGCTTAGAAGGTTACACACCTGCAATGATTAAAGTATATAGAATTAAAGAGAAAAGAGAGGCAAAGGAGAGATTAGAAGCTTTGAAACAACAGGCAGTTGCTAAGAAAGAATCTGTTCAAGTTACAACAAGATGTACTAGGTCCACGAAAGCCAAGGCTGTTCCGATATCTAGTTCAAGAGTAACCAGGCAAAGAGGTAGCGCTGAGAGTGGTAAATCTGTTGACGTAGAAGTTATTCCTAAGAGCAGTAGAACAAAATCTAAGAGTAACAAAAAGGTTACAAATGGAAAACAAGAAATTAAGGAATCGCCACCTGAAAGTGTGAAATCCGTACCGACATTCAAAACAAAAAGTAAGATATGTTTTTTTATATTTTCCAGTTAGCTATTTTGCTGTTTCACTATCTGTTTACGTGCCCTTAATGACACATTCTCCTTCATTCAAATCCGTACTCTGGTTGCATCCAAAGCTTCCATTTTGGGGCCCAGGGAGGCATCTCCTCCTGAGGGGGCCATCTCAATCCTGGAGATGGCCCAGGTCAGCCAAGATGCGAGAGAAATGGTTATCTTACACCCCGCCACTCGAGACGGCGTGCAGTTTTAGTCGGTTTGATTCCGATATAACCGCCACGCTGGCCGCAGGGGTAGTATCCGTGGGGATTTCCGCACGAAAAAAGAGGCCTCTCACTGAGGTCCGTGGGAAATACCTTTTGGGTCACCTTCCACCCCAGTGCTCGAAGATCTGAGATGGCGTGGGAAGAGGAATATTTATGTTTTGATCTGTCAACAGAATCTCACAATATTTTTTTTTTATTATTTTGCAGAAACATCATCAAGAAGTCATAGCACCCCCGTTATTAATAACAGAAGGAGGTTGAGAAGCAGTAAACGCAAAAAGTAATAATAGTTTCATAGAACTCTGGTCAATGAGACCTCTTATGATTTTTTATTTAAATTAGTAGGTGACCAGCCAGGTGCTAACTTGCATTTTTAACGAAACCAAATAAAAATAATATTTTTTTGAATTTGCGTTTTTCATAAATTGAAATATATTAATTATATTTCTCTTTTATTTTGAATTTGTTAAAAATGCATGACACCTGACTAGTCATCAAAGATTTATAATATTTTTGGTATACCATAAACTTGAAACACATACAAACAAAAATTAACTAAATTATATCTAAAAAAATCCAGTGATATAAAAGCCAGTAAATGAACACTCCAATGTATAATATTAACGATAAATAGAATAATTATACAAGCATTTAATTAAGGGAAGTGACATTTTTGATGTCAACGGCACATGTACCCCAGCTCTTGGGCATGTTTCATGCTTACTTGCTTGGCTGTTCCTAGTACTCAGTCAGTAGGAATATTCCCAGTACTATATCTACTACTTATCGGTAATTATAAAAGGTTCGCGGCTGTCCCCGTCGCGACTCGACAGTAAAACTTTCGGCTTTATGGTATACAAAAAAAAAGGTATAAATTCATTAAAAAAAGGTTATGATCCCGCGTGATGCATGCGAGATCATTACTTTTAGGACCGTGGATGAGTGACGCTTTTTTAAAAAATTGTTTAGAATAAGATTAATGTAGCAACCGCCTTAAATATTTTTTGTATTTGTGTCAAATCATTTTCTGGTAAGTAATACCTGCCGTTTTGTTTTTCGTCTATGAAATAAGATTGTTGGTGAAATCCCACCATTGTTTTTTTTTATTTTCTTTACAAAATTATGAGATGAATGATTTGAAATGAAACTGTGATTTTTATTTGTGTGACATAGAAATAACTGACTAAGCTACCACTATAATAAGTCGACTAATGTTTTCAAAAATACGGTTGCTCCATCCACCGTTAAAGTAACTTTAAAATTTTCTGTTGTGAGCAGTGATGGGCTTATGCCCGGACGCTTTGGCTCTGGCATTAATCGGGCGGATTGAATAAATGCCCAAAGTGGCAGGGCATAAACCCATCACTGGTTGTGAGTAAGGAGCCATAAAGAACCAGGGGGTCTACCATGTAACATTAATTCGAATCTTCGGGCCCGCGTGGAACACGATTTTAAGACGTAGCATTTAAATACCATGAAGTTACTTCATATTCGAATTAAAATTAGGCGGCACTAAGTGTCACATGCCGTCTTCGGACCCGATTGCTTGATAAATGCCTTACGTGGTACCAATTGCCCGAAACTGATGTTCGTGTCGTGGTAGGCCAACTGACCTCTAGTCTAGCTCATTATGACGGCGGAGTGATATTTTCTTGCAATTATAAAAGCCCGTAAAATGTCTATAAGAATTTGATTCAAAATGGGCTGTATTCGAATATCTTTTGCATTTAGTAAACTTAAAATTGTTTTCCTATGTATTTACGCAAGTAGTTTAGCCTATTTCCAAAAATTTTGGCTTTACGTTGTCTTGTGTTATTCCTCTTAGATCAATAAATAAATTTGTTTAAAGAAACTGTTTCATTTGAGTAAGAAAATAAGATGCACTCCTATTGACCATGGGCCAGGTTTCTAGATGGCCGCCTCTAGCGTGGGCACCACGGTGTCCCCATCCTGCCCCAGAAAGGTGAATGGAGCGCTCCTCACTCTGTCACCCCGGCCTGCTCCTGCTGGGGTGTCAGGTGGCCTCACCTGCCACCCTCAGGCTACAGCTAGACTCCCTACATTGTCCAGGACTTGTGCTAAGCAGCTAGGATACACATACTGGGTACAGTTTAAAAATTATTGGTACTCAAAAGACCGCTGTGGCTAGAGCAACAAATTAAAAAAAACAAATGTTAAGTTCAAATGTCAAAGTTGACAGTGACGTTATAAGCGATTTCGCTGATGCATGGGCGATGTGGTTATTTATTGTAAAAATATAATTAATTGCCTAAATTAACGCCGTGTCCACTACAGTGATAGTGACAGGTTGTGAAGGCAACGGTCTACTAGTTTGTGTTCATATAGAACATTTTATATTCATGACATAACCTCGAATTTTCTGCATAACATTCTTATTTAAATTCGTTTTGTTTTGAATTAATTATGGAAAGTGAAGATAAAAAGATTATTCGAGTTGGTTCACGTAAAAGTGAAGTGAGTAGCCGTTTTGTTTTTTTTTTTATCATTCAGTTGCATTGCAAATATTGCAATAGTAATATAATATCATAAGTTATCTCTTTTCAGGGCCACACTAAGCCTCAGAAATTTATTTAAACTAAAGCTACTGTTTTATAATTTTATATATTGCTTGAATAAATAAAATAGGCGCTTAACCGTAGTTTTAGGCTTGAATGAGCAAATTTGATATAATACTTCTGAACCTTAAGTCTTATCAGTATAATATTTTGTAAAATCATGCTTGTCTCGGCTACGTAATAAATACCTAACAACTATTAATACAATTTAGATATGTCTTCAAAGTTGTTTGTGTATATAATTATAATAGCCTATAATTTTGTACTGATTTTGGCTACTTTAATAGACTGAGATTTATATGGGAAATTCACATAAATCTCAGTCTATAATTTTATTCCTTTTGAATTAACCTAATTTATGTAGGTATAGGACCTTGTATAGTTTTTACTTGAAAATTAATCTTGAAGCTCTGTTAAGTGTGGTTTCTTTATTTTTTTTTAGTATATTAATTTTAGTTTTTAACTCTAATTCAATACATACACCTAAAATGTTTACTTCATATGGAGTTATATTTACAAAGCACTTGCAGATTTCAAATAATTTGTAATACTCACTAATAATCAAGTTTAAACCTAGTAGCTTACTGCCAATGCAGCTCATTATAAATAAACTCATCAATTTTATTTCACATGCTATTGTCACTTTTTAAAAAAGTTTGTTATTCATAAACTATAATGCTTTTCTTCTGTTGCAGCTTGCTCTCATTCAAACTAACTTTGTCATTGACAGTCTGAAGAAAATATACCCAGATAAGGAATTCACTATAGGTAATTTTACTTAATTAAACAATTTTAAAGACAAGAAATGTTGGTCAGATGCCAACGGCAGGGATGAGAAATTCCTTGCAAACTGAGATTGTATTGTTCATCAAGGCAAATTTACTATGATGATGTTTTAATTAATAACATACTTGGAATTATTAAAATCTGCATTTTCATGTTCAATGACAAAAAATAGCCCATAGTAAATTAGTTGCTTGGTTTATTATAATTTTTAATTTAATCATTTTGGCTGGGCTAAATTGTGTTAGAGAGTGTGTTCCTGTAGGTATTGTATTGGCCAGGATTTGAGATCTCTTGATAGTAAAGTTGACTACTTAAACGCTATGCGGCCCATAGGATTTGTCAAAAATTATATGAATAATGCAAGAAAATATTCTTATCTACTCGAAGAAAAAATCTATCAGGCTACTGGCTAATACATATATGGTGACATAAATAAAATTGGAATTTATCTTTAATTGTTTTTGAACTTTATCACTCACAACCAGTCAACCAGTGCAACCACTATGCATTTTTTAAAATCTTCAAATTTAGAATTGTTCATGTAAATACTACCTACTCCTTATTTACACAAATCGACGATCTCTTTGTCGTTACGGTAGAGCGTTTGATTGCTATGTGGCCGGTGGGTCACAGGTTCGATTGCCGCTCTCTGCAATCATTTATATGCATGACGAATGCCGTCTTGCTCGGCAAACAGTAGGTTATCCAACCTACAGTACCTATACTTTTTTGGAGCAGTATGTTTACTACCCGTAAAAAGTTAAAAAACTTCGAGTGACTGCTCGCCCGAAAATCATGTGGCGAACATATACGTCAACTCTTTTACGGGCTTTTCCACCTTGACTGTCAAGTTCAAATACCTGGTGTTGCGTGTGGGGCCAAAGATTTTTAACTCAATTTTAGCTGCTGCATTGTCATACCGACAGATACGCTGTTCCAGATGAGGTTGGTTTTGCCCTCCAAGAATTTAATGAGGCTCCCTACACCCCTCCAATGTATCATTTTCTGTGTTATTATAACAATTATATAATTTCAGTAAGTATGACAACACTGGGAGATCGCGTACTGAATATATCTCTACCGAAAATTGGAGAAAAGTCCTTATTCACAAAAGATTTAGAAGACGCTCTGAGGAACGACTCAGTAGACTTCGTGGTGCATTCGCTCAAAGATCTGCCCACTACACTGCCTGATGGCCTGGCGATAGGAGCAGTTTTTGAGAGGTAAATTGGCCTAACCCCAGTTCTGCTTATTATTTTTAATTGTTTTTCCTGGAAGAAACTTTTTAGACCTCTCTGGCGTAGCGGTAGAAAGTTTTAATGTTAAGTCAGAGGTCGCGGGTTCGATTTCCGTTCCATGCAAAAATTTGTGTACAAGAATATGAATATTAACATTGATTTGGGCGATTCTATATAATGTATAGGTTTACAAAAAAAGTAATTCTATTTATCCACATTCTAGAACCTATAACACAAGCTAGTTAAGCTGTGCTTACTTTGGATCTAGATAGCTTTGTATAGAATGTCATAGAACTGCTGACCGTGGTTAAGCAGGTGCAGTCTCAAAGATGTTGGTCGGACCCTGTCCACCTGTAAACAAGTAGGCTTATGTATCCAGGTCAATTGCGCAACTCAATTACCTACTGAAGGAAATGGAAGTTATGCACTCGTTTTCTATTAGTTATTAGCGATATTACCTTGAATAACTAATTGTGATTACAGTGTATAATCTATTAGGTATAAGGTACACTATTGTAAGCAGCATTGTACAATACCTGATGAGGGTTATCTAAACGGTTACCAAGTAATTTAACATAGTATTGCAAGGTTAAGTAATACTAGCCCGGTCAGTGACCATTTTTAACACATAAAGGCTATTAATAGATGACACTTACATCTGAATCTGTGCACTTGAAATGCTCTGCGCCAATGGCATATTTTCTTTATACTACGTAGGTGGCAGACAAGCACACGGCCCACCTGATGGGAAGCGGTCACCGTAGCCTATTAACGTGTGCAACACTAAGGTTGTCACACACGCGCTGCCTACCCTGAAGGGGAGAAGTGTCATCTATACGGCCTGAGACACTTTCGTGTCCCGAAGAGCACAGAAGTCAGTTCTGATTGTCATACGAACATTATGTGGTATTCATTACGGGTAGTTGGAGCCCTAAAAAGTCCGACAAACTGGTCTAACTACAGAATTTCGGTATCATCAGTGGGTTGTGGAGGCCTAATGACAGTCGCAGCTATAACTAAACTATACTTAAACACAAACAGCTAACTCCTTGGTAAAATTATCAAACTGTTGTTGTGATGCACTTCGTCCTTAGATTACGAAATAGGTACCATTGTTGTTGTTAACAATAAATTGAAGGGACGCTCATAGAGGTCATTGACTTAGCGGAGCCCTTGAGTAAGCTATGATAAGTAGGCCCCTATGACAATAGTATGACGGAGCATTATCTTATTGAAGCGTTACACTGACAGTGTCCACTCGACACAAGTCGACACATCGATATGTTCCAACGATACATTCCGTCACATTGCGTCTTTATGCAAAAACTAATGAACGGATTTTGATGAAGTTTTTTTTTTGGAAAGGTCTTGATCAGACTTAAAATCTTACGCAAGTTTGATCGGTTAAGTAAAACCGGAGAAAAGTCAAAAAACGTGAAACCGGCGGAGGTCCACACGGGCGGAGCCGCGGTCATAGGTTAGCAACTAATAATGATATGTTTATTTTCAGAGAAGACCCTAGAGACGCACTGGTGCTCAGAGAAGATTTCAAAGACTACACGCTGGCAACATTACCAGAGGGGTCAGTTATAGGTAAATATTAAAATACAAACTGATATTTAATAAGTAGTAGCATATGAGATGGGACCCACCAAGATTTTAGGGGTCCAAGCCAACTTTGCCTGTAACCCTACGTTCACACGGAGCCATGTTTTGCCGGATCTGATTTTTATCAGATCTGTAAACAGTCAACTTCAGCAAGATTCGGTTTTTTTGCCGTGTCTTGAAACCGAATGCATGTGTGAACTCATTCATTGAAATACTGTTGCCACTAAACCGAATCCTGCTAAAAACTGATCCGATGAAAATAAGATCCGGCAAAACGTGGCTCCGTGTGAACGTAGGGTAAGCCGGTAAACCTGCTGATTGAAGGACGAGAATCTGATGAAGGCTTTTCTCTCTGGGTTGAGAGGTCAGATGCTCCCATAAAAGCCAAAACAATAAAAGGGGGTGCAAAACAACTGACGCGTATTTGAATGCAACTGGAATTGGTACTCGGATGAAGAGATATTTACGATACGTGAAACTTCGATTTGGCTTAAATCTTACGAGTATTATACGAGTACCTACATCATACTTGGCTATGGCTCAGTGCTTCGGGTTTCGCGTGTGCCCGAAGTTTCGGATCTTTCGTGATAGCCCTCCTATATTTAAAGGGGCTTACAGACTTGAGCATTTACTTGTAACAGAATATCGAGCAGCCCTCCAGAGGGCTACTCACGCCTCAATTGGCATTTGCCGCAGTCAGTAATAATCTGCCTTTTTTTTTTTTTTTTTATCGTGCGGAAATCCCCATGGATACCACCCCCGTCGGCCATCGGGGGTGGTTATGTCGGGATCGAACCGACTAAAACCGCACGCCGTCTCGGGCCTTAGTAACCGGGGTGTAAGGTTACCCAATGGGCATATCCCTCGCACCCCAGCTGACCCCGGGCCATCTACGGTTTTAAGATGGCCCCCTCGACCCCCCGAAAGGGGGGGTGGGGCGAGCATCGCGCCACTTCGCTGACGGTGGGGTGTAGGGTGACAGGAGGCCGTCCTGTCACCCAACCGTCGGCGCGCAGACAATCAGCTCGCCCCCCGCTCGCTCCCCACTGTGCCATCTGCTAGTCAGAGGGACACGTGGAGAGCCTCGGAGCAGCCCTCTAGAGGGCCACTCCCACCCCGGCCGGATTGGCCGCAGGCAGCAGCGTCTCCCGTGGCGAGTGGGAGGCGCTGCTCGCCTCCGTTGCCCAGGTGCACCACGTGGAGGTTCCGGCCCGCACCCAGTAATAATCTGCCTTAAGAATGTCTTGTCCATAATGTGCGCTCAACCTTAGCCGTTATGCTAACACTTTTTGAACATTATAATGTGTTCAGGTACGTCATCTCTACGCCGCACGGCTCAACTCCGAGGCAGTTACCCTCAACTGCGAGTGGTAGACGTCAGAGGGAACCTGAACACGCGCCTCACCAAACTGAACACTGGAGGACAGTATACTGCGCTGCTGCTGGCCAGCGCTGGGCTGCACAGGATGGGTTGGAGTGACAAAATATCTAAGGTACAGTTATATTATAAGTCATCACTTTTATCATTATTTATTTACGATTACGATTTCAATTAAGGAAAAAATAAAATAACCAGAGACCCGTGCCAACTTATAGACAAAATATTTAAAAAAAAAACATTTTGTTTTTATTTCTTTTTCCTAAAAAATAGTAGCCAAAGTTACGCCTTATCATCAGCCAGTGAAAGTGCCGTCAAACTGGTAGACACAAAAATTTCGTTTCAAATTTCAAACAGTTTTAGCCTCGAAGCCCTTTGGCCTATTTATAGGCTTTTACGGGAGTGACTGCCGATAACTATGTAAGATAATACGCCAGGTGCTGCCGTGTGCGGAGATGAAGTACGCGGTGGGTCAGGGCGCGCTGGCCGTGGAGTGTCGCGCCGACAACGCGCCGCTGCTCGCGCTGCTGGCGCCCTTCAACCACCCCGAGACCTACTGCAGGATCCTCGCTGAGAGGAGCTTCCTTAAGACCCTGGGTAAGTACACTCAACCTACAAGACTTCTAATTTAGGATCTACCTACCTAGACTTTCTAACCCCTTTGTATTTGGCGTATTGGCTATTACGGGAGCAACTGTCTTTTGACCCTCCAAGTCTCCAGTTCACATCAAAACCTTGTCCGTTGCTAAGCAGGTGTGAGTTTGCTTGGCATGGATAGCGAAGGTGTATATAAAGTACTTTTCGCAGTTTTGATGTGACAAACACTTTTTTTTATAACCCGATACTAATCATCGGTGTCTCTTACTCACTTTTGCCTTTTAAACATCGATCATCATCATGTTAGCGTTGTTCCCGCGAAACCCCTCCTTTCCCTTCAGCGGTGGAGCCCACGAAAGACATCTGAACCTCATCAATCAGCTGGCGAAGGAAGATTTTGTGGGACCTCAAAGTTTCCATTGACATATTAGATAAATAATATACTATTCTGTCTTCATAGGAGGTGGATGCAGTGCCCCTGTAGGAGTATCAACATCCCTAAAACCACTGGACGCACAGTACCAGTTAACAATCACAGGCGCGGTTTGGAGCTTAGACGGAGCCACCAAATTGGACCACACCCTACGACAAACATTCGCTCAAATCAAACGCACACAGAAACACAAACTCAGCCCCACAGACGAACTAGAAAGCAAGAAAATCAAAACGGACGATGAGACTAGAGAAACTGTTCCTCCAAGAGTACTTAATGATATTATAAATGAGGGTACTGGTAAGAGCAGTGATGTATTGAATGAAGAGTTGAAGGTTGATGAGAGGATATTCTGTGGGTTGACAGTGAATGCGAGTGTGCCTATCGATGTTGTGATCAAATGTGATAACTTAGGTAAGGATCTAGCGAACGCTCTTATTGAGAAAGGTGCTTTAGAAGTTATGAAAGTCACTCAGGATATGATTAGAAGTTCGGTGGCCAAAAATTCATGATTGTTAATGTTATTTGTTGAATTTGTGACGGACGTAGCTGGGTTTTAGTTAATAAATATTGTACGCCATTATACACAGCGTTATCTAGACCCTTAACTAGCTTGTGTTGTGGGTTCTAGAATATGGATAAACATTAATACTTACTTTTGTTTCTAAATAAATGTTATATATAGAAACACCCAGACCAATGCAAATATTTATATTTGCACTGAGCGGGAATTGAACTTTTAGGTAGGATGAAGTTATGAGAAATGAATATGAAAAGACATCTTCTATAATCTGAGGGGAGGGGTAGTTCCCCATAAAATCATTGGCTATGTTTATGGAATTTGTATATTATATTTATTTAATGGTAATGAGGAATTGGTTAGAACACAAAATGGTGTAAAAAATAATCCTGTAATTCAATAGTGTAATTTTTTTTGTCTTACTCCACTTGAATATTTGAATTCGCCCCTCTCTATAAGTGGAAACGTGTGGGATAAACCGGTTATAGTTTGTATTGCCACTGCTATAGGTAAAGGCCCAATGTTAGAAAGTGCCCAGAGCCAATAATA
The DNA here is from genome assembly GCA_963576445.1 of Lithosia quadra. Taxonomy (NCBI): domain Eukaryota; kingdom Metazoa; phylum Arthropoda; class Insecta; order Lepidoptera; family Erebidae; genus Lithosia; species Lithosia quadra. The sequence goes on along the minus strand of OY754900.1, from coordinate 4,243,475 downwards.
TGTTAAATACGGCCCTGAGCAAAATACTGAGTGAGTTATGCCAAAATTTACAGCTTATATACCCTTAATTTGTAATAAATACTGAGGCTGTACACATAATGTACTACCTATAATACGTTTCGTGCAAATAATTTGCACAAGTATTTTAAAACTTACATACTGTTGTGTTGTATGTGGGATGCATAAGACAGTGGACGACCTCAGCTGTGTCCATGACTTATTCATTGATGTGCACATTAGTATGTGTACCTATAGATTTTTTAACTGCCTCAGTGGCAAGGGAGCTAGTGCTAGTGCGTAAAGATCAAAGTTTGACTCCCGGGTTGGGCCGAATATTTTTGTACTGTCACAAAAATTTATTTGAAAATATAATAAGCTTACATGCTTTAATATGTAAATAGAAAGCAACAGATTTGGTTTAATAACCGGGCGGTGTAGTTTATTTGGGTAGGTAGGTAGGTATGTTATTATAGCCAAAATTTTTATTTACTGTTAACTTATGAGAAATACTTCACTATTGCATGAAAGCGAAAAGCTTTATAAGCGATTAGGAAGTTTTTTCATTAATAAATAATGTTATATTGATTTTTAATTTAAGGTTTAGTTTTTGACACATCGAATCGTTTACTTTTTAAATTTTGTTAGCAACACAAATATTTATGTAGTCTTTCCACTCATGTACCTATTATACTACTTTATACTTACATAATTATTTTTTAATAAAAACCTAAGACCTTCCACGAGACCCTACCTTAACGGTCTAGTCCTACGGACAGCACGGACATGGTAGGCCACAGAAAAAAAACTGTTTTGTGGAAATGCGAGATAATAAGTAAACATAAATGAGTAGAAAGAGTATAGTGTTATGATATTCCAGTTTAACTTAAATTATTTTGTTTAAATACACTGTTGTATATTGTTTAGGGTACTTATCCATAATATTATGTTACTACCTGGGTCCTAGTTTTAAGTTGACTTATAAGCGTGTGGCAACACACTGGCCGCACAATTAGTTGAAGTTATTGTAATTGGAACATTATTTTAATTGAAATCTATGATAAATATAGGTGGGTATACTTAACTTGTAATATAATTATGCATGCAAACTGGGGGGCTATCATGATTCGTGCATCAAAAACTTCGGATGCTCGCGAAACACGAAATACGTAGTAGGTATTTAGATACTGATACTTCATTCATGGTCCAAGACCCTAAGAACGAACGTAATGATGAGCATCACCATTCTATGTACCTTTAGCAAGCTAGCTGGTCCACATTTCGTTCATCAGAAAATACGTGCTGGCCATGGGATCTTATAAGGTCTACGGCGAGCGAAGTATCACGTGCGGGTTTCGGGCCAAGTGCGTTTTATTGTACCGATTGCCCGAAGGGATGTAGGTTGTTTCATGGTAGCTGATTTATTTCTTTTTCTACCGCCAATCGCTACTAAATGTGCTATAACGGCACTTTCACATACCGGTCTAGGAAGCAATAACGTGTTGAATGCAGAATTGATAACATTATCGTTAACCGATTTGAACCAGTGCCACTGTATATTTTATAGAATCATGACGCGAGTGTCACAGTCCTACGACTCCTATGGTTAAAACACTTATTTATACTATTTATTTCATTGTTACCGCTGTTTGTTTATTTTATTTTAATAAACAGGTAAATGATTTTGGATGTTTCTCTTTTATTTTTCGAAACCTTTGCCTCTCCAAGAGAATGTTTTATAATTTGATAATAAATAAAAATTGAAAATATTCCAAACTTATATCCATATAATAAAGAATTGTCTATCAACAAAAAATAATCTAAAGGTGGACCAGGTAGTAAGACTGTGCAAGGAAACAGGTAGGTTCGGGGAGCTTCCGTGATTGCCGGATAGTCCCTCATCCCAAGGGAAATGGGTGAAATGGCCAACAAAGGTTAGGCTGATCACCCGTCCGGCAAACAGCGTCCTCAAAGTAAATAATAATAATCAACAAAAAATAAAACCCACAAATTGTACAATCATTTTTATTTCACAATAAAATCTCAATCAAAACTCACAAGCATCCTTAACCAGTTGTGAACACAAAACAAAACTAAATAACGCTAACAAATACCTACATTATCATTTGAAGTTGCATTTATTCACCGTGTACTTTCCATTTGCAAACGTTCCGTGCTAAACGGCGGACTTCTCTTTCAAGCACTTTTCTATCACAGCCCAACACACTCACTAAACAATTTAAGGCATTCGAAAGAAAGACATAATTAGAAGTAATAATTTTAAAGGATAGATTTTAATCAACTTATTGTCTAAGAAAGCCTGTGAAGTTATTATGCTCTTTACTAACTCAACGTGTATGTGCTGAGTTCGTCAGTCACAGTGGTTTCAATATCCCTGGATGGTCAACACTAAGGGTACTCGACAATTTATCTCAAGTCCAGAAAGTTAGATTTAGTTATAGGCATAGCTATTCGAACTAATATAACGTGAGATGTTTAAACTAATATTAATTAAATAATTAACACTAATTTAATAACTCTAAATTTCTTAACTATCGTAATAAGTACGAAAAATAAATATTTATACGTACCAACAAGGAACATGATGGTATATAAAAATTAGAAAGGGAATAATGTGATTTAGCGTCACATTAGCGGCATCTGTCGACTAAAAATGGAGGTTATCCATGATTAGTGAGATTTAGATGGGTACATAATGAACTATTCGCTTCTCCAACTAACTACGTGTAGTGATGTCGTGTACGTTTATTCGACGTCCTCCTCTTGGAGCATCTTGCCGCTGGCCTTCATTGAGGCCCGCAGTCTCTCGGACACCTCTGGGAGCTTCTTCAGCAGCAAGTGGAAGATGGGAGCTGGCATAGTTTGTTGAAGGACCTGAGAAAAGAATATCACAGGTAAGTACATAAATAGCAATATGTTTTCACTACTACAGCACAATCGAGTCAAAAGTGGCATGCAACTCTAATCAGTACCTGAGCTGGGGTGTGCGTGCACGCATACGGGCGCCTGTTTCGTGTAAATAATACTGTGCTATACTTTGCACAACATCGTGCAATTAATTTGCATAATATCATACAAAAAATCTATACTATTTGCACAATGTGCGGTGTTAAAAGCTTAAAACAATCCCCTGCCTACTTATGCAATGATAGAAGTTAAACCTGACATCTAGGAAGATTATTATACTTACACTAAGCAACTGTTGTGTTTGACCACAGACAGCTACGGCCTGACCAAGGTGCTCCACGCCTGCCTCCAAGTCTCCGGCAGCCAAAAGCTCTTCTCCGAGTTGGATCTGCAACATTCATTATTATAATGTTTAGTTGCACATTGTTAAGTGTTGTAGATTATAAAATTACGGTTTTCATACGGGGCATGCGCACAGACCCGAGACGGCGTGCGGTTTTAGTTGGTTCCAGTCTGATATAACCGCTGGCCGGTGGGGGGATTTTCCCACAATAAAATGGCAGCTAATTTGTTACTTCCATGCTTCATCAAAATGGTTCGAGGCTCAAACCAAGCTGGATGCAACCTGCTGCATTGACGGAAGAGACTCAGGCCCAGGTCTTCCTCTCGAAGTTGGGGACAGATGATAGTCACTCCCGTAAAAGTCAAGCCAAGATAAGAGCGGAATCCGGACTGGGCGGCTGAATAGATCTGGATGACATATAGTATTTATTATTTCAGGAATAGGTTTTTGGTATACATGCGAGCGGATCGCGGGCAACAGAAACTTATAGTTTTATAACATAGGAAGTATACAGTGCAACTATACGTAGGTATTTTACAACTGCATTTTACGCAAAGCGCGCGTTCTAATTCTTTCGATTGTAAGATAAAGACACGTATTGTTATCCAAACAGCACGTGTTCACAATTCATAACATTTCAGGTTTTACCCTCTGAGGACGGGGCCACCGCCGTGGCAAGGCGGGCAGGCTTTTATGGGAGCGATCAATGTCATCTGTCCGCCCAACCCCGAGAGGGAAAAAATTGCTAGGGTTCTTAAAAAACGGTTTCTTAGAAATCCTAACACATTTTCAAGTCACTAACACATCAGTAGTGACTTCCAAACGCTGTATAATCTAGTGGTTTTGGTTATATTAAATACACGATCACTAAACTGTCTGCGACGTAATGTGACGCCTCCGCTATACCTAAAATGCAAAATGATGCAAAGAGTACTGACCTGTTGCAAAAAGAACCTCTGCATAGCTTCATGGTCGCTCATGTCGGGCAGGGGTCCACCAATAGTGCGCGACCGCGTAGCATTCTGTTGAGCGTTTTGTCTGCCTGCAACCAACAAATATCCTTACAGAATGGTAGGACACGGAAAATACTGGGGTATAAGTATAATCTTTATAAGTATAATCTTTATTTTCAAAATAGTGCAACATAATTACATCTTTTTGACATCAACAGGACGCCACCAAGATATTTGGGGCCAAGTAGTTCTCACTTGCAAGCCGGTACACATAGTGATTAACCGACGCGGATCTGACGCAGGCTATCCACTTGGAGTTGGGGGCCAGGTAGCAGTTACTCCCATAAAAGCCGAATCAGGATTACAAAATATAGGAGTGGGGATGCTTTCACATTTCTAGAGACGATTGAAAAGGTCTGGATGATATTCGGTACAGATATTATAGTCTGGAATAACACATGGGCTACTTTTTATCCCAAGAATGGATACCTGTGGGTTGCAGAGGCGGGTATAGAACACGCGGGCGAAGTCGAGGGCAACAGCTAGTAACAAATAAATAAAGAAGACAATAACATTATAATGCTTTGTCTGTATATCTGCCTGAGATGACTTCAGTTATGCTCACTTATATAACATTACCGAAGCATGAAATTACACTTTCCAACATCACAGATGCATTAAATTATGCCTGCAGTCTTTCGAGTCTGTTGAAAATGTAATTTTATGATCTTTTCACACAATATGATGAAAATTAAGCAGTACTTTTTTATTACTTACTAGCCTATGCTGTGGCTCTGCCCGCGTGGACGACGTTTTTTTACTATATCTCTGGTTCTACTTAACCGATTGTGATCAAACATGCGTATGATTATAAGCCTGCCCAAGGCTTCTCAAACAAAGAAAACCTCATTAAAATCCATTCAGTAGTTTTTGCATCCATCACAAGCAAACAGACGAGTACATAATTTCAAAAATTTAACTACTTTTGTGCTCAGAATCATTCATAATATAACCCAGGTTTTTTAATTTAATATCTCCAATGTACACACACAACAACTTTACAATTTTATAATAGTACCTTTATATTTTTATTATTTGTTTTAGAGTCTACAATCTGCAATAACAGTCACGATTCTTGAGCATAATGTGTTTTACTATTAGTCATTGCATACGAATAGGTAATTAACTAATGAATGATACGATAATAACAAATAGATTATTATGAAGATAGGTTTCACATAGTACCTACCTCACCACATTCAACAAATACTCTGTGAATGTGTCTAATAATGCTGAACAGTATGTTTGAATGTGCTTATCTCTGGAACTACCTGTGCAATATGAAACCTCCTTTATCTTATATTAGGTCATTGCCTTCAACTCTGCAGGAGCTGACACAATTGCTAAAGATGCTAAGGTTGTATAACATCAAGGGGCAAAACCGGCAGGCAAATTTGATGTGGGTAGATGAAGTTTGTGAGATATAATGTAACACAGTGTGGACAGCTGTTGCCTGTGCCTATCCCAAGGAAGTAATAGGGAATGTATTTTTTTTAAACTGCTTAGGTGTCAGACTAGCACATTGCCCACCTGTTGGGAAGCAGTCACCACGACTTATGGACGTGTGCAACACCAGGGACGTCACACTCGCGCTATCGATCTTGATGAGTGTTTTCTCCTCAAGTTATGGTTAATTATAAGGGGAGAATCTAGACATGACTATGAGTTTCCAATAAGAATCATATTGGTAAATTAAAATTACAAACGAAAATTGGCGCACACACTTGGTCACTGTCATTGTACCTATGCACATACTCACAGGTATGGTTATATTTTATTGTTACACAATAACCGAGTGCACAACCGTAAATCTTAACGTCTGTTGTGAAATCTTAACGAAATTTTGTAGTTAATGAACCGCAAATAGATTAGTGCACGATGTGGTAACCAATATAAGTTCATGTTGTAGGTTATGGAAAAGTAAAAACCTGTTAATAGATTTTTAAGTATTATTGGTAATCAATTTCTTTACTCTATTATAGCAGTTTTCAGTCAAGAAATAAAAAGACTTACGTTCTCTCAGTTTTTTCTTGAAGAGTGGATCTTTGCGACGTTGTTGGTCAAAGTACACACAATATCCAAGGAACAATGTGCCGGCTATACCAACTGCAATTCCTAAGGTAGCACGCGTAATCTCCATATCTAAAATTACACTTTGAAAGTTTTATTTACGTAAAATATCAACTCGCTTTTCTTACAGAATTTTGATATCCGCCATTTATGTAAAAGGATTTAATAATATGGCAACACTGATGAATTTTTCAATTAAATTTGTCCACAGATTATACACAACAATAAAATAACGGCATTCTTTTCAGTGTACATCCATCCTTTCCGATCCTTTCCTTCACTGATTTCATGGCTGAGGATACACAAATGTATATACAATAGGTATTACACATTTTTTAGATAACTTGCTAATTTTATTAAACACTTAGTAGAAGGTAGTGGAGGCCAGAGGTATTTTAAAATAATTTGGAAGTTTTAAACTCTGAGTGGGGAGCACCAAGCTTCATGGGGAGCACAACGCTGCTGGCTAGAGCTTTACTATTCCCTCACCTTATTTTGTTATCATTTAAACGTAGAGTTATCTGTTAAATAGACCATCTGATTTTAGTAAAAATTAAAAAGTAACATTTTTAATACTTAATCAACTCGTCTACTTTTCCTTTTCTTCTTGAAGATTTATCCTTGAATTTCTATTCAAAAAGCATTTAACATTTTTTTCCACGTTAATGTTTCTATATACAAATCATAATACCGCCTTTATATAAATTATGTAATGTAATGTGTAATGTAATTAATCATTAATTTGAAGTCAAAAAGTTATATAATTTTTATCAAGTGAATAAACACCTTAAAAAGAGTTGCCGTACTAAAATTTTGTTGAATGTATACATGATGGGAATTTAAGATTTAAAAATACTTTTCTTTGACTTATCGTGGATTTGATCATTCATGCCGCAACCTGACCCTTGTAAGAGATTTGCTTGTGAGATCCAGAAATGCCTTAATGGTGAGTTTTTTCATTAAAATTTTATTTATGAATCTACGCCGACAGCCGACATGAAGTCAGTCGCCATCTTTGCTTCAACCTTTCAATCGCCTCTTCGGGTTTGCGGGCGTTTCGTCGCCGTTTTTCAATGTTTTGCTCAATTATATCGTTACTGTTCTGTTCTAAAGCCATATAATAAGTTACCGGTAGCCAGTGTAAGTGATTAGTGCGAAAATGAGTTTTTTTGGGTTCGGACAGACTGCGGATATTGAAATCGTATTTGATGATGCTGACAAACGGAAGGTTGCCGAAGTGAAAACGGATGATGGCAAAAAGGAGAAGTTATTGCTATATTACGATGGCGAAACTGTGTCCGGAAGAGTAAACGTGACCTTAAGGAAACCCGGGTCAAAACTTGAACACCAAGGAATCAAGGTCGAACTTATAGGTCAGATTGAATTATTCTACGATCGAGGTAATCATCACGAGTTTATATCGTTGGTGAAGGAGTTGGCACGCCCCGGTGATCTGTTACAGCATACTTCTTATCCGTTTGAGTTCGCAAACGTTGAAAAGCCATATGAAGTGTATACGGGCGCAAACGTCAGGCTACGGTATTTCTTGCGAGCCACTATCGTGCGCCGCCTCACCGACGTCGTCAAAGAGGTGGATATCGCTGTCCACACATTGTGCAGCTATCCGGACGTGCTTAATTCAATAAAAATGGAAGTTGGCATAGAAGACTGCCTACATATAGAATTCGAATATAATAAATCAAAATATCACCTAAAAGACGTAATCGTGGGTAAAATTTACTTTTTGCTTGTACGAATTAAAATCAAGCATATGGAAATATCAATAATAAAGAGAGAAACTACAGGATCTGGCCCTAATACATTTACAGAGAATGAAACGGTTGCAAAATATGAAATAATGGATGGTGCACCCGTTAGAGGGGAAAGCATTCCAATAAGAGTCTTCTTGGCTGGGTATGACCTTACACCAACTATGAGAGATATAAACAATAAGTTTTCTGTACGTTACTACCTAAATCTGGTCTTAATGGACACCGAAGATCGCCGCTATTTCAAACAACAGGAAGTAACACTATGGAGGAAAAGTGACAAGTCTAGACTACCAACGCATAATGCGCATGTTCCTCAGACATTGTCCCATCCAAGCCAGCAGATACCGAGGCAACTGAGTGTTTCAAGTGAAGACAATTCACATAGTGTCTCAACAAATGTGTCAACATCCAATCCCAACTTAATGCAAAGATCTGTCTCTCCATCAATGTCTGATGGTGATAAACAAAATGGGCCTTCAGAAATGGAACAGGAAAAACCAGATGTGATAGTAAACAAACTATCAAATGCGCACATTGAAAATAATGAACAAGAGGAGGTCAATGAACCTTTGTTACAAAATACAATATCTCCAGAGAAACCGCAGATAGCAGAGAAACCTCAAGTTACAGAGAAACCTCAAATTACAGAGAAACCTCAAATTACAGAGAAACCTCAAGTTACAGAGAAGCCAGTGATTGCAGAGAAACCTGTACTAAACCGGCCGGAAAGTGAAGCTAGTCCAAGCCAATAGCCGATATGTATTTGCGCCGTCAATTTGACAAGCGCTGAAGAAATGAACTGTATGTTTTCATATTTAAAAAATATAGTATAAATGAGGCTCTGCTAATTTTTTACTGCTATTAACAGACATAGTTTGTTTGCACGGGACAAAAATTAGCAGAGGCAACCCAAACACAGAAATTGTTGTAGAAATCAGGATTTTTATTATTTAAAAGTTTGAGCTGTATAAATGAAAATTATTGACTTAGTGAATACTATCAGGATTGTATGAATATTGGCTCTTATTGTAAGTGTACATTGCTATCACCTAAATAAATCAATAACCACCATGGTAGCTGCAAATAAATTTAGTTGGTATGTCCAAATTAGAACTTTATTGCAATGCAATAAAGATTATTGCAGCACAGTATGGCATGCGTAACTAAAGTTTGAAAGCCTCTGTAATTTGCGAGTCAGTGCTTGTTTCATTTTGAAAAATATATTTAAATTTAAATTATAATTATAATAATTGAATTCATTAAAACAAAGAAGATTTTAACTATCAAAAGATATGATCTTGCATGTAGATCAAAAAGTGATAGTAAGGAATATGTATCATAAATATTAGTTGTAACTATTATACTTTGTGAGTAACATGGTAAAAAAAGCAATAATTTCAATAGGTATTTTAATATCTGCACTTATCAAGCTGTACGTCCAATGCCAGCTGTAAGTGGACTTATCTAAACTACATTAAATTCTATGTATTTTACTTATCAACGAAAACAGTTCAATAGTGTATGTGAACATTGTGTCATGATTTTTTTTTACAAAAACAAGGAAAAAAAAGATTGATAATATTTTGTATTTATCTATGTCTTTAGAAAGTGCATTATTCATATTGTAAAAATGTAAAATAGAAATATGGCCGGTATTTATAAAAACTCTTTCTTCTCCTAGACATTCTTAACTGGAATTACAAAATATCATGTAAGTTTAACCTGTTTAACATACCCATATACCTATACAAAAATCTCAATGTACCTTATTCTGAAATTGTGGAACCCAAGGTTAGTAGTCAAACATTGAGATCTGAGACCTCACTGTGGTAACTCAGTATGTGATATTGATTACTGTAGATGTAGGTATATCCTTGTGTTAGGAATGGTCGTGTTTGCCATCTCACTTGAATGTGTAGGTTTTAAATGCAGCTTTGTTGTTTTGTCAGGTTTAATATTTAATTTCATGTGTCTTCCTTTAAAAGTGAGAAACTTTTTAACTTGAAGCATTTATTTCTAACCAGAAGCAGGAAAATGGAATTCTTAACACTCAACATAAATGACATTAACTGCTCAAATGTCGAGTTTGTAGCCCCCCACGGTTTAGACTGCATTGATGAAACAGTCAGGAGTGTCGGGAAAAGTAATTGTATTATGTATAGAAGATTATTTAAAGCATGTATCTGTATAAACTTATTATTTTTAACATTTGTAATGATACAGTAAACAGTAACAATTATACGCCACAAAGATTCATACTAACTTTATAGAATTTCATTACACACTTTTTGATGTTATTTTTACATATCGACTGTTAAAAGCCCAGTGATTAAAGAGCGTGCCTTACGATCGAGAAGTCCCAAGTTCGAATCATGACTATTGCACTAGTGATTTCGGTTACTAATATTTAATAATGAAAAAATGTTCAGGTCTTTCCTCTTTGAACATTCAATATCACTTGCATCCTGCCTTTCAACTGTCGATATGAATACATTATGTTAATAGTTATCATTTTAACAATAGGCTAATTCAATATACTGGGTTATTATCACTGTATTAACTACTGCTTTTATATTTGGAAGTTTTTAGTAAATCAGTATCATGTACATAAATAGATAACCGAGTAGCAGCACACTAACATAATTATGTGCAAGAATAGAGATATAACAGTAAATATGTCCGTTATTTTAAAATACACATTGAAAATGGTCAATCAAACTGATAAGGTTGATAAAATACAACCCAAAACAACAACTTTTGAAGATTGATAGCTAATTATCTACAGTGTGTTAAAAATATAGATAAAATTTGGTTTTTTTAATACTACCTACTTGCAATAGAATTGCTTGCACAGATACAACAGATAATAAAATACTAATCATTAAAAAAGATAAATGTAATATGATATTACTTTAGTAATACATGTTAAATTTACAGAACTGTTCAGCCTTTGTTATTTGTACATATCAATACATTGTTAAACAATGTACAAGGGTATATTGTATCTACATCAATTTATTTCAATTGAATCTGTCAAGCGCCTAGTTGGTAACAATTGGTACTGTATGGTACTGTATCACCTTATAACCCTTTACACCCGAGAGATGAAGTTCTTCTATATCGTGTTTAAATGTTACTGCTTATCTTCCATAGTGTTCAAATATTATGAGAAAAATATTGAAAAAAATCCTGGTACACCTGGTTTCCAGCAATCAGACCCTCACGATCGTGAGTTTCAGGAAATAATTGTAAGTCGCACGATCGTGAGTCTGTGTTATTGTATGGCAATATAACAAGAAAAATAGTAAAATAACGATTGGTTATTATAAACATTATATTTATTTCAATAAAATATTATAAGCCGCGCACCAAGGTAACGCATACATACAATAATCGTGTACGCTGACGATTTATGCTTTCTGGCAGAATCCTCGAGCGGCCTTCAGCAGCTCATGTCAGCTTTCCACCAAGCGTGCTGTAAGTTCGGTCTGAAGATTAGTGTCAAAAAGACGGAGGTGATGTGTTTAGACCCACATGGTTACGAGACACTGGCCGTATAGCTTGGGGAAGACGTGCTGAAGCAGGTCGAAACGTTTCGTTACCTGGGGAGCACTGTAACAGCCAAGTGTGATCTTGACGCCGACATCAACAGTAGGATCAGTGCTGCTGCAGCAGCGTTTTGAAAACTGTGTTCCAAGGTCTTCTGCTCGCATGACTTAAAAATGGCTACAAAAATATCCGTACCTAGATGGCGATTGTGCTGCCAAACCCCCTATATTCATCCGAAACGTGATGTGTTTATCGTCACCACATCCGCACGCTAGACCGATTTCACCGTAAGTGCTTACGGAAAATACTGAACATCAAATGGTCTGATCATGTGCGATATACTGAGGTTCTCCGGCGAGCAAATGTGGGTGGCATCGAGGTCTATCTGATGCGGCGTCAGCTTCGGTGGTTAGGACACGTTTTATGAATGATGGATGAAAGAGTGGCGAAGCGTTTTGTACTCTGAAGTAGAGGCGGGAAAGCAAAAACAAGGTGGACAACTCCTCCGCTACGTTCAGAAGCGACAGAAGCGATCAAACGATGCCTAATGGAACCCTCAGTTTGGGAAGGTTTGGCAGCACAATGCCTTGAATGGCGCAGGATCGCGCAGGTGCTGGTGGGTGAGTTCGAGGAGCAGCGTAGAGTGGAGCAGTTGAAGTGGCCGTCATGAGCGAAATCGGTCGGAGAGAATCATCAGGTACTGAAGTTGTCCCTCGTCCACTTGAAGGCCTTCTTCCACGACTACTACTGGCGATCTCGATCTGTCACTTGTAGATGGTAAACATTTTGATTCTCGCACAGTAGATCATGATTTTCGCGAAGTCGTTCTTAAATTTGGCGAGAATGGCAATTCACACGGCGGCGGTGACGGTAGTGGTACTATTGGCATGGAGGAAGATGGTATTTCTTCGTCATCCTGTTCTTCCTCTGACACGTCGTCTGCAGGGTGCCGGAACAAGACGTCTGGATTGAATTTTGTTTCATCTTCGTCTAAATCCGAGATATTTCTGTCAGCCAAAAAGTCACAAATTATTTGTTCCATGATTGAACGCTATGAAAGTAAAAAAAAACATGCATTTAAGAATAAATGAAGGTGAAAGACAAAGTAAAATTTGTTATCAAGTTTAGGTAGTACGATCGAGGTACCACGATCGTGCGAGTTTAAATTTTGGGGAACAGTATCAACCAATAAATAAAGTAATGTACAATAAACATATGTAGTATTGTTTAACAACTAATAAAGTAGCTAATTACATAAAAAAATGTTAGTAAACCATTAACATTACGAAAATATCAAATACTTACTTGTTCGAGCCGAGTGGTCAAAAAACGCAGCCATCTCTTTCGTATCTTCCAGACCACTGACGCGTTTCAACCTATGCGTATAGTGTTAAAGTGTGTTTTCGCGGGTACTCAGATAGTCTCACGATCGAGCGACGACGGTTGCGTCCGCAAAAGTTGTTTTGTGTGCAGTGTAGATTTTTTCAAAGTCAAAACTCACGATTGCTTCAGCTCGGGTGTAAAGGGATAAGGAAACTATTAGAGAAACAACAACTATTGATGCGGGCTAGCCATTAATCGGTAAACACACATATTTCAAAATAGCTTGACAGAATTGGAATCAAACTAGACAACAATGTATACCTACTAAAGATGTATTGCATATATTATTTAGTTTAAGTTTTAAAACAAAAACATTATAAGGATCTTGGTAATCGTGATAGTCGTGTGATATTACATCAAAATATTAACTGAGCTTGCGACTTATGTCAGCACTGGTCGAATGCATACTACCCAATAAAGTACGGTACCCGGCTTTGCAGCCCAGCCGTTTTAGAGTCAAACAGACAGAAAGACGTTTAAACATCGATGTTTTATTGTAATTACTATGTATGTGTTCATTAAAAACCGTAATTTTGATATAACAAAGAGATACTTCGATTTTATATACATTAAATAGATAGCTTTGGTTTTAACTACTTGATAATCGCTTCATACACGCGCTGTGCGATACAGCAAACTTTCTGAATTTTGACATTATACCAAATCGAAAACCGGGTACTGTATATTTATTGTGTACAGATTCGAACATACGTCTCCTCATCTATTTTGCACTTAGTTTCCACCTCCTGTTTGCTTCTGATCAGTTTGACTTAAGTTTCAGACCCGTATTGTAGAATCATAGTCAGTTATGAGTTTGAGTATCGACTTAAAACTAGTTGTAAGTACAAAACTATTTTTAACGGAGTCTATCGCGATTTATTTGGCGTTATTATTATTTACGTTGAACCCGATGTTTCAATGGAGAAGATGGTTGGAGTATGGAACTTGGAACCCAATCATTCACTTAATTTAAATCCAGAAAAGCAAAATACAGTAGGACAGCTTGAATTGTCTTCAAGACACTGAACTCTCAATAACACTAACAATTAAACAAGTTGCGGGTACTTTGAGACAACTTACACGTCAAACTGTAAGGCAACTTCCATCTTCTGTCTCCTCGTGACCATGGCTGCTGAAAAGCATCCGAAACGTCGGGTACAATGTAAATAACAATAACACCAAATAAATCGCGATAGAAGCCGTTAAAAATACATTTATTTAAATGTGTGACATTCGCGTAAACTTCCAACAATATTATAGGGGAGACTGAGGATACTTGATCCTTACGGGAGACTAGGTACACAAGATTTACGGAACTTGTACAGGCCGTATCTACTTCTATATTGGCAGCATCTGTTGTTTAAGATACCCAATAACTTTCTATAGTTGTTACACTTATTACATTTGAGACTTGGGTAAATGGCGGGCGACCAAGTGATTGCTGCGGCAAAAAGTAAACTTTGGTGAATTTTCACTTCGACCAAACATATCTTTAAAATAGGACTTTTACATTTGTATGAATTTAATACGAGCCATTACATATATCATTATCGTTTTTTTACCTATAAAAGTGGCTATATAATAGACATTTCAAAATATTTTTGTTTATAACCTCAAGTAGCTAGGGGTATACTTGGTACACTCTATTATGGGACATTTGATCCACCTGGATCAAGTGTCCCCTCGCTTTTTTTTCCTCAATTCATTGCAGATCAATATGCCCAGAGTCTACAAAACTAAAGAAGGTGCATAGATTTATAAAGAATTAAGTGATTTCGAAACTAAATAAAAGTTTATTCTATTTTTAAGACATTTTTTATCTAACGCCTTGGTAATAATGGTATCATGTCACCCTAAATATGGGAGACTTGATCCCCCAAGATCGTCATCCAGACCGGGGGGATCAAGTCTTGCATATATACGGGACACATGATACAATTCCCTATTATTGCTTTTAGTCAAATAACTACGAAATTTAGACATTAATATCTTTGGTTCTCATAGCAATTATGAGCAAATAAATTTCACGTATTTCAGTACCAACGGCTTTTTAAACGGATACTCAATAAAAAAATTAGGGATAAAAAACAAAAGGGGGGATCAAGTGTCCTCAGTCTCCCCTACAGATTTTATTCTAGAACTAAACTAAAATACAATCTGTACTTAGAACTAGTTTCAAATCGAGATTCGTGACTGAGTATTGTTCTAAAAAACGGGCCTCAATGTGAAAAAGTCCATCGCACCATTAAAATGATGTGGTCCATGAGAATATAGATTCTAACCAATATTTTTATGCGAATTAGATAAAGTTAAAAGTTATTGAAAATATTGTGTTATATTATTAATTGTTTGGTTTAGTATCACGCTGTATAATAAATATTATCTTGTTTCTATTGAGATTAAGGCGGCATGTCGATTGTAACATTATTGTTAATAAAATATATATGTATAAATTGCTGACAAAGGTTTTTCATTACAACTTCATTCTTATATTAAACAGAGGTAGATGCGGCACTGCAACGCAACACCGTATCATTAATTAAAACCTAATGAAGTGGGTGCCAGAATGTGGATAAAGTAAACATATCTACCCTTTTTTGTAAATAAATCACGTTACGAAGCGGAATCCTTTCAAACTTGAAACAGGCAACGGCCCCTTTTTCTGGTGGTGCCCTAACCCTTCTTTTTCCGTGCGGAAATCCCCATGGATACCATCCCTGTCACCAACGG
The DNA here is from genome assembly GCA_963576445.1 of Lithosia quadra. Classification (NCBI taxonomy): domain Eukaryota; kingdom Metazoa; phylum Arthropoda; class Insecta; order Lepidoptera; family Erebidae; genus Lithosia; species Lithosia quadra. Next base: position 4,227,690 of record OY754900.1, on the reverse strand, counting down.
GGGTGGTATGTGGAGGGCCCATTGGAGTACGAGGGTCGTTCAGTGATAGGTACCCCCTGGCAAGATAATGTTTTAAACATTCAATTTTATTTTTAACTGGGAGGGAGTGCCGTCTGCCCTCCCAACTCCGAAAGGCCTTAGAAGACTCCGGAGACCCTTATCCGTCAATCAGCAGGTCTACAGGCTTGCAGGTAAAGTTGGCTTGGTCTCCAAGAATCTTGGTGAGCCCATACACAAAATTACTCAGTAATTTTTGTAATAAGAGCTGTGCTAAACAACGGATATCCGATTCGAGTAATTAATCTTGTTAAGCCCTGTAATTAGGTCGTAGAGGGTGAGAATCTCCTGATGAGCCAGAAGAAACTTATATGTATTACGTACCTACGTGTACAAGTACGGAAAAAACTTGCTAAATGGTATCACTTTTGTGTAAACTGTCTGATATAATATGTGTTCAGTCCGACACGCAACAGACGAGGCGTTAATAAATATACACGTTGCTAACTATAAGTCTCTTAAGGCGCTGACAGACTTGAGCATTAAATAAGCATTCTAGCGAATGTAAGCTCACAAAAATACACAGAGCCAGTAAGCAAAGTGACATTCTATTAGTGGTGTCGCATGTCGCTACTAAGCGAATTCGAAAATATCTGGAATGTTTGGGAGTGATATTATTTTTAGATGTGTCATGTCGACAAAAAAAACGTCGTTCATGGTACCTACATTTCTATTGTTTCCACTGGCGTTATAGCTAATAGAATGTGACTTTGTTTAGCATTTTAGCGAGCGTCTAGCGAAACGATAACAAATTTGCTTTGGGTTTCTCACTGAGATTAGATTGTTTGGGCACAAGCACAATCATCTCGATCGACTGCTATTTCAGAGTGTGTAATGCTTGGTTGGGTTCGATCAATTTAGAAACAGTGGATGCTCAAGTCTGTCAGCACCTTTATCCATTTACTTTTAATACTAGCATTGCTTTCGCGTGTAACTAATTGTATGTATTATTTATTTGGGGGTAAATGACCTCCACTCTGAGTTAGTGTTAGTATACCTACTGAAATGGTGCTTTTTATACTTATCAATACGGGGGTCGCCCATTGGTTGAAATTTTATCGTTGCGTCGAGCCTGTAAAAGCCAGAGCTAACGTACCTATCAAAGCCTAAAATGCGATAACGCAGTTTAGTTGAACGGGTTTCAGCGGTGAAATTCGTGCAATCCTATATAAATATGATCCTACATAAACACCTACCACTTAGGTGGCAGACAAGCACATGGCCCGTAAGTAACACAGATATTAGACTAGATTAGAGAGATAGAACTAATCGAAGTGCCAGGAAGGCAGGAAGCCCTTCTACACTACATAATTATTCACGGGTAAATACAATTTAGCTATAAATGGAATTCGTCCAACGCGAATTTTTTTTTGAAAAATTCGCGTTGGAATTTTTGCGCACCATGCACTTTACTCGATTGCACAAAAAATGTGTTATCTGCGGTGAACCTAACCTATAAAATCGATGAATGGAGTTATTCTTCTTCTTTTCATCAATGGCTTCAGCGGATTCGCTGCAAGTTCAAATACTTATAAAATTATTTATGGCACAGACGCCCATATAAAGTTTTCTAAGGAATTCTACCAGTACCTACCTACCTACCTACCTACTACGTTAGTCACACCAGTAGATTTGTATCCGCCCCCACGGAATCATGCGGTCTATCAGGATGTGTTGTTGAATTTTAGGGGGCGTTATTAATATTTAACTGAACGCGTAAGGATTAAAGACAAAAAAATCTCTCTTCATTTCAGCTCAAGACTACCAAGAGAGCCGTTGTCAGCACGTATTCGAGGCTATGCGACAGTGTTGCCTGAAATATAAACAGATATCTCTCTGCTGTGGAGGTTACGACTTAGAACCGAGGGAGTTTATACCGGCACCTACTGAGAAGCCGGCCGAGTAGGTGAGTACCTACTTACCTTTATCTGCCGTTTTTATAAGAATATTAGTATTCGAAATTACTAGAATTCCTCCTAAACCCTGCAGCTGAACGCTGTCAGCACCTAAGATAGGTATCACTCGCAAGTTTGGTACAGACAAAATGGAAAAGAGGCTTAAATGGACAAGAAGGGCGGTACCAAATGACTCCGGTACACACAGCAAATCTGTATTTGCACTTCAAACCGAACTGAATATTACTTGCTGGCGAAAGCTAAGCACTACTACCTCCATACCAAACACATACCTAGAATGTTCGCTTTGTAACATGTTACATGTTCATCTTATCTACCAAAGCTATCCATGCAGTTGAGGCTAATAATAATCTCGAATGTTCTTTGCAGATAATGGACAATCGTCGTCGGAGCCAACCTCTTGGTCGTAGAAGTTGGATCTATAGATACCCTAAGACTTTTCAAATCACTTTCACTACATTGGGCCTCGGAATATTCTTCTCGAAGCCAATCTACGATATATTCTTTCGCCCTCGCGACTTAATTGACACATCAGAACCTCCTACCACTTATCAATATCGGAAAGTAGAATAATAATGGAATCTGTCGCCAAAGCTAGAGCAAGATTATCCAAATACCCTGTAGTTTTTGCTAAATGTTCTAAGCAAAGTATATTATATGCACGGTGTGTGCTCTTGAAAGAAGGTTCTGTAGCTAAGAACGATTGCGCTACAGAGTTCAACGATTTCAAGAGTTGTTTGCAATCAGCTGCTAAGGAACTTAAAACTAGAATATAAAATTTCAATACACAACAGGAAAAATGAGGCGCTTTTGGCAATTTGCCAACTTGCCCTTTACCATCCACTTGGCAATAGGAGCAGTCATTAGGGTACTGTTGATCGTCTATGCGCATTTTCACGATAAATATTCAGAAGTCCAATACACTGATATTGATTATCATGTGTTTACTGATGCCGCCAGACATATGGTTAACGGGGAGTCCCCGTACAAACGTCACACATATCGTTACAGCCCCATGATCGCGTTCTTCATGACACCAAACATTGTCGTCCATCCATGTTTTGGCAAACTACTGTTTTCGTTATTTGACATTATGATCGCAATCGCCTGTAAACACTTGGTAACAAATCAATTACGCAACAAAGATCCGAATGTGCCATCTTATTGTGCCCAGTTGTGGCTTTATAATCCCATGAGCATAGCAATATCAACGCGCGGTAACGCAGACTCCTTACCGTGTTTTTTCATTATAATGAGCTTATATTTCTTGCGAGCGAAATTGCTTAGAATGCAAGCAAAGTGCACCCTGGCTGGAATCTTTCTTGCTATATCAATACATCTTCGTTTGTACCCTCTGGCCTTCAGCTTCCCCATGTTCATAAGCCTTGGTGGATACGACACAATATGTAACTCAACGAGCATCTTGGATGGGTTCAGGCAGTTGATACCCAACAGAAAGCAGTCAATATTGACGCTGAGCTGTATATTAACCCTTACTAGCATCACTCACATCTTGTATCAGATGTACGGCTACGAATTTTTATTCGAAACTTACATTTACCACCTGTTCCGTAAAGACACGCGTCACAATTTCTCGGTAATGTTTTACTACTCGTATCTAACCATGGATGAATTGCATGTGGATATAGTAAAAATCGTGGTGCAAGTGTTTGAGCTTCTCATACTTATATATTTAAGTTTGAGATACGGCGTGAAGCAAGATAGCTTACCATTCGCTATGTTCTGTCAAGCGGTCGTGTTGGTGGCGTTCAACAGCGTTATGACCTCTCAGTACTTTATTTGGTTTCTGTCTTTGCTGCCTCTTGTGGCGCACTGCTTCAAGATGACTTTAATGAATGCGTTAAGCTTGGCCGTTGCTTGGGTGACGTGCCAGGCCGCTTGGCTTTATTACGGTTACTTACTCGAGTTTCGAAATCAAGAAGTATTTTTCTATATATGGATAAAAGGCGTGCTGCTCTTTGGTGCTCATATTTATGTTCTTACACAACTGATTAGGGCTTATAGAATTCGCTATGGGTTTGGATTTGTACAACCTTCTAAAACAAGGAAAAGTCAATAAGTTCAGGATCCGACATTACCTTGATAATTATGTAGGTAGGTACATCAAGTAATTAATAGGTTCGTCTAGATAAATGCATAATGGAAACACCGATTAGATTTTATATTCCGATTTTTAAATAGTAACGCATACATACACATTATCGAAGTAAAGAAAAGTAAACATACCTAGATGTTGTTAATTAATGTTAGCATAAGGGAGGTGTCGATGTCGCCAACATATAATTATGAAACAAGCATTCATATTATGACGTAGGTAATTTGCAACTTTGTCTATTCGTCAAAAAGCACTTACAGATTTGAATAGGACACCTCCATATTGCTGTCGTATAAGGCACTAAATGTTACATACCTACTCTCGACCAATAATAGCTTTCTGTGTTTCTTATCTACTACGACTAAGATGGTTAATGTTAGTCGGTTATTAAACCCACCTAAATACATAATTTCTGTAGTAAAAAAGGATTATTAATACTTCTTCGGTAGAACACCGTTTGAAGCCCGGACTATAGAAAGGAGTGTAATTCCAAGTATTTACCTAATCTAAATGTTCTTGATGTCTATCCAAAGAATATATATTTGGAATGAACAGTGACTTCTATGTAACTCCTATAAATGGAAAAAATCAACATTCAGGACGGGAGTTGAAATCGCGATCAGTCCATCTATGTAGCTCTTCGTTCTATGCATTGACCAGGGACCTTACTAAGAGCTCTTATAACAATTCCAATGCGATGCAACTCAACTCAGGGCGAGAGATGGCGCTATACACGGTGTATAGCCCCATCTCTTTCCCTGAGGTGAACTGCAGCATCCAACACTCAACCGGCAATGGGTACAGATGTCCGGTCATGATGTTCCTAAACCGGGCTTTGCCTAATACCTGCTCATGGGCGGCTTGCTTGAGTGAAATGCGCGTTAGATTAGGTGCTCCCAATTGCCACAAATAACCAAATTAATAAGTGATACATAGAAGTCATTGCAAATAAAGTTGAATTATATATTATGAATGTAGTTAATATATTACCTATGTAGTTAAGGTATAGTGTAGTCAATGGGACAGTGCTAAGAAAACATGTGCTTAGGTGCAACATAATAAAAATACTTATTATTATTAGGAAACATATTTATTTAATATCCTAAATCATGTTTTCTTAGTTGTTCTCTCCTATTAGTAGTTTTTATGAAGTTGTACTTTTTGATGGAAATAAAAATACACAAAAATACATTTGAACTTGTTTTATTTCTAACAAATATCTAATATCAACATAACCAATAAACTGCCTAATTATTACCCATTCTAAAATAAAAATACATGAACATTGTTGTTTGTAACTGTTAAAATAAGGCCTGACGTACACATGCTACTCTATCATTGCAGATTTTAAATGCTATACCCAGTGCAATGGATACACAACTTTATGCTTCATATGAGCTATTTACTAGACTGAACTTGATTTTTGATCAATATGGCATGTAATTATGAATTCACACCCTGCCTGCAGGTGAATCTTCAATAATAAAGGAAGTGATATGGACTTATTTAACCCACCCTTTATGACTTGTGTACTTCAGGCTAATTTAACCCTCAAGTATACCCGCAAACATTTAAATACGTTCTCTCACATCATATAATAATCTACTTACAATGAATCATAATTCAATTGAATTTAGGAACAAATGCATGCTTTGCAAAACTGGTAATAACCAACTAACCAAGACGATCTTAATTGCCAAGTAATAAAATCCTAAGTTTCATAAAAGTGTTGCCATACTCTCGCACATAATATACCAATCACAATAATCAGTGATATTATTGGTTATAATCTTGAGCAAAGAAAGAGCCTTAAAGTAAAATGCCAGCAACTAAATTGTGCTGTGTATTATATTGAACAATTGAACATTTGTAACAGCATTCTGGCACACAAGCCAGATTGCTAATCTGGCTTGTGTGCCAGAATACTCTATATGTATAATATTATTTCTGGAATCACAAACACTTTAGATAGTCTGAATAGAATTAATATTAGAGGATTAAATATGATTCACTATAAGTAATATAAATGACTATCTATTTCTTGTCAGGCAAACTGACTTTGGTCAGGTCTTCTGTTTCTGCACCCTGAGACATGTTGGATAATTTCTTCCCGATGCGCTCATGCACATCGAGGTACTTCGCCACGCAGCGGTCGAGGCAGACTGACTCGCCTTTGCCTGAAACAAATAGTTAAGTACATCAAAAATATCAAGAATGAAATATACATCTAAAACTGCAGGAAATATGCAGGCCCAAGTCAACCAGTCAGACAGGTTCTACTTAGATAAGATTCAGACAAACTTATTAATCAAATTTATTTAATTTCATTGAAATTAGTTCTCACCAAGCTCAGTCTCATGATATTTAACAGGTATGCACTTGCGGTGGCAGGCAGTAACTAGGCGATTGTACATATCAGACATCATCTCTATTTCCAGTTCCTGCACCAGCTGCAATTTTGCAGGGTCAAGCTGGGGTACAGCAGCCATTTTGACTTTTTGGTTCACTTAGTTCAAATATACGATCCTGAAATAGATTAGGTATATCAAGGAAATATTTAAGATTGTTAGGTAAAGTAAATGTAACATTTTTGTAAAGTCAAATGTATCGAAAATTAAATCGAGAATATTGCAGATCTAAATAGGTATGTTATTTTATTTGATTTTGTTCCTTGGAGTCTTTGTAACTGTTTTTGGCTTGTTACTAAATGAGCAACGAGATGATTACAAGATGAATCAGCTGAAACTGAAATGTGCAGCTGTTATCATTAGACAAATAAAAATACTTACACAGCTACGAGCTCAATGTTTTTGTCTATAGACGTCAGGGTATTCTCCTTCGTTAGACTTGCGCATGCGTTCCCGAGCTCTCATGTTCTCTATACGACTAGCAGTAACATAGTCTTTTGCTACTACGAACAATGATAAACTTGTCACGGTGACTGCCAACCTGCCATCAAAGAAAATGTCTTACAGAAATGTTCATCATGAAATCTGAGGGTTTCGCCCTTCACCAGTTAACTTCTGATGATTAGAAGCATGTTCAAGCCAGATTTCTATTCCATTTCATGAATAAATTAGCTATTTAAAAATATCAAAAGGGTTAAAGGACTGTTCAGTTAGGGAAATGTTTTGGGTGGCTACGGTACATATATGAGGTGGTACATACATGTCTTTAAGAAGTCACTGAACACATCTATCAACAAGGCGTACCATAAGCTTTTACTATCACTACATACTGCTGCAGATTACTGACAGATAAATAGTGTAATAAAATCAAGGAAAATATACTATTATGGGCGGCTCACCACAGGTTAAGCTGTATAATTTTAACAGGCAATGGGTATATTATTCAAGTAATTACCACGAAAGTGTAATTTTTCCAAATTTTCCAAGCGGCATACTTTTTCTCACAAAAACTTGAAATAATGTTATTTTAAGGTTAGGTTTTTAGTTTCGCATTTCAACACGTTACGTCATTCAAATCTTTAAGAAGATGTCGCTACTTACATAATACTAAATCTCGTTTTAATAAAAAGGCAACCCCAGTAATAAAGCGAGTTATACACAATCTTTCATTAGTTTGTTTTTCTCATGTTTTTCTGTAGTGGTTTTTGGACGAAACAGCGCACCCGGAGCCACTGGAAAAAAACGCCTGCACAAAAAAAAATCTACGTCATTTCAACTGGTCAGTCAAATCATACGATCAAAACAAAACAAAACGTGGTTTGCTTTAAATTACGATAAAGCACTGCTTATTTAAAGGAAATATGCCAAAACCAACAAAATTACATTCCAAGGGGAAATCTAATTCATTACAAAAACCTTGTAAGATTGAAAAAGACAGTGGCGATGGCGCAGATCCTGAGGAATCGGTAAGACAATTTCAATTGGAACTGTGTTGGTGTATTCAACAATTGGAGCGATCTTTGAATGAGAAAAAAGGCACTGAAAAACAATGTAAGTTTATAATAAAATATTCTTAGGTACCTAAAAACATTAATTCAGGATTCAACGCCAGAAATGCATTTAGATATTTCTCAAGATAGTGCAATTAAAAAATATAACTCATAAGTAATTGGTATTTTGATAATTTGTAAATGTAGTTGTAGACTTTAACGCAAACATTATTTTCATCTTCAAAATAATAATAGGTAGGCATTAATGACAACCAAATTCAAATTTCTTTTATACACTCTTTATTCAAATAAATATATTTGTATTACAGTACAAGAAGCATGGAAGGTGCTTACTGTTTTGAAAAACAACAACCAGCCTATGATTCGTAAGAGACAACTCATGAGAACACAGTTCGGGGACTATAGAGCTAAGATGGCTGCCGAAGAGAAGAAACTGGTCAAAAGTAAGATCATGTATGGATCAGTTTTCATTTCACATATTATATTATTATAAACTCTGGAGTGTGTTATAGTTGAAGATGTAATGAGCAAGGTAAAGTAAGGGATGCTTAAATGGTTTCAACACACAGTATGGATTGAAGACACAGGTGTGCTGGGATTGTAGCTAACGGCATTATGTTGTATCTGTGTTTATACATCATATGCCAGCAAATACAGCTTCCCTGTTGGAAAGAGGTGTGAAGATTATGTATGTACTAATTCAAAGTTAAAAACTAACATCTGGATGCGGAAGGTGGAAGATCAGGAGGTATGGCACACATTGGGCCTTCAGTGAAAAGTCCAGCAGTGGAATGCACTATACTTTAAATGATGATGATGGTAGAACGTTGGAATACTGAAATTCAAAACATCAAGGAAAAAAAAGAACTGTCAACATCCAGTTCCTAATTCAGCAGTAATGGCTTGCAGTTGTGGGTCACTTGGCTCCAAAGATATTGGTGGAGGCCATTAAAGTTTCTCAATAAAACCGTGTGTAGTTGCAATCAAAATCATATTTCACTTAGTGGCCACTGCACTGGTAACATTACTAGTGATGGCCTTACCCTGCAATGTGGCCATCATCACGTTCACACAATGTTGCAATGGTGCTACACCACTATTTCTTTGAAGCATACCAAAAAATTAACAACATCCCGATTTTGCACCACAATGTACATCACTGATACCATTGCCTCTGTACATAATGGAATGTGGCCAGTACACATAAGCCATTGTTTACTCGACACTTTAGTTAAATAGATGGTGTTGATATTTTTGTTTATTATTATTTGAAGTCATATTTTACCTTTTTTTCAGTGGCCAGCAAGATAAAAATATCAGAAGTCCCAGATAAACCAAAAGCAACATTTTTGAGAAAGTCTGCTTTTTTAACTACTGGTGATGAGGCGTTTAGATTTAACTTCAATTTAGCACCTGAGCAAGCAGACACTGGCAACAATGTTGTGCCCAGTGATACTAGTGAAGTAAGCCAAAATGATAACGACACTGATCCTAAAACTGAAACAAGCAGTGAGAAAACTGGTGAAGAGAATACAAAAAAATTTAAATTTGCATTTTCAAATACGAATTTTAAATTTAATTTTAATATAGACAAATAGGTAATAAGTACTTAGAATTTTATAACATCAATTAAAATTTTGTATAACTTTAAACATGTGACATTTTCTTTTAATATTATTTTTAAAATCTGAAAGTGATCATCGACTTTTAACACTGACAGTACATAATATGTTGATCCAATCAAGGTGATTTTAGGAGAATCAGGATGAGAGATACCGCCTGGAATAACTCATACATAGGCTATGTTTTATACCTGAGATAGGTTCCCATGGAAAGCGGGATCTGGTTCAGTATTCACCAGTCACCAGCTTATAGGTTCATAAATAAGCGGTAATAAAACAAAAAATACTTGTTTATTTTTACTTATAAAATCATAATGCGTCGCATAGGCTCTGGTAATACCCCCTTGCTACCAAAAGTCCATTATCATCCCGTATCTTCTGCGCACAAGTGAAATCCTTGTAAAATGTTTCAGAATTAGTAAAAGAGAATCCTACAGGTAGCTCATGTCTGTCATAATTACTTCCCCATGTGGCAACACCAATTAGTTTATTGGTTATGGTATCAAAGATGGCGCCGCCTTCCACACCATGGTAGTTGGTGCACAGGTCATGGCCGCTTAGCATCTGGAGGAACGAACAAGAGTGGTAGCACGGCACCACGTATGCTTGCGTCTGGTTTGTAGATCGTGTCAAAATATTCGGACATATGTCCAAACCGACGACCACATCTAGTTCTGTCAAATTGTACTGTAGCTCTGGTACCAGTGCGAGGTGCTGGAGATAGGTAAATAAGAATAGTGAAAAATCTGCCTTACAGTAGGTATTAAAAGAAATTATAGTTTTTTTTATACACCACTTAGGTGGCAGACAAGCAGACGGCCTACCTGACGGGTAGTGGTCACTGTGCCCTATACGCACGTATGCAACATCAAGGGCGTCACACTCGCGCTACGGACCCTGTAAAAACCTTGAAGAACCCCATAGTATTCAGCGTATGGCGAATAAAATATATTGATTGACCTAGTTCATGGGGGTTTTATACTATGCCTGCCTGCAGCAGCAGCACCTGCAATCATGGTCTATGAGGTCCTTCTAGTTACAAGCATTAATGTCTAGTTTTACTGGTAAGTCTAGTGGGAATTTGGATCAAAATTCTTAGTAGTCCCACTAGATTTTTAAAGTATAATGGGATAGATATTCCCAGTAGTACTGCTGGTAAAACTATACGGTAGTGCTACTGAGAAAAGTCCGTTTTTATGAGAGCGACTGCAGTTCTACTGGCAAGACTGTACGGCAGTACCTACTGCCTACTGGGTATAGTTTTTTTATGGAACGATTGCAGTCTGGCCCCTAATCGAATCCCAGGAAAACCTATCCCGAATCCTCAAGCCCTAAGGGTAACAAAATCTTTTTAAACCAGTCAACAAAACATACAAACCTTTTTAGTAGCGTATCCAATTACTTTAGTATTAATACTTCCGTACGAGTAGTCCAAATTCCTGAACCAATTGAACGCTTCGTCCGTCCTGTTCACGGAGGTGAAGAGTTCTATCACTGACCAGGTTCCTATCACGTTCTCACTCCTCACCACGATGAAGCCGACGTCATCAAATGCCTGCTTGCTTCTCACAGAGGGCAAAACAAATGCTAATGAACGCAGATGTTTCGATTTGTATATCACAGTTGTGTAGTTTACCTTCAAACTGAAACCGGAATTTAATTTTTTCCAAAATTTTCGTGTCAACCCTAACAAAACGGTGAGTACCTAATTAGGCAAGTGAACACGACTGGCGGGTGCTTGGGCGTGCAGCGATCGTTTTACGTACGACCATGCCGATGATCCCGAATGTGGGTTCGACGGCGGCCTAGCCAATGAAATGTAAATTATCATAGCTGGGCAGTTGAAGTGTTAATTTAGTTTTGTTTGCATGAGAATTGAGGGTAGATACTAAACGTGCGTGTGGTATCCCTGAGGATTTTCGCACCAGAAAAGGATACGATTCGAAGTGAGTGCGATATTTTAAAAATACGACTTATGGGCAGTCCTCTCACTCGGCGAGCGCTCCTCCCCCCACTCCCTTTTTCCGGGGCAAGGTGGAAACACCGTGGTTTCCACACCCCAGGATGCCATATAAAAGCCGTCGATGGCCCAGGGTCAGCCAAGGTGCGAGGAAAATGCTTTATGAGCCACCTTACACAGTTAAACCCCAGCGTCTGTAGAGTCAATACGGTGTGTGGTTTTAACCGTCCCCGTTGGTTAGCGGGGGGTTGAGGCGATCATCCTGAGTAGGTGAGTACCTAGTACCTACGTGTAGAGGCACCTCGCAGCGGTAATGAATATCGCCGCATCGATGCACGATGCAGTGCAAATGTGAGGTATGTCTCTAGACCTCGAATGTACGACGCGGGCTATCCAAGGGTACGTTGTTTCGTTGGCCGGCTGCGCGTTCACTTCATAGTTTTTGAGCGACGAAAAGTCTGCAATTTAACATCTTTTATTAAATTGTGTGGTCTGAAAGAGAATGTTGTGACGAGAATTTGAAAAGGGTATGCTAAGTTAATTTGGGCACTTATAACGAATGAGTACGTACACATACACACCCTTTTCACTCCGGGGTAGGCAAGACGAATGAGTACTGAACGGGTAATATTTATGTGAGGCATATGTAAGTGGGCAGACAAGAGTCGACTTCACAAAACATACTATACTGATCAAATTAATGAGGTATTAAGAGGCTAAGTGAAAAGCACTATAAACCGGTGAGCTTGCTATGAATTTCACGCGAGCGGGTACGCAGGCAATACCTAGTTTAATTGTTTCCCCAATACTTGAAGGATAATCAAACCACACTTACAAGTCTCATTCAGATTCAAAATTCTGACATTGCGTAAAGAATTACTAGGATTATATCGCAAATAATTTGGTTTGTATGAATACACGCCTGCACTGAGCCTAACGCATATACAGGTCAATACTAACGCGTACATTTTCATCAACAATAAAACAACACGTAATTTATTTTATCACTTTATTTATAATTTATAGTTTTTATACAATCTATATAAACTACATGGTTGTAGTGAACTTATATTATGAAACAGTAAAATGAAAAATATTAAAACAATTTTTATTAGTAGTATACCATAATGCTGAAATACTAATACATTGAGATATGAGAACCAAACCCACAACTCCATCAGGATGATTTACCAATGAGCTAAGAGTTCATAAATCGGTTTGACAAGACAACCTTTTTCTACAAATCCATAATCATTATCCTCTGAGCCCTGGCGTGACCAAGGTGATCACTCCTGGCGGATTGTGAAACAATGGTTGCTATTAAGAAATTGAAAAATCCATTCATTGCGTGAACTTTACTTTCGCGATGCAGGATCAGTAGTGTCGAATCAGTTCGGCTTGCTATCACTAGATGGCGCTATGGTATCGCCACAGACTATGTATTATGTAGTATTATGGTATAGTAATAAAATATTGGAACAGCTATAATTTAATTCCCATCTTTTGTCTGGCACTTTAGCAGGAATGTTACAAATGTAATAATAAAATTTCTGTATACAATAATTATTATACTTATTAATTTAACACGATAGTCTAACAATATTAGCTCTTAAGTAATATAGTAAGTAAACTAACAGTAGCAGAAGATATGATAAAACATTACCGTTTTCAATTTACACGCTTTTTTTAGCTTCATATGTATGTTTGTATGAAATGGAATTTTGAACTAGATTTTGGAGCACTTCGTCAAACTACGTTTTGGAGCAAACGTTGGGTTAATTTTACATTTTATATAAGTACTTATGAAGGACCGATGTCAATACAATATTTTTTCAACTAAAAAATCAAAGCATGCACCGATAAAATTGAAGGGATGGAGGTGGGGATGGGGGGAGGGGTGAGCTCTGGCTACCCTACTTACCACCGGGAACAAAACATGATGGTTATTATAGCCACGATCTTCTGTATGTTCTATCTATCCTGAATACGGTAATATACAAAAGGTTGGAAATATCCCGTATCGTACCAACTGCTACTGCTACCATACAGCACAACTAGACGATCTCGTACTTGTCAGGGTGGAAGCTGATCTCCTGCGAGAAGTCGACGGGCGAGGGCTCCTCGGCGAACGTCACCTTGGTGGCGGCCAGCAGCGCCAGCGAAGTGTCCGACGTCCACGATACCGACAGCGGGAAGAAGTCGTTGGGGATCGCCGGGGTAATGCTAGGGGAGAAATACCTCGTTAACTACTGTCGGCCTCGAAGGTTGCTAACATCCCAAAAAAAATCAAATTCTTTTGCATTCCGCATTTACGGAAATGCGGCAGTGTAAGATTATTTTAGTTCAGCATATTTCCCATTTAATTTATGGCATGCAAATATTAACATTAATCAATATATGAAATAATAACAATATATAATGTCAGTGTGTTTTTGAAATAAATAAATAAATACTAATTACATTGACAATCGCTCATCAAACATCACAAATCAGTCATCAGAAAAAAAAGTGTCACAATCAGTGATAGATTTATGAACTGTTACTTTGGGCATAGATCAGACATTTATTTTCAATCTACTCATCTGTAAACCTATCTGCATATAAATGAGTTTATGCCCTGACATTTTGATAAATGTCCAAAGTAACAGGCCATAAACCCATCTATAGTTACGACGGTTTTTTTTGCCAGGGAGTGAAAATAATAAACGATATTTATAGGGCATAAGGCCGGCAGTAAAAAAACAGTGGTAGGTACTCACGTGAACTCCAGGCTGCCCGACTTGTGCTGTTTGTCGATAATGGGTATGGACCAGACGAGCGTGCGGCCCTTCTGTGTGTAGTTGCCCTCCCACTGGTGGACCACCACGGAGCCCTTGCCTGTACTACTGTGGGACAAGAGTTTCATATAAATAGGTTATACATGAAAACAATAATTGAAACATCAAATAAACCCCTGTCATAAAATAGCTAAGAACTAACTCTATCATAGCATATAATGATGTGTATTTATCGCATGTTTATAAGTGCCCGGTTAATGGCAATAGGCTCGCCACCATTGGGACCTAAACATAAACTGGCGAAACGTGGGTGCTAGCACCTCTGCCTACCCCTTCGGGGATATAGGCGTGAGTTTATTTTATGTTATGTATAATGATTTCGAACAAAAAAATCTACATCATTATCTGGCACACAGACACGTCAAACTTATAAAACCCTTGTTTAGTTTTTGCGTCGGGGATTAAAAATCAAACTGCGAAGTTCAGACAGCCATCCCTTTGCAAAGACTAGCAGACCGTTGACGTTGCCAATAGCTTTGTATGTAAATGCATGTTCGCAACCAGTTACGGATAAAGAAAAAAAAAGAAAACTCATTCCAGATTGGTTGTTACACTTACGGTAGTGGAATATTTATGACGACGTCACTGAGCACTAGATGGTCCCGCTCGAGCTCGTATTCGATGTTGACGTCACAGCCGCCGCCCGCGCCCTCTGACGGCCAGCAGTTCACTGTGTAATAAATGTATGATTAGATTATATAAAAACGACATCATCTTCGCCTCCGTCCCGGTACATCCAAGGTTTTGTAATTCATCCTAACTTCCAAGGCAGCAAAGCGGACCCCAGACTCCGAGGTGAAAGCGGTGAATGCGACTGGGATTAACGCTAGGTTGAAGAAGATATGTGACATTTAAAAACAATGACTGTATCTGCATTTTTCGACCTTATAATAGGTATACCACCCTTCAGTACCAGGTTTACAGCAGGGCGAGTGCGGGCCGGAACCTCTCACTCGCCACGGGGAAATCCGATCAGGCGGGAGTGCCCCTTTAGAGGGCTGCTCCGAGGCTATCTACGTGTCCCTCTGACTAGCAGAGGACACAGTGGGGAGCAGATGGAAGACGGGCTGGTTTTCCACGCGCCGACGGGGGAGGGGAGGGTGACAGGACGGCCGCCTGTGCCCCCTTTCGGACTTTCAACACCACCTACATGGCCGACGGGGGTGGCATCCGTGGGGATTTCCGCACGATACACAAAAAAGGTTATACCAGGCTAGCAATGCTCACCAGAAAGAGGCGCGACTTTGTCATCATTGGCGTGGAGGCGCCACTTGAGCACTCCCACGTCGCTGTTGAGCGGGAAGGCGCGCTGGCTCTGCTTCAGCCCGATCACACCGCTCGCCTTGAACGCCTCCTTGTCCACGTTGGGGTGCGTCTGCGCAGATATACATTTGTTTTATAATATGTACAGAACATTACGAACAGATAACAGAACCTATAAAGGAGTACGGGCAAAAATGTATGCTAAACTAGCCTATACTCGCGGTTACTTTTCAATTCGAACAAATAATTAAACTCAATAAACTCTTCAGTTTTATAATATAAGAATTTATAGATCCTTTAGTCCATATTCTTAAATAACTATGTTTCTTAACTATCTATGAAACAAGAATTTTTATTCGCTTTTTCTTAACTGTAAAGAAGTGTGTTAGGAAAATGGATAAAATATTCTTATTCCTTAACCAGTTAGGAAAGTAGATACAAAAAAATCTTATATCCTAACCAATTATGATAGAGTAAACAAAAAGTCCGTAATTCTATTGTATTGCAAAACTTATTCATTCAAAAGTCCATATTCTATTATACTACTAGCTGTTGCCCGCGGCTCCGCCCGCGTGGATGTCGAAATCCGTTTCAAAAACTATCCTATCTCTCAAGTTGGATCGAACTGCACATGGTGTGCGAATTTTATTATAATCGGTTAAGTGGTTTAGGAGTCCATTGAGGACAAACATTGTGACACGAGATTTATATATATTGTAAGATGGACTAAAGGGTATAGATTACCTGCAGTTGTAGCGGCCTGGTGTCCTTGTTGTCAACGTGCACGTGAATACGCCCGTACTGTTCGTTACTGATGCGCAGCGTCAGTAAACCTGCCCACATTATCATTAACAGTAGTATTATGAACGTAACTCAAGATTTTCTAGGTTTTATTATTGTTATTTATTTACAACGGCGACCCACGGCCGGACTGGTGATCAGCCATACCTAGGCCATTTCACTGATTTCCTCAAAATTATTTACAGGTTTTATTACACCAAAACATATTTATAAGGCTTGCAACATCGATATTTTCATTCTTGTATGAGCCAATTGAAGTTAATTACATAAGATATCTCCTAAAGTCTATATTTTCTTGATTTTTAATAAAGTTAAATGTACAATTTATTACTACAAATATAGCAACTTGAAAATTGATCTAATTTTTGTCGACAAAAGCTTTTTTGTATACTATCACGGCTTTATTGAAAGTGCATCCGAAGCCGGGGCGAGTCGCTTATAATATAAGGTACTTACCGCTTAGCTCAAAGTTCTGTACATCTCCATCTCTGCCCGCGACCAGTGTGAGACGTTCCTCAAACCGCAGGTGTACGCTGCGGTAAAGAACAAAATTAAAAATAAAACAAAATTATTTGGTAAATATTCTGAAGTTGACTTTCTCTAGTTGTAATGTTTTTGTTTTAGTCAAATGTATTTGTAATGTCTAGTCAAATGTAATTGCAATGTTTTAGTCAAATGTAATTGCAATGTTTTAGTCAAATGTAATTGCAATATTTGAGTAAAATGTAGTTATAATGTTGTTTTAGTCAAATGTAATTGCAATATTTTAGTCAAATGCAGTTGTAATGTTTTAGTTTTAGTCAAATGTAATTGCAATGTTTTAGTCAAATGTAATTGCAATGTTTTAGTCAAAGTCAAATGAACTTGTAATTTTTTGTGTAGTCACAAGAAGAGCAGGTTACTAACTCCTTAGTGTCAGCGGCGGGCGGCTTGGCGGGGTCGGCGGCGGCGCGCGGGGCGGGCGCGGCGGCGGCGTCGCCCTCACTGCGCAGGCGCGACACGAACGACTCCGTGTCGCCGCCGCGGGGGCCCAGCTTCATGGCCGAGCGACCCGACACGCGGCTCCTGAACAACACATCACACTTTATAATAGACATTTTTAGATTAATGGGCATTTCTTAGATTGGTAGGTATTTTTTAGATTGATAGGCATTTTTTTATTAATAGACATTTATTTTTATATCAATAGGCATTTCTTAGATTGATAGGAATTGAAATCACGCGTTTTGAAAAAGTAGTGTTACTGAATCGCGCCCCAGACCAATTTCACTTGTAACTCGGTGTACCTGCTGATTGATGGACGAGACTCTGGTGCAGGCCTCCCAACCCCGGGCGGACACATGACATTCGCTTGCAAAAGCCTATTTGTGACCCATTGGAATATCGGATTACTTTTAATAGATGCTGTTACAATTATTCCACATAATATTATGAGGCGTCACAAGCGAGTAATAATATTGAAGGAACTTACACATCGCGAGCCGGTGTAGTGGGGATCTTCTCAGCAATAGGCTCGTTCGCTGCGGATGATGATATCGACGAACTTCCGAAGCCACTTCCTGCACATTAGTTTGTGTTAAATTCAATACACAATTAAATTACTGTCACTGACTGACTGTCTAATAAATAACTGTGTACAGTGTAGTATAAGATTTTAAACAAATAAAGTTTTATTTTTTGGCCAATAGCAACTTTTTCAAGGTTTTCCAGTCAAAGTTGATTTTAAACAAATCATTTTACACAACTTTTATTACACATTATAAGACAGATATTATAGACGTACCATAGGACATCTGACTGCGGGGCGGCGCCCCTCGCTTGGCCGCCTCGAGTCGTTCGCGCTGCAATTCCTTAGCGCGCTCGCGCATACGGTTAGCGGCCTCGCGTTCTTGAGTCTAGCGGAACAAAATAGATAAATAATGTTCATATAATGATTAATAATGGTGTATATAGAGTACAGTAATACCCCAGGCTTACGCGGAAGTGGGACTAAACGATGACCATGTAATTGACGTTAGTTGGGGTTCAATTTAATGACATTTCATTTACATTACATATATGGGACTAAAATCTATACCATTATAAGATTGTAAAGTACCTGTGTCTGTACATTGGAGATGTAATAAAAAAAAACTTGGGTCCCAAAAATATCTTTATTTGGAATTCTTGCCTGTTTGTTCGCAATGGACGTAAAAACTACTCAACAGTTTCTGATACTTTTTCTTCCTCGGTCTTGTTTAGGCTTAGTCTTATGCATGTTTGATAACAATCGGTGGAGTAGAACCAGAGATATAGACGAGTTACAATCATCGTTTGATTTACCGATTCAATTAATGAAACATCGCCCAGATAAAAACTATGTATCTCTAAATTCGTGTAAAACAGAGTGGCGTAAGTACTGTGTTTTAATTGCTCAAAATGTGGAGTATCCAAAATTTTGGTATTCACACGTACCTGTCTCACAGCTTGGTAGATCTTCTCCTCGTGGGAATCCATTTCTACAAATGAGCGTACCTACAAATTATAAACAATATCATGAAAATATATTTGTTAGTGTTGAAGTAGGGCTAGTTTAGATTTTTGGTAGAGTAGAAATGCAGGCTATAATAGAGGTGTGTGGTCTTGGCTGCCAGTAGCTAGATGTTAAATTCATTAAATTATTACTAATTTAATGAATTTATTACTTTTACGTAAAATAAAAAAAACCATCAAAATCATTAATTATTGAATACATCAAACCTGAATATTTTATAACTAACCTGTGCCAAATTGACACTCTCCCTGTACCCAAGAGCCACGATTTCATCAAAAGCAAACAGAAGATTAAAGGCCTGGTTCAGTACTTCCGCTTCAGTCAGTGGAGCGCAGTATTCCGGCACCTGTCACCATGAGAGAATATAATAATGTTATAAGTATTATTTTATCTAATCTATACTATTATAAAATTGTAAATGAGCTGTCTATACATTGGAAATATTTAAAAGAAAAAACCCTGGTTTATGTTAGATAAACAATTAACACTAAAATTCTTCTCTATTTGCTCATGATGGAGACAAAAGCCACTAAACTTTTTTTCTATTGGAAAGGGTTTGATTAGATTTAAAATCTGCCATATATTTGTTTGATTAGTTGAGTTGTATCGGAGATATGACTAAAGAACAGCAGGCATCAGCTAATATTATAATAAAATAATAATTTTCATATTATACTTACAACTCTGCTGAACAGGCGAAGTGTCTCAAGATCTTCAAGGATGTTGCTAGCTTTTGTGGTGATGAGCAGCATGTATAACTTGTCCAGTGGCTGATATACATATCTGCAACATAAAAAAATGGAACCTAGAGAGGACTGGTAGAGCAGGTTTTCAAAATCTCAGGTTATCAGTTCTCAGCATTCGGAAAAAAAAAAGGTTATCAGTGGATTTTTTTTCACAGTGGACCCCCAATATTCCAGCCTTCTATGTAATCTGAAATGCCTATCAGTGACAGTCCCGTTAGATTCTTTACATTTTTATCTACAATTTGTTGGATTACAAGGCAGTACCTTATAATCCTCACATTTCATCTGTAATTTATCAGATTATTAGATACTCCTTTCTAAAAATTCCAACTAATTTATTACTGGGGGTCTTACTTATAACCTGCCAAATTCGATAGTCTGAAACTGCTCTAATTTTTACTGAACATGGAGTAACGGCAGAGATGATGTTACAAAGTTTACACAAGTAGGGGTAGGTTCTTAGATGTAAAATAATTAAATTTATTTAATAAGCTTACCGGACAGATTCTGTCTCTACAAAGGTATGCTGACGTCCACCAGTCATTAGTTTGGGGAATGCAGCAAGCAGCCCCTCGATACGTGCTTTCGTCATCTCTACAAACTGACGAGACACTAGTGCTGAAAACGAATTTGAATTATTACTGAAAAATTATGAAATTACTACACCTACTGAAGAACTATGATGAGGTAGAATAAATAAAGTACCTTTCCCGGACTTCGTACATACTGTTGCCGCTATCAACACCTGAAAAAATGTAAAAACACTGTTGAAACTATATAAGTAAGCCGCACTTTTATTATGAAATTCTGAACACTTAGAAACTTTTATAGTAATTCTTGTGGTTAAGAATGTAGATTCATATTAATTGGCATTGTTTCAAGACTTACCATATTGAATTAACGCTAATTTTATCAAAAACCATGCAAAAATTACACACTACAATATTAATATTGACTTGACAGCGACAGCACAATCCGAGGTGACGTGTGTTGATTTTTTTTTAATAGAGTAGTTCAATTCAATCGATTTCTTATGAATCCAATTGGAGGATTTTCATAATTGATTCTAATATTTCCAATTCGTTAATATTTAAAACACGAAAAAGTTAAAAACCTAATTATAATATTAGAGGCAGGGTAGGGTAGATCTAGATTTACGATTTGTACCTGTCGTTTATCTAAGATTGACAGGATTTACGGGATTTGATAAGAAATAGCCAACTAACTAATACCGAAAAAGCTATTTTGGCTTAATCTTATTGGACCTCTAAAAAACTTTCCTATAATCTATGCTATACTGTCTTAGATAAAACGTCAAATTTGTCAAAGTAATCTAAACCACATTGGGGTTATTGGTCGTTTTTCCGCAAATTTAACATTTAACTCGTATCTTTTCAACGTAATTGATATTTCTCGATACAGTGTTCACTTAGTTTATACGTACGATGGAGCTGTGTATTTGATTTTGTGCTTAAATTCTATGGAATACACTTGCATACTACAGAAGCCAAATAACAGTAGTAAGTGGAGAGTTTAATTATTTTGTATTGGTATTTAGCGGTAGTGTCTCGGGTCACATATTCTCGTGTATGCGTACGTTGTAAATGAGTGTTACTGTCATTATTTTTGCCAATCGTCAAACATTTAATTTGCATACAATGATATTTTCTTTATGCCTGATTATCTTTTCATCCAATATTACTCACTGTTGTTAATACGTACGTGACCATGCTGCCGATCAGATGGTTGTGTACTATTTTACATCTGTATATATTTTTTAGATTATTCTTAAAAAGTTGTGTAGTGTTTTAAATGTTTTGGTGCAATGGAAGAAGATTTACTTATTGATAGTGACAATGAGGTATTTATATCTACTATATAATTTTATCCATATAGTTCAGTACTATTTTTAGAATAAATAATTATGTAGTGTTCATTTTATTTGCTAACTTATTTTTTTAATGCAACAAGATACCAAAATTGGTGTTGGGACAATTGACAAATTCGATTCACATAATATCTGCTTAGGGCTGTTCAATTTAAGTCTGTAATTACAGAATCTTAAAACAAAATATATATAATGATAATAATAATTAATACTTACTGAAGGACGTTATTGACAGTCCACAGTTGAGAAGTATGTATAGTCATGAAGAGATGTGATGGGTGCAGTACTCGTTCAGATGGGGGGTCGGAGGGGAGATCGAACGAGACCGGAGACCGAGACCCCCTCATAGTCTCCCCCACAGTCTCTCAGGAGGATTCTAACAATTACCCAAATTTAGTAAGATCAACATCATAATGTTATAGTAGTTAGCAGTTTTATTTTACGTGCACTGTAAATGTATTTTGTGCACATATTTTGTTGTTTCTGTACAAAACTCCGTGTCTTTTTTTTCTGTGTGACAGCATCATGCTATTATTATTATTATAATATATAGTCTTTATCTGTATTTTATTGGTGCACCGTGGCTATAGTGATAATAGAATAGTACTTATATGTAACAGAAATTGTACTGTTAATTATTAGAACTTATTAATTTTTAGAACCCTCTAAATGTGAACAATCAGTGGGTTTATTAATATAAAATGCCCTTTCAATATTGGTGTTTTTAAAGTTATTTAATTTGCAATTTTGTAACAATAGTGTAGTTGGTTGTCAAGTATCCTCTTGTATCAAATCATAAGCTATGACATCAACAATGCTAATATAAAATAATATAAGTACTACTAGTATTTTACTAGTACTACATCTACATACTAGTAACATACTAGTAGTACATTAGGTACTTGACATTAGCATTTTTTCCAACTGGGTGGATAGTTGAAAATAAGTATAGAAGAAGGATATGTTTTTTTTTGTTAGAAACTTTCATGCATTTTATACAGTTTACTAATCCACTTTTGGATTGGTTAACTCCTAATCTAAAAAAAAACCACAAAATTAATTAACAGCCACATTTTAAAACAGCAAATTAAAATTAATATAGTGTAAACATCACATCGTGGATATTAAATAAGATAAGACCTAAATTTGAATGAATCTCTACTTTATTTTTTTAAAGAATACTGGTAAGCCAAATTACTAGTGTTCCTGTTAGCCCCCGCAGTTAAGCTAAACTGCTTGTATTAGGCGTGGGTGCACGTCGCTAATGTCAGGGCCAGGATTCGAATCCAGAAGTCGGTTTTAAGGCCGATACCTTAACCACTAAGCTACCTGTGACACTTCTAATCGAATGTAGACTTGTACTCGGCTTAGGACGAAAGCTTTGTGCGCCAGTAGACAAGGACAAACAATAGAGTTATTGATTTAATTTTAGAACTTCCTGTTCCACAACTTCGTAATGCCGAGATTCGACACAAGCCCAAAATGACGATTCTATTTTAAAAACTTCGAACAGAGTCTTTTGCTTCATTCTTTGTTCACAATATAGGTATTTAAAAATAAACATTTTTTTGGCGCGTTAATGTATAGTTAATTTATTTGAATATTATTGAATTGTTTATAAAATCTTGCTTTCAGTGTCTATATTCTTTTTTTTTTTCATTACAAGAAGTGTTACTTTACTTCTTACATGCATAAAACATAATATACACGACACGCTTCTTTTTATTCAGCCATGCTGGTAAAGAATCAGTTCTGTACTTATGTAAAAACACTGTTGATAAACTTTGACAACCCTAGTCACCGATAAAGGCACAGTCACGCACACACACGGCACGGCACTACGTAAGTGATGTTCTTTGGCTTCAGTTATCCAAAAAAAACGTTCCAAAATAAAATGAGTGAGTCCAAAGTTTGAACCACAGACTTTCGCCATGATATAAAACCTACGGACAGAACACGTTGAAGACAAGACTGTGTCACAAAAATTACAACATTTCGCTACACAAGACATGCTGTATTTATTTATTTTTCACCACTGACTTCAATAATCTTCAAGAATCAAAGGAGTTTCGACTGCAGGTTTTATACCTCCATGATAGTACTTAGTAGGTATATTGTATAAATATTACTTCTTTCCGCAAGTACAATACTATACAATGTAATTTTGTCTAAAAGTTTTCAACAAAATACAGAAATACTAATGGTATAACTTTATTCGAGTTTGTATTTCACCGAGTCGAGTCCGTTCAATTTAAGTGCTTAAGTCACACGGCAGGTTTCTTTATCGCCCCATATAAACGCGCGGTCTCCCCACGTCCCAACTCCCATGGCATGCGGATGAGCGAGGCTGAGTTTTTCTGCCAAAACAAAAAGATTTTGACTATTTATACTTCATAATTTCTTGCTTGTTACTACTCGGGTTTCTTACTCGAAGTCGAAGGGTAATCAAATGAACTCTTTATTTAGGGATCCCGAAGGGTAAACGCTATTTATTACTGAGAGTTCACTGTATGTTCATCAAGAGGCGTGCTTTATCTTATAAATCTTATAAACTACAATCGTCAGGAAGCTGAAATACTATTCCTTTTGATTGAAAAAAAAGTTATCATAGCGTTTCTTGTTTCTTGTTATTAAATAGGTATGTATTGTACGATGATGATATTAACGGGGTTTTTATCAATTCTTTTAAATACTTGGTATCCTATCCTAGGCATAATGTTAATACTAGGAAAGTACCTAGGTACTTTTTCTAAACTTTTCGAATCTTACCTCATTATCAAAGATAGCGGACCCTCCAATCCCCAATCCCTCCAACCCGTCTTCCAGTGCGAATGTGACCGCTGCTCATCAGGCTGGCTGTGTGCTTTTCTGTCGCCTAAGTGGTATAAAAAAAACCTTGAAGAAAAATCTGTTGGTCATTAAACTCCTGATAAAGACCTTTACGAGATTACTGCAGATTAAAAACTTAGATAATATTGATGCGACCATCGTATTGCGACACACGCAAATACTGGTAATTGTTAAGAGTCGTCAATGCATACCGGTTGTCAGAGATCTTATTACGCTGGTGCATATTTCCCGCCTTCTAAGAGCTCATAGTCACTTAAAAAGTCAAGCAAAGACAGTCTCTGTAACGCCATACAAGAATGCGGTAGTGTTGACAGTGTTTTTTTTTATCTTGTATCTGTAGCAAAGGAATGAATTTTTAGTGATCGAAGTGTCAAGTTACGGTTCGTTCAGTAATGAAGAAAAAAATTAACATAACTAATAAACCAAAAAAGGTAAAGTTATTGTTGATGTTTTACTTTTAAATGCCCGCCTAAGAACTCGTTTATTGTTTTAGTTCTATTGTATCATGTAATCAGTGTAGCTTTGTGGTTATACCATAATTACTGGCGAAAAACAAGATTGACCACTTTTTATTTCATAAAAAATTGCCTTTGCAATATAATGTTTTATTTTTAAACAACATGGTATTACAAGTAGAACGGAACGGAAGACTTCACCCAGAACACAGCTGTGCATGAGGTTCTGTTTTCATTCGCGTGCTGTTCGGTTTGGTTCTTGGTTACGCAAAGTTGTGTTGTATGTTATTATGTTACGAGTATGTTCGATCTCAGCAGAAGCAAAGAGTCGAAAAAGTGAAACCATCCACGACAAAGAGCAAAAGTCTCACTTCCCTGTTGATTAGAAATAAGAAAGAAAGTGCCCTTAAAGTTCGTATGCATTTAAACTCACACAATCGTGCCACACACTACAGTAACGTGTGGTTAACATTTTTAACATACAAAAAGCCAGAAAATAATTGCCAGTCAGTAGCCAACTGCGTTGCGAATAATTTGCATATCTTCACACCATTGTGGAGCACAAACGATAACTAGGAGCACTTCCTTGATTTTCCATTGGAGTAAGGCGAGACAGCATGTTTCCGCTTGCTACGATTCCTCAGCTTCCATAATCGTTTGCGTACATGCTAGTCGGTTGCGGGTAGTCTTGACCTGACCTTTTCTTTAAAAGGTCCTCGATTTGATTTACATTCGTAGGTATGTGAATTTTAACCTTGTAATTTTAACCGGGTCGCGCCCATTCACTTTCGCCTCATAAATCTGTTTCATCAATCTTCTTTCGACCAACCTCTTTACGTGTCCGAACCCTCTGAACATCCCTGATTTTATATGCTGTACCTCTTCTGCGAGTATATAACATAAAATTTTACCATTGCAGGTTGTAGGATTACCATCTAACTATTGGCATACGATTTGAGCAGACCTAATTCCAACAAGAAATAAAGCACGTTGATAACAACAGCTATAAACTACCACTTCGTAAACGCTACAAAAATTATTAACTTAATTATTTAGTCGCACCCAGTCATGCGAAAACGCGACTAATAAGCTCTATTGTTTTTTTCGTGGTCTTTTAAATTATAACGTTGTTAAATTCAAGTAGTGCGACGTTTACACTATGTAATTTACGTTTGAAAAGTGTACACAGAGATAGAAGACTCAGTCAAGTATTTGCTGTTAGGTTGACGTCTTGCAGCGATGTTTGAACCATCTTCAAATCTTCAAATAGTTATTCGTTATTACTTGCAACCGAATATAAAGATTGGTGAAAATTTGGATGTTAATTCGCCTGTGCTCCGAGATAAGGGCGTGACCTTAAGAGGCCTTCAGGCCGTTAGCCTAGGAGTTAGGCAAACCCACGTTACAGGAATAAAAAGAAATTATAAATAATATATCGTGCTAACGATCAGTCCTTGTGTTAATTTATTCGTTTGCATACATTTGTGACATTTTAGGTCCTTTGTTTTCACTACTTAACCTTCTCAAGACGGGCTAGTGTTGGTAAATATAGTTCTTAAAGGCTTATACACACGATAGTTTAAACTTTGCCGTGTGTGTGAAGTGTTGCGATCGATGTTTAGCGCTGTTATTTGATCATGTTTGTGCGGTTAGCAAAATCATAGCTTAATTAAAAAATATGTTTAATTAATTGCCATTGCCTCATCAGATACCTATTTACTATGTTTGTGTGTTCTGTTGTATTTTCGATACACGATAGGTACATAAAACACAAACATGGTGAATATAAATATAATATTAATTTATCGGCAATGTCTCGACCATGTTCATCTCAAATCGTTATATACAATTTATAATTTAGAACAAAAAAATATAGTTGCCTTCGCGACCAAAATACGCCTCTGCTTATCCCTTGGTTGATACAGCCGTCATTGCTGTCATATATAGGTCAACGTTTACAATAAGGTCAAGCCAGCGTGCTCGGGAGAGCGTATGATATTGTTTATTTTGGCTGTCATAACCACTCACGGCATCCGACGTGGGCAGCGTGGGTACAATTTCCTGAATGCCAATTCATGGAAAAAGCAATATCTTACACTTTGATTACAATTATTAGAAGAGGGAGATTCGAAGATAATTACACCGTAGGATATTATCACTGTGGTAAAAGGACTGCAGAGAAAATTATACGGCTTTATACGTGTTAATATACTGTTAGACTTATGATGACTGAGTGGAGTTGGAAAGCGGACCCTGAAAGCCTCGGATGCGATAACATGTGAGATGGACTTAAAAGACATAAGACAAACGGAACAAGAAGAATCCGGGGGCCTTGCTATACACCACGTATACCCCCACCTCTCTCCCTCAGCTGAACTGAATGACTCTTGAATTGCTATGAGAGAGCCGTGGTTTAGTCCCCCGAATAATTATTTGAATCACACAAATAAGTTATTTTTAGCATAGCAAAATCGACATCATTAAATTTGAACACGTTTCCAACTTTATGTACAGTGTGTGTTACCTTTACAGCCAAATTAGTTAACTGCGTGCGTAACAAAATATCACCATTATGTTAGCTTTCTGCGTAGGTGGTTGTTACTGATTGAAACACTAAGTACTACACACTAATTAGCGCGGTTTGTGTGTAAGGTTTGTAGCTAAGTAGCGATCGCACGAAGCTTTGATAAATATAGTAATGTAGGTACGGCTAGCAAAGAAACTAGTTAGTACGATTAGTCATTTAAGCATATTTTAATTTAACCCGTATACCTATATAATGTACTCACGACTCTTTTGCTATTCTCAAAACTTTCCACTTGTTACGATTCTGGCAGACAACTGTCGTACCTTTTACTTTCATAATTTGATTGTTTTCATGCATGCTTGCCAGTCCTACCCAATGTCTTCGATCTGATTCAAATACGTATGTCTTGAACGATCGTTCTTCAAATCCACATCATTTTTTTTTCAAATATTACGTTATACCTACGTAAATAATTATGTTGTATTTCATTTTGACTAAGTGCCATCGTGAACTTCGATGGGATGGATTCCCATTCATGGACATTGTTATTGAATTTTTCATTAGCAGCGCGGAGATTGAATCCGTACCTATGAAATACCCTATTTCGGAGGATCAAATTCCAAGTAATTTCGGTATAAATTATATTTTTGCCTATTTACTCTATTGCATGAGACTCGATGGTTTTCAAAATGTAGTACCTATTACAATTTCAATTCTATCTACCAATTTGGGTTAACCTTTCTCTCTCCAGGACAGTCAGCGCTTTATTAGTATTCCAATATTAACAAAATATTTTAAGAGTTTTAGGCAAGGCGTTCTATTGTATGGTTATGAATTACGATATTGTAAGTTTTCACGCAACGTCTAAGAATACTTAAAGTTAGGGTGCGTTTCCACAGATGCGAAGATGAGTGGAGCGAGTAAGAGACGTCAAGAAATCGACGAATTGTATTGGTATCCACATCACATCTCCAAGATTCATTTATCTAGCCATCAATGGAAACACATCCTTACTGGTAATTTTGTGATCATTAAATAACCAGGAACCAAACCGGTCGCGATTATGTTCTAGTATCAAGTTGTTTTGAACTTCAGAAATAACCTATTGATCATAAAAACTGCATTATAAAAAGTTGTCTGATGATAAACCTGTTCTTCCTGTATTAAATTTAGACGCAATGTTATGAATAATTTCAAAGTTTTATGACAAGACAAGTCCCGTAGTCTTCGTTCTATAAATGCGATTAATTTCCCTGCAGAAGAGCAGACCACTGCTGAGCCAAGTCACTATCAGTTCCCGGGAGGTCTTGTACCGAATTCGTTGCGACACCGTCTGTTACAATGTCAGCAAGCGGGGATATTGTCTCTCCTATTCTTTTTGAGAAGCCCATGCAATACATCAGCACGTCGCCTTCTTTAACCCGTTAAAAGTATGACGAGATACTTGGCTTGTCCTTGAGATTCGCTTAATCCTTTTCCTCGTGGCTTATATAAGCGACTGCTGTCTGACCACCCAAGCTAAGAAAGCCTGCGTCATAGGGTCGTTCGTCAATCAACTGGTATACCGGCTTGCAGTTCAGGTGGACCCGAAGATCTTCGTGTTGCCCCATACACTTGTGCTTGTCTGCTTCCTACGTAGTACAAAAAAATACCCAAAACTAAGTGCTTGCGTACGACTTGACAATATGGAACTATGAAGGGTACACCCTAATTCACAAAATGGTATCATAGCGTGTTCCGGTTGCCTCCCTTGATTGCGTGATTATTTCTACAATAACTGCGATAAAAACAATAATTATATAGGAAGTTATCGCTCCGACAATAGTAATTCTTTTGCGTTACTTTGTTTTTTTTTGTTGTTAAAGTAGTTAGTGTAGTGCGGTAGTCCCGTTGCGTAGATTTCTTCATAACACCATACTTTTTAAGCCTAACCCTTTACAAAAAGCCATTATTATTGCCCTTATGCACTTGTAGTTACAAGGAATTGTAACAAAATGTAACTTATTTTAATTGCCTTTTCATGCAGCTAAAAATTGCTTTGCCCAGAGAATGACTTGCTTTTGTTTCTTTTTAGACAATTCAAAAATATTCGCGAATAAAATTAAATAGGTACTCATTTCCGATTGTTACATAGTGAAGGCAAATAAAAAAAACTAACTACCAGGAATCCAGAACCTCTCGGTTGTGGGGCTCTTCCTCACTCCCTAACCACTAGCCCCCCGACGGCGACGATATAAAGTTTAAAAGATTAGGCTTTTTTGACATTTTCATTGCTCTACAAGGGCAAAAACTTGTACGACCTCGATGTGATATAATGCTACTTTGCAAGGTCAGGACAATCTTTGTCACATGGTGCTTCTCACATCAATTATCTATTTCAAATCAATGGCCAGACGTTATAGATTAAATAATTATGTACAATGAAACTTGTGGTTCCAATGTCATGTTAGAAACTAGGGTAGGCTAATTAAAATCTCTGTTTATGAGCGCACGGATTAAACGGACTTCGGTTTTAGTTGATCTTGAAACTGCAAAATGTATCTCAAATATTCGTGTGACAGCTGTTAAGCCGCATAAACCAAGTCCAAAGGATAACTACAAATTTTGAATACAACTTGGATTAACAATTTCATTATGTCGAAACATTGTAACAAATTGTAACAAACAGATTCAGCTTCAAGCTTACTCAGAACCATTTAAACCTAAAAACGTCGTCAATATTCCAATATAGTCTTAGGTATAGCTTTGTAGGTTAGCGACACGTAGATGCTTAATCATTTTGTTTTAAGTCCGCAAAATATTGCTGTCGTATTTAATTAATAATGGGAAGTGATTGGGGTGCCCCTTGACAACCACTAGAAATCTTTACGCATCCTCTACTTTCGTCTAAGTGTCAATAAATAAATCAAAAATGCCGATACTATTCTATTTGGTTTTCGTAAATATTCATCATATCCTACTAATATTATAAATTTGTAGCAATCACGCAAAAACGGCTAAATGGATCCATCTGAAATTTTGTACAGGGATAAAAGTCTACTTTATCCCTGGATTAAGTTATCATGGGAAACGAGACCGTATGAACAAGAATACCACACTAGCACTTAATTCTGATTTTGAAGATGATATTAAAACAGTAAAACGTGATAGTGGCCTCTGCACCAAACGGAAGTTCAGTGCTATTTCGTAACGTACAAAGGAATACTCGAAGCAGCTTATCTTCAGTGCAGCAGTGACAGTTGACTCATTTTCAATGCCGCTTTGGCACGCTACCTTATGCATTGATACTAATTTTGACTATACGTTTTAGGTAACTTGGAGTAGCATTTTACTTGGTTTCGTGTAGGCCTGTGGTCTGATGTAGCCTTGGTAATTTCAATAAGTCGTTGCGGCAAGGGTAACGACTTCATATAGGCCACCAACCTTTGCGTGTGTGTCGACGCTGGTCCTTTTGGCTCGTCCATTTGTTCCCTTTTGAGCTCCAATCCTGTCGTTCCTGAATCGGACTTCGTTGCATCTTGGATTTCTTGAGTTCCAGGTTAACGAGTCATAATCAGTTTACTTGACAGTTGCATTGATTTTTCACAATAACGATAGTTCATAAAATGGTGATAAAAGGACTAGCGTCTTCATTCAGATTTACCACACCATGCTCAAGCAATGGTATGTGCGTGCATCAAAGAACAATCAGGAGAAATTAACCTCGTTTTCGTAAATCCCGATTAAAGAAATCCTTCTCAATTATTTCATTTAAAGTATTTAAACTGTCTGCTGTACACCTACTAACACAAACAATACGGGCAAAACTAAGATTTATACTTTTAATTAATCTAAGTGGGTTTTTTCTCGTCCTTTTATTTCAAATTAGACCGAAAAGGACGAAACATACCTAATTAAATTCGAACTAAGTTTATCTAATTACATAAAACTAATTTTGTGCCCTGGGTTCTGCCTGCTTGGATGTCGATTATACACTGTAACCATCAAAATTTGTTCAGTGGTTTAGGCGTGAGAATGTAACAGACAGACAGACAGTTACTGTCACATTTATAATATTAGAATGAATAGCGCAACGAAGGCGTTGGGGAACAGACTTCTGGCTCCAAAGTTTTAAGGCAAAGATGAAGAAGAGAATTTTATATTCGCTCTTTACTCCGCTTTCAAATTCGAAATATCGATTTCTCAGTCAAGGTCAAAAATTAGTATCTATTCGAATAGGCACTTCCCACACAGGGAGTGACTAATCAATAACGTAATCACACTGATAAGAATGATACCGTTTCGCTTATAAGTGGAGTCAGTATTTTTTATGTTCCTATTGGTACCCTACACCTATTATAATGTACTACCTTTGCAACAGAGCGTGGCTAGTCTCGACTTAATTTGCGATGGAATAGGTTGCAGTTCAGCTAGGCTTGCCTTCTGTGGGTTGATATACTTTACAAACAGTTAAAAAGTAAATACTGTAGACCCGGGTCTTACTTCGCCTCAGTGGCGGATTTAGAAATTTGCCGCTAGTAGGCTATACAATTTTTGCCGCCCCTGCTGACCCACGGGTACCTACCCCTTATTTTCTTTTAAAGTGCGGCAATCCCCCCACCCCCGTCGGCCATCGGGGGTGGTTATGTTGGGATCGAACCGACTAAAACCGCACACTATCTCGGGTCTTAATTACCGGGCGTAAGGTTACCTAATAGGCATATCCCTCGCACCCCAGCTGACCCTGAACCATACGGTTTTAAGATGGCCCACTCGACCCCCCGAAGGGCGGTGGGGTAAACATCGCATCACTTCACCGACGGTAGGGTGTAGGGTGACAGGCGGCCGTCCTGTCAACCAACCGTCGGCTTGCGGACAATCAGCTCGCCCCCCGCTCGCTCCCCACTGTGCCCTCTGCTAGTCAGAGGGTCACGTGGAGAGTCTCGGAGCTGCCTTCTAGAGGGCCACTCCTACCCCGGCCGGATTGGTCACAGGCAGCAGCGTCTCCCGTGGCGAGTGGGAGGCGCTCCTCACCTCCGTTGCCCGGGTGCATCACGTGGAGGTTCCAGCCTGCACCCACACACGGTTATCCCTCATCGAGACTAAACGGTGAGGTGGTTATGTCGGAATCAGACCGACTTAAACCACACGGTGTTCCGCCTAGGGTACAAGGAAAGGGAAGGAAATTGCCCAGGAACCCCACCAGGCATAGACCATTATCGTGCAACAGATGGCCTCGCCGTAAATGCAGGGAGCCTAGCCCCCCTGTTCTTTGAATAAGGCACGCGTGCAACACATTGCGCCACCGTCTAGGGCCTGCTTCTGCTAGGGCTAAGGTTAGCCCCTCCCTTTGGCCCCCAGACCCGCGCTCATGGAGGACGGAGGTCATTCAACGCTCTCCGACGCCCGGTACGCCCTCTGCGATGGGAGACTGCTAGTTCTCTCCTGTACCCTTTACGCCGCCTCTTTTGCGTTCATCGCCTCCTCACAAAACGAAGCGCTGGAATCCTATGCACTCTCACTTTGTACCATAGACAGAACCATGGTTTCAAGCGAGAGGCTTCCCACAGCAATGGCTGTCACGAGGTCATAGCGTTGCCGAGCCCATGCGGGCCCATGCCAGCTCAATAGTAGGTATACTCTTCACTAAGGCACGTCACAATTGAAGCGGTAAGATCCGTCATGGAGGACTAGCTGGAGAGGCGACATGGCAGCCTCTCCTACCGGCTGACGCAGGTACTCACGGGCACGACTGCTTCGGGAACTACCTATGTCGCATAAGCTGGGAGCCAAGCCCGCGTGCCATCACTGCAGGAGCTGTCACAAGGACACCACGCTCCTCACTCTTGTGACACATGAAAGTGTGGAGTGCGGTGTCCTTGTGACAGCTCCATGATTCCTCCATGACGGATCTTTGTGATGTGCCATTTTTCCTCATGGATACCCATCCTTTTTTTTCCGTGCGGAAATCCTCATGGATACCCACCCCGCGGCCAACGGGGCAGGTTATGTCGGACTCTTACCGACTTAAACCACACGCTGTCTAGGGTCTTCTGACGCCAGGGTGTAAAGTGGCCCAAAGAGCATTTCCCTCGCACCCCGGCTTGACCCGGGCCATCTCCGGATTCGAGATGGCCCCCTCGGGTTTGGGAACCACGTGGTTCCCGTCATGCCCCCGGAATAGGGGGAGGGGCCGCTTTCGCGCGCCGCCGTCTCGGCCTGTTTCTGCTAGGGTGAAAGGCGGCTCCACCCGTCCGGGAGAGCTCTGTTCAGCCTCTCTCGATCCTTTTCCGCCGCCTCCTTCTCGAGCATTACTTGCTCGCAGAAGGAGGCGGCGGCCGACCACGCGTCCGCATTCTGCACCATCGCTGCGATCAGCACCGGCGGATACCGGGATAGAGCTTTTCTCTCGCACCCTGGCTTGAACCGGGCCATCTCCGGATTCGAGATGGCCCCCTCGGGTTTAGGAACCACGGTGTTCCCGTCATGCCCCCGGAATAGGGAGGGGGGAGGGGGCGCTTTCACGCGCCGCCTCGGTCTGCTTCTGCCAGGGTGACAGGCGGCTCCACTTGTCACCCCCAGGCCTGCGCTCATAGAGGACGGAGATCGTTAGGCCTCCGACGCCTGCGGCATCTGCGCCCGCCGCCGCTCGCCGTCCGGGAGAGCCCTGTGTAGCCTCTCCCGGACCCTTTTCGCCGCCTCCTTCTCGCGCATCACTTGCTCGCAGAAGCAGGCGGCGCGGCTGACCACGCGTTGCAGAAGGTAGCGGCGGCCGTAGTGAAGAGTATACCTACTATTGAGCTAAAAACAGCAGCGCGTACTAATTAGTGGGTTAAGATGTATTATGCCTCTCCAAAGAACACTCCCCATACTCGTTTGTGAATGAAAGGAGACTTATTTGTGTAAAAAAAAAACAAATTGGGTCAAAATTGCCGCCCCCTAAAATTTGCCGCCCTAGGCTCCAGCCTACTCACCCTACTGGTAAATCCGCCACTGCTTCGCCTCAGTGCAGTTATATTGTTCTTTTCCGGTGGACTTTTGAAATATTTTCTTTTACAAACCTAATCTGGTAATTATGAGCACAAAAATCAGCAAAATCGGTCGAGCTCTTAGTGAGCCCTTAATTCTTTAGTTGTTTCGGTTGGAGTTCGGGATCCACTCCCCTGCTCCTCCTTTTTCGTTTTTATGCTATAAGTTTTCATGGGAGAGACTTTCTCCTGAGCTCCCAACTCCAAGACGAAAGCCTACGCCAAAGCTTAGTACGTCAATGCTTACGGCTCGCTGCAGTCGTGGGTGGGTAAATGGTGTATGACAGCCCCATTATATAATTTAGATATTCAGTCCCACCGCGTCGAGCAGCGGGGGCACTTATGTCGGACTCGAAACGACTAAAACCGTACTTACGCGGTCTCGGGGTCTTCAGACACTGGGGTGTAAGATGACCCTAAGGCATTTCCCTCGCACCCCCGACTATTCAGTAACCCTAAGTAATGATGTGCAGTTTAGGCCGACAGCGAACTTGTCTGAAATCGCTTAACGTGGAACCTTTGAAATCGCTTAACTTGGAACCTTCACCATGGCTACTTATAGATGACCTAATAGTTTATTCATACGATTGGTAGACAGTAATCAATAGTAATCAACACAAATGAAAGGTCTTTTACCTTTCGATCGATACCACTAACGTTTTCTCATTGTCACTTTCTATAATTGTTTGTAGCCTAGGTTTATAGTAAAGGACGAGAGAAAGCGGACAGTGGCAGAGGGCTTGTGTGCGCAACATTCCATTTAATGACATGTACAACATGAAAACGATCATGAATGTACCAACCTATTAGAAGCGAAAGATGTATGGCAGGATCGTAGCAAATGTCTGCGTATCCCAATATGAAATAGGGATCCCTATGTATAGTATTAATGTAATTCCTTTTACATAGGTACAAAGTATTCACACTCACACAGTCTTTTTCCATTACAATACAGTTCTCTCATCATTCTTCTTATTACTCATTCGAAGTAGAATGTAAAAGCACAAAATATACTTATGTACATTATTTGATACCCATATCAAGGATCAACTCAAGCAAAAGTAATTAAAAAACGAACCCTCGTTAATATACGTATACGTTCTGAAACACATCGACGATTCATCTATCGCCAGTTATTTGAGGTTTACCGACCCCAAACCAAAATAAACAATATCCTCGATGTAACAAGCGTCCATTTATAAAAATAAGTGACCGTACTCACAAGGCATCAATTACGATAGGCTCATACAGGTCGCTCCCTCCTCTCAGAGGTCGTGATCTTTCATTAAAAAACGGATGGGCAGACGAACATGTGTTAGCCTACAAGCCCAGTGTCTGTGCGGTTGTTGGTCGTGTGTATGATGTGAAGTGACAGTGTAAATATTGTCTCTAGCTATAAAACAGTTATTTCAACAGTCATGGGTGTGAAGGAGTCGAGTGGATATGTACGTATCGTGTTTTACTGGATAATCCGTGAGATAAATTGAAGAAGTGCTTATGTTCACATTTCGAAATGAGAGTGTTTGTGCGGGATATTGGATCAGCGCTACCTGGCGGCAAATTTGTGAAACGTTTTGGTCCCATTGACTAAGCTATGGTGAAGTATTTTTTTTAATTGAGCTAAAGATCTACAGTTCCTCAGTTGGGCGCCTCTTAAAATATGATTTAAAGTTTAAACTATGTAGCTGTTGCCCGCGGCTTATTATTATTATCTCTATCTTATTATCCTAAACTTATAGCACCAATTAGCATTGAAAATTGGAACTGTATAAGCTTACATAATCGTTCTGCAAACAACTATACCAAATTGTATGTTCTTCAAATCAATATTGACCAAAAATCTAATTACTTCCTTATCAAATTAATGATGTTGTTGAAATACTAGTACTAAAAATACTTATACTAGTAATACCGCAAGGGGCCGTGCCTGTTTCTCAATGAAGTAGCCAAAGCCCTCATGTTTAGTTCTATTTGCTACGATCCTTTCATATTATACCTTTCGCTTTTTTACTCCCATAATTTTAGCTAATTGCTCTTGATTGACCTGGCCTTTCTTTCAAATGTCTTCGATCGGATTGACATACGTAGGTATGCCTTCCGTCCTTAATATCAACTGTGTGTGTTCTAAGAAATCGACGAATAAACCAAGAAAATCGAGAATTTAAACGAAATACTCACTTCCCATAAAACAAAAAATAAGTTACAATACATCCTAATCTCTAAATTATACATTCAAATGTATGAATATGTAAATCTAAAACGTCAGTATGTTTGCCCTTCACGTACACGTAAAGTTTAAAACACAACATGCTGTATATTATTAACAGACACGCATATAACACGTCGTCGTCAGTCTCTTAAACGGCGTGAAACTCCTAAACAATTACCTACATTACAACAAAAACAGTAAGAAACATTTTGTTTTACGTAACGAGGGGACGTTTTATAAGGCTTTGGACAAACTTGCGACTGACCACCTGTAGATACACTAAGGTTCGCCCTGTGAAAAAAAATACAAACAATAGGTATTTATAGGGGGAGGGTCTGCTTATGAGAGAGAGGAGAGAGAAGTGGGAAGATTCAAGGGCGGCCTTTATAGTTCAGTGGGACAAAATAGGCTAGACACAATGTAACCATGGGTCAGAAGGGAAAAATAGGCCGATAACCTTTTTAAAAAGGTGATAAATAGGTATGTGTTAAGAAAAGCTGAACAAAAACAACTTAACCAGCTTAACCAACTTATCTTTAGGCGAATTTATTTTTAAGAAATGTAAAAAAGATGATGTTTTTTTTGGTCTTAAAAGGATCGACGTAATATAATGTTTTATGCAATGCTACTCCAAATATTATAAGCATTCATGCAGTTGACCAGCAGGCTTATACTAGCCTAGCTGAGTTGTCACCATATAGATTAGGTACAGCTATAATCTCATGTATTGCTCAATACGCGAAACAATTGCTACAATCATTCTTATCATCACATCCAAGATTGTTGTATAATTTGAACGATTAAGTTAGTCTTCAATTAGTCTGAGGTCTTCAAATATACAAACACTAATTGTGTCGTCATACATCTATTTTGTAATACAATAGACAGACTGGCTTACGTGAAACCTGCTCCTTTGAGCGAGTTAGCTCCTTAAATAATAATTATAACACTAGGCATAATAGAATAAAACATTATTTGTCACTAATTCAAAAACCAACATTGAGATTTTGAAGTAGGTACCTACTGATGTATAAAGCCTGCTAAGAATGAAGCTATTCTTATATGAAGTCTTTCTCAGAATAAGTGATAATGCTCTTTGGCTACCCACACTCAACTGTCTCAAAACATGATTCATGTATAAAATATAACTCAAGACTCTCAATATGCGGATTACATACCGCTGGAACTAAACGGGAAAGGAAAAAAATATTCTACGCAGAATGGAACGAAAAATTCCTAACCTAACTATGTTTACTTCCATTTTACTTCTATATTCAACCTGTTTTTTTTTCTCATGTGACTTTGAATGAGCACATGGCGCTAATGATATCCCTAGAATGAAATATCTGTGCCGCATACCGTAGAAACGTAGACCATGGGGTTTCTTTCCTAATATGAAAAAACGCGAAAGTTATGACATAACTTGCCTTTTTACTGAATTTGTTCAATACAATGTGTTTACTGCCCCTATGGAGTAAAACTTTAACCAAACTCGTTACTTTTTCTTGCCTTTTTTCTCTCAAGACCTCTAGGGAATATTATACATTTTATCGTTTATCTTAATACTGTCTTGTATCTTTCATTTCCATGGATTTTTGCTGCTCTTCATACTTTTAAGGAACTATCGCATTTATCATTTTAGTGATGATCCTTGTTGCATATGAGACTTTCTCCTCGCTGTTTAGGGACCATTCCATTATTATATTTAGCTTATTTTAGCTATTACTAGAGCGAACTTCCACCTGACCTCCCCAACGGGCAAGTATATGCTTGGGGTTTCGTCAGGTGATTTGCAGTAAGTACCTATTAGCAAACGACATTGGATTAGGCTCCTACTAAGATGTGTTAATGTAGACTCTTTG
The DNA here is from genome assembly GCA_963576445.1 of Lithosia quadra. NCBI lineage: Eukaryota > Metazoa > Arthropoda > Insecta > Lepidoptera > Erebidae > Lithosia > Lithosia quadra. Next base: position 4,189,122 of record OY754900.1, on the reverse strand, counting down.
TTGTAAAAACTAAATCCAGCAGAAAACACCTATGGATCTCGAATAATTATGTCAACAGCATTGAGTTTTATACATAGAACTCAATGGTCAACAGTCAGAATCTTTCAATGCGAAAATAGCCTTATTTCTATTGTGGTGTATAGTTTTTGTTTCATTTGTGAAAAATCTTATATAATCTTTAACATTTCGACCTCTGTGACCAATTGATTTTAAAGGATTTAATAATAGGTATATTATCTTGCACATGACGAAGTTTGCTCGAATGGTAAAGAGTGCGCCTTTTGTGCATAAAGAGGGTTATTCCCAGACATCCAAAACCCATTGTTCCGGGATAAATTCTCAAGTTAATTTTTCTTTTTTTGTTACATAGGTAGTCATGCAAACATCTATTAGAAAACTAGTTTCTTTTTCTACGCTGCGCGCTGCCATAAAAGTCGATCGACCCATCGACTATTCCCACGTACTACCGCAAACCGCAATTACTTAAAAATATAGGTTAACGAAATGGTGACACTATGATATACAAGTTGTGTTTATTACGGAACTTTTCATTTTCAATCGGAAGATTTTCATTAGAACGTTCATTGACATCAATAATATAAATATTCACTGGAATATCCACTATTACTATGGTAATTGGCACTGGCGCATTTTTTTATTTTTTTTTATTTATAGAATTTACAAACAGTACATGGTTTAACTTAAATATAACACATAAAAACCACTAAGGTTTGCATTGTGCTACACAATTCGTCAGTACATAATAAAATAATAAAGTAAAAGGGTAACCTACCCAAGGTTCCTGATCCCCGAGTTGAATGGACATGCAGTTGCTCTCATGACAGGGACAGGGAAGGCATAAGCGGCCTCCGGGCTCGAGGTTTTCACCTATAATGCGACAAAGTTGGTGATTATTCGAAGCTAATATTAGTGTTAAATCATAATTATATTATACCTTCATCGGCCATGTTTTTAAAATAATTGATTATTTTTATCTCCTTTTAGTCCGGGAGCTTGTAGGCACCTTGTAATCAACTGTATATGTGTAAGCAAAAAGCAAACTTGCAAATGTTAATATAAATCTACCAATTTGTTTAGGGAAATAGCTACAGACTATCATCTTATCATCTTATTCATCCATAAATAAATAAATAAATAAATAAATAAATAAATAAATAAATAAATAAATCTTGTAAAAATAAAACACTTAGACCGTTGTTTAAATTCACATTACGGTTAGCAACTAATTTTTCTATTTATTTTTATTTATGTACACTACTTTATATAGTCCCATATAGTTCTATTGTTTGAAGAAGTAGTACCCACCTTTAGTAATAAATCCTCTCGAACTTAAGGTAAATATGAAGTATAATTATTTATCTCTCGTTATTATTCATATTTCACTTGTAGTATTACTCACCTTTGTTTCACAAATACATTCCTCAATATCTGTGCTCAGAAATTATGTAGAACCATAAGGTACATCAACGTGAGTCATCGTCAGGATGAGTGTTGAGTTCCTTCATATAATTCTCACCACACACACGAAATAAAAAAAAGCACACGCAATATCAATGACCGTAATTCATTAAGTAGTTTAAGTACAAAATAATGTGCATGCACATAAAACTTCAAATAATTGCTATTGTAGCCTGAGATAATAATATCCATATCTGAATAGACTCTTAAGGGTTCAGTATTTTTACCAAAGTAATAAAGTATGTATTCATTGTTTTTAACAATTAATGAAACGTGTATATTTTATTTTCTGATAGCAGAATACTTGGTAGCCCTGAAGGACAGCCGGTTTTATCTCAGTCTGTCGGGTATTTTATAAAAAACCCCTCTCAAAAAAATAAATCAAAATAATCAGAACGAATAATTTTTAAATATTTCGGCTAATTGTAAACTTTTCTTCTCATTTGCCTAGGTAAATAGCTAAATGCTATTGCAAAGTGAGGTTACTAGACTCTACTCTCGTTCACGAGCTCCCAGACTATAGTATTTTTTAACAATTAGCAATTCGGGTAATGGCGCAATGTTCGAGATAAAAATTCGCACATCTTATTGGTTAAGAGTAAACTCATTGCAAGGAATTGTCCGTTATAATTGGTCTTAAAATATGGTCTGTTTACCAACTGATATATACATAATCGTTACCTATTTATTTTCGGTACCGATTCGTTTTGTCTGCATCTACCACGGGCATCTACAGTAACTTGTGAATTAATTGTGCAAAATATGCTAAATAATTTTGAGTAGGTAAGTTGTTTTTTTTACCTCTATATACAGCGTGTAATACCTATGTGAAAAGGAATGTTTATTTGCTTGTATTTATGCTCTGCCATATTAGGTCATCCAATTGTGATTGAACTAAACTTATAGCTTACACGTGCACTATGGTTATAGACATAGTTAGGACCCGCTGCAATCGGCTAAATAGGATTATAAGATTTTTAAAGGCTCGCATAAATCTCCCATTAATGGGCCCCATACATCGATGATCGCAAATGCGTGAATTATAATTAACATTCCAGTATGAGATTGCCAAATGTTTGTATCATGGTGGCAATACAGCATGCTGTCTATCGGATCTTCTAAAAGGCATGGCGCTGTAGATTGGATCACGTAGAACAGAACTGACCATGTGTGGGCGCTAATTGGCATGACAGTTATACTTGACGGAACTATCGAAATTCTATTGTTTGGCTTGATCATGTCGATTACACTACAAGCGGCGTGGTGTGTGGCCACCGTTAGATGTGGGTTTGAACTATGTCAAAGTCAAAATGGACCATAATAGAAAGGAGTAGGTACTTAGGAGAGCGGACCTGTTTTCTTTTCGATCAGAAATCCCCACGGATACCACCCCCATCGGCCATTGGGTGTGGTTATATCGGAATCGGAACGACTATAACCGCCACGCCATATCGGGTCTTCATTCGCTGGGGTGTAAGGTTACCCATTTTCCTCACACCCTGGCTGACCAGGCGAGTGCAAGCTTTGAAATACTTACCGACTGTATAAAAACGTGTAATCGCGCAGTTACATGGTCGTTAGTCCTAATTCGGGTGCTGCATGGAAGACGTTACTCGTATTCGGGATGTATTAATTACATTGATTAAGTAACGTTTATTCCACGTTTATCTTACGTTTACCATTTTCAGGTAACCAAAACGAAAGTTTTTCAAATACGGGCGTAGGTGCTCTACTCCGTACATTTACACTTGTTTGTCAGAATTTCATGGGCAAGCGAATTGGAGCTAACGATCGAGCGTAATTGCGCGATAACCTACCGTTCATTGTAAAACTTTATTTAATTTGAAGCAGCCACAGAACTAATAAAAAGAGGTATTGAAGTGTTTGAGTTTTCTGCCAGAACCGTTGTCGTCACTGCTTCGCGCCCTCTCTTCGCTATTAATGCGCACACGCAAAAGCTTGCAACCAATCACGCACAAAATTAATTTTTAATTTGCTTAAGGCCCTAAGAGGCCTGGGTGACCTTGACGATTCGGAGTTCGCATATTGTTTTGCCGACGTCGCCGCCATCTAGCGGAAATGTACGGTACTGCTAAGAATAGTTCAGTGACTAGTAAACTGCAGAGGGAATAAGTATTATGTTCTGGAATACTGCCTATTTTATATGCGCCTATGCGCGTCACCGAGTCATGCGCGTCTACGGTGTATTGTAGACGCCAAGGCAGTCGTCAGGTCAGCCGAAATTTATATAACATACAAGCTTTTATTTAACTTACCCAATTAGTATGTATGTTTGTTATAAATACAAAGTGGCGGATTTTGTTTTTTTTTCTAATCCCTTTACATTGTTCTTTAGGTTTAGAATGGGTTCCCGTTTGCTGTTACCTGTGGTCTTTTACCTTTTGACCGATTTGGCGCAGGGGTAGGATACCTGCCTTCTGCGCCGGAGGTTCGATTCCCGAACAAGACAAATATTTTTCTTGATCTGGGTGTTATCTATGTATACCGGGTGTAAGGGTAACGCTCCCGAAGCCGAAGGCCCGTGGTAGTACTCCGGGTACACTACATATTGGCATAATATTTTTTCGATTTGGAGATTTTTTTTTTTCATTTTTTTTTAGATTTTTTTGCATTATGTACCTATTCTCCGTTATATTAGGAAGGGTCAATGAAACGACAATTTCATAAAAAAACATCGCTACAGAAAAAGCACGCACTTGGCGCCATTTGTTTTTTTCCGTAGTGATATTTTTTTATAAAATTGTCTTTTCATTGAGCTTTACTAATATGATAGCAGGGGAGGGTGTAGACCTCCCCCTGTGAAGGAAAAAGTGCGGAAGCCCCCCCTTTTTGAGATATGATTTTTTAAATATTTTAACCTAACTTTCGTAAAAAACAAGATTTCTTGGTGGTTTGAACGATTTAAGGGCTGGGAGTGGAGGGGGAGGGGGTATAGAACCCTCCCTGTGAAGGAAAAGCGCGGACGCCCCCTTCTTTTTTTATACTTTAGATTTATTGGTGGTTTGAAAAAAAAAATAACCCTAACCTAATCTATCCGAGTTGGGGTGTTAAAAATGTTATATACCTACATTATAATACGTAATATAATTAAAAAATGCATAAAAATTAACTTAGTCACTCGTGGGCGGCAAACATCGCGGACGCTCCCCCTTTTTTATATTCTAGATTTTCTAAGTGGTTTGAAAAAAAAATAACCCTAACCTAATCTATCCGAGTCGTGGTACGGGGATACCCATTATTTAGAATGTTTTCCACCGCGAAGCACGTTAGTGCGAAAGTATAATTTGTGGCACTTCGCCGGCCGCTGCCGCGGCACGCTCGCTTCGCTCGCTCGGCTCGTGCGTTGTTGTAGTCACAGTTCTAACATAACCTAACCTACAAAAGTTGGATCCTGCTGTTTTGTCTTTTTTTTAGGTTAGAATATGAAAAAAAAATCGGGGGGCTTCCGCGCTTTTTCCTTCACAGGAGGGGGTCTACACACTCCCCCCGCCCACCCCACCCACTCCCAGCCCTTAAATCGACGGCCGGTATAAGAAAGTAAAGCCCAAAAATTAATAGTTATCAATAAATAACTTATGAAATAGATTAAATTATTGCATACAATCACACCAATTACCTATTTAGCCCACGTTAAGTTACATGAAGAACTTGTGCTATCAATCCAAATGTCGCTGAACATCAAGATTTCAAAATTAGGTTAACAAAGTATCTTTAATGTTGCCGTGTTAATATACTTTTGTCGCTTATGTTGTTCAGCTACTTTTGGGACAATGCTTGCTTAACCGTAATAATGTATTTATTATGTATATATGTAAATATATATTGCATTTTCCCAAAAGTAGCTGAACAACATAAGCGACAAAAGTATATTAACACACGGCAACATTAAAGATACTTTGTTAACCTAATTTTGAAATCTTGATGTTCAGCGACATTTGGATTGATGGTGTACAGCGACTTAGGAATACTAGTGCACAGGTACTTTTGAAATACGCGTGTTTAACGACTTTTGTAAATTTCTGGTGTACAGGCTATTTTGTTTCCTAGTTGCGACAATAAATTATGGCATTTTATTGTGAACAGGTGTTTTGTTAAGTTGATTCTGTTCATCGACTTTTGGTGCTGACTGTACCTACTTCGTAAATAAAATTAGGCAGGTACCTACTAAGTTAATAAAATTATTTGTTAAGTTGATTCTGTTCATCGACTTTTGGTGCTGACTGTACCTACTTCGTAAATAAAATTAGGCAGGTACCTACTAAGTTAATAAAATTATTTGTTAAGTTGATTCTGTTCATCGACTTTTGGTGCTGACTGTACCTACTTCGTAAATAAAATTAGGCAGGTACCTACTAAGTTAATAAAATTATTTGTTAAGTTGATTCTGTTCATCGACTTTTGGTGCTGACTGTACCTACTTCGTAAATAAAATTAGGCAGGTACCTACTAAGTTAATAAAATTATTTGTTAAGTTGATTCTGTTCATCGACTTTTGGTGCTGACTGTACCTACTTCGTAAATAAAATTAGGCAGGTACCTACTAAGTTAATAAAATTATGTAGGTAGGTACTCACCAATAGTTTTGTAGTTTACGTCCTGTTTTAACATGATATTTTTTCTTATGTTTTGGCATTTTATCAAAGTCCCACAGTACAGCACTTTACAGTTTTAAAACGTCTGATCTTATTTATTCTATGATAATTACAAACAATAAATTTAGCATAAAAGCAGTATTTATAGCTATTAACCTAAAGATATGAACTTAACTAAGTATTTCTATTAATATATATATATGTACAAATGAGTGTAAACTCGTCAAAATCTATAAAACTTTATCTGAAGTCGCTCCGAAACCGGCGCGCAGTCCACTCTCGATGAAGGTCCGAAACGGACTGCCGGCAGGGCTCGCGGGGGATTACAGGGCGACGGGGCAGGCACTCTCGCGTGGATAAACTTCAATTTTCGTGTTAAAATTAATTTTCACCAGTTAAAAACGAAATGAAAATAAAACTCTCAATTAAAATTATTCGCATTATTAAGACCTTTCGTTTGGTGTAAAAACTAAATAAAATGCTTGAGCCGATTTAGAGAAATTTTGCAATTTATGTCTGAAATAGGTATTCGTTGGAGATTTTTTTCCTAAAAAGTGGTCCATGAAAATACAATTTCTTTCAATTAAAAATGTTTATTAGATGTTCATGCGTCATTAACATTTTTTTCATTCGAATTCAATAGCCAGTTATTTAGATATTTTGTTTCAAACATGCAAATATTTAGGCATTTCACCCTTCTTAAGGCCTTAACAAGCAATTATGCACTTTCTAATAAGAGATAGCGTTGAATAAACATAACATACACAGTGAGTTTCGCTACACAGCGAGTCGGGGAAAAATTAATGCATGGCTTTATTATAGTGCCGACAAAAATCTTGAACAAGAGTCGGAAAGTTACAAACAATAACATCACCAATAAATCCGTGTGTATGTGAGTGTGTGGTGCGACTTTAGTAGTTGATTAGTCCTAATTACCACCTTTTTGAAATCGGTCAAATATATAAAATAGAATAAGGAAAATACTTTTCTTAAAACCGCGTCAGAATAGGTTCAACGAAACACGAGACAGTTGCGGACAGTTCAAACAATGAACCTCCTCCAAAACGCTTTCTGCGCAGCTGTGCTGGAGTACATTGTTCAAGAAGTTTGCCGGAAGTATAATATCAGATAGACACCTCGCGATTGTACTTGCATCACATTTCTATCCCTCTTCTTATAAGTTCTGTGGCAGCTAATGTGTACCTACGTTACCGATGATATAAACTTGTATTAACACCAACACGTATGTTATGTGCAGTCGTGCGGCATCTGCGCAATGTTCCCGTCGTGCATGTCGATGCTGTCACGGCGGCCGGACCAGCGCGGGCCCCGGCCCGGACAGTCGCCGGTCGTACTCAATGTATACGACATGTATTGGACAAACTGGTGAGTATGTCATATTTTATATTATTTTCTAATAATTTCTGCACAATAGCTGCAAGCCGGTATACCGACTGATTGACCATTGATGCTCCTCCCCTCACCCTTCCTCTCGAGGTTGGGAGGTTAGAAAGAAAAGGCGGAGGTGTAAGCGGACCCCGGGGCTCCGAGGTTGTTAAAGCCTCGATTGCCAGCTATCACGAAACTAACTACAGCGTCCCGTACCCCTGCCCTACTCCCATCACGGATTTCAAACTGGGACATAAGTTTTGTTCTAAACTGCTGGTCTAGTCGTATAAGAGAATTGATTGTTTACTAGCTGTACCCGCGACTTAACCCGCGAATTTAGATTTTTCATGTTTAATTTTTTTCGCGCGTTACCTACCCAATTATTTTTCTAAAATAGAAGACGCTGTTGTAATAATAATTATCTGCCAGTGAAAGTCCGGTCGAAATCGACCCAACTGTTCCAGAGATGAAAAACCACTTCCAAACAGAAAGCATTAAACACACATTAAATTTAAAAAAAATCTTTTTATTATAATGTTTCGTACATTATGATGCGTTTATTTAAAACCTGTTGTTTTAATATTACAAACAGATACTTCAATTTTATAGAGAAGAAGAGAATTTTATAGAATGTATAGATGTATAGATAAGCCATCCATGCAAATCAAACCTAGCAAACAAGATTTTAGATATTATTGTTCAAAATGATTCATTCAACAATACATGATTCTTGTAGCGTAAAAGGATGTGGGATAAAACGCTTGGCGAAGGGTCCATATGACACTATTCGCACCGACTTCCGTTCTGAATACGTGAGTGGAATAATATATTATGGTATTATAATGTAGGTTACACCTGGGTGATTTAATAATATTCTAGGACATATTATTACGCAGTGTCATCTGGACATGAATTAAGCATAGAAAGCAATATGTGTTTCAGAATAATTACTAGCTTTTGCCCGCGGCTTGCCCGCGTGAAGTTCTGATCCCGGGTCCTATTCCGGGAATAAAAAAAAAATCGATGTGTGCCAGATTCATTAAGCCGTTTTTAAAAGAGTAACGAACAACCATGCATCTATAATTCTATACTCACAATCTTTCGCGCTTATAATATTAGTAGGATAAGATTTAAAAATAAACCGGTTAGTTATATTGATTAGGCTTCTTACTTTAAAAATTACCGATTTTCATCCCTTATCTTATTCCCAGTAGGGGTGAAATTTGATAAGTCATTTCCTTGCTTGCAAAATGAGCAGCAGCAACATGTCAAAATCTCATGATTTGTTGTGTGTGTGGCTCAGTGTTTTAGGCTCTTTATTGATGCGTCAGTCAGTCGGAAAGTCGAACAAGCAATTATAATAATAGACAAAGATAAAGATAGTTATTCGCTATCAGTCAAGTTTTTTAATACTTACAAATTTGACTGATAACGGATATTAATCAAGTAATTTATCAGGACGTGTAGTGATTTCTGAACGTTGATTTGTTTTATTTTTTAGCTAGCCTGTCTCTGTCTGTATTTTTTATTCATTTTAGACTAGCTAGACGATGGATGTGTAAATCGTTCAATTTACTTTTATGTTCTTTCTTCCGGGGTGGTTGCAACATGCTTGGTTCAAACCCAACATTCACACCATACGAGTGGGGTGAGCTGTGACCACCAACACTCTTCCATTATAGAGCCAGACGCGCCTTAAGAGATTACGTTATGGCTGCCCATAAAGTTACGCGTCCGTTCTTATTTTATTGTTTTTATTCATTTTCAATCAACCACGCAACCACTATTTATAAATGAATTATGGATATGACGTCATAACTTGTTATTGTATATGTCCCAGTCAGCGCCAAAGGTTGGTTAACAAATTCTAATTTATTGATCACCTTAGCTCTAAGATCTTTAATATAACAATAAACAAGACATATAAAACAAGCTTTGTCCTCTGGAGATTATAAAACCACATATAAATTAATGACTGACCTATGTATTCCAATGTAAAAAGGATATTGTAAATATTTTAGTGTTAATCGACTTTTGGCGCTGACTGTCTCTCTGAATATCTGAGGGCATAGTGGGGAGCAGGCAGGAGGCAAGCTGGTTCTTTAAATGGAGATGGATGGAAACGCTACTAAATTTCAGCTAGATCCATTCAACCGTTTTTGCGTGAAAGAGTAACAAAAATCGATGAAATTTCACGTTTGTAATATTATTAGGATTCATATCTTCACACTGGTTGCCAGGTACACGGCGGGTGCAGGCGTGGGAGTGTTTCACAGTGGCGTGCAGGTGCACGGCTCGGAGTGGGCGTACGGCGGGCATCCCTACGCCTTCACCGGAGTGTTCGAGATAACGCCGCGAGACGAGCGGGAACTCGGCGAACAGTTCAGATTCAGGTGCGTTGTGTACAAAGGCAGGCGAACAGAACCTCGATCCTGTTAAAAGAAGTCACTGTCATGCCACTGACTCTCAAAAAATACCATTTAAAATTGTAGACTTTAGCCATAAACAGTTAAAGTCTAAAATGAAATAAAAAGAGTTCAATGCACTTTTTCAGTCACTACAAAATATATTTTTTTACTTTAATATCAAAACGATAAAGTCTAAAATTTAATGGCTTTCTTTAGAGTGTCGGTGGCATGGCAGTGGCTTGGTTTAACAGAATCGAGGATCAGATATTCAGGTGGCTAGGCTAGCCTGAATATAGGGCAAACACAAGCCCATATCATAGTACCGTTTCTTTTGTGATTATATCATAGCATGCATGACACTCTTGACTCACACGGTAGACGTCAAAATACTATGATGATTGCATAGATTTCAAAATTAAAATCGGAAAAGTAACTAGGAATGTGTTAAGCTAGTACCTATGACGACGACGGTACGAGACGAAATCTTTCACCTTTTAATTTCTTAATGAACGTATAGATTTGATTGAATGTAGTTATAATTTATTGTTGTCTACGGCTGCCCGCCCGCGCCGGCGTGTAGATGATAACGCGAACTTTACGGCTTAATGATTTTATTGGTGCTATAAATAAACAGCCTCGGTGTCGTTCTAGCTGCGAGGGCAGCTACAAGTACTGTGTACCTATGGAAAGGGCAACATTGTAAGTAGAAGTGTAGGGTAGGGTCGACTACTTGGTGCGGTTATAACCCTTGATAGCAGTTTACTATAATGTGGCCTGTGATACGATAGCCGGGAGCGACTTCCATCTGACTATTCAATCCTGAGTAGAAAACCGAGGCCAAAGTCTATTATTAAGAAGGTATGAATTGCACTTACACTTTGGGCCTGTCATACTGAATTTCTAAGTTCAAAATAGCGATGAACTGTAGCCCTAAAGTAACGAAACGCGACTCACGATAGTGCGAAAGTGCGCCACATCGATACTTACCCATAATTTCGAATGCAAGGTAGAGCGAAAATATTCCACATCTATTTTGAACTTAAACATCAGGATTCCAACTTTTGTAGGTTAGGTTAGGTTAGAACTGTGACTACGACAACTGTTCCATTTCGCACTACCGTGCTTCGCGGTAGAAAACATTCGAAGTTATGGGTATCAATGTGGCGCACTTTCGCACTACCGTAAGTCGCGTTTCGGTACTTTAGGGCTCGATTCGCTCGCACTCGTACATCGCTATTTTGATTTGAACTCCGAAATTCAGTACGACAGTCGCAATTTGGCAATCAATAATAACATGTTTATTTGTTGTTTATTACAGACAAAGTGTACACATAGGATATACAGACTTCAGCGAAGACGAGGTGCGGCGATTGGTCACAGAACTCGGCAAGCAGTTCCGCGGTGACAGGTGCGTACACAGCGACCATAGCTCGTAAACCCCCTGCTAAAGCTTGCACTTTCAAGCTTCAGGCACTCTTGCCTTCCACAATTTGCGTTACTTTGGTTTTTATGAGAGCAACTACCGTTTAAACCTCCAACTCCAAAACTAACTACGCCCTGCCTACTCTGAAGCGAAGGAGGGATTAGGAAGGGGTGAGGGGAGGCGGGGTACAATGAGCTCTGGCTACCCTACTTACCGGCGGGAACACAACACGATGGTTATTATGGCCGCGGTCTTCTGTAGGGCGGAGGTACGATGCCGACATAATTAGTTCACTAGCCCTGATAAGGTTTCCGTTGTTGATGTTTCCACACGTTGAAAAGAAAATAGGATCAGTTCGGTTGTTGAATAGAAGACGCGTGTAAAAACTAGTCTAGCTGTGATTTTATATTAAACAAAACAAATATAGAAAGGGCTGCCATAAACTTTAAACTGCGTTATCAGTGAGAGGTTATCGTGGAATAGAAACTGGTTCCTCTGTTTATCAACGTTGGAAACTGTGTTATCAACACTGGGTACAACACTATGTTAATTTATCTATGTGCGTTCATTAGTTCAGCAGCAATCACTCTGCTTGTCTATCGCAGATTTTATTATCTTTAAACCAGTTTTGGGATTTACCTACTGACCAGCCACGGTATAAAAAATCATTAAAAGTTGTAAAAACAGTTAATTATTTTAAACTAGTTGTGCCCGCGAATACGCATGCGTGGATTTAGATTCTTGAGATTTGAATTTATTTTTGCGCGGGACCCTAATTGTTTTTCTAAAATCAAAGTAGCGTATGTTACGCCTTGTAATATTACTTATCATTCTGCCACTGAAAGTCCTGTCGAAATCGGCCCAGCTGTCCCAGAGATTAGCTCTCTTAAACAGACAGACAACAATTTTAGAAATTGCTATTTTATTATATGTACCTAGGTATCTTACATCTATATTATAAAGCCGAGAATTTGTTTCTATGTTTTTTTGGACGCATTATTCTCAGGAACTACTGGTTCGAAAAATTTTAATCTAATAACTATAACTACATACCCAATCTGGTCCTTTCAAAGGTTGTCTAGCAGAAATCGCAAATTGTTATAACACCGCCAAGTGTACATGGAAAGTTTTTTGTATACTATTTAAAATTCACCTTTATGTGGTGTACAATTTATTAAAGAGTATCTATCTATATTATATCTATCTTATTACAACACCTCCCCTCTGTAACTGCTCTATGGGCGAGAATAATGAGCTAGTGATAATGTTTTTTTGCAGGTACCACCTAATGAACAACAATTGTAATCATTTCACATCGGCGTTCTGTTTGGTGAGTAATCTTAATGTAGTACTAACTTTTTGTAACGTTAAGTTCACTTACAGACTTCAACTAAATCAACCTTCTGACAATTTATGATTGAGTTTGCTTGCGCATTCTATAATACGTCTATTGTTGTTGATATTATTAAAAAGTGTTGAATTAAGACATTGAGCAACTGTCTACTGAATCATATCACACCCCGATAATAAAAGTGTCATAACACAGGTTGATAGTAAGCATCATAAGCACCTGCTTAATATCAACTTCATATCATCAACTTTTGAAGCTGACTACCTAGTCAGCTTCAAAAGTTGATGATCAGACAGAGCGTCAACAAACAAACATTTTTCAAAATTCATTTAATTATTGTTTGTCACAGGTAGATAGAAGATGTTGTCAATTACATAAAAGTATCACCGTAGCATGTCTGATAAGACGTACAATAGGATTATGAACCACATCACACTAGGTACAAATTAAATTGTTTTTAGTCAGGTATTGGTAACTCTGATGTTACCAATAGATCGATTAGAAAGTTTTATAATCCCCAAGAGACGATATTACTTTTTTATTGTTTTATGAAAGGTTGAAAAGCTAACGTGATCTATAAAGTAAAATATTTCACGTTACTTTTCATTAACTCTATACAGAAGCACTTAGGCACGCTAAGTTTCGCTTGTTGAGTGTAGCGATAACAACTTTATTAAATGTCAGACAATGATTTTAATTGATACCAATTACTAATAATACAATACAAAAGAGATTACAATTACTGGCTGTAGCAATTACAGAATACATCAACTTGTGCACAGCAATTTATAAGAGCACTAGTTATTACTTGCGTGTCACAATGTTCAATGAAGAGGTCCTACTACTTCTTTCTTTATTCAGGGTGTCTCACGGCTATGTCACATGGAGAGGATATTTCTTAAATAATGCAGATAGACAATTTTACTAAAATAAGACTTCATTTTGATTTTAAAAATAATATAAACTGCATTCAAGGATTTTTGAATATTTGCTTGTAACACACAGTAATCGAACCGGCCAAAATTCAAAAAAGTAATATTTTATGTCATCAATCAATAGGGTCAATCATAAGTATTCAAATTTCTCTGCAAATATGGTAAATTGAATTCAGATAAAACAAAATTCATAAAATACATTCAACTGCGGCTTATTACAGCCAAGACGGGAATGGCCCTGTATAGGGCTGCTCGAAGGATCGCCGCGTGTCCCTCTGTACGCGTACGGTTACCCGATAACCAACGGGGGTGGTATCCGTGGGGATTTCCGAACATAAAGTATTTCCTTCTATAAGCTAATGATATGTATGTGTGTTGCAGGCGTTATGCGACAAGGACATCCCGGCGTGGGTGAACCGCCTGGCGTACGTCAGCTCCTGCGTGCCCTTCCTACAGCGGTGCCTGCCCAAGTAACTATACCTTGAGTATATTCACTACACAGAGGAACCTAGGCAGGCAAATGCAAGACTTGAGTCATCCGAATTACAATATTAAATTCCAAAAAAAAGTTCTTTAAGAAGATTGTGTTGCACAGCTGTCCTCTTGCTCAGTCTGCCCTGTGGTATAAATATGTAGATTAAAAATTTATGATATTTCATGAGATATTGTCACAAGTTTACGCGAATGTCACACATTAAAATAAAACTATTTGTAAGATTTCCAGCAGCCGTGGTCACAGGGAGATCCCCTGTGCCATATCTAATCTTAATATATATAAATCTCGTGTCACAATGTTTGTCCTCAATGGACTCCTAAACCACTTAACCGATTATAATAAAATTCGCACACCATGTGCAGTTCGATCCAACTTGAGAGATAGGATAGTTTTTGAAACGGATTTCGATATCCACGCGGGCGGAGCCGCGGGCAACAGCTAGTAGACTATAATTATTTGAGCTAAAATAAACTAAGAACGTATATATTTGAAATTCAGGTTTCATTACTAGTAATCCTTAAAAAAATCTGATTCGAAGCGAGATTATTGTCGATATATACCATATATTTGCTTACATTATTACCTATATCAATGCTTGATGATTTATGTAATAAATAGTACGCCCCCCTCCCCCCCAGGGAGTGGCTGACCCCGGCGGCGCTGCAGCAGTCCCTGGCGGCGCACTCGCGTTCGTCGTCGCCCATGACTCCACAATAGCAGCGTGAGTACACACACACATACACACACACAAACATGCACGCATGCACGCATCATCAACAAAAAAAAAACGACACTGAAAAAATGCTATTTCATTTTAGACCTTCTCGACATACATTTAAAGTCTAAAATTAAATGAAGAGAGTCTATTAAACATTTTTATTCATGCTCTATTTTTATAAACTGTGTAGGTAAAACAATGTAATAATTATCATAAAAATTGTTTTTAATTTTCAGAAGATGTACTGCGTTTTTGCAGACCAGTCAGAAGTGTTGTGCGAACTAATTCATACTAGGTTTAACGTTAGCTAATATATAGTTTGGCGCATTGTCGATCGTACTAGAGGCGGGGTCGCATGAACATAAACGAAACTAAAGCCAATTTAGTCGATTATTATTATCTATGGAGAATGAATACGTCTGTTATTTAAAAAAAATCAATTGGCGGGAAATGGAACTCGATTTCGATGCGACCCTGGCCTTTTTATTGTAATTATATTTCTATCCTTATAATAGAAGTTAAAATATGCCGTCTCTTTGCTATGATAGGGACAGAGACAGCCATATTTTCTCAGTTTTTATTGATAATAATGTTCACTGAGAACTGTGCAGTAGTGATGTCCCGGTTAATGGTTTCTATTTTGTATGAAACTAAAGTAATTGACTATAGAGTATGAAATATCTTTATAGAATTTAACATTAATCTCTTTCGTTCTTATTCGTAGAAATAACATATTTGTTTATTTCTTTTAAATAGTAATTAATTTTATTGTAAGCTAGATATACCATAAACCAAATAAATTTTTCATTAACTTCTCTCACTTACATCCTAAGGGTCTCTGCAAAGTGCTACCTTCACAAATTATTGACAATCTCTACCATAACTGCAAAATCGAGTAGTCAACTATAAAAAAAGAGTAAAAGTGACCAAATTCGTGAATAAAAGTTCCAGAAAATTTAATGAATGGTGCTAGCAACTACGTGTCAGCCCTTGATCTAAAGTTTCGTACCGATTGCATCTAAAGGCTCTGACCAATGATACAAGTAATGCCGATCACATCGACTCTTCTGCTTTATTTTTGGTCGAAGAGACGCCATCCTGAAGGTGTCTTTGTTATTATACAAATAATAATTTCTGAAATACTGTATCAAATATATTTATTTTGCCCTTGTTAGAATTTTTGCTCAAGACTATTTTGGTTGACATTTTATCCATATGAGTTAGTAGCCCTATTTCCCTATTACTAGAAAACTCGTCGAATGACCGAAAGTTCTAGATTTTCGTAAGATTATATCAAATTTAGATGGCATATTGCGGAGGCCGTTAGTATTTATTAAAAATCACCGAAGCGGGGCATATGTATGTGTGGTAAAAAATATACGTAGGTCTTTGTAGTCCGTCCGTTGGAATATTATATTGATGTGATTAATACTAAGTACATTAAACTTTGGTTATTCGGAGCTGGTCTAACTTGTCGAATAAAAATGGTAGCCATATAATTCATATTGAATTTTATATGCTGCTAAACAAAAATGTCAGAAAAACTTTTGATTGGGTGATGTGACCAGCTTGAAAATTAAGAAAATATTTTACAGTACAAAATGATTCCTAGTTTCGTTAAAATTAAGATTTTTGCATGTATTTCACATTTTTAGAGATGGGCAGAGGGTTGAAACTCATACGTTGAAAATACAAATCAGTTATGACTAGTGATGCTTTTATGCCCTGGCATGTTGGGCATTTAATCGGGCGTTTATTGAATCTGCCCAAAATGCCCAAAGTGTCAGGAACATATCCATCACTTATTGCGTCTGCGTCTAATGTCTAAATGATTGATTGGTAACCAATGAATGAATGATTCATTGGTTAAAATGCAATGACGCAGTTTAGTTTTATTTCATCTTGGTTCCAATCATTGGTGAAATCAGAATTTTGATTCAAAAAATCAATTAGTCTGTTGCAAATCAATCAAATAGGCTGTTAGTTCTCCCAATATTTTTTAATTGCCCATCTCCAATCGTGACGTGATAAAGAAACAAATAATGCTATAAAATTAATAACTAAATGAGCTTTTTAAATATTATCAATTAAATATTTTCTACATTTCCTTGGGTTAATTTTGAATTCTAAACTTATTTTATTTGTGTACTCTGAGCCAAGAATGTTATCTTAACGGTACATAAGGACCCCATAAAGACGTGTGATACATAACAATGTTAAGTGCACTTAGTGCTTTGTGTAATACAAAAGAGTTATCGTAGTACAATGTACAGTCACCCTCAATAGTCATTGAACACTAATGGACGGTTTCTGAAATGAGAAGTTGAAGTTGAGTCTCGTCAACGCCTACTGACGTATGAGTGTCGAGAATCTACTTCGATTTCTTAATTCAGAAACCAGCCATATCAAATTTACAAACGATCTTTACATTGAAATACATCATTAAAAGATTGATATATAAGTGTTTTGTAACCTTGATATGTAAGTATATACAAGTTGAATATATTTCACGTTTTGTTGCCTACGGAGATGACTTAACTTGTAACATTTTAAACGACTTGCGAGTGCGACTGTACACAACTGCGGGGTTATTTAGTCTTATCGAGATGTTGTCTTGTGTGGTATTCTTAAGTGTTAAAGTGTTTCTCAGGATCGCAGCTCAAATTATTTCAATCATTTTAAATAGTAGAAGTTGTTAAAATGGTAATAATAATTGAGCAAGTGTAACTTTGGCTTTATAAATAGCACGTCAAAGTTACAAGAGTTCTCAAAATTATCTGTATCTATAGTTGAGGCTGTGAGTGCAACAACGGCTTAAGTCAAAACATAATTATATGACAAGTCATATAACTCAATTCAATGGGTATGTGGTAGATGGTATGTATATAATACATGTATTGGTGTACATATACATGTTTTATATACATCTTTTATACCGCCATCTCTTGATGGTAAAAAAGATTTTAGATCAGTGAAGTAAACTGACTTTTTGTAGGCCCTAAATATTTTTTGTTAGTCCGTGGTTGCACTCGCGGTTAGAAATAAAAATAGAGAATAAAGTGTCCTATTATTGGTACCCAGCCAGTTGTTGGCGCTTGGTTTAAAGTTAAAAGACAATCATGCACCTACAACTGGCCAGAGTGCCAATGACAGAATACTATATCCTATATTACTTATTGTGTACGTTATAACTAATTGTTCATGTGACAGCATTCGTGTATTATAACTGTTGTCTGGTGTTCAGAGTCTAAATAAACGTCACATCGAAAGTGAGCGAGTGGGATTAGTTATCTCACTGTGAATCTCACTCGTTTACATACGTTCACCGTCGTTTGGTTGGTGTGTACCCAGCTTTATAAATAACCAAGAATGTGTGCGTGAATACATTGACAAGTTTTGTAAATAATAACACTATGGTCTCTATAATTTGATTACGAATTACGATATAATGAATCAATTTGTAACCGTGGCGAAAGAAAATATACTTATAAAATATAATTACTAAAAAGATATACATTTAAGTATAGCTAGCTACGATCCTGAAATTTCACAAAAGTGCCATTGATATATTGGAAATTAGATTAAATTATTTTTTTATGTTACTGTCGTCAAAATGGGTTTCATAATGATAAAATTAAATAGAATAGCTGCTTTGGTAAATGAATTATGAGCGTAACATGATTATTGTATTATAACCGTATGTTTCAATCTTGACAATGCGCCAACATATACGTATTTCAAGTAGCAACACCTAGCATGGCCGCCGCATGTGTTTCAACTCGAATCGTAAAAAATATGTTAAATAGTACCTATTTATAAACAAAAAACATGGTAACTTAAATTAGGTTTTGCTGGTATTTTTAATTTTGTGATTGAAACTAATGTAAAATCTAATATTGGTCTCAATCAATTTTATTGTAGTTGTGTTGCCATATTTATAGATGATTTCTTTCCATGTAAGTTTTTTTTATGTCAAATTGCCGCGTTAAATCAATTTGTCAGATGGCATAGGCCATCTGACATAATTTTTTAATTTAGTTCAAATTTAGGCCTTTTAACAAAATGATTCGTATAGTGATGGGTTTATGCCTTGGCATTTTGGGCATAAATAAATAAATGCCCATATACTACTAAAGTGTCAGGTCATAAACTCATTTCTGACTATATACCACTATCAACTTGAAACCATTGAAATGTCAAGTAAAATGTTTATTGGCAATTAAGTTTTAATTCAAGATATTCAATAAATCAACCAAAAATCAGTGCAGTTTCTAATTTTATTGCAACTGTTTTGTTAGTCTCTCGAATATTTGTGTGCCCACATTCTAGAATCCATATTACAAGTTATGCTTAGTTTGGATCTATATGTTGCTGTGTAATCTGTTCTTATATATGTCCCTAGATATATCTACTACATAATTTGTTTTTATCAATATTGACCTATCGTGACCTAAATAGGACACTTTTGTTGCTGAGTGTGTGCCCTTTGACTTTATATCTGCCTCTGTGGCATAGCGGTAGTGCTTTTGGCCTACTGCGATGAGGAGCGCGGCTTCAATTCCCGCTCAGCGCAAGTATTTATATGCATAAATATGTGTGTGTGTGTGTATATGCATTCGTAAATGTATTATTTATTTAATTTGCATATAGGTTGAGGGTTGGTAAATGTCCGCAGTCTAGAACCCATAACACAAGCTGGTTAAATTAGGCTTACTTTGGGTCTAAAGATCGCTGTGTAGAATGTCATAGAATATTTATTTATTATATTTTATTTTTCACCGACTTTAAAATAAGAGTTCTCAATTCGGCCATATATTGTGTTTAAATTAAATATAAAACGCGGTTGTGCGGCATGTTGGCTAATTGAAATACGCAAGTATCGTGTAAGTATCGGACTATCACAAAAATGTGCCACTATTCACCTCAGTGTTTCAAGTTATGACATTTTTACAAGTTACAGATAACTAGGTTTATTGTGACGCTGCAGTAACAAGCTCGGCTACGATGACGTTCAACTTTGGGACGTATTAACCGACTGCAAAAGAAGGTACACACTTTGACCCGTATGTTTGTCCACAATTATCTCGCATTTGGTTGAACTGATTTTGATGTTAAATTATTTTTTTAAATGTGGAGACTTCAAAAAAGGAAATTTTAAGGCGGGTCAATTCTTTTCTTAAAATTGTTAATTATTTATTATCTTTTCATTGTTGAGTCCCGGAGCCCGGAGTCCGCTTTCCGGCTTTTACTCATCCACTTCATACAGTACTTGACGATTTTATATTAGATTTGACATTGTGATTAAAAGGCACAGTCTTTCTTAATCGTGCGGCAATCTCCACGGATACCAACCCTGCGGCCAGCGGAGGTACTGACGTCGGACTTGAACTGACTAAAACCGCATGCCGTCTCGGTTCTTCAAACTCCGGGGTGTAAAATGGCCCATAAGGCATTTCGCTCGCACCGCGATTGACCTGCGGCCATATCTCCGGTTTTGAGATCATCGTCCTCGGCTGCTAAAAACTACCCCTAAACTAACTTATTTACCTATATAGAGTTCCTAACTCATGACATTTAATTTAATGTATGTCAAGTCAATCAACCGAGCAAGTTACTGCAGCGCAAAACTACTCTAGGGAAATATGAATATGATATGCAAATAAAAGAGTTACACTGTTGATTAACAATATAAAATATTACTGTTTAAGGTAGAATCATATTTAATATATATTGTAAACAGATGTACCTATATCTATATTAAAAAAAATTATTCATTTCTTGAAGTGTAAGGGCAATTGTACTTGAAAGAACTATACTGGGGCGTTACCATGAGCTCTTAATAATTATTCAATGCGATGCAATTCAACTCAGGGAGAGAGATGGAACTACGCACAATGTATAGCGCCATCTCTCCCCCTGAGCTGAGCTGCATCGCTTTTGAATTAAGGGCTCATGGTAAGGTCCCTGGTACTATTTATCGTAAAAAGCTAATTTTTTTATTACGTTTTAACGTTGAAAAAGAAAGTTAGCCGGTAATCGCGTTATTTTTTAATCATGTTACCCGTGCATGGTGTATAAGACCAAAAGTACTGATGATGGAGAAAGCCACCTATTCAAACCTCACCCAGTGTCAACCACCGACTTGAACCCACTCCTAACCTTAACGATTTACATTATCTGGAGGGGTCAATAAGGATACTAATAATTTTCTTAGAAGAAAAAGCTGATTTGAGGTTAACTACGAGCTATGCAGTTAAAATAACAACCGCCCGCATTTTTCATTACAAAACAAGACATCGTCAGTCTCACAGAACAACGCGCGGGTATACGAAGCTTAAGGGATTTGCCAAACAAAAACTATCCAGAGCCAGTGTACAAAACAGTAAAATATAAGTATACTTGCTCTTACTAGCTTAGTTATTATAAATACATATTTGAAAATATTGTCATGTCAGGTCAACCAGACACCAAAGATACTAAACTCCACCTCTGATTGCCTTTATATAAGATACACTCATTTCTTTCGTATTGTTCTATCTTTAAGACCAAGGTCCCTTCAATCTCAAGCTAACCAAGGGACTTGGTCATTTTTCACAAGCAAGCCGATTTAGCCGGACTCGTAACTTTTCTTCCCGACGAGAATTAAAAGTACTACCATCTCATTCTTACATGACAATAATTGTTTTAACAGCTTCATCGTGGCTTCTATTAAAGTCATTCTTATAGCACACTATATTGAACTCATTGGTTTTGATCAGTGATGGGTTTAAGTTCTGACATTTCGGGCATATAAGATGGATTTATGCCCGGGCATTTTGGGCGTATTGAACTTATTACTGATTTTGATTATTGTCCCTGTAAATTTGATAAATATTATATAAGTACTGCATTTTATTTATCTTATAGATCAATGTTTACGACCCAATCGTTTCTGTAGTTAATAACCAAAGTTAGTTCTAGTTTCGGATTTAGTGTTTGCATTTATTTAAATTAAGTATACTTTTTGTGTGTGCATGTGTTTATTTTTACAATTTAAGGCCATATTTTAGCTAATGTAATGCGGTTATTCTTGATCCTTGAAAAAGTATACTTTGAACGTTTGTACAATTTATTTGTAGTAAAAAAATTCTAGTTGCGAGTTGAATTTCGATTTGGTGTTTGCAGTTTGTGTGTGAATTAAACAAAGTCTCTATTTTTATGATGAAATGGTAACTAAATGAGAATGTATCGAACTAATCTAGATATAAAATAATATAACACTGTTACATAAACTAAATCAATGTAAATTCTATTCGGCGAGGTGGAAACTTATGGAATTTTTCCCCTCGGTGAATGGCGATATTTAACGTTTTTCACAATATTGTCAAGATTCAAGTTTGGCAATGTATAATTTTTTGAATGAATAAACTGTGTAAAAAGGTTTCCAAGCTCTTGTTTCTTTTCCTGCCATTATACTTTAATTTCTTGCCAGTCTGGACTGATCCAATGCATGGAAAGCTCAAGTACTCGTATATCTACTACCACTTTTTATCTGCAGAGTAATCAAAAAGGTCTCATTTTAAAAAGACTATCAACCATTGTCAAGAATTCACTATAAACCAGTGACTGTTGACCTAGGTGACGCTGACGATGATAAATTTATTTGGGTTGTGAAAATTGTAAGTTCTTTTACTCATTTGATTACAAGACAACCCAAGTATTTTTGCAACGATTTCGAGTTTTATAAGTATAATTACCATTTGATTTGCCCGTGTTCCGATTGATAGAACAACAAACAAAAAAATTGCCCTCGGACCGATCAGTAGAACTACGCAATCGGACCAAGGGCAACATGCCAAATTTATTTCACGTGGGTGGAGATGGGGTTCAGCTAGTAAAAAATAAAAAACCAAGTACGGACTTAAAGAATACGTTTTATTATTTAATAATTATCAGTAGTGCGGGCCTTAACTAGCATTTGTACACACAAGCTTGAGCTTTACATTCATACACTCACGCAATCAATCGTTACTCTTGAAATGTAACTTAGTCATTAAAAAACTTACAACTAATCCCAATTATATTAATAACATTACAATTTTAAAGTCACCTTCATACCTAATTGGTAATAGTTATTGCAGACATGTTTATTTCTAAAGCTGAAATACTGTATCACACGACAACATCGAAACGTGAAATTCTCAAATATCAGTGAAAGGTTCAAATAAAACGAAAACTTGCTTAAAAAGTGTCCATCTAAGATGTAAGTCTATTAACTTATACAAAACTTAATTGAATACGTACGCGGTCGTCATTGCAAAGTAACTTCGTACATTTTATAGACCGCCAAATCTATCATATACCATATTATATATTTGATATATAGATAAGATTTGTGAAATTTAGAATGGTTAAAACGTTTAAAACAATTTTTGAATTAAAGCACGATTTTGAGTTATCGCAAAATTCAAATAACATTAAAACGTTTAGAATAAAAACCTAAGTAAATGGTTCTTTTGCAGCTTAGTAAGAAAAGTTAAAATCGTGGTTAAAATTTATACATAGTATAATGTAACGAAATACAAAACTTCAAAATTCCTTGACTTAACGAAATATTTATTTGAAATCACGTGAGCACATTCTACAGTCGCGATGTAACGTGAAAAATATAAAACGTGTAAAGGTATATCTTAGATTTGGCGGAGTAAGGCCACGTTTCTTACGCCGCGCTACTTCTAGACCAAATAATACCACGTCAATAGGCACGAGTGTGTTCAAGCACTTTTATGGGCAACAGTGGTAACACACAATGACAACAGGCTAGCATGAAACATCCGAACTCCGGGCCCGCACGAAATATGTGGCATTTAGACATGCAGGTACCGTGAAATCATTATTTAGAATTCTTTCGATAGGGTTTAGGCCGAACGAGGTATTATGTGCCGTCTTCGAGTTCAATTGCGGGATAAATGTGGATGTTTCATGGTAGGCCCTCTACTTGTTTTATAAAAAAGTTGCACGCCTAGGTAATTCTTACAACTCAATGCACCTTATACGTAACTATTGCAAAATTTATTGACTTTAAGTGATATAACAATACCACATCATAGACACAATGTTTACAGTATTTGGCAAATGATCTGCACATAATAACTGTGATAAGAATCAAATAAAAAAAAACCGTACAATAGTACACATACCGGGATGTATATTCACTTAGTGATAAATTTAACTAAAATATAAAAACAATGTTGATAGATCCTAGTTTAGTGAGCCGAGTAAACTAAGCTATTTTGATTGGAACAAATAATAAAAATATAACCAAAACAGTGTAGAACACCTAAATAGTAACAACTTGGTGAACAGTCGGCTACAGTGACTATGAAATCGTTTTATACGACTATGCAAAGGCTAAATAGTCAACATTCAGTGCTATGGTTAGTTACGATCAATGATATTACATACAAGATACCATGGGTGTAGTCAGGGAGTCTCACTTCATACAAAATTTTGTTATACTCTAACTATGTTAACGCGACGATGGTATGGGACCTTTGAATTGCCTGCTGATTCCACCAGGTTACACTGGCCTGGGTCACAGGCGACCTGGTAGAAACATCAGTCATTATTGTAATATATGATTTGTTGTATATAATATCGTGATATTAAACCTATAGCTAGTTTAACGGCAAGTCCATTCTGAATATGTAACAGACGTGAATCAAACCTGTGACTAGTATTGTTGTTATTGCCTTTTTCCTTTGCAATGTCGATATGTGTCGAACTGACGACCAATATTCATGAGGTACCAACTTACTAGATCCATCGTCATAATCTTCTGAAGTCCGCCACCCGCTTACTTGGTTATAATACTAAATCAAGAGCAACTAACATGTCCACTACTGATTTTATGATAAAGTAAATCGAATTAAGTATTTTTTTAATAAAATCACCAACTAATATTGTGTGTTACGAGAATCTAGTAGATCTTAACCATTTGGTCGGCAGTTCGATGTCTATGAGGTAACTAACTCCGTCACTTCTTGTCTCCACTCGTCGCCGCGGTGGTACTGCCAGTATTTGTATTGCCCGCGTAATTCTGCAACAATATAGTTATGACATTTTATTATGTTCGTCATATATCTCAACGACTTCTGAAACGACCAGGATTAACGGGGAGACGATGATATTGTAACAAATTTGTAAATAGAATAAAAAAACAGCTCACTGAGTTTCTTATTTTAGACTCTTTCTTATATTTTGACTTTTTGTAAGTGCCGATTTTAATGGTTTATAGCCGAGGTCGGCGTCACTGCCTAAATCTTAGACTGAACGTCCAATATTTATTTTGTTGTTCATTATGTAAATTATTGAGGAAGATGATTCGCATGTGGTCTGATTCATAGCTAATTTCTAGTATCTTCTTTTCTAAAACATGTTTACTCCATAATTCATTAATAGAAGAAAAAAATCTTCCGGGCTGCGGGCTGGCGTTTGCCTACCTCTGGTCTATAGTGTCTATACAGAATAAATTAATTAGAACTTAGAACTTATTGACTTTTGATCATCCCAACATCATTCCGGTTGCACTTTGGAGCCCGGTGTTCGTATTCCCATAATAACATTACTAGCTTGTTAACAGATGACCATTCTATGTTCTTGCAAATGAATTTTAATTAACAGATAATGAAGAAATTAAACTGTACCTGGTAATATTGTGCCCAAGCCTGAGCTTGATCCTGCTGATTGCCAGTCTGGTTTCCTTGCTGGTACTGCAACAAACATCACAAGACATTGTATTGTCATACTATACTGTCTCCCAAGATACAGGCAATGGCCTAGTTTAGGAGACAGCAGTCTATGTGTATGAAAGATACTTGCTATCATCAACCTCTCGTCTCTTTCACGAGGCGTGAAAAGGCATTTGACGAGGCCATCAAACGGATTCAATTGTAGCATTACTCATAGACCTAACGTTTACAATATGTGATTACTAGCTGTAGCCCGCGGCTCTGCTCGCGTGAAATTCTGTTCTCGCTACTCGTGACCCACGGGAACCAGTTCCCGGGACAAAAAGTAGCCTATATGTTATTCCAGGTTATAATCTCTCCCTGTACCAAATTTCAGTCAGATCCATTAAGATATTCTTACAAACTTTCGTGTTCCAAATAAGAGCCAAAAAGGGCATATAAAGGTTAGCAACGCGAGTGTCCGCTCCTGGTATTGTACACGTCCATAGGCCACGGGGGGGTCTGCCAGCTAAGTGGTATAAAAAAAATTATCTTCTCATTTCTGAGTCTTCCCCTTTAGCTTACCATTAGGCGAGGTGAAGTCAAATTGACGTGTCGTTACATTTATGGTTACTTTTTGATTTATAATCCTATTAATGTTTCATGCCACGGGACGCGTGAGGTTTCCCCTACCCTACACTAGTGTACAGATAACGCGCGCTCACCCCGGGCCAGCCGGCCTGCTGCTGCTGCTGCTGCCACTGCTGCCACTGGTACCACTGCTGCGCGGTGTAGTTGGCGGGCCACTGCTGCTGCTGCCCCTGACCTTGACCCTGCCCTTTGGCGGCCTGCCCGCCTTGGCCCTGCCCCTGAGTCTGGTTACCACCACCCTGGTTCGCGTTGTTCCAATTGCCCCAGTTACCCCAGTTTTGCCAGCCTGTAGTAACAAAAAAGTAGGTGTAAGTGCTCGAGTGTTTTATTCAGCTAGACTAGTTGTTGCCTGCGACTCTGCCAGTGTAAAATTCTGATCCCGGTTACGCGACCCATAGGAACATATTCCAGGGGATAAAAACTAGCTTAAATGTGTTATTTCAGACTATAATCTATCTGTATAATAATTTTCAGCAAGATCCATTCAGCTGTTAGAGCATGGTTGAATAACAAACATCTTCACAAACTTTTACATTTATAATATCTAGCTGTCGCGTGGAACTCTGATACCGTTCCCGTAACAAACAGGAACATAATTCTTGAGATAAAAGTAGCCTGTGTTATTCTAGACTCTAATCTATCTAATTTTTAGTCGTAGTAGAAGTGTGATTGAGTAACAAACATCCAAACATGTTCACAAATATTCACATTTAGTAAGATTCAAATAGGTACAATGAGTTACCTGGATTTTGATTTCCCCAGTTGCCCCAGCCTCCCCAGCCACCAGCCCACTGGTTCCAACCTTGTTGGTTAGCTTGGTTCGCATTTTGGTTCTGATTTGATCCATCCTGCAAAAAAAAAAAAATTAAAAATTAACGTGTTTCATTAATAGCTCCTTTTTGTAGACATCATTCTCTGAACCTTTTCCCAACTCAGTTGGGGTCGGCTTTCCAGTCTAACTGTGATGCGGCTGAATCTCGATATTTTCCGTGGAGCGACTGCCATCTGACCTCCACAACCAATGGTCTATATGACCAATGGCGATATCGAAGTTCCAAGTTAGACTGGTTAGACTTTTGTGGGCTCCAACTACTCGTAACGACTGCCATAGATGTTTATATGGCAACCGGGACCGACGGCTTAACGTGCTTTTCGAGGCACTAATAAACCTGAGATAATGCGTATTAAATTAATTTTATGAACCTCGTAAATATTCTATTGATGACGGTAAAAATAGTGACTATAAAATAGATACCAAAAATTTTTTTTGCATATTTAGTAAAACTTGGTTGGTCAGTTGGTGCATTTGTGCACTGACGTTGTTGGATTGATTGAATGGCGCTTCTCCGCCGGCTAACCACCAAAAGGACCTAAAAGTGCGTTCTGCACTAGAATAAATGAATAAATAATAAATATTTTACGACATTCTACACGGTTCTCTCTAGACCTAATAGCTTGTGTTATGGTTCTAGGATGCGAATACACGTACTTATTTTATTTTTGTAAATATATATTATACATAGAACGACCCAGACATAGATATATTTATGCTTATAAATATCTGCACTGAGCGGGAATGGAACTCGCGGGCCCGGTCATAGCAGTGAAGTGCACTACCGCTACACCGGCTACACTATAGAGGCCGTCAAATAGGTACATGGTGTCGAAGTTAACTGGTTATTATAGTATATAGAGAGTTGTGGTACCTTGGAGTTCCCGCGCTGCTGGCCCTGCGCCGCGCCGCCGCGAGCGGTCTGCATGGAATTGTTCCTGCCGGGGGGCGTAGGCCCAGAGCCGCGCTGCCAACCGCCGCCAGCTCCACCTCCGCCACCTCCGTTGTTGTTGCCGCCAGCACCTCCGCCTCCTGTACCACCATACAACGTTTAGAACATTAGCGATAATTTTAAGACACGTATGCCGCGGCCGGGAACAAAGCTGAGAGATTTCAACCTTAACACTATCATGACAGATTAGCGCAACTAATGCGATGGTGTGGCAAGTCTTTCTTTCTTTTTATGGTTATATAATACCTATTATATACATACACTAGCTTCCGCTCGCGGCTTCGCCCGCGTGGAGGGCGGTATCGCCACCAAGTTTACTTGTAGTGTGAAGCTAGCTTATAGCAAGGTTTTAACATAATACCTAACAACTTTCAAATATTTGTCGTTAGATTAAACGTTGTTACAGAATGCGTTGAAGAATTAAAGGTTCACTGCTCGTTCCCCGTAGGTGACACAGACAAAAATTCTAAAAACTATATTTTGGCTTCGGTATTGATGGTAAATCACAGCCCAATTATTATTTTCAAAAAATATTCCATGTACAGTTTTGACTTTCCTTTCATTTTATTATATGTATAGATGAAAATGCATAAACAATTAACACAAAATCCAACATTTGGTAACGGAACTCCATGAGGCGACAGCCATGTGGGTGGAGCTGCGGGCATAGGCTAGTAAATAATAATATAACCTACAGTTGAAGACGAATGATATTGAATTAAACGCTTACCGGACGGGCGCTTGTCGGGCCGGTCGCTGGGTCGCGGCGGGCGGTCCCGACCGAAACGATCTCCACCGGGAGGCGCGCCACCTCCGCGACCTCCGCGGTCTGGCCGACCACCACCGCCGCCGCCGCCACCACCACCGCCGCGTCCACCGCCGAAGTTATCGCGGTTACCTCGACCGCCGAAATCGCCCCTGTATGAACAAAACACGTGTTACCTCATTATTATGTATTTTAAACTTATTGAACGGTATGGGACCTCACCGAGATCTTCGGGAACCGAACCAACCTTTATGACCCGAGACGGCGTGTGATTTTAGTCGGTTCGATCCCGACATAACCACCCCCGATGGCCGACGGGGGTGGTATCCATGGGGATTTCCGCACGATAAAAAAAGGCTTGGACCAAGACGATAACGGTATACATAGACATACCCAGACTTTTATGCAGTTTTTCTTTTTATTTATAACAAAAAAAGGATAAAGTATATTACAGTACATCCGCTTTCTAGAACTCTTAATGTGTTTTTTATTATTATTGTGAAATGAACCCAAAAAACACTACATGCATAGCACATTGTTAGGTACTGAAATATAACAAGATAGAATTCCTTGGGGTGTTCGAGCTCGATACAGATACATAGAAGGTACGCTCGATACCTTCCTCTTAAGATTTCTGTAAGATTATAAATTGTATGTATTTAAAAAAATGCTACGAACCGTGGTGGGGGCGGGGGTCCTCCATGTGGCTGCCAGGGCCTGTCGAAGCGCGACTGGTTCGGTCCCCCGATGGGTGGGCCGCGGGGCTCCCGTGGGCCCCACCTGCTACCTCCGCGGCCACCACCACCGCCGCCGCCGCCACCTCCGCCGGAGCCTCCCCAGCGGGAACCACCTCCACCACCGCCGCCGCCCCATCTGTCCTCTGTGCGAGATAAAGATAACAATAAGTATATCATAATATAATGTGTACAATTTATTTGATAAGCCGGCAGCCCTCGCTTTCGCAGTGCGGTCACGTTTTGCGGCAATGGCAGGGCTACGTGGATAACAAATGTCTGACCATGCTGCCTCCGCCAGATCCCGGTAGGAGCGGTAGACCCAAGAAGTGCTGACTTGGTGTCGTGAGGATGAAAAATGTTCCAATAGTCCTTCTGCTATAGATGTCCAAGACCGTATGAGGTGAGGGATGAAAAGTCGGCAGACGGACTGCGGAGATTAACTAATCGATGCCGAATGGATCATTAGATCTCGATGGGACTCACCCTGAGAACGACAATCCGACAAGAACTTCGCAGGTTTTTCTGGTGGTCTATTAGTATCTAGTTATTTTTGAGTTTTCTAACATCTTCAGGTATAAGATTTTATATGCCGCACCATAAAGACTTGGAATTATGAAACATATGGACTAGCGCATGTGTTTCCTTCCTCCTATAGTCCCGGGGCCATTAAGCGGGGCGTGAAAAAGCATTTGATGAGGCCGTCAAGCTGAGGGCCGCCACTGTAGCACTACTGGTGTATGTAGTGGTGACCCGAGTCCTGAGACTTTACCTTTGACTTACCATCAGGCGAGGTAAAGTCATTTTGACGTGTCCTATATAAAAAAAAAAATAGTGTATAAATAAAACCTTAGTGTCTTACCGCGATCCCTGGGGAAGTCTCTTGGCGGGCGTGAGTCCCGCTGATGGCGCGACTTGTCGTTGGAGCGATGGCGCTTCTGCGGCGGCTGGTCGCGCGAGGCGGAGCGCTCGCGCTTGTCCTTATCTCTGCTGACGCCAGCGGCGCGCGCCTCGCGGTGGTACTCGTCCAGCACAGCGCGCGCCGGCTCCTCGCCCAGCTCGGGGAAGATCACGTCGTCTAGCCACGAGCACTTCTCGGGCAGCGCGAAGTTGGCTGTGGACATGGAGGCTCGTGTGAGCGCGGGCGGCAGGCGGTGGGGGACGTGCCGGGGGGGGGGGGGCTGCGCGCGGCTACCAACCTTTCATGTCCACGATAGCGGGGTCGGGCACCTCCTTGCCGTCGGCCTCCTCCCTGCGTTTGTGCCGGTCGCGGTACGTTTGGTCGTCGGTGACGATCGCGACCGCGACTCGCCGGTACCCGTCGAATTCCCGCAACTTGCGCCTCTGAGCCGACGGGTAAACGTTCGTCTGTTTGTTTTTACCCAACGCGATATCGAAACCGCGGGAATATGACGCCGTCGCGATGCACGCAGGTTATGATGTGGAGCAAAACATTCTCATTATAGATAGCGATGTCCCGTCGTATATACTTTTATCTGTGGCAGATCGACACCTAGAACAAGCTCAATAGAGATCCCATTCGCGGTTATTGTCAGTGGGCCGATAGCACCGCTTCCGCTCATACGTGTAGTGACTTACCTCGAGCGGTTCTAAAATCAAAATATTATAATGTGTGCCTACTTATTGCGGAAGCGGTGTGGTGGTACATTGTCTTATCTATACTTATACATAGGACGTACCTCGTGGTGCGAAGACGCCAAGACGGTAAGTGTTACGACCTAACAATTTGCATACATAACATAACATCCATCAATATAAACATTAAAATATAAGGGGGTGGCCAAAATATTCAGTGGGGCGGGTACGATCTCGATTGTTCCTGATTAAGTGCGCTGCCGAAATGAATTTCATTATTACAAAATATGGAATGGTTCTCACCTGGTCGAGGATAAAATTCCGCCTGCGGCCCTTGGCGAGTTCCAACAATTTAAGCACGCATTTAGCGCACTTGGACACCATAGCGTCCCACCTGCCCTCGTAGGTCGCGCGGAAGGGTTTACAGTCCACCTGAACGACACACACTCATACAGAACCTGAGCAAAGCGGCGAGTCCGCGCTTAGCCTACCCTTAACTCTAAGATATAGTCAAGTGTTGTGATACCAGGGACTCCTTGGTGACTGTCACTCGGGACTCGCAAACGTTCGTCCTCTTCAGTCGGCGATCCACTGGTATCAAATTAACTACGCGACTTGACCGCTAAAGGTCAGACACACATTGTTTTGTCATATTTCATATATAAATGTTGCTCTTATTGCACCCTGTTGAAAATACAGACGGACATTAGTATCAGAGTTTATAGGTGGCGTGGTCACTGTGTTGTGCTCATTATACCTCACTCAAGTGCTGGAAGAAAAACAGCCATTAGTTCGTGTTCAGTGTACGGTGTCAACTTGCCATAAAGTGTATTATAGATGGAGTTTTATATTTCGAGGTGTTGCCATGTTATAAAACGATATAAGCGTGACCACACACACACAATCAACGTTCATATACAGGTGCAATAACAACTAAATAACGGTATTCTTATATCTATTCTCCTTTCATATCAAACAGGTATGCGATGTTAGGAAACTCGCGCATGATAATACTATGGGTTAAATATAGTCTCATACTTATTGGCTTCAGATAACAGATACTTACTCTGATCAATGGATAGATAGCTGTTTTAGAAACCAAAATATGTTTACTATCATTATGAATGCACTGATTTGTATTCATATTGGCGGTAGCCACGTTTTTGTTGGTTCATCATGCGCGTATACCCTAATAGCTAATGTATTCTATATAAAACATAACAACAACTCAAAACAGTTTCTTTAAATATGATATACAGGTGGATGTTTTTATTGGTGTTTGACAGTCAATTTTTGGTTCAATATTTATCCTATAAATCGGCTAAATGTTTAATGAGGAAGCTGTTGCCCTTGCCTACCCCGGGACAGTTTTACTGCTTAGTGATAAAGCATCTGATATTGTGATTAAATTTTCCTTGATGAAATTAGTATATGAATTTTGGTTTTTTATTTGAGTAAGTTTGTTTTGTGGATTGATATAGGACCCGCAAGTTTTTAACTCCCAATGTGTCACCAAGTATATCTGGTCTCTATACTTACCGCCAGGAAAATAATACTGTAGTCGAAATCTTTTGTTGAGTGTAGATTTTCCTAGTTTAGCAATTTCAAATTTCAATGGTATCCCATTATGTCCATATATCATTGTAGCGTTGTTTATATTGATTTATTGTAGGAGAGGATCCATATAGAAAATCCTATCATGGTCTGTTGAATTTTACCCTTACTTACCTTAGGTAATTGGCTAGTTGAGTGCATACATTATGGGGCAGAAAATGTTATCTAACCGCAGTTTTCTGTGGTGATATCTTCGATCTAACAACTCCAATCCAGGTTATGCCTCTTCTTCTTGGTCAACTTAACTTACTTGTAGAACAATATTTTCGTACTTAAACAATTGCTTACATGTAAGATTGCTCGATATTGTAGTGAGACAAGCCCTTCAACTTGTTTCCGAGAAACAAAATCAGGCAAAATAAAAACTTTTTATCGTGGCCGACAAGCACACGGGTCGCTTAAAAGATAAGCGGTTACCGCGACCTATGAACGTGTTACACTAGCACTGCTGACCCTAAACGCTGTGTTTAGGATCAACAAAGTATTTGACATGTCAAAACCATAAAAAATCCCGCTGTATATAACAACAAGAGTGACGTAAGGTCTGTATATATGTGTGTGTATGTGTGTGTGTGTGTGTGTGTGTGCGCGTGCGTGCGTGCGTACCTTCATGCGTTCGTAGAGCGCGGCGGTGGAGAGGATGTTGTAGCGGCGCTCGGGGTGCGCCGCCACGTGCTCGCGCACCCAGTGCGTCTTGCCCGCGCCCGGCAGCCCCACCATGAGGATCACCTGCAACACCACACACCCTTAGCTCTCACTCACTCACTGGACTCGGATGCGACAGACTATGCGAAGATGATGACAGACTGTCGTGCAAAGATCGCGTGAGGAAATTCTTGTTTCCGCGGCAGTCTTTACGTCCGAGACATGGCAGACCCAAGCCAATCTCAGGTGCTAGTCACCTGCTAATTAACAGATGAAGTTCTGACGTAATTTCCTCCTCTCAGGGTTGGATGGTCAGACGGCAGTCCGACATCATCATCACCCTGCCTTTGTCACAATTATTTGGGGTCGGCACAACATGTTATTCACCTACGGTAGGCTGACATTTTTTTTTATTAGGTTCACTGAACTGGACACACACTAGGTACACAGTAATATAACATGCAAATATCAATTAATTATGGCAGCAAAGGGGTTTAAAAGTCTGAAGAATGACGATGAATAGTTACCTCACAGTCGGCGAGGCTAGCGGGGCGCGGCGGGCCCTCCACGAGGTCGGCGTGGCTGATGAGCACGTAGCCGGGCACCAGGCACGCCTCCGTGCCGTCCAGCTCCTCCTCCACTAGGTACCTGAGGGGAACATCGCTTCGTAAGTCTACGCTGCCTCATGTCATCATATAGACTATTTTAATTCTTTATAGTACACTCAGAAAACAATTATTGACATTACAAAATATAACTTAATGTACAAAAGCGAGCTTAACTCAATTTTGTGAAAATAATCTGCACGAAATTAACTCAGTGTTATTTGCGCAAAACAAGCACGACACACTGTTGGCCCTTAAACGACGCTGTGCAAATATAAACTAACAGAACTGTTGCCCACGGCTTCGATAAAGTAAAAAGTAGCCTATGTGTTATCAGACTATAATCATCTCATCTTCACAAACTTTCACATTTTATAATATTAGTAGGATTCATTTTACTTTGATTTGCTAAGGAGAAACCCAGTTTCTGGCCTGACAAGTATAATAATTTAAACTTAATTCAACAATAAAGTAACATTAAAAAAATGCCTTTTTGAGCCCTTGATTAGTTTTATATATCTATTTTTTGGTCGATTGGCGCTTACCACCAAAGAGACCTAAAACCTCGATGTAGAGTACATTGTCAAGATTTTTGTCCCTACCTATGTCATCAATTCCATGTTTGTACGGGAATCGGGTTTCTCCTTTAGGGATTAATTTTAAGATAGAGACAATGTACCTACGCCTTTTTGTTTTTCCTTTTTCATATCCGTTTATTAAAAGCGTAAGCGTGTAACAACATTCCAAAAATTTTTAATAAATTTAATCGATTCAATATCAACTAATTGTCTTTGGTCATATTTTGGTCAAGCACGAGAGGTTGACATCGTCGACTTTTATAGTCCAGAATAGCTTCCTCGCGATCCAGAAACCTAACCATGTTCTAGTATGGTCTATGATACCAATTTCTCGATTATTACCCCTTAAAAGTTTTCAATAATTGTGAGTAACTAAACAATCTAATGCTGGGTGTAAAGTGCATTTACGTTCACAATCAGCGTGCGTATAGTATTTAAAAACATATGAAAGTGGAAGAAACTAAAGGCGTATGCCAGGATCGTAGCAAGTGAAAGTTATCTCTGCATACGCCGCAAGAGGCTGACTATAATGTGTACTATGCATATGCCTTTATGCAACTTTCATATTAACTAGTGATAAATATATTTAAAAAATAAGTTACGACTATAACAATTATAATGTATTTTCGCTTGCGATCTCATATAACATAAGATATAATGAGAGTAAATACGGAACTTTTGATATACCTGCTTCTAGATAATAACATACAATCATGTACATTATAAATGGCAAATTGACAGCAGGAAACTCGCATTAATAGTACTATTACTTACCGTATGACGAATTTGATTTTCTTGTCCAACAGAACCTGTCCTTTGAGAACTTGCTCTTCAGTTATTTCGACAGCTTCACTCACTGTAAAATATTGACAATTAGTATTGAATCACGGTTTTTGAACAAATCTTTAGGACGTACACTGAATCATTCGTGCGCGCACGCAAGCGGACGCCTGTTTCGTGCAAACAAGATTTCGCAAACAATTTTTGCGAATTTCGCGCGAATAATAAAAGATTTCCATGAAACAGTACTATAAAACAGGGTAAAAAGCATTTGATGAGGACATCAAGCTGAGGGTCACCATTGTAGCACTATCGGTGTATGTAATGGTGACCCCATGCCTGGGACATTACCTCTAGCTTACCATCAGCGAGGTGAAGACATATTGCCGTGGATAATATCTCGTTAAATTTTTAATATTTTGGAAAAAAATACAAATTCTTATGACCATTTTATCCTAATTTGCATTTACACCTTGGTCCATATTCACTTTTTTACGATATGTAGCGGGCGCCCGCATGCGTACACGCACATAAGGCAGTGGACACTCAACTCTGTAAAGTTTAACTTACCTGGTTCTACTTTAATCTCCTTTTCAGTTTTCGGGTCCGAAGACTCCGTCTCCATAGGCTCTGCTTTAGGCTCTTCCGGTTTTTCAACACTCTCCTCGGCCTTTTCACCATTTTCCTGTACAACAGGTACAAACTATTGTTATAGTTGTCACAAAATAAAAGGCCCACTTTGACAGTTCGCGCCCATGAAGTTCTTAATTTTTTAACAATTAAAATGTTCTAAAGATAATTACATTTTTCATTGACAGGTAACGCCCACTCGGCTAAGTGCTGTGCATAACGATTTTTTCATGTAGTCCACAGACTATTAATAATCAGTTAAGGAAAGAAAATATCGAGTGAGATATTTTTTTTCAGCCCGACGCGCACTTTCATTTTTATTTATTTTAATACTTATGTTTAGATTCTGAAGACTGATTTAATTATTCTTGTTGTTTTTGTGATTGAGTGAATGTAATTGTAAAAAAAATATTAAATATAAGTAAATTGATCTTTAATAACATTGTATTGTTTTAAATACCTAAAAAATCAAAGGTTAAGCAAACTTTTTGAATTAGAACTTTAATCCAATGCAGTTAACATACATATTCAAATCGATTAAATCCCCATGCAAACTGGATTCGATTCATCCTGAGTATCGAATACCGAATCGTGTAGGTACATAACTAGTTACGCCACGAGAACAAACGTCAAAACGGGCCTTTTATTTTGTGTTGAGTATAGCTTGCGATACCATGTTACATTAAGAAGACAAATAGTGCCCCGTTGGTCCCATAGCATAAGATTGCACTTTTTGTTAAATCCTGGGTTCAGTCTGTTGCCGAGTCGAGCAGTATTATTGGGGGTTTCACTATTTGAGACTAATAAAATATACCTCGCAAAATGTGGGTGTAATTTAATAATACAATGTTATTCCGTTTGCGATCTCATATAACACAGGCTATACGAGAGTAATTACGAAACAATGCTATACCTGCTCACAGATTATAGTACACAATATGTGTATTATAAATTAAGAATCGATGAACAGGAAACAAAAATACTTTTTTGAGGCATAGGTACATTTAGTAATAGGAACAACGCAATTACGGTTAGTCGCAATGAGGCTAAAGCCGGTTGGTCGAATGTCTACTTTTATATGAAACCGGTTGGGGTTCGAATCTCGACAAATTAAAAGACGCAAACAAAAAAAATCAAAACTAAAACAAACAAACTGTATGAATGTAATATTATGTGATGTTAAATCAAATTTCGTACATACATACACACATACAAATCACGTCTTTTTCCCATTGGGGTAGGCAGAAACAACATCTTTCCACTATATATAATTTCGTATATCTTGGAAATAAGATTATCAATACAAAAAAACAATAAATAATAGTACAAAAAAACAATAAAGCACAATGCACACTTTGAGGCTTCTTATATACCACTTAGGTGTCTAGATCTCATTTTAAATCATAAAAAAAAATACCTTAGGCTCCTCCATCTTCTCATCAACAGGTTGTTCAGATTCCTTTTCTTTAACAGCTTCTTTATCATCTTCTTTCTCCTTCTCCTTTTCTTGTTCTGTCTCCTGCTCTTTTTCGTTCTCCTTTTCTTTTTCATTATCCTTCTCTTTTTCGTTCTCCTTCTCCTTTTCTTTCTCCTTCTCTTTCTCGGCAAGCTCAGCCTCTGTGGGGGCTTCTTCGCCTCTGTCTCTTTTCTCTTGATCCTCCTTTTCTTTTCTTTCACGCTCTACCCTTTCCCGCTCCTAAGAATAAAAACAGACAAAATTATGTATTAAGTATTCAAGAGCTAAATATTCATGTTTTTGTTTTGCCCAGGTCCATAGGACACCACAAAATAGTTAAATTAAGGGCCATATCTAACTATAGAACTTCGATATCGGCAGTGGATAGTGGTCAGATAAGAAGGCTTGGACGACGAATATGATTAAATTACGTGAATATAATTCAAGACCACTAGACTGTACCTCTCTCTTCTTCCTCTGGCGTTCTTCTCTCTCTTTCCTGTCTCTGTCCCTCCGCTCCTTCTCCTTTCTGGCGGCTTCGTCTTTCTGTTTTTGCAGCTCCTCCTCGATGCGTCTCTTCTCTTCAAGAACTTGCTCGACAGGTATTTCAATGCGTGTGCGAACCAGTTTTGTTTTGGTAAGCATATTGTACCTGATACAAACATACTGGGATTAGTTTTTGTTTAGTTTTATTCATATTAATTGTGTCTGGGGAAATGGACGAAGTGGCCGGCAAGCGTCGCGGGTGGATCGTGCGTCCGGCTGCCGGCGTCCCCGCGGGAAATGTAATATTAACTGTGTGTCCTAGGATATCCTAAAATATTTTTTATTTACTAAAACCTAATCTACTAATAAATAGTGGTTTCATAGGTTGGATTCCTATATAAAATAACTGGCTGTTACCCGCGGCTCCACCCGCGTTGAATTCTGATCCCGTCTCCGCTACCCATTGGAACCTATCACAGGGATAAAGAGTAGCCTATGTGTTATTCAAGACTATAACTCCACGCCGTTCAGCCGTCAAGATTGTGACTCAACGACTTGAGTAGCAAATATCTTCACAAACTTTCCTATTCAGAATCAGTAAGATAAGCATTATTGTGTGATCAATATTTACGACGATATTTGATTCAAAACCTGGGATCACTATATCACTATTGATTATGAAGATCTTCCTCAATAGGGGAGATATTCCTAAACTTAATTGTACCATATTATAGCTTAAATATTTAGGAAGCTGTAGCCTTAAATTTTTATTGAAGAATACCAATCCCATATAAAGCGAACATATCATATCCCATAAAGCGTGACATACCTTATCCCATATAAAGCTTGGCATACCTGAGGCAAATGTCATTCCACCGTGTGATAACCCATGCATTACAGAACGCACCAGTGAGAATACTATGGAATATTAATATACCTGGCTATGAAACTCACAAAACACTGGTAATATGGGTTGATCTATACAGGATTATACATCAACCTGATTACCTATTTGGAGTTCCATCAGCTTATGATGATAAATGATTACAAAAATGATGAGGGTCTGATCATATTAGATCACTGTTTAGTAGTAAGAGAACTCTTACTAGAATTGACTGAGTTTAAATAGTTTGGTTGATTTTGGAGGAAATGTGAATTGAGATATTATAGGAATATTTAGCAAAATTGAGCCTAATTGTTAAACTTTATCCAAGTCAATCAATTGGTCACAGTGTTTCCCCCCAGAAAGGGACTGGTCAAGGGTTCGATTTCCGTCCTGAATATCGATATTTTTCAGTTTAAATTTATCGGGGAGGTTACAAAAATTCTTATTAAAAAAAATTTACAAATCCGGTAGATGACTCTTAGGTCGTCTCACACGGATGGGCATGAAAAAACATAATGAAACGAAATTCTGATACCATGTGTCTAGCAGACACCAAGCATAAATATAATAATAATGAATTAAATAAATATATTCTGTTTTTACAAGCAGTTGGCAGATGGCAACCCAACACCTGTTGTTTTATATATAGCTTATATAATTCATTCAATCATCAAATTAAATACATTCGTGAATTATATCAACTATAGTAAGAAAACAACTTTAAATAAGATGTTTACCTTTCATATCCAAAATTAACTTTGTAGCACTGGTTCTTGGTGAGTATGTGCGGGAACAGGGGCTTCCCCTCAAGCGCCGCCTTGTCAAATTCGAAGGCCACGCCCAACTCCAGTCCGTTCAGCGTATACGAGATCTTGCACGGGTTCGACTCTAGATCCTGGTAGTTACATATACGAAGATATATTATAGCTTCTAAAAGGGTGTGGAATGTCCCACCAACATCCTTGAGGCTCAACAGGTGACCTTACACCCCGTTTGAATACCCAAAATGGCGTGCGATTTTAGTCGGTCCAAGTTAGACATAATCATCCCGCTGGTCAACGGGTGAGAGGTCAGATGGCATTCTGTCTAGAAATAGTCGACATAGAAAACAAAATGCGGACCTCCGGCTCCAAAGTGAGCTCCTCTCACTAAGGTCTTCAGGGCTTTTAGACCTACAAGTCAACCTCACCTACTAGCCGGTGCACCTGCTGATTAATGAAGAAGCTTAAAGATGTTAAACACACTCAAAGTCCCTTAGTGAGCGTGTTTACACGATACGAGTTAGCATCCAATTGATCATCCTAACGCACTCGGTCCGTGCCTACTCGTAACAGCAAACGCGACTAAACGGCACTTTCTCTAAATTATATTTCATGTTGGTATGATATTGAGAATATTTTTCCTACCACCATGAAATAAAGTGTCATCATCTTCCTGCTCTTGCCTTAATTATTTGTGGTCGGCGCAACATGTCATTCTCCACCATACATTCCTCAGTCACTACTTTCCTTTCCATATCGTCTTTCACGCACTCCATCCATCTTTTCTTAGGCCTACCTCTGCCCCTGAAGCCCTCCACATTCATACTTTGAACGTTTTTAACAACATTGCTTTCATCTCTTCTCATAACATGTCCATACCACGGCAATCGCTCGCTTCTCAATTTTTCATTAAAATGTAGATTTAAAGTATAAACCACAATAATAAAGTCATACCAGATAAGCGCCGACGACGTCCTTCTCCGTGAACGTTTTCCCGTACTCCTTGAACTCGCCGTTGTGTACGGCGCGGCCGGTGCTCTCGTAGCCCCAGCTCACTTCGCCCTCGCCTGCACACCACAGAACCATCAATGAAGGTTTTTAATAATATCCTTTAAAAGCTGTACCTGCGTGGACTTGATATGTCTCAAAAAACGCAACTATTACTTTGATGCAAAATAGTTTAGCCAAGTGCCTGATTCAGTAACGCCATGTTTCCAAAATGGTTAGAAATAAAAGTGGAAGCAAAAAAGTTTTCGCAAACTTTGAAAGCTCATGTTTTGAAAGAGTAATTTTACTGAATCAGGCCCTTGTATGTCATTATTTCCAAATATAGTACATACCCAGATGTAGCGATGAATCAGTAGTAGACCAGCCAACCCTTAGACCAGATGCAATGGCTTCTTTCTCAGCGCTCTCATTTGTGGTAACAACGGTATCCACTGACACCTGTTAAAACAATAATGTTAGTACCAACTACCTCGTGAAGAAATAATACTAGTCATATTAGCATGGTGCGAGGGAAATGCTTAAGGGCCACCTTACACAGCGGCACTCTAAGTGCTTAAGACGGCATGCGGTTTTAGTCGGTTCAAGTCCGACATAAGAGCCGCCTCTGGGGGTAGTATCCGTGGGGATTTCCGCAAGAAAAATCCTAATGATTATGAACCTTGATAGCACTTTATTAGTATATGTAATGTAATAAATACCTCATAGCAGACTCGTCCGCCCTCTACGCCGTGGGAGGCGCGGGTGCCGGCCCACGCGTGGGCAAACGCGCCGTCAGTGAGCGGGACAACGCTGTTCAGTTCTGGGAGTTCGATGTACTGGTTCAAATCGCTGTCATCTAGTAGACAAACAAGAAACAATATAGTCAAAACATGTCAGTTAAATCTACTTTCATGTCAAAGTTCTTAAAGCGTCAATTGTTTCCTCCCCCTCAGTGTAGGCCGAGACAACAATTCTCCATTTACAACTAAACTTACACATAGGGCAGTCAGTTGTACGTACTTTTTAAATTTAAATGAATATGAAAATTCGACATGATCTTGACAATCAGAAAAAAAAATCTCGAATTTTTTTACATAATTATACATTTTACATTACGAAATTAGATATTTATTTTGTTCTAGTTATCTAGTTAATTCTTGGCGTACCTTTTTAAACACTTGTCCTATACATGCTATTAATACATTCTATAATGACAAATAATCACTTTAAACAGATATACTATTTAAACACTTACACCAAGACAATGTGATCTTATTCTCGTCAATTTCAGGCTCAGCTATCTTGACTTCTACCGCGCCCTTTTTGTCCTTTGTGACCTCCTATAAACAGAAATAAAAACATGTATGAATGTATGCTGACACTGGATGTAACGAATATTGTTGGCTATATTGCTATGGCTAGCTATGGATATGGATATATTTTCATTTGATACAGTCAGCATCAAAAGTAGATATTGTCGCGATTCTGCCGCTCATTTAGACGGCCCTAATCGTCGTAAAACTAAAGTATTGTATGATTGGCTCTTGTGTTATTATTAAAACCGTAATTAAATTAACGATCTTAATACTAATGGTAACATTGGTAGTAACACGGGCAATAAGCGCTTAATGCAACTTCTAACTTTCATTACTTCATCAAATAAGACTTGTACAAGTACCTACAATCAATAAATGAATGCTTGAAACGATAAGGGGTCTTATACACTATATTATATTATATCCTAAACGGGCTAGTTTAACAGTGAAATGTTTGTAATATAACCCAGAGGTATGTAATACGTACCTCTGGCAATGTTAGCATTTCGTTAGTGACCTCCACGGCCCTGTAGAAGTTGCTCCAGCGAGCCTTCTTCTGTTGCTTGCGCTTCAAACGGTTCAGCTTAACAGGGTCCTGGTGGTGTTATACAATGTTATCTACCTTATATTTGAAAGACTATGTCTACAGTCCCTTAACTTTTAGTATAATATAATGTGTAATGTGATAAACCCCATATTAAACTAAACACCAAGTTTGAAACTCAAAATGAATAATAAAATAGATTGTACGCTTTATAAGTTGATTCATTACAGTAGCAGCACGATATGATGGCCGGTTTGACGTTTGTCCGCTCATGAAGTTTCGTATTAATTATTGTGACATTTTGAAAGAGCAAATTGCTGTTCTTTATTGTCAATAGTGACGTACAGTAAGTCATAAAATTTTATCGAATGTAGGTATAATTTTAGGACACAATATTTATTTATTACATTGATTTCTGAATTATATAATGTATATTAGTGTCCCACGATCATTTATTTTTTATTTTTATAAGAATAATACCTATTGGTGTACTTATTTCACACAACTCGGTATTTGTTTTTCGAAATTCAATTCTTTTAAATAAAATCTATATAATCGACACTAGGACCACTGGCAAGCCCAATAATATCTCCGGCAAACTTACTTCAAAACAAAGCATTTTCGACTTGACGTTGCTTCGAAAAGCACAAACTAGGAGTGCACTGCGATTGCGATATAGTTTAGACCTCCTCGCCTGATGGTAAGCTAAATGGTAAATCTCGCCTGATGGTAAAGTCTCAGGAAGGGGTCCCCATTACATACACTAACAGTGATAATTATAATGGCGGCCAACAAAGTATCCAACAAAAAAAAAGTTAGTGCAATCACTGAAGGAAGCTGGATTAATATATACTCATTTTCATTCCTAATTCCAATATTCAGTTCGTTCAAAAAATGTATTTAGTAGGTAAAAATTTATATTTTTTTACTAAAGTTTTTGAATCAGGTAAGTACTGCTTGCAATAAAAACTTATAGATTTGATTATATTTTTATC
This sequence comes from Lithosia quadra, assembly GCA_963576445.1. Taxonomy (NCBI): domain Eukaryota; kingdom Metazoa; phylum Arthropoda; class Insecta; order Lepidoptera; family Erebidae; genus Lithosia; species Lithosia quadra. The sequence continues at coordinate 4,145,787 of OY754900.1, read as the reverse complement.
GAGAGTAAATTGACATTTCACATCACTATTGTAATGTGTCAAACCGGCCATTATATCGTGCCGCTACTGTAGTTAAGTTCCTACTGTTAGCATCAGTAACTATCAAATTGTGTGACTGCATTGCGTTTTAGTGACTTTTATACATAAACTCACGCCTATATCCCCGAAGGGGTAGGCAGAGGTGCTAGCACCCACATTTCGCCAGTTTATGTTTAGGTCCCAATGTAATAGGTGGCGAGCCTATTGCCACTAACCAAGCACTTATAAACCTGCGATTATAAACAACCTACTTTCAAATAAAACTGTTTTTTAGACGCAACTATTGTAAAAGAAATACGGTAATGGGTATAAATAGTGTTATGTTCTGGCATATAAATACAATAGGTGTGGTTAGTTGTTAGTAGTAATAGATATTTATACGTGTAGTTTGAATGGATTCACAAAGGCTGCCTATCACCATTTTTCGGAGGTCACTGTATTGTAATATTTGTAATTGCATTACTAGTTTGTTATCGTTGGGTTAAGGCACTATCGAATTTGGGTCTCCTGTGAGGATAGTGTTTTTGAAATAAATAAATTGCTACAAATCAAGGCCTACCTTGCTGACTTCCTCGAGTTTCTTAGCGTCTTCCTCGGCTTGTTTCTGCTCGCGTTCAATCCGCTCCTCTTCGCGCACTTTCAGCCGCTCGTTTAACTGCCTCCACTCTTCTTCCTCAGTCAGCTCGCGTTTTCTCTCAGCTTCGGCTTCCGTTTCCTAGTTCACAAAAATTATAACGAAGTTTGAATATTTTTTTTAATACGAGATAGCATAGTGTGGGTCACTATGCTTTTTTTATGAATATTATACGAAATTAGTCCTTTTTTAACTAACTTTATAATAAGTATAACTGTTTGACCTGTATGTTTGTCAACCATTAACTCATGTTTGGTTGATTTGGTTCCTCGAGAAAGGCATTAGGATGTTTTTACAAAGTTAACCAGCTTGAGTGTGACCCCTGATATTGCATACATTCATAGGCCACGGTGACAGCTTCCCATCGGGTGCACTTGTCTGCCACCTAAGTAGTATTAAAAAAAATCACACAAACCTCATCATCTTTGTCTTGTTGCTTCTCTGTGTCATCCTTATCAGCTTTCACGTCAGCATCTTGATCCATCTTCTCCTCAAATTCTTCTTCATCTTTATTATCAGAGTCTCTTGTGGGCTTATCTTCAACCTTCTCAGTCTCTTCTTCAATAATTTGTGGAGTCTCTTGTGTATCCATTGGTTCTACAAATAGATGTATAAATTATAGAATAGAAAAAACTATAAACTGTAAAACAACTAAACAAATAAATTGTTAAAAAAACTAAATTAATAAATTGCTGACCAACTAAATTAATAGATTGCAACTAAATTAATAAATGTTTATTTTCGAATTGACACATGTCTTGTTTTATATTAATATATTTATGATTCAAAAAGGACTTACCAGGATCTTCAGGCTTATCAGATGAGGTACGCCTGAAATAAAAAACATACAGAAAATTTAAATATTAAAATAAAAACGCAAAATTTTTTTTAAGTATTATATAATTATTACTGTTTTGTAGATAAATAACGCTATAAATAAATGAATAAAAATGTTTAGAGCAAATTAGTAAGGTAAGGTTTTGTCCTTTTGAATGAATGAATAAATAACTAAATGAAAATTGATCATTCACTTACCTATCATCCTTAGGGACGATGGGAGATTCTATCACTGGCTCCTCAGCAGGTTTCTTTGGTTCTGGTGGAGGACTTTTGGGTTCAGGATTTTTAATAGGAGGCAACGGCTCACTGTCAGAATCTTCCTGACCTGGTGAGTATTGTTCACTCACTTTCACTTCTTCTTCTATTGGTTCCGGCGGTTCTTCCCGAACAACTTGTAATGGCTATGGTGAAATGAAAATTATTAGTTGCTTAAGGTTATATTTAAACAGTGCCTCGATTATGTTAGCACCTTGACTGCCAAACTGCAATGCCTTGTGTCATGCAAGTGTTGCAAGATTTTTAAGTTAATTTTGGCCATTGCCAGGATGGTTCAAAGATATGCCAGACTGGCCACCTAATGCACAACCAGTGCCCCGCATATGTATATACAGAGTTAGGAGTCAAGGTGTTAACAGATAAGGCTTTGGCTTGGCAGGCTTTCACCTTGAGTTTGGACAGTCAGACAGTTACTGCATAAAAGCCCACCATACCCAATTTATTGAAAGGAGAAGTAGAAGATCAGCCCTAAACTCCGAAGTGCAGGATTTAAATGCAGCCAGGATTGTACCAGGATCGTGCCACCTAAGTGGTATAAAAAAAAACAAAAAAAATTGGCAATCAGGCCCCTTATTCTAATTGACCAACCTAACCGTCATAACGCCGCATTCGTATTAGCCGACATATTTAAGTCCCGAAATCCACCGACTTCACACATTTCAGCTGTGATTATAACTCGATGTCAAACAGAATAATACCCCTGGTGAAGGAGATAGCACTAGTAGTTACTACTAACCTTAGCAGGAGTACTGGCAAGTCGAGATGATGAGGACCGTCGTGTTGTTCTAGCAGCAGGAGTCCGTTTAGGAGTTGAGGGCTCATCCACATCTTCAGTTGTAGTGTCAAGTATTGACGAGTCAGGAAGTGCTGTGGAAAAGAATTATTATTTATAAATGTTATCCTTGTGATATCATCAATATAATACAATCCATGGAATTAATAATTAATTTGAGGCCATAAAATAATAAAAATGAAGTATAAGGAAATATTCAAATGACACATACAATCTAGTTTTTTAATTATCCATAGTCTATTCTAGTTCATTGTAGTTCTATACTTATATTGACGTCCAGAGTAGATTGGAGAAATGGCGATGTAGACTGGAGAGTGTAGGCTTGAAAATCAGCAGAACCAAAACCGAGTACATGTTCTCTGATTTCGGCGGTCTCTCCAGTCTTACACCCATGGTGCTTGATGGTGCACCACTACCAGTCTGCTCCAATTTTCGATACCTCGGCTCTCTTATTCAGGCCGATGGGGAAATTGATCGTGCAGTGAAGCACAGGATTGACACAGGTTGGATGAAATGGCGGCAGGTCAAGGCTACGATATGTGACCCGCAGTTTCCCCTTAAGCTTAAGGGGAAAATTTATAAAACCATTATCAGACCTGCCGCCCTGTATGGGTCGTCATGCTTGGCTTTGAAAGCGAAGGAAGAAAGACAACTACATGTAGCAGAGATGCGAATGTTAAGATGGATGTGTGGTGTGACAAGAATGGACAGAATAAGGAATGAGTACATTAGAGGAAGTTTGAAAGTTGCACCAATAAATGAAAAATTTAAAAGCGAGCGATTGTCGTGGTATGGACATGTTATGAGAAGAGATGAAAGCAATGTTGTTAAAAAGGTTCTAAGTATGAATGTGGAGGGCTTTAAGGGTAGAGGTAGGCCTAAGAAAAGATGGATGGAGTGCGTGAAAGAGGATATGGCAAGGAAGGGGGTAACCGAAGAGATGACATCTGACCGGAATGAATGGAGGAAAAATACATGTTGCGCCGACCCCAAATAATTGGGACAAGGGCAGGTAGATGTAGATGTAGACTTATATTATATTATTATAGAGCTAAAGTTTGTGAGGTTGTAGAGAATATTCCCTGGATCTACTGAATCAATTAGAAAATTCTCCAACCAGAGCAGTAATCTTTTATTAAAAAAAAAAGCCGGCTGATTGCCATACGTCATGGGATATATTAGGCCAGTTAGTTACATAATAGTGAAAAAGAAACAATTAATTAGACATTAAAATAATGTAAATTGTAACATTCTATCACAAAATACTTCGTGTGTAACAATTTTTTTAATTACTTACATAGTTCACTATGTATCACCTGCCTTTCAGCAGCCATAACTAAGATGGTGGTTGTCTCAAGGCATGAAATGTCTTAAACTTATCACAAAGTATCCAAATTTTGTTGAATTGTTTTACACAAAATGAGCATAAAGTATGTCAAAACCTTGCTTTTTTGTTTCAATAACTAAGCTCACACACTTGGCCTTTTCATTGATTTAACCAAAATGCATTATGTAAATCACATTGTACAATGAATCAGCTAATTAGTACTTATTAATAATACCTTGCCCGAGTGTTATCAGCAAGGACATAAGTTATAGTAGCACATTAATAAATTAGCTAGGTACCCATTAAGTGTGACTGATGTGATCACATACCTATTTGATTAATAACTATGCTAATACAATATTTTTTATTTACTGCAAAGGAGATGTTTCATTTTGGGCCCCTTAATTGTACACAATACAGAAAAAAAGAGAATACCAGTTGTTGGCAAAATACAACTATATTTATTCGCCTCTGAAATTCAAGGGTTAATAAAATATGAGTACATTTTTATAGTTTTAGTCCACCATGTTTGTAGTGTAGTAAAAAACTGTTTATTTAGTTAGATTCCACCCATAATATAAAGCAATATTACAAGAATTGAATAGTGAAAAATGAGAAGTACATTACTTAGCTATTTTTCTAAGTAGTGTACAATTATCGGGCAAAAGGTCCATACATTTGTGAAACATCTCCTTTAATCATATTAAGGTCAGCATTACTTTAATATTATGACTGGCTGCTTTGCCCGCATGCTGTTGCTAATGTCTCTCCGCCATGGATTTGTGATCTCATCTCTCGACAGACAATTATATAGACCCCAACAGGATAAGTTGGGGTCTATATAATTGTCAGTGTCAGGATAAGTTGGGGTCTATATAATTGTCAGTGTAAAAAGTAGCCTGGATCCCATTCCAGGGCATAATATAACTCGGTGCCTAATTTCATCCAAATCTGCTCAGGTATTATTGTGTGAAAGAATAACAAAAATTTATAATATTAATGTGATAAGATAATATTGTTTTCTTGAATAGGAAGGTTTAGATGTTTGTTTAAAAAAAGCATCAGTAGTATAATATAATTATGATTGATGCCTCTTGTATGCTTGCTTTTTGCAATCTATCTGGCATAAAATAACTAAGTTGTGGTACCTAATATTTTATTGGTAATCATTTGCATCTTGGAATAACATAAACAAGCTTGATAATCAAATGGTAAAAATATAAATTAAAATATAATTTAATTCTAAGTTCTGTAGGGTTACAATCCAAAACTGAAGATTTGGAGTGCTTATGATGATAATAATCTTCCTTATCTGTATAAATGTTTTTATAGTAAACAACCAGATGTACATACATAAATTCACGACATTTAATATTAATATACCTATTCAAATGCGCTCTGTTAACATCATGTAGCCAAAATCATAATTATTATGTGGAATAAAAGTCGTGTTTGCCTCTATTTTAAGCAAAGTGGCGTACATGACGTCAACAACGCCAAAAACAAGCTATCGCAAAAAAATTATTATCACACGTGCCCAGTTAACGAGATTTAGCTTTAATCGGAAAACAAATGATGCATAGACCTATCAAAATTGTTATTATTCGTGAAATATGGAGTATTTACCTTTTCCCGTTTTTATTTCTAGGGCTTTCTTCAATCTTTCAACCAAAGCCGGCTTATTCCCCTTGGTGTCCAATCCGAGGGCGCCAAGCTCTGATCTTAGATCCACCACCTTCATTTTAGATGGATCCATGGTTTAAATCTATAAAGTGTCCAGTTCACAATTCACAATAAACAACGCATTCACTACTATTACATAAATTAAGTGTAATCAAACATTACTCGATAAAGTCATGTAACGATAGAGCGCCAAGCCAAACCAAGATGGCCGTTCCGCTTAACCTCAAATTTCAACTCACAAACACGTAACGGAAGCGGAAAAAGATAGAGCTGCCAGTTTATAATCGACTAAATTTGTAAAATTGCCACAGACTGAACAAAAATATAACATCGAAAAATGAAAGCAGTTAAAAAATGTACCAAAAATTTTAACCGACTTCCAAAAAGAAGGAAGGTTCTCAAAACGTCGGCATCTTTGAAATGTAATTTCGCATGCTAGGTTCACTTACATTACATCTTCTAATTAATAGCTCATGCATGCAAGGTGGCCCTACGGCAATGCAATACTATGCGAAAACTCCGTCAAGAATGTCAGGATAAAGTGTTCTGCGGCGAGAACATTCTCCTAACAACTTGTCCACTAGTTTCGCTACTATCATAAATTGGGCTTTATCAAAGTTAGGTTTTATGCAAGTAGTTTACTTTAATTATATAGTAGAAACTTTTCGAGAAATCCTTGGTTACCATTGGTGACTCGGTTACTTAGATACAAACATTTAAAATTGTTGACAAAATAAAGTCCAAGTCAGTCTAAAGAAGTTTTAACTACGTTACCAAGTTTTTTTATTTTTTCTACAGCATAAATTTGAATATCGTTACAAAATTTACGTCTTATAATGGCTAAGAAGGATGAGATTAAAAGTAGCTTTCTCTATAATTTATTACAAAACTTAAAAATTATGTGAAAACGAAGACGATATAACTCGATAACTTACGTTCATTTCAGTGCCCCACGTTGTGGCCAACAACGAATTGGAGCAGAAAATTATGGAGGCTTTCGAGGTATTTGATCACTCTGGCAAGCAAGTTGTTGATGTTAGAGAGATTGGGACTATCTTGCGTTCTTTAGGTAGGTAATTTTAATGTGATCATTCCCTATCTAGGTAGGTAGGTACTTTGCTATTTGGGTTCGAACCGGAACCTCCTCGCGGTGCTCTCGGGCAACGGAGACAGATGCGGTGAAAATCGTAGATGGCCTGGGGTCAGATGGGGTACCAGGGAAATTGCCTTTAAGGAAACCTTACAGCCCGGTAATTGAAGCCCGAGATGGTATGTGGTTTTAGTCGGTTCAAATCCGACATAACCATTCCCGATGGCCGATGAAGGTAGTTTTCGCGAGTATTTCTGCCTTTCCGCGACAGGCCTCCTATATCGCCTGATGATGATGATTATGAACTATCTACTAACAATAATTATACGAAAATCTGTCATGATATACTTATTGATTGATTATTATGGTCTTTGATACCTACCTACTGTCTTTACAGGTTGCTGTCCCACCGAAGCGGAGATACAAGAAGTGATTTTAACAACTGAAAGTAAAGAAGCGACTGGAAATGTTCCTTTGTATATTTTTATGCCGTACATGAGTAAAGCTATTATAGAACACAGGTACATAACACCGATGTCGGAAGCTTCATTTATGTTATGATGGCATCATCGTGATATTGTCGTGAGATCCAAATCCATATCTAAACCTATTTTTTCTTATCAAGATTTTATCCGGCGAGTGCAGAAATGCTGCTTGCTGCTTTTCGCTATTTTGATAAAGAAGGGCGCGGGTGCCTTAGTAAGGAGCGGTTCACGAAACTCATGTTAGAAGAGGGAGAACCATTCACTCAGGTGAGGACTTTGTTAGTTTATTATAATTTATTTATAAGTAGGTATACCGACCCTTCCGTTTTCATACTAGCTACGTTTTGGGGTTCCAGCTACAAATGTTTATGATTCTACTGTAAAACGTGGTGTGATCGTAATATATACCTCTAAACATTCCGCTGCAAATCCATACTAATATTATAAATACGAAAGTAACTCTGTCTGTCTGTCTGTTACACATTCACGCCTGAATCGCTGAACCGATTTTGATGAAATTGGTATAGGAGTAGATTAGACCTCGAGAAGGAACATAGGCTGTTTGGTCGTGATAACCGACATCCACGCGGGCGGAGCCGCGGGCAACAGCTATAAACAATATTCTTTCTAATAATGTACTACCTACTCTACTTAGCCTATTAACAAAGCTAGCGTAGACGAGATTTTAGCGACTGTGAAACGTAAAAGAAATGTAACATTCTGTATTATAGTGCCCATAATGAATATTTTATCTCGACGACCTCCGTGGCGGGACGGTAAAGTTTTTTGGTTTTATTCGAAAAGACTAATTCACTAAATAAATGCAAATGTTTTGTTTTGTTCAATAGGAAGAATTTGATGAAATGATGCAGACTGCGGTGGACCCGGTGACGGACACAATCATGTACGAGTATTACATCAATCAACTTATGGTGCGTATCATTTTTATTATAAACTGTATAGCTAAGTACCTATCACGCCAGCGGTAGCAGGGCGGCGGCATTTTATTATGTGAGTTAACATTAAATCATCTAACGGGTTTCCAAGCAAATATCCACTGGCGTAGCTTTCAGAGGACAAGGCGGCACCGCGCAAGGGAATCCCCAAGCTCAGGGGCCTTTGGCTCCTGACTAGCAAACCTCAAATTCAAATAGCGAAATATCTCCACTTTCAGAATTCCAAATGGGTTGCAACTTGCAACACAACTCCATTATAGACCGACCGCTACCGCTGGGACCGCTCCCGCGGTACAGCGGTAGCGGTCGGTCTATAATGGCAACTCATTTGAAAGAACTTGTGGGGAATTCCCCTGTATTCTACAGAGTCCATAGATTATTATTATTAGATACTAAACAGGGTCTCACGCCATTTTAGAAATGAGTTCAATTCGGAAAGTACCTACTTTTTGGAATACGTACCTACTACTTTATAGGACTCGGTAGTGTCGGTAGCCATTGCTGTAATAATCCGTACTATACTATTCAAACACAGCCATCTGAAGTGGGCTAAAGCTAGTTTAATGAACTAAAAATTTCCAAAGCCTGAAGTCGACGTCATGAGGCTAACCATTTTTAATAAGATTGTTGAAGGTATTTATTTCTTTTAATTCAGGTTTTAATAAAAAAACGATACATTTAGATATTGGTTTTATTCATATTAGCAAAAAAAGTCAAATCAAGTCATACCGTAATTATAAACAAATAAAATCATAAACTTCGTATTACTTATACGGTAAAATAATTATATAGATGGATGTTGAAATGATACTATATTTTTAGTAAAGGACATGTACACATTGCATGCAGTGCAATAGGTCCTACCTATTACAATGAAAGAACTAAATTGGGAAACAAGTGTCTAAATTAGGACAATTTTTTACTAAGAATAATAATAAAATGAGAATATACCTAATTCTATTTTATAGTCAGGATCAGGATCACAAATGAAAATCCAATCTAGTCGATAGTAATGCTTTCTTTTACATGAGACTTTGATTGGTACTCCATACAAGCATGCTATGATAAACTTATCTACACAGAAGCAAAAACGACTATTAGTAGTCTATACTAATGTGACGAATTTGCTTCTTATTTTAATTTAGTTACATTTATAACTAAATTAAGATTGTGCCTCATACATTTAAATGCATAACTAACGAAGATTACTGTTGCTCCGAACAGGCACTAAAAGCAGTGATTCGAGTTTTATTTAGTTTTGGATGTGTCTACTCGACCGTCTAGTTCTGATAGAACTTGGTGTGGCGGGTGTATTGCTTAAGCGCGCAGAAGCGCGGCTCGGTGTCCCCTTCACTGGAGCAGTATTCTTTAATTCTGTAACTTGGTCGGCTTGCTCCTCACTGGCAGGCTGAGTTTCCTGCGATTCAGAATTGTTCTCAACCGTTTCAGAGGCACCATTTTGGTCAGTGTTTTCAACCTCCTCGATATTTTCGAGAACTTCATCAACATCAACATTTTCTACAGTTGGCTCTACGTTTACGTCAGCAGTGGAGTCTTGAGCGCCCTCTTCAGCTTCAGGTTTTACGTCTAGTTGAGCTTCAGGTGTCTCCTCTTGCTGATCTTCAGGTGTCTCCTGTTGCTGATCTTCAGGTGTCTCCTGTTGCTGATCTTCAGGTGTCTCCTCTTGCTGATCTTCAGATTTAATAAATGTATCATTTTTATCCTCATTGATAGAAGTCAGTAGGTCGGATATTTGTCCATCCAATTCAGTTCCAAGGAGATCACTTGAGGAATCATTCTTAGCATCTCCTTCCTTAGAAGTGTCACTTTGAGACGTATTTTGTTCAGAAGCACCAGCACTTTCATTGGGTCTTCCAGGGGTTTTGTCACAGATTCTGATGCTTAGAGTATTCCGACCTGTGAAATTTAAACAATTTTTAGGTACTTTTTTTAACTTCTCTTTCAACTCTCATCATATTCTTTGGAATACTGCGTTAGTGCAGTTTTTCTTCTTGAGGTTGAGAGGTCAGACGGCTGCGTTGTAGTCATTATAATGGCAAGCAGACCTTGTTCTCTGAGGTTTGACATCATAAACCAGGTAAATAAATACATAATACAGATCCTACAGAAGCCTGCAGTATAATGGATGGCCTTATTGCTTGATGTAATAGAATATCTTAGGGGAAGACCTAACGATCTCACCATGAGATCAATGCTCAAGATCGTGTGAAGTGAAGAAGGAAAAGTGGGGAGCGACCATGAGCTCTGAGGGATGCATCGGGAAACAACACTAAAATCTAATTAAACTAAAATGCTAGCTAACTTACCAATAACAGTACCATCAGCCTCCACAATCGCATCGAAATCACTCTTTTCAGAGAATCCAATGAACAACAAGTTGTGGATACCCCTATGCTTCTTGATGGACTTGGGGTGGAACACTTCCAGGAATGTATGCATCACTTTCTTTTTGGGCAGCTGCGGTTTACCCATAACCTGAAAGTATGTTTGTTATCGTCAGTTAAAGCAACCAGGGTGTATCTGGGGCTCAAGAAGTTCCTCAGGGTTCAAGTCAACCTCTACAAGATGAGCCAGAGAGGCTCATCTCATCACTGGGTTGAGTGTAGGTTTGTCTCTTAGAGTTGGGGGTCCGACGGCATTATTCATTGTTAGGATACTAACCTATCATGTCTTAGTCTAAATAGATTTTTGTAATGAAGATACGGTATCATGTGCGAAAATTGCAAGCCACTGAAAAGTGACCATATCCTTTAAATTCCTTAGCAAATTTTTTGTAACAGACTCATCTCTAGTTTTGTAAATTGTAATAAATTCTAGTTATTTTCGCATTTTGTCCACTTTGTCCATATAACGAAACCTTATATTCGTAAATAGTCCAACGTTAAACTACCAAATGCGACGGAACATTATTGAAATACTAGTTATTAGTTATTGTTGAAAATTTTAGGATTTTTAGGCAACGTGAGTCAGTCAAAGTGGGAAAGCTCATCCATACTATGCTACTTTTAGAAAAGGGGTGCAAAAATTTTGGTTCAGTGTATTAATCAAATTACCTTGACATAGTAGGGCAGCACAACATACGGCGTCAGGAATTTCTTAGGAGTCAACGTGGCGCTTGGAACTTCTATAGATTCCACTACATTGCCAAGGTCCTCGGGTTTGCCGTAACTGAGTAGCTGAGCTCTTGTGGCGACTGTGATGTCAGAAACAGCACGCTTGTACATTTTGTGGATGTGCAGAAGTTTCAAAATTGTCTGAAAATAAAAATTTCAAATAAGTATTTCAACACAATTAAATACAAACTAAGCAGAACTAATCATATGGACTCCAGAATGCGGATAAAAAAACTTTGGATACATATTTTTTGTAACAAATTTTACAGACATAAATATTTGCACCGAGCGGAAATTGAACCCGCGATCTCTGACTTAGCAATCAACTACACATCATTCTTGAAAAGTACTTAGAAAAACTTACAGGGATATGACGTTTAAGAAGTCGTGGCAGCATGCGTTTGTAGCCATCGGCATACGGCAAGAGATCGTCGGCAGTCATTTGATCTGCGCTATTGCGCGCAGGTTCAGTCTTCACCGCAACGCTGCCTCCATTTACGGGTTCAGCGGTTGCGGCATCTCCACCGGCAGTCTCTGCGGCCTCAGCGTTTGACGTCGGGCCCGTTTCAGCTGTGACGGCCTCTTCATTTGTTGGCGCGGCTGTCTCTTCAGCGCCCGTTGCCTTATTCTCTTCATCGATAGAGTCTGTCTTATTGTCTTCAGTAGCGACTACTTGAGAAGTTTCGTCTTCCTTTTCGTATATCTCTTTAACCTATAAAACATAAATTATATAAGGCGTCTTGTTTTCTTCTCTTCGCAAGATATAATTTAGGATTACATTTAAATAATGTATGGGTAATATAGTGCAGCGTGCAGACCAGAGTATTAAAATTTATAAAACTTATTATAAGGTCCTGTTTGTATGGGTAAGAGGAATGAGTATTGGTGACCCCATTGCAGACACCAATAACACTACAATGGTGGCCTTCACTTTGACGTCCTCATCAGACGCTCTTGTTTCCTATGAGTACCTATTTCAGGGATAAAAAATAATATTTCAGACTATCTATCCCTGTACCAAATTTTAGCCAGATCCATTCACCCGTCAAACATCCAAAACTTTCACATTTTATAATATTAGTAGGAAGTAGGATAAGAGATAAGTATATTATAAAATGTTTCCAATATGAAATTACAACTTACTTTGTCGAACATCTCGCGGAGGTGGCGGTCAAGAAGGTTGACCATGTGTACTTTGAAAAATTCCTCCGGCGGCGTCTGCTTTTCCGGTTCTACTAAATAATTAATAACAGATTAGGTTCAGTCACTATAATATAGCATTTTCAATTGTAGAGAATTTCGCTATTGTGACCATTCAAGTATTACGTAAGCACATTCTTTACATTAGTAACCTCCCCCATGTCAGCGAAAGTTGACATAAGTTGACGCGTTGACCGAAAAATGTGTGTATGGAGCCCAAACGAGGTCAAAAATTAACAGACAAGGATCTGGTACAGACTTTCCTCACGGGGTTGAAAAGTCAGACGGCAGTCGTTGCCATAAGTCAAATCTAAGGAGGAGAAAGCGTAAGCAGACCCTCGACGCTGAGGTGAAAGCAAATCAATGGATCTCCATGCCATCTAGGTTGCGTGACACTAGTCATGCTTGTCCCGGCATGAATACGTCAGCTCAACTGGGGTCACACCACGCAACAAGTAAATTAGAAGAAACGGTGCAACCATTTTCCTCTCATTTAATTTCTGAAGGTTACGATATACGCCTTCAGTACTGCAAATGTTCATAAGCCATGCTAATAGCTTAGCATTAGCTGGACTATGTGCCTAGTTAAAAACATGACCCAGTTTCATCAATACACAATGATAGTAGAGTGCCACCTGGATTAACCTTGCTAATACATATTATGTATTAACTCATCCACAGGACTATGCTCTTTAACAATTGGGCTGAAGAACAGCTATCACCATAGTGTTAGCAACCGTAGATGCCACACACCTGCCTTTGCCAACTGTGGTCATATAATGACTTCGGCTATCATGACCAAATATATAAACTTGGTGAGCAGAGATGCTCTTGCCCCAGTTTTTTTGGCAAGAAGTTGGATTGGCAACCTCATGCAGAATTCAGCAGGAGCTGATGTACGCGTTTATAGGCATGGGTAACAGATTGCCATCAAAAGGATCAGTGCAATTTTTTTATTACCCACTATCACTGACTGATCCAGGATTCGAACCCGAGACCTGTTGTACAGCTGTGAAAAAACGAGCATGTTTGATGATTAGGGATTATCTAAGTATACAAAATAAAATGGTTGAATAATATAAAAGGTAATAACTACCTATGGGTTTGGGGTCATTCTCTAGCTTGACGCCGCCCGCCTCTAACGCTATGTTCACTATCTCGATGTCGGTGTGTTTGGGGTACATTGTCCTATACTCTTTCACTGTCTCCGGAGTAGCGCCGACGATTTTGCCTAACATAGCGCTTCTGATGCGCTCGCGAATTGCTTGTTTAATGACACGTTGTAACGAAGTACTGCGTAATAGTTCGCTATGCGCACTCTCTGCACACTTATCTCGGACGTCCTTCAAAATGGCTCCCAAAGCCAACTCCAAGCGTCCAGTCATCTGCTTGGTGGGTACTTTGTCAGGAAGCAACCTGAGCGCTTCCCGATCGCGAGTCTCGGCCTCTGCCACGGACGAAATGGCAGCTGCCACTAACTTTTGGCGATCAGAGACCGGCTGCGCCGCTAGTTTATTCGGTGGTGCTTGCGCTTTCGTTGGTTTGGTTATTTTATTTGCCACGAAAGGTCTCGCGGGTTTTTGTGGTGGCGGTTTCTGACTAACGATCTTCTGACCGATAGACTGTTTGTTATGCCCATAGTTAAATGGTGTAGAAGGCTTTGGTTGCTGGCTTTGACTGGCAAAAGGTCTTTGATTCCGGCCAGGCGTGGAGCCAGCATTACCGTGGCTAGAACCACGTTGACCTGGTCCAGTCGACCTTTTCGGGTGAGAATTTTGCTGCCAGTCACTGTCAGACTGGCGTTTTTTACCGAACAGTTTGCGGTATTGTTGGGGTATGTCACGAAATGGTTTGGATCCATCACGGTATTGTTGGGATCCGTCCCGGTATTGTTGGGATCCTTCACGGTACTGGTCAGATCCATCACGGTACTGTTGGGGTCCATCGCGGTATTGTTGGGATCCATCGTTGTACATGTGAGAGAAATCGCGGTTGGAACCACTCTGTTTTGACTCAAGCAGGTAAAACGGTTGTTGGTTAAAATTTCTCTGAAATTCAATTACAAAAAAATGTTATTTGAAACAATATGCTGAAATGTGTATGCCATTGTCAGGCACTCAAATTGACTACCTGATAATTTGTTAGTGGACTAACTTGTTCCTTATTTAATCAGAATATCAGGTATGTGGTCAACTTGTCTCAGCATAAGTTAGAGTGCTGGAATCTAATGTGGGTACGCTAGATGTGTTTCAAAGCAATAGCTTGGGCTAACTGGGCGAAAAATATATTAACATAATGTTTAGGCTTCTCAAATTCAACTATGATGTATAGAGCACTCCACCACATTTCGATATATTCAAAGAGGTTACAATATAGAAAATTGCAATCCAAGTTGGAAATATATCAGAAATAAAAGGAGTTATTTGCAAACTAAGTTGCAGTATGGAATTTGAGAACTTATGTTTTTCGCCCAGCCAGTATTTAAATCAGTACAATATCGAATCTGGTTTAATATTGTTTCCGTAGTGTGAAAAGTCCCTAAGTGACACTTACAGCAATACAATATAAACAACTTGATCTCATGACATGATCACAGTCAGACAGTTGTTATTGCCATATCGCCAAAACCATCAGTCAGTGACTTTTCACTCATACAAGGTCACAAGACTTGAATGTACATCTCATGTACATTTAGCTGTATTCGAATCAAGTGATTGAAGTTTTCCTGTATTCGAAAGAAGTGATTGAAGTTTCCCTTTATTCGAATAAAGTTTTCCATAAGTTTTAACTTTGGACATAGATAAAACTCTGTGAAGAATTCTTACATCATCTCTCTGGTCTATGGCCCGAGATTGAGTAACAATTGACCAATTGTTATTATGTGTGAGTCACTGAGTCTTTTAGCTAATATTCTGAGGATCGGATACATTATCCCTAAAACAGATGTTAATTTTTTGCTATGGATTTATTAATATACCTGTGGTGGCAATAATGGTTGTATCATCTGTTGCTGCTGCCGTTCTAACATCTCCCGCTTACGTTTCAGCAGATCCAACTCCAAATCAATGTCCTGTGGCATACAATGGTATAATAAATATGCTAGTATTACAGTTAATTAAATATTATTAGTCATATTCATGTAACTCAAACAACATAATTAAGAAATCTACTATGTAACATGTCATAGATAAGTATGGTACTGGAGTTGGTAGTTGAGTATTGCCCATAGAAAGCGTATGGACATAGATTTTGAAATTGAAGAAAATTTCAATGAAATTTTTAAGGAACAGAAGCATAAATTGGCCTTTTATGAAAATAATGTCCATGCGTATCTCACAAATCATTATCAGATATTCTTTTAATTTATACAAAATGACCTAATTAACATCACCATGTTTCAAATTATAATGTTGCTTTAATAGATTTGTTGTGACTATTGTGTCATTAACTTGTACTTTGTACTTTGTAGAAGGAAATACCATTTGCTTATGAAAGTCAATGAGAAGTATTGCTATTTGACACTAGTACATTTCAATCACAACTTTCCACTCAGTATTTATGACTATGTAAACACACACACAGATAGTTTTTTCTAAAAAATGGTCAATAACCACAGATGATAATGCTAAGGCATGTAAAGATATACATGTAATATATGACAGGAAGTAATCATGATACAGATATAATGTAAATTTGATATGCATAATTACCCAGGAAAAGTAAGGTTAAGATTGTGTATATGCTAATTAATTACCTACCAATGGTAGCTATTATATATAGGTCAAATTTTTAGCTTCCTATGCAAAATATGAATCTTGTCATATTTCCTGATACGAAATGTTTGAAATAATAAAATTATGCAAATGACACATTATTTGAACATTGTTTTTAATATTGATAGTAACTTTAGTTTATTTTACAACGTTTCTGTATCTCTGAATTCCTAATCTAGAGGAAACTTAAATGCAGCAAATTAAAATAACTGTATAAATGCCGCATCACTTAAAGACTACGACGCGCCGACATGGTATTATTTTTGATTTAACCAACGCCATTGATATATTATTATAATTCTACATTACAAGACTTATCTGACATACATAACCCTCGTGTGATACGAGTGAAAGTTGCTTTACAGCATTTATACATGCAATAAATTAGTAACTAAAAAATGGTCACCTTTAGATGATCAGACAGGAACGGATCACTGTTGTTTAAGCTGCTACCGCCACCTCCTCGGCCTATATTACGGTTGCGTCGCATTATTTAGATTGAAAATGTTTTGGTAGATTCAATTATTACAAGATACAACACGAAACGAATTAAATCAATAGTTCACAAAGCCAGCCAGTGCAGTGCGTTTGTGAATGAACAATCCACCATGACAGTAACAAAAATTGTCAAAAATCACAATCATTTTTTTTTTCACAATGATCAGTGTTACCAACTCATAAAAATATTTAGCCATACTGCCAAATGGCCGCGCCGCGCCAGCTGTAAAGGTAAAATTATAAGCTCTTGTATTACATAATAATTATATATAGTTTGGACGACACTATACCTTGTCTAATTTAGGATGATAATTTTGACAGCTCCAAGTAGGGTACCCCATATAGTATAATCGAAAATGAATCATTCGATTTTCGATTATCGTTCCCATAGAATATGGAATCGATACTTACAAAAATACAAAAGCATTTATTTTTTTATTATTTTAGGTAACTTACTTCAGGATGACAAAAGAGAAGTTTTATAGTATAGTACTTATGTTTTGTATTAAACTTAGTTAATTATATTATAAAAAAATGTAGTAGATAAGTACTTAATCATTTTAATAAATTAATTTAATTTCGATTCATTCGATTCATTTGTCTACAGTCAATTGTGCTGATTTCTTGCAAGTCGCTTCACTACGGCAAGTGGGCGGTACCTGTCTATGTGCTACGATAATTTTTGAGGTATCATCTCGTTGATAAAAATATGATACTTCATAGACGTGAACTGTCAAAATTATCATCCTAAATTAGACAAGGTATAATATAAATAAAATCACATACCTACATTTGCTTCCCTGTTGTATATTGGTGATATAATATCGCCACGATAATGCCGTTTCGTTCTGATATTATATAGGTACGCAATTTTACATTTATGTTTGACTAATGAAAGCTGGACCAACAAAACCGCGGCAAATTTAAAAAATTTAGGGCAGGTATCACCAGTTATAGTTGGATTTAAACATTTTGATAGTGAAATAAAAGTATGTACCTATTATAGTTTAACTGATATTTTTAAAGAATTTTATTGCGCTTTATTTGGTGTTATTCTTATTTATATTTTGATTTCTTTATTAAATACTATCCTTTGCCGACGACTTCACCTGCGTGGGAGTTTGGTAGGTACTGTGGGAATATCGGGGGAAAAGGTAGCAGGTTTATTCATGTTGAAATCCCCACGAATACCACCCCTGTTGGCCATTGGGGATAGTTATGTCGGAATCGAACCGACTAAAACCGCAGATGTAGTGAAGATATAGACTAAGACTAGCTGTTGCCTGCGTGAAATTATGATCCCGTTCCCGCTACCCTTGGGAATATATTTCACGGACAAAATGTGGCCTATGAGCATGTGCAAGACATATTGCCTGAGTTATTCCAGACTAAAAACTATCTTCAAGCGGGCTGTAGGAATCAGACGAAATTCATATATTATAAAAAAATATTATTAATTATAATCAAAATTAGATTCCAAATATTCTTCACCATCATCCGAGCTGTTTGATCCATCACCAGTCACACTTATAATTAATTATATTAATTAAATAAATATTGTTGAATAGTACAAATATCTAATACAAAAGCGAATATTTCTGGATATCGCATCTGATATGAATCTCGTTAATATTTGATGTGAATACATACAAAGCACTGATCTGTATTATCTATAGATACAAAGTATCAAAATCATAATGTAAACGCGCAATCACAGAGAAATGACAGGAGGTGACATTTATTGTCTACTGGTGTTGCAAATCAATAAATGTCGTGGTTCAGCTTTCATTAGACAAACTCTACCTATCGCTTGTCGTAGGCTCTTAGGTTCGTCGACGCTGCACTAGGATTCAGGTTTGTTGCATTGAACTCTGTTATTTTATAGTATTTATCTACTGATAAACGTCCAATTCTACTGGGTCTCCCTAACTACATGGAATTTTTTCACAACGTTAAACTTTTATTTTGTTATAATTCTATTTCGTTATGTAACGTAACGTCATCTTATGTATATTAGGTATTTAGGGTATTTGTGGCTCCACTAAGACCTTCGGAGGTAAGCCAACCTCACCGGCAAGCAGACTCCAGGCTCACAATACAATCGAGAACAACGCAGAAATTAATTTCGTACATTCATAAAGGAACTTGCATTATCGAGTATATTGGTAGGTACTTCAAAACTTAGCTAGATGGCGTTCAAAATATCCGAGCTAATCCCGATCACCCAAGTATTTTTATTATTATTTCCGTTTGTTTTTAATTAACCCTAAAACTGAGCTATACAATTCCTTCCTTTCTATCATACTCCTATCCTGTTCCTTCAGATACCGCCAAAAATCGTGTACGATATAGCTGATGCAATGATAGCAGAAATAAAGAGATTAGAAGCTTTAGCTCCGAAAAAGAGAGGTGTTCTGGATATGTAATTCAATCTAACGTTAGTAATTACATATTTCATAATTTCTTACTGCAAAAAATATGTGTGACAGAACTGACTGACTTGTAGGGTAATTACCCTTACTCTAACCCACAACCGGGGGCGGCGCTATCTTTTTTTTCGTGTGGCAACCCCCGCAGATTCCCCTACCTCAGCCAACCAGCGGAGGCGATTATGTCGGAATAGAACTGATTAAAACCGGACGAAACCTCGGGTCTTCAGAATCTTCAGATGCCGCAGTGTAACGTGGCACTCTGTCTGATCCAGGGCTTTTTTCGGGTTTGAGATGGTCCACTCGGGTGTGGGAACGACGCGATGGTGTCCTCGTCTTGCCCTCAGAAAACAAGAGAAGAATCGTTTTTCCCAGTCGCACCAGAGGCGTTCGCCTCGGAGCCTCGGAACCGCTTACTACTCCTTTTGGTTTAACTTAGGTATAATGCTTTTATGGAAGCTAACTGATAATCAAGTCTGTCCACAGGTCGAAGAAGAAGTTCCAGAGGGCACTGAACAGCCGAAATAATTTATTCCTTCCTGTTAACTGCTTTATTATCTAATTATTCAGTGTAGTGCTAAAATAAAACGCTTATAAAATCTAAATATTGTTTTGTTTATTACAAATTAAAATTTTGACAACAATGTTAGATAAACACAATTTGAAAAACAGTTTTATAACAACATGAATTATTCTAAATGTGATCAGTGATGGTTTTATGCCCTGGCATATTTTAGGCATTTACTTTAAAAATAAACGCCCGAGTAAATGCCCAAAATGCCTGGGCAAAAACCCATCACCGATGACATCTTACAAATTATACTTCTGTAAGATACGATAGAGATTCTATGATATTGTAAGTATATACAGATGCATTGATTGATATTAGTATCAAAAATATTTTTATCTTTCCAAAGGAAGTCACTAAATTCAATACTATTTTATATAACTAAAACAAAAAAAAAATACATTGATAAATTCACAGAATGTGCATCTTAAACAAATGATAAACTATAACCTACTATAGATCGAATCAGAATATGATTAGGTACTTATATTCACCATGATAAGTAGTTAGGAATATAAACAAAAAAAAACACTTATGAGAACCCAAGAGTTTATTATTTATAAGCCACCCTGCAGTAGAGGAGCCAGTGAAGATCAGCCTTCACTCATCTGATAAACAGATTCGATGGGATGTACTTTTATCAAACCAAAAAAAAATTTTAATAAATGAAAAATATTTAATAAAAAATATTTCTCTCTCTGGCTATCAGTGATGGCTGAAGTTCGATTTTCACCGGCTTGTAGCCCACAGGTTTCACACGATAAAATCCGATAGTCGTCGAATGAGTTGGTGGTAACATTTTTATTATAACAATCCCTTAAATTAATTACTACCTAGAGCATCAGTAGAGCGTCTACAATATCCATAATCTGATTCTTATTAGCTAAATTATAACTCTTCATCAGATCCAACATATTCATCTAGTACAATACCTTCAGACATTAGTGCCAAGATATCATGATCATCCAATTCGTCATAATCATCTTCTTCAGATGGTTTCTTTGATTTTAGTTGTGTAGCCGTAGATGGAGCGGCTTTAGCCGGAGCTAATTTCGTTGGAGCCGCTTTAGCCGGAGCTAATTTCGTTGGAGCCGCTTTAGCCGGAGCTAATTTCGTTGGAGCCGCTTTAGCCGGAGCCAATTTAGTTGGAGCAGCTTTAGCCGGAGCCAATTTAGTTGGAGCAGCTTTATTCGGAGTTACTTTAGTTGGAGCAACTTTAGCTTCAGGTTTAGTTGGAGTTGTTACAGCTCCGGTTTTGCTTTGCGCCACTTTATTTATAGTTTTCACTGGAGTAACTTTAGTTTCAATTTTAGGTAGATTGACTTTAGCTTCAGTTTTGACAGGTGTTACTTTAGCTGGAGCGGCAACTGTGGTTTGTGGTTTTGTAGAAGTAACGGCATTGTTTTCAGATTTAATGACTTGAGAAGGCTCTGTTTTCTTTGGAATATCTTTGACTAGAGTATTTAGTACTGGTTTGTTAACAGATTGGCTAGCTTTATTTGCTTCGTTATTTTTAACGGGAGTTGTTTTTTCAATTTTAACTTGCACTACTGGGCTTTTATTAACCTCTTTAGATGTTTTACCTACATTTTTGCTGTCGACGTCTTTCACTTCCGTGTCTTTTTCAACTTCGGTCTTAATATCGTTTAAATTGATGTCTACATATTTAGTTATGAGGATTGGCGGACAGGTGGTGAAGCTGTAAACTGGGCTGACGGTTACTTTTACATTACCTGTAATATAAGAGACATTCATTTGTTAGTTTTAAAGGAGATTTTATTCTTAACTAGCTTTTGCCCGCGGCTTCGCCCGCGTGGATGTCGGTTATCGCGACCAAACATAGCCTATGTCTCGAGGTCTAATCTAATCTACCCTTATACCAAATTTCATCAAAATCGGTTCAGCGGTTCAGGCGTGAAAGCGTAACAGACAGACAAAGTTACTTTCGCATTTATAATATGTTATAGTATATAGTATAGTTTTAAATTGTTTCTAATGTTTGTCACAAAAAAGTTATAGACTTAGGTCGGCAAAAGTGAACATCCAGAACCCTTCCAGGAAGCTGGCTTTTTATAGCGTAGCTGTTTGTTGACACAACAAATTCGGCTTTCGTGAGTGAATTTATAGTGACAGATCTTCAAAGAAATTTCTATATATGGGATTATATTGTCAAATTTAGTAGTGAGTGCCTACACTTTGTAGTAAGGGTATATTTTGCAGCTACCTACCGCATTTCACTTCTTTGTCCTTGCACAATTTGTCAAAGTCTTCAATACCCCTGACTTGTGCGGCGAATATGTTCACAGCTTCACGAAAGAACCCTATGAAATTGTATTTCTTCAAGAATTCACGGAGTTCCTCCTTTTCAGGCTTGCCGTTGAATTTGACCTATAGAGGAAAGTTCATATGAGTCTTAATGGTAAAATCGTAAGGGGTGAATAGAGATCAAGGGGTGAATAGAAATGAAATGGTCAGTAAAATTTTGCAGTTATTATCTTTTATACGAAACTATTAACCATTCTCTTCATTGTGACTTCCACGTCACAATGAAGAAAATCATCGAATATCCGATTAAATAATTGACATTTTCTAGAAGAAATTATTAAACAAATTCTAATGACCATTTTATTTCTATTCACCCCGTTTTACCCGGTATTAGGATCCCAATTTAATTAGTAATATAATTTAAAATTTGTGAATAAAATTGGTAGGTTTTATTTCACAAATCGTATAAAGGTATACCAAAGATGTTTTTGGTTTTTCCTTAAAATCAAATTGAAATCACGCGTGTTAAAAATGTAGCCCTAATGAATCGGCCTCCAGGTATATTATAGGTAAGTTTATTCAGGCCTGAGGGTATTCTTAGGCCGCATCTAGATCTTCCGAGGCCCAAGTCCCAGGTGAGGTTGACTTGGGCCTTGAAAGACCTTTAAAAAAAACTTTAAAAGTCGTATACACCAAATTTAAAGTAGGAGAAGTAGTAAGCGGACCCCGGGCTCCAAGGTCCGAAAGTCGATGATGTTGATGCTAATATAGAAGTACATACCTTCACATTGAGAGGATTGTATACGTTCAATAGCCTTTTAGTTACGTTCAAGCCCAATACCTGGAAAGTAAATATAATTGTAATAACTCAGCAGCAGTCACAAGGTATAAATTTGTAAAATGTTCTAGGACATTCTATACAGCACTAACTAGAACCTAAGTAAGAGCTTAACTAGCCTGTGTGATGAGTTCTAGAATGTACAAACATATCTAGTTTTTACCAAAATGTTAACAAGAATTAACGCGATCATGGTATACCTAGGTATATACATACCTTTATTACAGTCAAACGGGGTGAATAGGGACTAAGGGGTGAATAGGAACAAATTGGTCAGTTAAATTTTGCAGTTATTATCTTCTATTCGAAACTATAAACCACTTCCACGTCACGATGAAGAGAATCATCGAATACACGGTTAAATACTTGAAAATTTCTAAAAGAAATTCATTCCCTTCATTCCTATTCACCCCGTTTGACGGGTATACTTAAAATTTTAGTAAATCATGGAACGCGAAAGTTTAAAAGTGAATACCTCTTGTATATAAGTAAATACGTAGGTATTATACCAACAAAGAAACACCCAGCCCAATGCAAATAATGCATATTCATGCATATAAGTATTTGTACTGAGCGGGAATCGAATCCGCGGCTTTTCACTAAGTAGTCGAACTCTAGCTCTATCGTAACGCCAGTAATTGGTATCAGCTTTATACATAAGCCTGGTAAAACAGTGTGGTGAGAGACAATACACTTACATTTCTCAAATCAGGTCCAACTTCGGTCTGTAGCATCTGAGCGACACCGCTCTCGATGTCCTCCGTCGAGGCATTATCGGCGAGATCTCGCAACACCTGAATATAACATAATATCAACACGATGAAGACGGGTTAAGGAAATACCAAATCAAGAGCAATACGCAATCGGTAAACTTGTATAAAAACAATTATGAAAGTTGACGAAGTATGTTTCTGCCTACCCCTATGGGAATGAAGCTTGATTGTATAATATGCATGATTAAGCACGTAGCAACAAAATGAGAAAACTTCTTAATTTTTTAAACTTACTAGTCTTACTACTACGCCTGTAGTTGATGCAGCTAAAAAAAGGGAAATATCAAAACGTATATTATACATTATGAGTATTAAATCAAAATGTACCTTGTTCATAAGACATTTCAGCTCAGTATCCAACGTCCTCGTCATGAGCGCGTTCAGTTCGTAATCTCCATGGCGCGCCTTCTCAGGCGCAGTCGGTGATTTCACCACTTGTTTTTTTGGCTCTGGTTCAGGATTCTTCGGTGCTTCTGTAACAATTGGCAATTGGGTACACCTCTATAGTTAAAATTTCTGTTGGGGGTTTTTAATTTTTAAGAGCTGCTCCTATATAATGATAAATGCTCCTAACATAATGTCATATAATTGGGCAAATTGTCGCACATTATAAATTACGGGCATGTATGGGATAAATGGGTGCTACGGAGGTGAAGTATGGCACGGATGAAACCGCAGGTCACAGCCGGTGATTTATATAAATACCTTTTGTTTTGACAATTTTCTCTGCTTGTGTAACGGTTTTCTGTACAGGTTTAACTTCTCGCTGTGCCACCGGTGCTGCCGGCTTCACTTTCGGCTGCACAGGTCTTGCCACCGGTTCAGGTCTGACCCCTTGCTGTACAGGCTTTGTCTGCGGTTCCGGTCTAACTGCCTGCTTTATCGGCTTTGGCACAAATTCCGGTATGACTGGCTGGCCTGACGCCCTTGCCGCCGCCGCCGCTTGCCGTTCCGACTTAGGAGGCCGCCGCCGCATTGCCTTAACCATTGGTTCGGGTCTTATACCTTGCTGAACCGGCCTGGTCATCTGATCAGGTCTGACTGGTTGCTGCCCCGGCCACGCCGCCGGTTTTCTTTTAGCAACAAGATGAGGGTGATTGGACTTCATCAGCTGTTGACCAGGTTTTCTTCCTGCAACACAGGAAACGTCGTTATAGCCTAACACAATAAGAGGAATTAACAAAGAACTGTTTTAATAAAGAATCTAGTAGATGTTAAATTCATTAGAAATTTATTATATCCAGAATCCAATCGAATCCAATGGTGACAATAACTTGCGATCATAAACTCGTAGTTCCGTTCTACTAGATGGAAACAAGTCTCCTTACATACAGTTATTTGCTATATACATTCAAGTCCATTTCTTGCCGCTTAAAAGACAAGCCAACAAGTGGTTACTTTTAGACTGAAAATTGCCACAATACAATCGCAACCGTTATCATCATCTGAGACTTGGATCCGAGGCTTCACTCCTTCACTTCGTAGGATCTTCAATTTACCTGGCATTGAGAACATGGACACGTATATAGCCTAATACATAAAAGAATACAGGTACATAAAATAATTAATAACCAAACAAAAGTTCACGAGATAACAACACCACATTGGACCAGGTCGGCCGAGTCAAACAAAAAGTCAAACAAAAACTCTGGCAAAATCCAATTGCAGGGCATCTGCAATTGGATTTTGCAAGAGTTTTCGTGATTTAGACTTAAAAATCGGTAGCTTAGTAGTTAAGGACTCGGTCTCACGATCGAAAGATTCCGGCTTCAAATTCTGGCCAGTATCGTACACGAATCCATTCCTAAAAACAATTTAGCTGGAAAGGTTAACAGGAATACTAGTAATTTGGGTTTCTAGTACTCTTGAAAAAATAAATACCATAGAAATAAAACCGATAAGTGTAGTAAGACTGATCTCGTATGTCAATGCCGAATGAACATGTTCTTCGTATGAATCTGTAATCCAGCCTCTACACCAACCAATGTACCCAAGAACCGTCGAGGATTGAACAAGTCGAAATCAAAAACATGCCCGAAATAAGCGCCATTAATTACTAAGTACCTACGTCACATTAGTGCCTGCGTCAACGAAGACTGAAAGCTTTAAGCGATTACCGTGGCTTACGAACGTGAACAAGAAGAGTATCATTCGTTCTATCCTGTAAAACGATAAATAAAACTTAGAAATAGTTGAGCAATAGTACTGGGTAACAAGGGCAGCACTTACCAATAGCCAAAACTTGCATTGCTTCAGCTTATGGCTATTAAAATGAATTGCTTCCACACAATAGTTGGAACAGTTGCTGGAATTGCTGTACTCTCCTTTGTAACCTCTGAACTTGTCAGACGGTCTACTCACCGGTTTCCTCAGTGGCAGGATACACGAGCTCTAAAAGTAAATCTCAGGGCGCCTTTCTCAGAGTGGTAGAATGATGGTGCGCTTATGTGTGTGGGAGTCCTAGGGAACCCTTCAAGGAAACGAGTTGTGTTGCTTCTGCTTTACAATATATTTCCAAAGAAAAAGTGATACACAAAGTAGCTCAGTTACAAAAAAAAAAGGTTACATAAATTCTAGAAGCGGCCAGGTACTCTGCTTCAAATGTTCTTTAGTGATGAGGACAGATACCAGCCCAAGGTGGCTGGGGACCTCCGTATCTTAAAATCAGGTGATGGTTGTAGGTAGTTGAGGGTATAAGCATTAAATACGTGACCAGATGCTCCTGTTGTCTGCCCGCACACAACAGCACATCACACGCCGCAACCTCTAACCAACGGAGAAATGCTCCAGTTGTCAATCCTTGCTTATGCAAATGGGGTTATAATGCACGGACGTGGAGAGCAGAAAATGAGAAGACGGGAAATAAACTGGGGTCGTTCAACCCGAATCTTGAGCCCTTAGACAAAACGAACAATAAGCATCGTCTTGATTGCACATGAAAACCCATAGCAGAATAGCAAAATACAAGACCACGCACTAATAATTGGGAGGTCATTCGGACACTGAATTTAGGTTATGAAAATTACTTATTTCCTGCGACAAGAACTAAGTATCAAACCAAGCTGGTGAAAATTATTCTGAGTGCCCGCCCGGTGATCAGCACCATTAATCTTAATCGTTTCCGTCTTGAATCAAATTCTAATTATCACCTACCATAGTTTATAAATCAATGAAAACTGCCTTATTGGATCCTAGCTAATTGAGCACGCACAAAAATGTTTAAACAAAAATTATTTTATGTATACTAGCGCCCTCTGTTGCAACCAATATAAAGCTTCACATGACGTGTGAGTATCAAATCGAATGCAGAGATGGCGCTACTCGTCTAGAATCATACTGATAGAGCAAATAAAAAATAGCATGCTACACCTTGTCTGTTCGTTTCATGAATATGGTATGAATGTGAATTTATATTTCTATATGCCGAACTCACCTGATTCAAATTTGAGTTTCGCTGCAGATATAAAATAATCTAGTTCCAACAAAAAGTAAATGACATCCTTCTTGCTTACCTTTCAAGTTTAACTCTAGGGTTCAGTTTTCACAGCCCCATTGACCAATATGGTTCCACCAAGCACAAATGTAACCAGTTAGAAGTCGGCTCGATCTCAAATCTAGAGAATCTGCAATTCAAAATATGATCAAGAAAAACAAGAAGAGCTTATAACTATATTATATTCGATAAATAATTTCATCAATACCTACATTTATTTGTGTAGTCTAATATTCCTTCATGTATCCTTCAATGTAGGGTGTAAGATCTCTTGTGTGTTTGTTCCGTAAGCTGTTGAATTGATTGTATTTCAAATCACCAGTTAGTCATGAACTCTGAAGAGCAATGGTTTCACCATTTCACCAACAGAACTAAGAAACCTTTTAGATTGTTTAATAAACCCTGTACAGCCTCTAGATTCTGCAGCCTACAAATCAGTCGAAATCGTACCCTTTGAGCTATAATACCAAAATATGTGCTCTTAAAGACGGTGCGTATTTTGACAAAGTTTCAAATTCCATGTTGAACTTTAACAAAATACAAAAAGCTAACATTTATAAACCATGCTGTTTGGCACTGAAAATTATTGTAGTCTACTTTTATGTAGTACTTACTATAGCAATCAGACTTCAAATAATTATTATGGTTAACAAGCGTATGAAAAACAACGGTATAGTAACTTACCTATTTGATCGATAAAAAAACAAGTCTGCAGCATACACTTACTTCCACTAATAAAAACACATGTTATCATGATCTGGAGACCTTTTGTTTTTATGCAGAACACGACAATTATCGGCAATCAATATGTTTCTTGTTTGGTTCTAGTTAAGCTAATATAATGTGACCAACGAAATTGTGTCGCCAAAACGATTGTAATTATTTCAAGACATTACTGAAACGGTAATTGGGATAAAATAAAATGTCCTAAGTCGAGCAAAGACAGTCAACCATAATAGAAGAGTTTTATTAAACAGAACTTAACCTTATTTATCTATAACTAAACACATTTAATAAAATACTTAAGGCCTTGCTGGCATTTAAGGTAGTTGCTTATCTAAATACGACCAGCAGATACACAAACGATATCTCTGTGCAGTAGTCACATACAAGTCATACAAGTAATACAAAATCTTAATCTAAACAAATAATATCTTCGTTGGGATCAGACTCAGATCCCTTCGATTCCAAGTCCATGTTAGCTATATCGTAACTGTCTGTCATTTCCGCCTTGCGATTCTTGATAATGTTATCTATCTTGGCCTGTGAATACTCTGATTTGAAGCACACAGCGTGTAAACCTGAAGAATCTACATAATCTAATTGGTATCGCATCGATACCAACGTTTCTAAAGACTCCAAATCTACCTGCATCTCGAATTTAACTTTGGTTTTATTAGCAGCTACAAATTTAACAGAATTCCACATATCGAAATTGATATTTTTCACTCCTTGATTGCTATGTTTCAACTTTTTAATTAGTTGCGACGCACGCAACTGCCTCTCGTATGGTAGTATAACATACATTGTGACGAACCGCGTGTTAACTTCTTCCCCGCCTATAACTAAGACGGCCTGGCGGTTAACCTTGCCGAAATTAGAACTCATGAGCCATCGCTTAGAGTCTGGATTTTGAGGCAATATCGCGAAATAATTGGGTTTCAGCAACCCATATTTTACAAAGTCCGTCCGTAAAACACCGTTTTGTCGGTGATACTGGAACAGATTGTATACGATAACTTCTTTGATTTTACGCGCTTGTACGAGATCTAATGTTTTGCTCCCTTTAAGCACTACTTTAACGAGCGAAAGATCGTTAGTAACGACAGGCATAGGTGAGTTTTTAATGGCCTTAGCAATTACTGCAGGATCAGATTCACTATTTTCCTGTAATCCGAGATCGAAGGAGTCTTTATCGACCGCAACTGCTTTTAGATAGACGTTTACCTGTTGTAACTCATAGCTTAACTTCATATCGAGAGTTTCTAGAGCCCTAGCGGACGACGGTGGCATGTCAACGTAAAGTCTTGTGCCCTTTTCATTTACAATTTTTTTTACAAACTTCCATTTATGAATGTTAACGCCTTCTACTAATTTATTCTGCAACTTAAGCTTTTCTAGAGGTTCGATGTTCCTAACGTTGGAATGGCCAGGGAGCCAAATGGCCGCTCTTTCGTACCACAACTCTTCTTTCGTATAGACCAAGACACCAAAATGTTCAAAATCACTGAAATCTAAGCCGATAAGCCAATCTCTTGACCACTTATCTTTTGTTACCACCTCGTACCTTAACAAACTCTGTAGCCCCTTAAAAGTGAAATCCGGTGACCACCCCTCAAACTGGCCCATAGCCTGAAACATTTTCGAGATAAGATTCTCTTTCAATAAATCAGCTTCTATATGTGAGATCCTGGTGAAATCGTCTCTGCACAAATAAAGCCTGTAGCCATCTTGGCTTTCTACTTCATCTGGAAACGAGGGTTGTCCAAAGTCTGCAACGGGTTGTGGATACTCTAAAACAGGTGGGACAGGTTCCGGAACGTTAATGGGGTTCTGATAGCTATACTGCAAACTATTGAAAGTTTGATAGAACGGTGCAGAGACCATCATAGGTATCATGGTCGGTTCCTTGAGTTGTGGGGGTTGTATGACCGTAGCGCACGGCATACTAGTGGCTGACGGATCCAGTGCCACATTGGAATCTGAAAGATGTTCATAACATTGATAATCTCTTGTCACCAATTTTAGAAAAAGTGTCAATTTTTGTTGGCACTTATTGTAATCAGCTAATTATAAGATGTGTAGCGGCCCTGAAAGTATTCTGCCAGGGAAGGAGGATGGAAGAAAGGAAAGTGAGTTATATATTCGAAAGGTAGACCTAGTTTAGTACTCTCACAGAAGTCAGTTCATTTACCTTGATTCAAGTCGGCGCTTGGAGAATTTCGACTAAGCTTCGCAGGAACATCCGAGGGCTCTGTGGACATAATTGGACGTTTTAAACACTATTTTGAGACACTCATTAAAATATTCCAAATATTTCAATAGGGAATTTCGGTTTTTCTATTCCGTTTGGTCGATGGGTCCAACTGAAAGTTCTTAGAAATCGTCTCTTTCTAAACGAGTAATAAGAGTAGTAGCAAAATAATAATTATTTAACGAAATAGTATTTTTACGACACGTTGTAGGATACGAATGTCCAATATGTCCATATGTGTACATAATATTGATTCAGCACAAATTAACAATACCGTTCAAAACCTAAGAGGCGAATGTAATGTAGAGTAGACCTCGATGGTTGTGACGTGACGGACGAGACTGGACGCTTTACGGCTCACGACGAAAGCAAAGAAACGAATAACATTTATCTAAAGATAGGAGCGTGATAAAATCGTATGTTAGGTTGAGTGAAGATCATATTTTAAATGAAGAACAAAAACTCTGCCATTTGTAACGATGCTGCCAAAAACCGACGAAATTCAATAGTACGAGTAGTCTAAAAAATTTTTTATGTCGTTTTGTTTGATTACATCTCCAATGTAAGCTAGATTGGAAAGTCTGAAACAAAACAGCAACCGGTACAATGTGAAAACTTGACTACAAAATTGGAGACCAGAATAAACAATTTAAAGAAAAGATTAATGCTGAAAAAAAGACGATTGTATGCTTTTCGATAGATCGGTTAACTATGCGGACGGGTACATAAATAGCAGTGTGTATTATTTACAAAACAAAAAATAATGCCCACGAAGCAGAAAATTCTTTCATCATGATACTGATGATGGAATCAAAGTAATTTTTGAGCACTTAACGTTGAACTGATCAACCAAGTTTCTTAGAGTCCTGGTCTGCTACTTGTGATTGTAGAAAAATAGTCAACTCAGAAGAATTCGTTACATGAATGCGGTGACAATACAATGTATCGAAAAGTTACCTAAAAAAGAGTAAACTGTATGCATATTATCTTTTTCGCAAGAATAAGTAGCGGAAGTAATAACATATTTAACATTTTTTTATTATTAAGATTCTAAAAACTTTCAGTCATACCCACGTATTGATGGTCAACCAAGAGAATTCAATTACATTGTAGGTGGTATAGTATATAACCATACTAAGGACCTTACTGTATAACTCCGAACGGAACTGTGATACATGTTCAATTGCGGATAATAATCTCGGGTAGATTAAAACCAATTCTTACCTGGAGCGTGACGTTTCATACTTCTGAACTGTTTCGGTAGAGATCGCATCACGTCCTGCAAAATCTTCGCCTCATCCTTCAAATTATATTTGGCTTGATATTTGATAATCACTTCTATGAAAGACACATCTGAATCACCAAACATGTCGTAAATTAAGTTGGCCACGATTGTTTTGAGTTCTTCGATAATATACCGTCTCTGTTCTCCTTCAACGTGTTTATGCTCTTCGTTTTTATCGAGAATCTTCTGTGCGATTTCATCAATAGCTTTTTCCCGCTTCTTTCTAATTGAACTGCTTGTGTTAGGTTCGATTCGTCTATCCCTGTCTATTTGTTGGTTGTCGCGCATTCGATACTCATCACGGTGAGCACCATCGTGACGAGGCCGGTCATCGCGACTTCTGTCATCTCGTTGCCTCAGTGATACTTCCTCACGATTTCTCCCATGGTCTTCGTAGTGCTGTCGCATATCACCGGTCATTTTTTCACTATGCTTTCGATTATCATCAAAATCATCTCTTTTCCTTGAACCTGATTTCCGCAACTCTTCAGCTTTCTTTCTGAACTGCATGGCTCTATTATAGATGTCTTCAAAATCTTTGTCGAAGTCTTTCGACGGTGGCATATTATTTTCTCGCCGCGGAGATTCCCTTCTGCGATTGTAGTTGTCGTGACGATCTTCTTCCCGAGGTCTTCGCGGCAAATCAAAGTCATTCACATGAGCCTTGCGATCAGGTAAGTCCCGCTGACGATAGTCATCACGCCGCTCTTGATAATCATCACGAGGCGAAAACTTTGGTTGGTATCGGTCGCTCGGTCCTGCCTTTGCCGACTCCCTTTCCATTAACTCTTTTGCAACACGAAGTTTAGCTTCCTCGTAAGTTCTACGCTCTTCAGGACGTCTATTACGAAGTTCTTCTTCCTTAAGTGATCTTCCTTCCCACACAGGCTGATGTTTCGGCTTCTCATCTTTTTCAGGAAAGTTGGGGCGATTCTGTCTAGCGAGGTCTCTATTGGCGTTCTGTCCGGGCCAAACCGGAGGTGGCGGCGCATCAGGACTACGACGTTTCTCGAGAGCCCATGATCGACGTGGAGAGTACGATGAACGTGGAGAAATCGAATTCCTCTTAAACCGATCGCGGAGGGGAGATCTATCTCGTCGATTCGGTGAGCGCGATTTCCGCGTTGGTGAATATCGTTTGTCCCCTTTGTCGGATCCACGCTCCCTAATCATTTGCATTCGTGAATCCCTTCTTTCATCTTCTTGTTTTTTTATCGGAGCTGTTGAGTCATCAATGTGGCGTTGCCAAGGAACTGATGATTCCTCTCTCATCCCCGGAGCAGGGTATGGTGCGTTGTCATGGAAGCTTGGACGAAAACCACCTGTGTATATAGCTTGATTTGGTGCCTGTAAATTGAAATTTTATATGCAAACACGTCAAGCTGGAAATCACAAAATTTAACACGAGAAAACTTAAATTACCCTTGTATAATTGCCCTGCGTCTTGAAATAAATATGTATGAATTCTACTAATTCATAATTACCCACAGGGCAAGAGATAACTAAATAAGATTTAGCTATCTTCTGTGTACATGGCATACCGGCAAACGGTGCCTATAACTCCGTTCACAAAAGTTTTGGCAACCTTACTAATCACTGGAAAAACATCACAAAGGGATTAGTGTTGTTTAACCCAGATTTTCTGTAGGGCCAGGCCTTGTGTTCTCCACTCGTTTTCTACTTTTTACCAATACTGGCCAGTGAGCATCCTTTTATTAGGCATGGTCTAGCCATTATTGAAAAAGAAACTCAAATGGTCCGTTCAGGTTACCGTCAGATATAGCTGAAAGTAACACGTAATGTGGAAAATAATGAATGATACTTTTCCTCGGGTTTTTGCAAATACACCAGCCAGGCCCAGCCAATCATTATGGAGATCGATGCGGGAGCACGCGGTGCAGAATTTAATGACTACGATATTGATGCCTTATGGAGTATCCTTGAAGTTATCCTGTATGTGACCCGCGTGCACGCAATGCATGTACCAGAAAAAATGATAACGAGCGCTGTCATTAAATATAACATGTTCCCAGTTCTGGTGTTTTTACAATGCCTCTATCTACACTGGTAATTTGTCATAGTAAATCCCGCTCCGTTGTCATGCAGTGAGCGGTACGTAACGACAAGCGGCAGTTGTGTTAAATTATTAAATTCTGAAATATATTTTACGGCTGCTTTAATGGGAGAGCTGACATATGCAGCATTCTGGTGTTGTTGTAAATTCAATACGAAGTCCAGTGTGATTATCAACAAATGTGAAAAACTTGATTAATAAAAGATTAATAAAGGTAGCTGATAAGTTAGCGGTCCAAGGTACTTAATGGTAAAAATTATATTTTTTTATTTTACCATATAATTACCCTTAAGTCAAATAGACTTTTCATACCATGAAGTATTACTTCATATCACATCCTTCAAAATTTTCTATGACCGCTTTCTCTCTTCTCTTTGCCGTCCAAAAATTTTTCACCCGTGTCTCCTCTATGAGGTTTGATAACATGGAAAAGTCACAGGGAATTAAGTTCGATGTGTACGGTTATTGGGCCATTTCTATGAATCTTGTAGCTTTTGCAACATCTAACGCAATTCGAGGGGTATGGTATGAGCGGGCGGTTGTTACAACAAAGTGTTAAACCACCCGGTACAACTGCACAAAACTAAGCACTGTTTTAGTGCATCGCGCTTACCTGCTGTCTCTCCAAACGACTGTCCATTAGATCATCATTCTCTGAACCTTTTTCCCAACTCAGTTGGGGTCGGCTTTCCAGTCCAACTGTGATGCGGCTGAACTTCGATATTTTCCGTGGAGCGACTGCCATCTGACCTCCACAACCAATGGTCATTGTGACCAATGGCGATATCGAAGTTCCAAGTTAGACTGGTTGGACTTTTTTGTGGGCTCCAATTACCCGTAACGACTGCCATAGATGTTTGTATGGCAACCGGGACCGACGGCTTAACGTGCTCTCCGAGGCACTAATAAACCTGCGATAAATACACACATAACTTCGAAAAGCATCGAAAGGTCATTGGTGTGTGCCATGGTGAACCTGGGATCGAACCCGAGACCTCGTCTCAGCAGTCCATTACCCAAACCACTAGGCTACCGCGGTTCCATTTCAATCATTCATCATCCAATGTCCATTAGATCAACCCAGTAAATTAGGTAAGTAGGTAATCAATTAACGAAACTCCCTCACTATCGCGCAAAAACTCCATAATCTATTTCGCCGTTTTTTGAACTTTGATTTTCTTAGGTAACTTTTCGCCTTTTTTTGTAGTATGCATCGGGTCCTGCTAGAACTCGAGATAATGCTGTAGAATTCAAATTTTATCATCGGTTGCTATGTGGTTAAAAATTTAATCCAAATCACTCTCGCTCGACACAATGGTTGAAGTGTGAGCATTCGCGGTACCCAAAGCATTATTTTTTCTTTCTTTTGCAAATCTTAATATATATAAATCTCGTGTCACAATGTTTGTCCTCAATGGACTCCTAAACCACTTAACCGATCATAATAAAATTCGCACACCATGTGCAGTTCGATCCAACTTGAGAGATAGGATAGTTTTTGAAACGGATTTCGACATCCACGCGGGCGGAGCCGCGGGCAACAGCTAGTATACCCTATAGTTCTTCCACTATGTGTAATCGTTTAGTAGAAAATTTTCGACCTTTTGGACATTTTCTTCATTGACAATTGTCACAGTCACAGAGCGGCAATACATTTCAGCCAAAATATGCTGTGTATTCTTTTCGATAAATTCTAAATTAGATTTTGTTTCTTGATAAGGATAGAAAATGATATCAAGTCAAATGGATTCGACAGTTACAAATGCATAATTTTTTAATTATTTTTGAATCTAAGTGAGTGCATTTATTCAGCGAAGTAATCTGCTATACACTCTTGGTAAACGTGTAACCGTGTAAGTCATTGTTATTATTCAAAATAACCTTGATACTTGCTGCGCCTTGCATTTTGCATTTACATTTTGGTACAAAAATACATAAAATTCTTCTTCGTCATTTAGGTGTACCAACTTACTCTATATAATTTATCCAACGGGTTTAGAGTTCACCAATCTCATATTATGCCAAAATCAACTTCTATATAGGTACATAATACTACGAGAGCCACGAGTTGTCTCATTATTACGATAGTACAATGCTTAACACCTGGATCCAATTGCGAATAGTTCAGTCTTTGAATTCCCAGGGAATGTTGTCTTTGAAACAATGTACCTACCAATGTATAATGACCGACACTTTCCTGACAATATGCTCTAGCTGCGCAGGCTAAGTTTTAGGGCTCTTTGGTGGTAAGCGCGGGGTGCGTCAGTAGAGGCATGCTTATCAACCACCCACAGATTATATTGATCCATCAAAGGGTTCGCTTCATTAGTTGATCAGTCCATTTATTGGTTTGCGCTTTGTCCGTATAGTGCACATGCACGAACGCTTCTGACGTTTTTTACGAAGTAGTATACATTTATGCTTTTCTGCCATCCAGATTATTGGAATCCAGTCCAGTTCTGGTGATTTTTTTATTCTTTGTAAGTTATTTGCCTATATTTTATTTATTCTTTTGTCTGACGCTTTGCTTAGGAGTCACAGTCCTCCAATTTATGACTTGCTTTGACTTGTGACCCCTAGATGACGCAGAGCTGTCAGCCTTGACTTTCGCGCTTCATTTCGCTCCAAGCCTAGGCCTTCTGCTTCTGCAATGGTAGTCCGTCTGCAAGCCTGTTTGGGACGGCTACGCTTACCTTTTTTTTGGTGATTCCAGTCCAAGGCTTGCCTCGGTATGTGACTATAGTCCTTTCGAAGCTGAATTCGCCACACACACACCCCTCTATTTTATGCCTTTTTTAATTCTTTGCGCGTAAAAGACATTTGAACTTCCCTGGGACTTGCAAAGTCCCATGCTGAATGTTTTATGAGGGTTGTTCCTGGCATGCAGGATTTAAGTATGTAGTGAGTGCGTAGGAGAGATAAAACCCATAGTTTTGGTCTATGTTACTTCTCAGCACTAAAATCTGTGTAATTGGTTCACTGTGATAATTTAGTTCGTTTTTGACGTTATAAGGATCTTATTTGATCTTGCCAATTTATCTTATATCGAAATGTAACCTAAAATTATTCAGCACTTCTTCTAGCTGGAGAAGAGAGAGTTCCATATTCCCGCAGTACATGAGGCAACTGTTGTAATTTTTTAACACATTGCAGACTATTTTAGTCACAATACATAATGTCACAACTTAAGTTTTGCAAATACGATGCAGGAATAATGAGTAAAATAAGTCGCAATTTTAATTACATATTATGTACGAGTATCTAACACGCATAAGGAAACATATTGAAGAAATGAATTGTTTAACCTAGAAACAACCCTGTTAAAACTATTCCAAACATAATATTTTATTTGTAAAAGTATTTGAGTATCTAATAATACTTACGTGTGCTGAGGGCTCATATGCGGGTCTGACTTTCTTCAGATCCTTGCTGTCTTGTCCAAACTTGTCTCCCATTTTCTCAGAATGATGTCGTCCCGGAGAGTACCTAGGAATGATTAGCACATTAGGAGATTATGCCTTCATCGGCATGCGTAATCCAAATCCCGGCATCTCTAGCAGCTTGACTTAGCACGTTGGCAACAGCTTAATGATGATGACCTTTACTCCAGCTGGTTTTTGAAGGTTTTTTGTCATCGCTATATGTTTAATACATTCAAAATTATCAACCACCTTAGCTAACTTTACATGAAGAAACACACACACTTTAAAAAACACAATTATGGTAAAATGGTAAACTTATCCCATGCCCCCTGTGCATGGCGTCAGTAGTATAATGTGTTCTGTAAAAAAGTTATCATGTGACCAAAACATCAGCAAAACCTCTCTACTTTATTCTGCGATTTCATTGGTAGAGAGAAAAGAAGACACATGTCTACGAATGCCATGCTGAGACTGTTGGATTTGAATCTGGTTCAAGCACTTACCTGGGTATTTGTCTTTCATCTCTCCTGCCCGGCGACACGAGGCGGCGACTCGGCGACAACCTCCTGGGAGGGGAGTCGCGCCGTGGGCCCGCGGGGCCGGGGATGTTGCGTCTGTCACCTGCTGGGGGAGAATAGTATCTATTGAAACTGGCAAAGTTATCATCAGCATCCCCGCGTTAGTCCCGGTTGCTCCTCGGAGTTCCGGGGTCCGCTTTCCGATAACTTAAAGGAATTGGAAGAATGTAACGTAAAATAAACATGTGAGTTCCAAAGAGATTTGTATTCCCGATTAGAAAAAAATTAAATGTGTGATGTCTAAATTATCGGTTCTTTATACAAATAAAAGTAAATTACACTTACCAGGCGAAATTCTCTTCCCTGAAGGCGCATATCTTCGTCCATGAGGATCATCCCTCCTTCCT
Source organism: Lithosia quadra (assembly GCA_963576445.1). Taxonomy (NCBI): domain Eukaryota; kingdom Metazoa; phylum Arthropoda; class Insecta; order Lepidoptera; family Erebidae; genus Lithosia; species Lithosia quadra. The sequence goes on along the minus strand of OY754900.1, from coordinate 4,108,013 downwards.
TGCGGAGAAACTCTCTTCTGAGTAGAATCCATTCGGCCACCAGGGCCCATATCACCCATTTTACCAACAGGACCTCTATGCAACTCTTCCCTTCTTCCAGATGGATCTCGGAGTAACTCTTCTCTCCTACTAGCGGCATCTCTGTGAAGATCTTCTCTCCTACCAGTTGGATCTCGGTGTGAATCTTCCCTTTTGCCAGGAGAAATCCTTCTTGGCATAGCATCTCTAGATGTTGGTGAGTAGGCACGTCTTTTTTCATATTCCTTATATGTATCTGGTTTAGATTGGAAGTTCTTTGGATCCCTGGGCGGGTCTCCCTGAGCATATTTCCTTTCTTCAAAGGATTTGTTGAATGGCATTGGATTGGTCTTCAAAAATTCTGGTTTTTGCTGCAAAGTACAAGCCGTCAAGCTGAGAGCCACCATTTTGGCACTATCGGTGTTTGCAATGGTGACTCCCATTCCAGAGACTTTGCCTCAGCTTACCATCAGGCGAGGTGAAGTCATGTTGACGTGACCGACATAAAAAAAAAAAAAGAAAAAATATATATAAATTTAAAAATTGAAAAACCCGACTGCCTAAAAACTGAAAAGAAAAAAACAAGCACTTAGATTGATGTCCGGTGGTCTAGAAACATAACAACTGTACAGTCGGGATCCATTATTCGACAGCCAATCTAATTTTTCAATGGATCCCGACTGTTCAGTTGTTATGTTTCTAGACCACCGGACATCAATCTAAGTGCTTGTTTTTTTCTTTTCAGTTTTTAGGCAGTCGGGTTTTTCAATTTTTAAATTTATATTTTTATTTTAAACTTTTTAGTTAAGTATTTATATAGCTGCCCGGATAATAATGAAGTATAAAATCTATCTTTTATGGAGTTAATAATTTTCGTGTAGTGAAGGGACATCACCGAAATTCAACCTTAATTATTATATTTTTGCTCATATCTCCGGTTCTACTAAACCGATTGTAATCAAACAAACCTAAGATTTTAAGTCTGATCAAGACCTTTCAAACAAATAAAACCGCATCGAAATTCGTTCAGCATTTTTTGCGTCCATCGCAGTCAAATGTTTGTGGCACCAAAACTCCGCCATTTTGATTTTCTAGAAATTTTAATATACCTGGTGTCACTCACAAAATCATGACGAATCTAACAACACCTTGTTTGTCAAAATCCGTCAAGCAGTTTAGCCTTTAGAGCGTGCAAGGCAAATTTTCAATATTTTCATTTTGCCGCCAAAAATCCGCCATTTCGATTTTCTAGAAATTTTAATATACCCAGTGTCACTCACATAATCACGACGAATCGAATGATACCTCGCACGTCAAAATCCGTCAAGCCGTTTAGGCTGTAGGCCGTGCCAAAGAAATGGACATACATACATACATACATACATACATAGTCTCGAAAAACATTACCCTCCTTTCTTCGGCAGTCGGGTAAAAATTAAGACTATTCATGTAATATAATACATAGTAGCCTGCTCTGTACATGGTAAGTATTTAAAAAAATTAGGTGTTGAAAAAATACATGAGAATTTTTTTCTCTTTGTTAACGATCGACGCCGAAACTACGTTTTGGTCAGACTTAAGACCACAGTTGAGTAGAACTGGAGATATAGTCATAAGACGCAAAAACCGTTTTATAAATTTGTTAATGTTCAGCAAATTCTAAGGGCTATTGTACAGACCGAAAGGTAAGCGTGTGAGTTGAATGTCGACGAGGCCGAACGTGTTTTACCTATTTCTGCATATAACTCACATGGGACTGTATGTTTAAATTATTACCTGGTGCAGTGGCGGTTGCCAGGATGGGTTGGCCGTACGTTGCTGGTATGGTTGCTGTAGAGGTCCAGACGGGTGGTTTATATTAAACGGAGTGGGACCCTGGAAATTATCCTTCATTATTGTCACCTGGAACAATATACACACATCTAGGACATTCTACACAGCGCTATCTGGATATACAGTAAGCACAGCTCTGGCTATACATGCATATAAACATACTTTACATTTTCCAGCAAAACATCGAGTGCAATGCAAATACTTAATCATGCATATAAGGGTCGATCAACTATTCTTTAATAATTCTTAAAAATATGTATCTGAAGAGGCATTATTTCACTACAATTTGATAACTAGGACAGTAATAATTTACACTACATAGCATGATATTAGGCAACATGTCATTACATATATAATAATACCAATTATGTTTTAATATTTTTAACGTAACTTAGTTGAAAATCCACTCTCTATTTCGTAAATTTTGGCCCCTAAGTAATTTAAGTCAGAAATTTTACATTTTTAAGGTGATTAGTAACTGAAAACTAAAAGATTTTTTTTAATACTACTTAGCTGGCAGACAAGAAACACGGCCCACCTGATGGAAAGTGGTCACCGTGGCTTATGGACGTAAAAATACAAAAAGTGCAAAAGTCATATTCGAATTTCAAAAAATCTTTTAATATCGATTAGGCTTCTTTTTCATCGACCCTTCCGTGTTGTAACCCAAAATGGCAACTAAAAACGATAATAATAGTGACCTATTGCTGGGTGTAACAGCAGCATGCTATGTGGATGTTTACAAACCCACCACGAACTTCAGGGCCTGAGTCAATTTCACCTGCAAGCCAGTACACTTGCTGAATGACGGACCGTCAGATGGTAGTCGCTCCCGTATCGACTATGATTGTTCGATTGACAAGTAAGTAATTTAACAAAAGTCAATACTTTACTTCACTTAATTTTGACTTTATTACTTTTAGTTTACCTAAAAAGAAGTCCAATCAAAATTATAATTTTTTACACATACCGGTTTGTCTGGTTGGTACTGATTGGGTGGGTACCTTCCACTGTGCTCAGGGATAGGCGAGGGTCCTTCAATACCGTCTTCCCCCGTATCTATGCTCCTTAAGTTCCGACGAGGCTGGAAGAATTATATGTATCAAGGCCTGTTCATATTATCTTTACATGATGGGTTGGCTTCTGAACAGAAGAATGACGTGTTGAGTTATTCCACTACTTGTGGAATCACCAGATTCCTAATACAACATACATCCCATATGTGATGTGCCAACTTATCCAACATAACAGTGTCAAGCAGACATTCAATATTTCGGATAACTATTGTAATTTGCATAATGTTTCAGTTAAAAGATTTTGGAGGGTTGTAGACCCAACAAAATCTTTCAATGTCGGGCGGTCACATGGCTGTCGCATAAAGAGGAGATAAACACTATGAGAGCAGACACTGGGCTCCAAAGTGCAAGTTTCGGACCCAGTTGCGACCAGGGTTAATGCTGGGATTATGTTGACCAAAATACTTACAGGTACATTGTGTTTAGGCGGATAGCCGCCGTAGCTTTGCTCAAGAGGTGGTCCTTGTCTACCTTGTTCGAAAGGACGAACTTCAGGACGCGGGCCTGAATGCTATAGCAAAAAAAAAACATTCATTAGGTAGGTACATACTTATTTACGGTGCATTGATATCTTTTTCTAACAGGCCAGTCTACCTTTAGGAAATTTCTCCGTGCATTGCCATCTGTCATCGGAGAGTGGTTGCATATTCATACAAATCCAATCCCATGACAAGTCCTATATGATTACCATCTCATGATGCGATTTCCATACTATGAAATAATTTCAGAAAGGTATAAAAATGACAAAAGTTGCTTAACACTAAAATATTTACAAACCTTTTATACATTGGAATATATGGACCAATCATTTATGTATGAATATCTCAGTAGAATCAGTTTTACAATTCTCAGAGATCATGTTGGTGTATTTATTTTTTTGTTGATTATTTTATGAAAGCTAGGGTGTGCCATAATTCAATGTCCAGCTACTTTTGTCATTGAAACAGCACCCACGGTACTAACTAAATGTGATTCTGAAATTGAAAGTGTGTACTAAACATAATATAAATACTATTGTAACCAACCTGTGGCATGTAACCAGATGGAGCAGTCTGTTGATGTGGTGCAGACCCATAGCCAAAATTATTCTGTGGGATTTGAGTATTCATATTCGAGTTTGGACCCCATTGGTTAGAAGTATTGTTATTTGAGGTCCAAGGAGAAGGTCTCATATTATCATTTGGGCCTTGGGATTGTGGTCCACTGGACCCATATGGTTTGTTGGGTCCACCAGGCCCATGTAGTCCACCAGGTGCATGCTGCCCCCCAGGCCCATGTGGTCCAGCAGGTCCGTGCGGTCCACTGGGTCCTCTGGGCACATTGTCACCATGAGGACCTCTGTTGTAGTCATTAGAATTAATTTGGCTATTGTAGTCAATTCTAGGTTGATTTGTATAGTCATTTCTTTGTTGGTCATGATAACCAGATCTTGCATTATATCCAACGGGAGGTCCACTGGGCTGTAAGAAAAAAAAAATTGCACTAATATTATTGACAGCCTGGATTCCAGGGTAAATTAATTGCAAAGCAGAAGTTTTGGATGCAAGCAGTCATGTTTTCTTCTTCTTTTTTCTCTCTTACTGCTAAACCCAGGTTTATAACAAGGTACTACATTGGGGGGTGCGGGCCGGAACCTCCACGTGGTGCACCTGGGCAACGGAGGCGAGTAGCGCCTCCCACTCGCCACGGGAGACGCTGCCTGCGGCCAATCCGGCCGGGGTAGGAGTGGCCCTCTAGAGGGCTGCTCCAAGGCTCTCCACGTGTCCCTCTGACTAGCAGATGGCACAGTGGGGAGCGAGCGGGGGGCGAGCTGATTGTCTGCGCGCCGACGGTTGGGTGACAGGACGGCCTCCTGTCACCCTACACCCCACCGTCGGCGAAGTGGCGCGATGCTCGCCCCACCCCCCTTTTCGGGGGGTCGAGGGGGCCATCTTAAAACTGTAGATGGCCCCCACCCCCCTTTTCGGGGGGTCGAGGGGGCCATCTTAAAACTGTAGATGGCCCCCACCCCCCTTTTCGGGGGGTCGAGGGGGCCATTTTAAAACTGTAGATGGCCCGGGGTCAGCTGGGGTGCGAGGGATATGCCCATTGGGTAACCTTACACCCCGGTCACTAAGGCCCGAGACGGCGTGCGGTTTTAGTCGGTTCGATCCCGACATAAACACCCCCGATGGCCGACGGGGGTGGTATCCATGGGGATTTCCGCACGATAAAAAAAAAAAAAAAAAAGTTACTACATTGGGATTATTTGTAACTATAATATCCTCGAACCAGTAAAAACTGGATAGTTATAAAAGAAGTGACAGACTGTTAATACAAGCTAATAAATAGACGGGTTAGTCTATTAGTTGGTGGGTCATGGACTTTTGCATTTGTTTGTTGTTGATCATATTAATATTTGTTTATAAAAACCTAATGTGCGTTGTGTTCATGAACAAAGACAGTTTACAGTTTACTTTCTTTCTTCTTCTTTCTAAATTTTTGTCACTAGACAGAAATATTATTACTAGGTACTTAATTTTTTTTTTACTTGACTTACTCATACATATGACGAGCTTGTGCTAATTAATAATATCACTTACCACAGGTTTACCACCAACAGGTGACACTTTCACGATATAATTACCAGGCATACAATAACCGTCAAGGCATTTCATCAATCTAACTCCTTCATTCTCATCTGCGAGGCCTATGCGAACTTTCTTTGTACCGCCAGGCTCAATGAGAAGGTTATCCAAGATAAAATCGTCTATGTTGCATTCTTGCTTTATCATCTTCTTCAGATCGGCATATTTTGTCTGTAAGTATTGAAACAATGTAAGTGAGAAATAGTTTATTGAAGCCTATCAGTCATCTCCTTCATGCAAGTACATAGGTATTGGCCCTGCAGAACAGTTTACACAATTTGACAGCAGGATCTGATTTTTATAAGTAGGTAGCAGTTAGGTACCTACCATCTAATCTAATGATGACGTACATGCAGTGTTTGAGGTAACCATACTACTCATAATAAAGTATATAGTTTAATGCCTTTATCACACATTCATCATTATTTTTGGAGATTTATAGGTGTATAAAGAAAAGAAAAATAAAAACTATATTTTTAGTTTAAATTGCAGACATTGATAGATACGCTGCAGTTTATTTGATAAATTACTTATTCAAAACTAAAGTGATATACTTATTAAACAAACAAATATGGTAAACTATATTACTGATATTACTATTATACCTATTTTTATTTTATAAATACATACTTTTGGTGCCAATCCATGTACTGTTATCATCATCTTGCTGACTTTATGAGCAGAAGCTCGATCACAAATATTCACTAAATGTTTGTTCAGGTATCAAAAAATAATTTCAAGATAACCAATACGCATCCTGCCTGAATAAAATAATTATTCAACACTCATTCATATCCAAATTAGCAAATTAACCAAGTAGTACGTCAGTTTAAGATAAAAGAAAGATGGCGGGCGGTGCCGTACAGACTGACAGTAGTCGGTAGTGTTGTCACTAAAAATTGCTATACTTTGTCTAATGTAGGATGAGTATAAAAATAAATGGGGTCTGCTTTAACCAGCTTTAACCAATCTTAGCAGCGGATTTGGCTGGACCTCGGTATTTTCCGTGAAGCGACTGCCATGTCTGCCATCCAACCTTCACAACCCAATGGTAACTATTATTGGTGATATTAGGCGATATCGAAGCATTGCAGCGCAGCTAGATTGTTGCTGTTGGACTTTTTTAGGGCTCCAACTACCCGTAACGACTGCCATAGAGATGTTTGTATGGCAACCGGGACCGACGGCACATATATATGCTCTCCGATCTCCGAGGCACGACTGGACCAATGCAAATACCCATATTTCATGCATATAAATATTTGCACTGAGTGGATCGAACCCGCCCCTCCTGCGCAGCGGCTGCGTTCACTACCGCTACGCCACAGAGGCTTCTGAGGCCTAAAAATAAAAAAACAACCATAAAAATCGCGCCGATTACAAAAGTAACATTTTAGTCTAATCTAACCATGAAGCTATAGATAAACATGGAGGCCAAACCGGGAAGAACAGCTTGATCCAAATACCTACATGTCTGTATCTCACTCTCTGTGGGCCGACTTCTCTTTCGTGTATTTGTACAATGTTGCTATCTTCTTATTAGTATCTCCTAGTAAATTATAGAAATAGACCATACTAACCAAAAATGCAAGTAAAATGATTTATAAATAACTCTATAGTTCGACTACGATTATTAATGTGGAAATTGAAAAATTATATGCCATTTATTATGCATGATTGGGTTGTTGAATCAGGAAATCAGTGAATTAAATTCCCATTGTCTATGGATTCAGTACGTAATGTGGCAACATTAGTACTACATGTCAACTATCAATAAACAATATGGCGGTTGTTTATTATTGTTTTGGTTTTTAACATATTTAAAGTTAATTATAAGTATAAACTCAAAAAATGGTGCAAAATTGTATAGTGCGTGGTTGCGGTAGTACGTGGCATCAAGGATGTGATATAAAATTCCACGCGTAAGTGTTTAAACTTGTTTAAATGGTGATTTCTTGCTTAGAAGGTTATCATACTTAGAAAGAGAAGTCGGCCCACAGAGAGCAAGATAGTAAATACAGACTGAGCATCAAGTAGGTATTGGAAGTGAGGCCTCCATGTTTATCTATAGCTTCATGAATCTAACCCGACTCCATCAGGCAGGCTGATTAGGTTATTGTTAACTGCCGCTATTTATCTGTGGTGAAATTAATTAAAAAAAAACTATTTGTAATTCATATTTCATTCAGTCATTCATTACATTCGTTCGTCATTCGTGTCACTTTGTTGTCACTTTGTCAGTGTTGTCCATCACTTTGTTGTCATTTTGCATGGCGGCTGGGCGGCTTCGCTTCAGCCATCATTAGTGATCAGATAATTTTTATGTTGATTGATTGAATTCATAGTTTGTATTTGAAGAAAACTCAGAATGTTACTGACTATACTTAATTTACCGTACACGGTAAGCACTTACTCATTACTTATGTATTAGCATACTCAGAATACGACTTATCACGTTTAACTGTTTCTGATCGGTCGAAAAACTGTTGCTTTGTCATTTTCAACCGTTGATTATGCTTCCAGGTAACATATAACGATATAAAGTCGCTGGTGTACTCGAAATGCAACATCGGCGAAATAATGTTGGACATTCTAGTTCCTCACGATAACCGCACCAAAAAAGTGACCGTTGGCGTGGCTGGCGATGAAGATGCCGCTATTTTCATGAAGAAGATCAATGGGGCTATGTTGAATGGGCATAAACTGCAAGTTGTATGGAAAAATAAAAATCCTGTGAGTACTTCCGGTTTTACATACACAAATTCACGCCTTCATCCCATTTTGGTAGGCAGAGACGTTTTGCACTTGCTACGATCATGGCATACGATTTTCGTACCTTCTACTGTCACGCACGCACATGGTACTCTTGACCTGGCCTTTCTGTAAAATGACCTCGATCTGATTAACATACATACACTTTGGTCGGATCGGATTTGCTGCCTGAAATTAAATTTACATTGTATTGATATTAGAGAATTTATCCTAAAACTAGCCTATCTTCAGTCGGTAGTACAGACTGTGTGTGCACAAACTAATTTATATTTGTTAATTTGTTATACATGTTTAATTGATAAGTGTATGTAAATGCTTTTCTTTTCTTTGAAACTAATGAATGATCTTCCTTTTGCTTGTTATAGCAGCAAGGATCCCCCCAAGCTGGACCATCTGGGTCCATGCAATCATATGGGGTACAGGGATCAGGTTGGGCTCCAGCACTAAATTTGAACCCGCCACCACCACCCAGAATGCAAAATCAAGCCATACCAGCTATGGTCCCGCCTCCTGGTGCTATGCCTTTTGGTGGTGCAAATATGTTTTACCCTAACCAGGTAAGTGGATGGTTAAATATAAGTAGATATTACCACTGGCTGCAGTCTTATTGTAATAGCACACCAACTTGGATAGGGATCATCGCTGTATCATGATATGATAAGATAAAGATTCTGCTCAATATGTGTTGAAGTAATGACTTTCATACTATGAATACTGCAAGGCTCAAGTTATATAGCTGTATCCCTTTCTGTGTATGTGTCTGTTGTTATTTGTAATTGCCAATAAATGTAACAATTTGCTCATTTAATGGAACTATACATAGTATGCTTAGATCTTATAAATCAAATGCAACATTTGTTGATGTGGTTTTCACTATCAGTTAAATAGTTTCTTGTATAATACATACATGCTGTATTTTTAGCATAATATGTTTAAAAAAAAAACTAAATAAACTTATATTTTTTATTAAGTTTTAAAAGTTTGAAACTAGTACAACAATTCTCTACCTTATTGTTAAGCTACTGAATTTATGATTCTGATAATGTCTGCTTTGGTAAGAAATTCACAAAGCAAACTTAATTTGAATCAATCAAACAATTTGAATCTTTTTTTTAATGCTGCTGTTCCATTGGATGAGCATGTTGTTTGTTATGAAACATTTTGCTACTGATTTACGTAATATTCAATTAATTGTATCTATTTTGTGTAAAAGGAGGCATTTTTTAAAAACATTTTAGGTTTTAGTAAATGTGATTACATTTTCTGACATCAACAATATCTTTGAACTTAATGGTAATATAATGATTCCAGTTGTACCCAATATGCCAAGTTTTTCACCTTGGGGTCCTCTGCACATCAGTAAAATTAATTTGACATCCATGTTTCAGAGAGCATGTTGAGCCTTTAGTCCTGAATGCCATATAAATATCTATCTTTCGGAATGGATAATTGTAGTCCAAAAAAGTTCAACAATGTTGTCTAACTACAGAACTTGGATATCGTCAGTCGGTTGTGGAGGTCAGACTGCAGTCACTCCAAGGAAAATATCGATTTTCGACTGTGTCGTAGTTCGACTGAAAGACAACCCATTGAGATGGGAAAAGGGTTGTACTTGTAGGATATATAAGGTTAATTTGTCCTGCAACCAATATATAATAAACTGATGGCAAATTTTTGGACTCTGTTTACATATTAAATTTGCTGGCAGGTCAATTTAGTTTGGCAACAGCAACAGATACAATTTCCAGCTGTTGCACAGTTGAATTTATCTTGAGGTACATGTGATGGTGACTAGCTCCATGTATGTGAACCATGAAAGGAGCAGCATCAATTTTGCTTGACTTTGCTGAATATATTACATAGCAATGGCAATAATAAAATCCTTGACCCAAGAACAGACTGTGTCAATCAAGATAAAATGTATCTTGTGTCTGAAATAAGATCTTATATTAAACAATGAATCAATTGCTGGAGATTGCTCACAGAGGCAAGGAGATGGTATATCTTCTTTTCCATTCACTGGGGACACACGAGGGTACTCTCTTTGTTTCGTACTAGTGATGGGCTGCTCTTAGGGTGGAACGGATGGCACGAGGGATGGGTTGCTGCACAAGGCTGCTGTGCAGAAAACGTTAAAACACTTGGAAACGGTCACACGGTCGGAAACACTTTACGTACCAACAGTACCAACCAGTAAGCTTAACTAGGATAGAACGAAGGCGGTGAGGATAAACGCCTCTGTGATTTCATCCCTGATGGTGTCTGTATGGATTAGGCCAAACGACCGTCGATATACATTCCCGCTCAACCACTATGGGTAACGACCCGGCCCGGCCATAAGTTCTGGCTTCAGCGGCTAGCGGCGGCGGCGGGGTATACGTACGACTATGCTGGGTACACGTTCAGCGCCACCGAGACCCTCATCGCTCTGGGTAGATTACGTTTATTCCCACTGCGCCAGGCGCCACACGCCGCTGCAGGCAATCGCTCGGTGCAAATTTCGATGTTTACACTAAGAGCGGCTTCCCGCGCGGCGTGATCGAACATTTTAGTACATTTGTTCTTACCGCACACGCCGCCCAGCCCTTAGTCGCCCCTAATAGCGAAGAGGTCGTGGCCATACCGTTTCTTTTTCAACTGTACCCTTTGCCAAAATGTGGTACAGCTGGCGAAATAGGTCCATAACATGAGCTGCTTCTGCTTAAATATTTTTGCAGGGGTGTTCTGCGAAAGGTATTCAAAGTGTTGGAGGTTTTCTGGCCAGCAGCCCAATTTTAAAGATGTTGAATATAATAATACAGTGATGTAACATTTCTATTGCCTTCTAAAGTCTATACGACAGCGACAGGTTATTATAGTTAGATTAGGAGGCTTAAGCCACATAGTGTGGATAGAGAACCTAACACGCATTTCACTTCCACTTGACGACATTGAATGACGTTGAACACTATAGTTCTATCATAACCGTAGTGTTCAGCCGGCACTGTTCTCTGTACAAGAATATAATGTTATTCATGCTATTATATCCCATGTAAAAAAAAAATATCAATCTTTCATAAGGATGATGAAAGGAGGATGGGCAATTTGGTCTCCCTTTCCAATATTGTCCAATCAAAATGAATTTACCATCATTGGATAGCTCTTGTCAAGAGCATAAAAAACGACTACGGCAGCTAACCTTTATCTATTGTCCGTTTTGTAATATAAGCTTCGGAAGTTACTTCGAAATAGAATTTAAAAAATATATTTATCAGATTTAGCTTGACCGATTTTGATGACGATACCATTTATTATTAACTATACGTGTACGTAAGCAATAAGTATTAACTTGGAACGGTTTTGTTATCTCTGTCGTCCCCTGGAGGGCGCAGCGCAGCGGTTGAGCAAAAAAAAAAAGGTTAACAAAAAACGGTGGTTTGCGGGCGAGAAATGTAGTGGCCGGGGGTGCCGGGGGTGTAGGGGAAGCGAGGGGCGCTTGCGCACGTTCCCGTGCCAGTCGTTCGCTGATATTTGTTGTGTGACCACGTTATCTCGTTCCTCATTCTCACGTCGACTATAGACCCTGGCATTATTTTGGACTCCGTTACCGTTGCGTTGTGTTTATACCTCGTTATTGTTTTTAAACCTTTACTTTCTACTGGACTTGAGTGCTTAGCGATTGGATTATTTGTTTACCATGGAACGTTTCCGTAACTGTGTCATGTGCAGAAGAGGGCTGCACCGAGGCAGATATCAGGTGCGCATTTTATCGGAGAGCTTACCAAGAATGCGCGCAGACCTGTCAGAATTTATTCGAGAAAATGCAGTATTGGAGGTTAGTACCTAATCATGGAACTTTTTAACTTTTATGTTAAGTATGTCTAAACAGTTCTAAAAAAAGTCTAAACAGTGTCTAAACAGAATGACGTAAAATATTTTATTTTAACGTTAAGTACATGGTATTTATTCCATTCTTATCTAGTACTAATAATATTAACATATATGTACCTATATTATTAATATTAGATATATTATAAGTAAATGCATTTATTTCTACAATAAACTATGTATCTAAGATTTAAATATTAGTAAAAACGACATTTTTCCTATACGAAATATATTTGTACCTATACGAAGGTTGCCTGGCAGATAATGTGTTAAGCTATAGCCTACCTATCGTATTGACCTTTTCTTTTTAAACTCTAGCATGAATAATGTAATTAGCGTGCAATAATGTATATAAATAATGTAACAATATACCTAGGCTATTAATCACTTAAATCATCATTTACTTACACTATTATTACCGATTTTCAGGTGGTATTCGATAATACTCGGAGAGTATGCTATCGATGCTGGCAAAGAGCTGAAAACGCGATTGGAGCTCTACCTCAACAACTGCTTCAACCCGACCCACAGCCGCAAGAACAAGTAATGCCGCCGCACGAGCAAGCAGACCCACCGCACGAACAAGCAGAGCCAGACGAACAAGTAGAACCGCAGGTTGGACATATTATACACGTGCCCGAATATATGAGAGCACCAAATAGTTCAAGGCGTTGTATTTTTCGTGGCTGTACTAACGCAAACCGCTGTCGAATCCCAAATGTTGTCAAAATCTTTGTGTTTACCCAACATAAAATCTACATTCCTGACGCTGCTAGAGTGTGCCTAGACCACCTAAATGGGAACGATTGGAATGAATTACCTCAAGCATGCAATATTTCTCATGACTTTACAGCCGCTTATTTCAGTAACCTGTGTGATTTACTGAGAGATGCCTTAAACGCACCCAGATTGCGTTTTAGCGAGCTAGAAGGAAGAATGACTGAAGAAGAAATGCACTTTTGGACTGGACGTACTATGGAACAATTTAATGATATCCTAGAGCAAACTCCTTCCTTAAGAAGTGAAACTACAGATGCCAGGACCGCTTTAGGTATTTTACTGACGAAACTACGCACAGGAGAATCCAACGAAAGACTTGCGACGTTGTTTAATATCTCTAGAAGAACATTCGAACGCCAGTTGGCAATTGCACGAGGGTGCCTCAGTTCTGATTATGTTGGTCTTCACTTGGGAGTGGATCACATAAGTAGAGACAATGTACTGGAGAGAAACTTGAGGATACCAAAAGCATTGTATGGGAATGCCATCAACTCTAAAGCCATTGTTATTTGTGATGGCACGTACATTTATATTCATAAAAGCTCGAACTTTTTATTTCAGAGGCAATCGTATAGCTTACACAAGTTCCAAAACTTATTGAAACCATTTTTAATTGTGACCACTGACGGATATATTATAGACGTAAAAGGACCTTACGCTGCAACTAAAACTGATGCCCACATTATGAAAGATATAATGAATGACGAGGAAAACCCGTTGCACATATTGCTTCATCCCAATGATGTGTTTATTTTAGATCGTGGGTTTCGAGACAGTTTGGCCGATATTGAAGCGTGTGGCTACGAATATCATGTTCCTCCGACTAAAAACCCGAACGACTCACAGCTCACTACTTCTCAAGCGAACGATTCGCGACTGGTTACGATATGCCGATGGGTAGTGGAAGTGGTTAACGGGCGCATTAAAAGAGATTTTAAGTTATTGCGGCAAAAATATTTTAATAATACAATGCCTAATATGTTTATAGATTTTAAAATTGCAGCAGCAATAACTAATCACTTTCACGCGCCCATTGCAGATAGCCAGCATGCAGAAGCTTTTCTACAAAGAATATCTACAAAAATACAAACACCAAATGTGTTGTACAATTATGTAGAAGCAAAAAGATTAAATAATAGAAGAGCCAATTTTCAGAGAATAGAAGCACATGATGTGCTCGATTTTCCACGATTGAGTGAACAGGATGTGATATTGCTGTCATTGGGGACATACCAGTTAAAACTCGCAAAGTCATACTGCAGCGAACACCTGAACAATGGCTTATATCTCATAGAAACATATAGAGAAAGCGCTATGGAGGATGTGAATGAATATGGGATAGAAGAAGATGTGTGGCTTTTGCGTGCACGTATACAGTCCCGACATGTGAGAGCAAAACAATACTTTTGTTACATATTGATTAAAAGACATGAAAATATAATACTACATCACTATTGTACATGTTTGACAGGACGTCGCACGGTAGGTTCCTGTGCGCATATAGTGTCTATAGTCTGGTATTTAGGATATGCTAAACACGAGGGCTTTAATGAGCCAGCATTGTTTTTAAATAGCATCCTTGTAGATACTGAATAGTATTATTGTATAATTAATGCTTATATAATAAACCTGTACAAAACGTATTTCACACGTGTTTTATTTTGATAAACAGTAATAACTAGCTAAAGAACCGTGGCATCACCTGCTCCATAATAGAGTACCTGTTCCAGGGATGAAATGTGACCTTTTGTACCTTTCGGTACCTCTTTTACATTCATGCAAAAACAAATGTATCAATTACATAAAATGAAGCACAAATATCGGTATTGTTGGTGGACTGCTGATTCGCAGGTCACGGGTTCGATTCCCGCACAGTGCAAATAGTTGTGTGCATGAAGATGAGTATTTGCATTTTGTCTGGGTGTTTCTATGTATAATATGAATGAATTTACAAAAAAAAGTATATAAGTATATTTATCCGCATTCTAGAACCCATAACACAGGCTATCCTTAGTATAGGTCAAGAAAGTGACGTGTAGAATGTGGTAAGACAAGAAAAGATAACATATTGTAATTATTGTTATTGTAATAATAACCTGGCATAATCGAGAACAATGTCAATAAAAGTGTACGTAAGATGTAACAAAAAAAAAAATTACAGCTCTCGGACAGCAAAGCGGGACTAGCGCCATAGTTATTCATAATCCACATAAAAATACCTTTCCAACGGTGTATCATTCATTCCGATTGGAGGGGGGGGCCAACTTCCATACATTGGTGCCCATCATCCTTTATTTTATAATTTCTACAATTCTTTCACAGCATGCGTACTATATGATGAATCAGCCTGCCTATTCAACTCCTCCATCAGGCCCTAATATAGGCTATCAGACTGTGCCTTACGGCAACATGGGTAACCAAGGCTACTCACAAAATTCTTGGTCAAATAATAGCTGGAACCAGCAACAGCAACCTGGTGGGTCTCAAACCGGCCAATCCAATAAACAACGGGAAGGAAAATGGGACAATAGTGGTTCGAAATGGGATAACAGTGGTTCGAAATGGGACAATGGTGGTTCGAAATGGGACAATAGTGGTTCAAAATGGGATAACAGTGACTCGAACTGGGATAATAGTGGCTCAAAATGGGATAACAATCCTGAATCAGAACGCAGCAATATCCGTGAATCGAGGTGGAGCAATAATAATAGTTCCAACTGGGATGACAACCGTGGTCCAAGATCGAACAACAGTAATGATTCGAAATGGCAGAATAATCGTGATTCAAATCGCGATTCATACCGTCCGAATCAATCAGCTGGCTCTACTCGCGATCAAAATGCATCGTATTGGAGAAGTGATCAAAACAACTCTCCGCGATCATCCCAGAATAGAAATCACGTAGCATATTCTTCTGGAGGCAGGTATAATCAACGAGAAAATGAGCCCCAACAAAACCGGTACAAAGCGGCACGTCAACGCTCTCCGGCCGATCGGGATCGTTACCAATCACCGCCCCAAAAGCGACCACGGAACACGATGCCTGACTTCGTACCTGGTGGCCCTGCTGGTATTAAAGGCAATAAACCACTAACAGATAGGCAAATACAAATTGGTCGTTTGTGGCGTGGTAAATTTATTGTTACCAAAGCTAGGCAGATATTGAGCGATCCCCTCTTTGAATATGAGGCACCAGATCCTGAGAAACTCTTAAAAAAACTTCAATCGCATGTAAAAAAGCGTTTGAATGCACTTTTAGGACATAATTTTGTGATGAGAATAGACCAGATAGATAAGTATTACAAGAAAGCATATGGCTACAAAAGCAATTGGGAGGCACTCAGGGACAGTCTGCAACAAATCGGTGGGCAGATGTTATCTAAGATGGAAACTGAACCAGGTAAACTACTTTATTGTTATATTTACGACGTCATAAATATCCATGTGAGTAGTAAAAAGCAAAAAAAAAAAATTATGAAGAAACTTGTACACCTGACCGGACTTCTAAAAGTCCTTGACGGTGTGTGGATTCTTCATCATGGTGGACTATGGCATTCATGCGTTTGTGCGTTGTGCATGATGAAATCCATCTGTTGTGTACACAATTTGAGTGGGTACCTCCATAATACTTATTTCCGTGGATATTTATCTCGTCCGTTTAAAGGTTTTAGCATATTTATGTACATATCAGACCAAGATTGTGCCGATGATGGGGGGGAGGGGGAAGGGGGGGGGGGAGGCATAATATACCATTCATAAATGCTGTAGCCTGGGTTATGGTTCGGCTAAGATTTCCATAAAAAAGTAAAAAAATATTTTGTTGGGGCTGTGCGATCTTCTTTATAGTTTGTTAGTTTGCAACTGTGACCTAACATTATTTAAGCACTCGAAGTTTCTTTTAAATAATCTGACATTTTGATTAAAATCTAACATCTTCATAAACTAGCCGTCATGTTCGACAAAAAAGTTACTTAACTTTTTCTTCTTCACACTTTTCATGTGAAAAAGACAATATTAATATTATATAGTCACGAGGGGAGGGGCCTGGGCCTCTAAAACCCGCCTCGACTACGCGCATGGTTTACTACATACTGTATAATACTCGTTATTTTTTACTACAGTAAGCTATAGTCAAGTAAGTTATGGAGTAAGGTTTATATCTCGAGAATGTAGTCATGTTTGGTCTACGACTTGGGATGCCTTCAAGAGATTTTATTACGTACAAATCAGCAAATTGGGCTACATTTGCTTGTGGTTGCGAGAAATCTCTTGCTATGTCTACACAATGACAAAATACTAAACCAATCACTCGATGTTGAATGGTTGGTATCGACTAGTAGAACAGTATACTTGTATGGGATGGAGACTGGAAACCCTATATATGTTTTAAATCACAACTTGACTCTTCGTTCCTATCATAGCAGTTTTTTTTGATCCAATGACATTTTCAACTTCTTCTGTTAACTGAGATATTCTCTTCTTTACGAATAGTAAATTAATTAGCCTTGTTGTCTTTCGTGTTTGGCATAAACATTTTTTTATTATTCAATATTTACAATAATTATAACATATATCACCTCTCAGAGATTATTATGTATCTACCTACATTGTTACGTTGTAACGAATTTACATGCACAATAATAAAGTTTTAAAATCAAAGCTTACTACTTGGAGACACTACAATTATATTATTTACGTGTCGTATATTTTCTGAAATCAATGTCTGGATTTATGATCGCTTCAAAAAGTGCTCATCATTACAC
The DNA here is from genome assembly GCA_963576445.1 of Lithosia quadra. Taxonomy (NCBI): domain Eukaryota; kingdom Metazoa; phylum Arthropoda; class Insecta; order Lepidoptera; family Erebidae; genus Lithosia; species Lithosia quadra. The sequence continues at coordinate 4,090,277 of OY754900.1, read as the reverse complement.
CATGCATGGTGCTTAGTAAATTATAAGGTTTAAAATTTGAAACAATAAAAATCTATTACAAAAGTACTTTTATGACACGGGCAGCTTAGATGCGATTAATAAGCTTTTGCACTTTTAAAAATAAAAATATGTGACGTAATCTGATAGTAACAGCACGGCAAATTTAGGAAAGTGAATTAGCTTTCAATGCTGCCAACTTGCGCCAATTTTGTCCACAGAATGATATTACAAGTTAATGCATAATGATGATAATTCAATTTTCCGAAGTTTCAGTAGGTACCAGTAGTTTGGCGCACATTTGGCCCACTTTTGCTTACGTTGGCCCAACGTGTACATTCGTAGAAGTGACTCGGGTGCTATTAAATAGTTGAAAGGTAAAAGGATGTACACCATAAACAGTTTTCGCTTACACACTTGAGTCTTTCAATAATCTACATCATTTTTTTTTCTCAATATCTCCAAATAGGTAACAATTAAATAACGAAAGTGTGTGCACGATGCCATATTGTACATTTAATTTTGTATATTGTAGGTATGTATTAATTTCTTTTTGTATCACAGTTTCGATGCAACCATTGTTCAAGATTAAAAAGAAGAAGAATAAAGGACCGAAGCCACCTCCAGCACCAAAAGCACCACAATTTAGCAGTGAGATTTTTTAGTTGAATATTATTAAATCAATAATGAAAAAGAAAAATGCCCAAGACTAATGTTGGGTTTATGTACTGTCACTTGGGGTATTCATTGGGCATTTGTTCAATCTGCCCGATTAATATAAACCATTAACTCATCTTTAAAGATGATCTTATTAGATGGGCATTTTGGGTATAAATAATAAATGCCCGTAGTGTCAGGGTATAAACTGGTATAAACCCATCACTGCCTAAAACCGTGCGAAGTAAACTACGAATAGGAAGTAAAGTAAAAAACGGAAAGCGGACCCCGGACTCTGAGGTGATTATCTTGCATGGTTCCGGGATAAACGCAAGGATGTTGATGATAATTAACAAATTAATACAACATGTAAGATAATAGTAAATGGAATAATTTTGCTTGCTCTAATAAATACATGACAACAATACAACAATTAGTAAATTAATAGATATATAATAAAATGGATGTAGCGCAAGCTTTCCTCTCGGGATTAGTAGATCAGACGGCAGTCGCTCTCGCAAACTCCAAGATAAACCAAATTAAATAGAAATGTAGGAGAGCGGATCCCGGGTCCAATATATGCACTGGACACAACCAGGACTAACGCTATGCTGATGATGATTGCATATCTCTACGTTACAAATAGCGTTTCTGCTACACACGCGGCTAATTAGCCTCCTTTTGAGTAACTTTTTTAACTGCCTTTAAGCGCCAATGCTTATATCCTTTTATTATAAGATAATGATAAAATAATTATTATGATTATAGCTGGTTCGTTTGGCAATCTGAAGGTGGACCACAGATTTGAAAAGAACGGACCCTCGGCAGGGCCTTCACAAGGGCCATCGCAAGGACCATCGCAAGGTAATTTTTATTTGTTAAAGCATGTAAAGGGCAATCATTTATTTATTACTAGCTGATGCCCGCGGCTCCGCCTGCGTGAATGTTGGTTATCGCGACTTTTGATCCGTTTCTACTCAACCAATTGCAATCAAATATACTTACCTACGGCCGATTTTAAGTCTGACTAAAACCTTTCTAATAAAAAAAACAAATAGACAAGAATACCAAAAAACCTATTTCTGGGTTAGGGAGGAAGTCGCTCCCATAAATACCGTATAAAGTTATCTTTGTTTCAAATTCTATTTCTTATAACGTCGAATAATAATGCATCTTGAAGTCTTATAAAATATTTATTTCATGATAATATTCCTTCATTTGACTTTGTGGATGGCGTGGTGGTTGTGCGCTTGACTGCTACACCGCTTAGGTCGTGGGTTCGATTCCTACTCAGTGCCATTATTTGTATGCATGAATTTCTATTTGAATTGTTCTGGGTGTTTTTATGTACATAATATATTTATCCACATCATAGAACCCATATTACAAATGTATGCTGATACTTTATGCTAAATTTGGATATAGATAGCGCTGTATTTGATACAGAATATTTATTTTAATTTTTTTGTGTTATAGCTAACAAGAGCTTATGGTTGCCGCCTAAATTTGGAGGTAAATATGAACAAATGTAATCTTTAATCTCTTCTCTTTTTTATTTTTTACTTTTCCTTTCTTTTCTTTTCTTCTTTTTAAATCTTTTTATGTATTCACAACCTATGAGAAACTATTCCAGTTATCAGGTATATCATTGCTGTTATTCCTTACAGGAAACAACCCAAATAGCGTACCGCTTGCAAAGATCCCTGGCCGAATACCGCAGTACCCACAGGGAGGTAAGTATCTACACTCGTAATATTCTCTGGATATAATAACATTTAAATAATTTCGTATTTGTACGAGCAAGCACCAAATGTGCACATGCGAAAACTCTTAAATGGTTGTATTATATTTTTCTATTAGTTTAAAAAAACTGGTTTCCGAATAAAATAAATAAAATATGTACAGTCGCCCCGGATATTACTTTCACACATTTCAAGTTACCGACCTTCTTAGCTTTATGACTTAACATAAAAAAATATGTAAAATGCTGTGAAGTTTACAGAATTAAGTATTCATCAACTTATATTTTTTAAATTTGATAGTCTTCAGCTACTTTCTAGGGCGACTGCACCTACTAATTTTATATTATACGTGTGAATAAAGCAAGCTGTATTATTGTTATGCTACATTTAAATTCCAATTTTAATTAATTTGTTCTCTCTCTTTCAGATAAATCCCTGTACAAGCGTAAGTCTTTCAAATATATTCCGATGTAATTATATTTTCGACCTGTTTCCCGCGGTTCCATCTGCGGGCAGTTCCCTATAATATGCCACTAAGTGTCGTCACCGTGTCTTAGCGCCTAGTGCAAATAGAGAGGGTGCAAGACAGCATTCATCTGAGTCTGCGTCAGTTTACACGAGTATAATGCAATGCATTATAAAGAAAATCTAATCTAAAAAGTTATTAGATAGTTTATAGTTAGTTACAAAATTTGACTTAATTTGTATGTTTACAAGTTTGGATTTTGGGAACTAAAAAAATGAAAAGTCATAATTTTAGGTTAGCTAGGCAATAAGTATCTTATTTTATAATGAATATTTTTTAGAAAATCCAGCAGTATTGTTAAGAATCTGACTCTCTCTATAATATTAGTGTAGATAGGTCTGTTTCCTCTGTACCACACTGTTGTGTGCACTAGATACGTCAATTTAACGTGTGTTGGCTTACAGAACAAAAGAGGGAACAGAACGTAATGATGGCGGGTGATCTGTCTTCACCAACATTCAACCGCCTGATGCCGGTGATGAAGAAGGCAATAAAAGATGAAGTTGAATTATTATGTGCAAAGGTATGTATTTCCCGGGAAGGCCACTTTAGTGGTAATGCGGGGCGCGATCACATTTTATTCATTGGAACATTTAAGACTAAGTTAGTACCTTCGCCCTACAGAACATAGCCGAACAGAGCCGCGGGGCCATAATAACAATCGTGTTGTGTTCCCGCCGGTAAGTAGGGTAGCCAGAGCTCACTGTACCCCTCCACCCCCACCCCTTCCTAGCCTTCCCGCCCCTTCCCAGCCCTCCCCCCTTCCTAGGGTAGGCAGCACTTCAGGTGCCGTGTGCTTGTCAGCCAAAAAAAGAAGAAAAAAAGTTGTATGATATACAATATAAGGTTCAATTCCGCTAACAACACGTCGGAGTTACCTATGTTGGCTGCCATGGGCGGTCGGGGTCTCAGGCCATACTCTTTATTTTACTGTACAATTGGTCTGAAATAAATATTATATTATTGCTAATATGGCACAGATAACGGACGTTGTCGACAACCCTGAAGAAGATGAAAAAATTGCTAAGTTTTGCGACGCGCTCAAGGCTGAGGTTCCTCAAGAATTGAAGAGGGTATGTATAGCATTTTTGTTTGATAGTACGTACAGATGCCGGCACGTAACTGTCATACCTCAAACGCTCATACCTCAAAGGGGACCTAAAAATCGACCTTTGCGCATATGACGCGTCTGGCCAAGTTACATAATTTTGCCCTAATAATTGTAATGCAGTAATCAACACTCATGGGATGTGAAAAGCGCAAAAATATTAATCGTTAGTAAAAATGCGAATAAATGAATTTTATTGATTAATTTATTGATTGGTGACTTTTCAATTTATTTATTTATTTCCATCACAAACAATTTTTACAATGTGTGAATCTATACACAAAAAAATGTTTTACACTAGCCTGTGCTTTTGACTACCTATATCTCTGGTTTTACTCAACTCGACCCGAAGCGGCCGTTTCGAAACTAGAGATTGGCCCTAGGTCAGCCGGGTGCGGGAAATGCCGTTTGAATTACCTTACACCCCGGCATTTGAAAATCCGAGACGGCGTGCGGTTTTAGTCCGACATAACCTTTTATTCCTATTCTAGAACCCATAATATAAGCTAGTTAATTTATGCTTACTTTAAATAGTGGTGCTATAAAAAAAACAGCCCGCTGAATTTCTTGCCGGAGTCTTCTCAGGTCTGGGCCGCGTTTCGAACCGGTGCCGGTGGTCCATTTGCTTCTAGTTTTAAATATTTGGCTATAACCTGCGTGCAGGCAATCGTAATTCATCGTAGACCACATCGTAACTTACGATCAGGTGGGATTGAGGTCAAACGTAAGCCTATCATGCATAAAAAAAATAGGTTTTGACGTTTTGTAAGTGCCGCATATAATGGTCTATACAGAATAAATGATTTTTGACATTGACTTTGACTATAATATCTATCTGTTACAGGCAATGAGACTCAACATCGCGCGTCGTATACTACCAGTTCTCCCGATCAAAATCCGCGTGTTCGCCACCCCGCTCGTAAAACGTCCGCTGCTGGAAGCCTTCCTGAAGGACTACGACGTATCCACACTCCTCAAGTCTGTGAAGCAGCCGTACTACGTCGCGGATTGTAACACGATAGAGGAACATGACAGATTGTGTTCTATGGAGCCGGTTACCATTGGTAAGTTACCCACTACTTTTAGCTATATTGCACGAACTCACGAAGTCAAAAGTAAATGATCATTTTTAATAATTACATACATACGTGCAAATCACGCCCTTTTTTCCCATTGGGGTAGGTAGAGAAAAGATCTTTCCACTTGCTACGAATTTGGCATAAGTACGTCTTTCGCTTCTTCGACTTTCATAATTTGTTTTCATACACGCACGCCGGTTGGTCCTGGATCTAATTTTAATATTTAAGTAGGTATTAAAATTAAGTTTGAAAAGGTCAAAGTAATATTATTAAATTCACAGCTCCCCTACAAACCTCTTTATTTATTTACAGAAAAATATGTTCACATACTTTCAAATTTATAGTATTAATGAAGTAGTTATAGTCGCAGTTATTTTAATTACGTATTTTCTATTTCAGGGAACAGCGTGGTACACTTCAAACCTTTCCATATGGTTGACACACAGAAAAAAGGAAAAAATACCACCAATTGTCAAGATTTGTTGACTCAAACACTAGTAGAAGGTACTCCAAGTACTGGAGTCAACAATGAATCTCAAGCCACAGATGACGTCACTAACAATGAAAATGTCGAACAGGAAAATGAGTGCTATACCATTGTGAATAATGAAAAATTATGTAAACAAATGATAAAAATTCACGAGAAAATCAATAAAAAGAAACAGGACATCGAACTTGAAGAAGAAGATGAAGAAGTATATTATGAAAATGAAGAAGCTATTGAAGAAATGTATGTGTCAGGCAAGCAGTTCACTGACAATCAAGACTTTACTGACGATGTTGACGAAGACTATGTTTTGGACAGCCCTAAAAGAGGTACAAGCAATAAGAGTAAAGTTGAAAATGCTGAACATCTAAATGGTTCTGATAAAAAGTCAAGAGCAGAAAATATTGACATAGCTGATGTCCATGATGATGATTTAGAAGATTGGTAATCCTGTATGAACTTCTACTAGAATGGCTGTATGGTACAAAAAGTTTGGTGTAGATTTTAAACCACAATCATAAACCTGTAAACCGTACGGACGGAATGCACTGAAGACGAGAGTGTGTCACAAAAATGGTGGCCGTTAACCATGTGTGAGTTAATTTTGGGTTGCATTGTTTTACCCAAATTGAAATGTGTTTCCTGGATATTTTTTCTTGCTGTCACTACAGGTTTACACCATTTGTTGACTTAACCATCTGTTGCGTTAGGTCATGTCCGGTTCATGGCTACAACTTAACTAATGCACTCCCACCTCACCCATGAACTGTTACATATTTTTTGTTCCAAACAGCTTTGTTTATTATAAGTAGAAGTATTTTCTTTGTATTTGTGTAAGTGTTATGGCAGACATGCACTTGATTTATTTATGTGATTTATTATAATTAGCAGTTACTTTTAGTAATTACACATTTAAAGTAGTAGATAGTAACACTGATTCACAAAAATGATGGTTGCAAATTTGATAGAATTTAAAAAACTTGCAGCAAATAAAGTTTAGTTTTGTCAATTTTTTTCTGTAGTCCCATAGTCTAATCAAATCCAAATGGAAAGAAATTACAGATAATATCTGTAATTTCTATTTTAAATTATGTCACATATTTTCTTCTTTTTCTTTTCTTCTATATACATACACAGTAACTGTAGGCAAGGTGTGCATTGCCCTAATCCCAAGATTTCACTTCTAGATAATAATTAATATTTACTTGCTTCAAAATACTCTGAATGCTTCGTTTCTGTTACTTTTTACTGATGTACAATATACTGTCGGTGCGCGAGACGTTGACAAGATAGCTGACGCAACTTGTGTTGATGTTTTGTCTTTATTTGATTATAAGAAAAAGAAATTATGGAATTTAATCGTGTTTCATTGTTACCTAATCACCTTTATTTACCTATGTATTGAAAGTAAATAAGGTAAAATATCCGCAAAAATATTACGGATACGGATCTTTCTTCTTCGGATATCGGAGGATACGAATATCAGCACAACACAGTGTCTGTAAAGTTTGTTCCCACTTGTTCTACTGAACAGTTCTACGATAGAACAAATGGGCCTTTTTTTCTCACTAGCTCTACTATATTTATTTTGAACGTTGTTATGGTTTTAAACTGTCTAAGGGTTCGGTTAAGTTATGTTAAAACAGTGACCTTTTAGTGCGCCAATTAGATGAGTAAAGGATGTACTATCATTAATATTACGATAATGTACAGTCGCCAACTGTATTTAATTAACACATTCCAAGTTACTGACCACCTTACCTCTAAAACTTTACGTGAAATAATTAATACACATAATTTAAAAATGTTGAAATTGGTCTTCGTCGCATTTGGTCCATTTCGCATTTGGTCCACTTGGTCAATTTCGCATTTGGTCCACTTCTCAAAACGTCCAAATCGCAATTGGTCCACTTCGCGAAACGTCCATTTCGCATTTGGTCCACTGTTGCAAAACGAGCGCGTTAAGTAAACTAACATAGCCGCGATTTCGGACTTGCGTATGTACAGTCGAGTGGGCAATACCCGCAATACATACCTACCCAAAATAAATTATTATAATGTAACAAATATAAATATTTTAGTACATTCTAGGCAAATGAAACATTTTTAATTTTTATCACGTTGACGTTGTTATGATTCACTAATTAAATATTAACTGAATTTTGTTCAATTAATTCATGGATAGCTGTATGGATAGGTAGTGTATGAGTGACATGAAAGGGAGTGAATGTGGAATAAAGATGAAAGGTTATACCTATGTTAACTGCCTCCTATACGCCGATTATTAAGGGGTTGTCTCCACGGGCGAGAGAATCGCGACGAGTCCGCGCTTTTATCGTCGGAGAATCTCCGCGAACGAGCGATAATTCCGCCACGTATCGTCGCGAGTCGTAACGGAATCGTAGCGTGTCCGCGGCGATTCCGTTACGAGTCGCCGCGGACACGCTGCGAGTTTCCTTGACGACGCGTTGTGCTAAGAATTCAGTTACGTGCCGTGCATTACCTACGTGCTGCATACGTGCAGTACGAGAGACAACGTTGAAATGACGCTGCGTTTGACAACGCGCCTGCTGCGCGCTCGTTGCGAGAGCGTCACGAGCGCGCGGCGGGCCCGCTGCTAGTCGCGACGGGCTCGCGGCGATGTAATGACGTTTCGCGCGCTCGTTGCCACTCGTCGCATCACCGCGATAATATCGCCGTGCGGAGATGGCTCCATAGAGATTGTATGAAATACGTGGCACGACGATAATATCGCCGCGATTCTCTCGCCCGTGGAGACAGCCCCCAAGTGATACTTGCATCATCGGCGGGAGAGTTGCAGAAAATGATAAAACAAAATAAATAACAATGGTAGATAATAATAAAAAACCGATGAAACAAAAATAGTTTGATTGCGACTGTACTGCCAGAGAACAGCACATCGTGTGACAGCCTGCTGACACTGATCAGCTGTCACACGACAGCTTTGACAGACAGCAATGACAGCATGCAAGGCAAGATGGTGGTCGGTACAGTAACACGCATGCGTACACAGTAACACGCATGCGTACACAGTATAACGTTATTTAGGGATACGGCATTTGTGGTTCTGTGTCTTTGGTATGCACAGCTCAAAACAGATGGAAGTAGTTTTGGATACCAGCGCCTCTCACTCGCCACGGGAGACGCTGCTGCCTGCGGCCAATCCGGCCGGGGTGGGAGTGGCCGTCTAGAGGGCTGCTCCGAGGCTCTCCACGTGTCCCTCTGACTAGCAGATGGCACAGTGGGGAGCGAGCGGTGAGGCGAGCTGATTGTCTGCGCGCCGACGGTTGGGTGACAGAACAGCCGCCTGACACCCTACACCCCACCGTCGGCGAAGTGGCACGATGCTCGCCCCCCCCGCCCCCCCCCCCTCTCGGGCGGTCGAGGGGGCCATCTTAAAACTTTTGGTAATATCTCTTAATTTTAGGTCTGACCAAGAAAACCGCACTGAAATCCGTTTAGTACTTTTTATCCGAAAGGTTTTGGCTAGACGAGTGGAGACCAGTGGAGTGGAGAGTGGAGCGGAGTGGGGAGTGGTGTTGAGAGTGGAGTGGGAAGTGGTATGGAGAGTGGAGTGGAAAGTGGAGTGGAGAGTGGAGTGGAGTGGAGATTGAAGTGGAGAGTGGAATGTAGGGTGGAGTCGGGAGAGGGGATTGGACAGTAGAGTGGAGGTGGAGAGTGGAGTGGAGAGTGGAGTGAACAGTAGAGTGGAGTGTGGAGTAGAGAGTGGAGTGAACAACGGAGTGGAAAGTCGAGTGGAGAGTCGTTTAATTCAAATAGACTTGGTGGCAATACCGAATTCCACGCGGGCGAAGCCGCGGGCGGAAGCTGGTAATAATAATAAGTTAATATTCTATGATTGGTGAATTTGGGCTCGTCCAGCGCCGTAGCACTCCGTTCTATCCTCAAAAGACACCCAAGAAACCTGCACTGTGTGTATAGAGCACATCGTCCCTAGTAATAATAAATATAATCGTTTATAATCCAAACTCTTTGCCCTGTTCATTGCGGAATAAAAATATTATATTTTTAAAATTGAAATGACATTATGTGTGAAATGTCATGTAGTCGTCAATCTGAAAATATTAAAATAAACATCTAAGAATATAATTATATCTATAAACGAATCGTATAATGATCGAACTTGTTCCTATATCTCCTCGTCATAACGCTATCAACTATGTCGAATTATTGGAAGAATCAATGTTACCGACTTTGCGAACAGTCTACCCCAGTGATGTGCCAATATTTTTCTATGTTCATGATAACTGTCGAGTGCATACTGCCAGAATTGTCTCGAATTGGTTTACGGAGCCTTATGGAGCACGAAGATAAATTTACTCTCATTCCATGGCCATATAGTTCACCAGATCTTAACCCAATAGAAAATTTATGGGGTTTGATGGTTCAAATGTGAGATAACAGGAACGAGAGGACTGAAGAAGCAATCGAGCTGCATTGTAACGAAATCTGGGAGTAATCCCAGAGGGGAAGTGACATTTGCAGTCGTCTAATCGGGTTTATGGCGCTTACACTCTGTTTTTTAATGTGTAATGGTGGTAATCCTACAGACCCAAACCATTTGAACCATTATAATTCACAAGTTTTCTTTTTTATTCGCTTTACGAAGTGAATGCCATTTTTTAAAATTTTAAAATAAAGTTTGTCTCTAATTTTACTGTTTTATTTTATTTTTGTGCAATACTTAACATAGTCCTTAGTATACGTCTATGTCTATGTCATGGCTCAGTATCTAGTAGAATGATAACAGGTTCGTTAATTATGAAATGTATGTTCAAGCTAATTTCAACCTAATTGTAGGAAAATGACCTTAAGGGGATCCCCCTTAAAGTCATTTAAGGTCATGACTAAATTTGGTCGATTGTACCTCAAACCCCCCAAAGTGGACCAAATGCGAAAATGACTAAGTGCAAAGTGGACCAAATGCGAAAAGGACTAAATGCGAAATGGACCAAATGCGAAATAGACACGTTTTCGTCTAGTGGACCAAATGCGAAATGGACCAAATGCGACGAAACGCTCTGAAGATTTAATGACACATTAATTATTTTTGTTAGTGTTCAGTGACTTGTGAGGGCGACTGTATTATGTATTGGTGAATTAACTTTATTACTGAATATAATGTATTGTTACAAAAATAAAGTGTGAATATCGCCATTATTTTATTTCAATAGCCTTATTTATATAACAATTTTACTAGCCATTATTTCTAAAATGCTTGTTAACCATCAAGCTATTATAAGCTAAATTGATTGTGATAGAAGTTCCAGTAGTCGTAGTGGGTTGTCGGTATCGGTAGTGTAATAGCCGTTTCGAACCTATTATAAGTATCAAAACAAACGATCATAATGTTATACCTTTTTTTTTTTATATAGGACACGTATCAAAATGACTCCACCTCACCTGATGGTAAGCGAAAGGCAGAGTCTCAGGACTGGGGCCACCACCACATTCACCAATAGTGCTTCAGTGGCGGCCCTCAGCTTGACGGCCTCATCAAATGCTTTTTCACGCCCCGCTTAAAGGCCCCGGGACTATAGGAGGAAGGAAACACATGCGCCGGTAAAGAATTCCAAGCCTGCATCCCCCTGGCACACCTCCACACAAGCAGATGTGAAAAAGACTGCGGCTTAAGTTGGTTTGAGTCCGACTTATCCCCGGCCCACCTCGTGAAGTCATTAATTTTAATGCAGGGCTCGAAAACGTTATTTAAAATAACGGTTTTAATTCGTTCGGAACAGTTCATTGCAAGGACTTTTCTTGGGAACGAAACGAAATGAGAACGTTTTGAAAACCCAAATAAAACGGTTAAATCCACACAGCAGTAGGTACCGCGCGCATGCAGCGCGTCCGCGTCGACATGAGTGAACTTGTTTTTGTCAAACCGCAGTGCCGCTTGGCTATTTTTGTATAATTATTTGTTCTATCTCAGGAAGGAAAGCGGGTGAACAATAATAGTAGGTAGTACGAACTATTAGGTAATCGGTGGTAGTACCTATAGATGTTCTATTTTACGAAGGCGGTTTTGCTTTGGTTGTAGTTAAACGTATACCTATTTACACACTGCTTTCGTGTGCGTAAAGGCTGAAGTGGTCAGTTGGGCCCGTGCCGCGGTCCGGATCACTAGTGTACAATGCATTCATGATTTTATGTCTATCGCTCTAGCGACGGACGTAAAAACTACACAACGGATTTTGGTGCGGTTATATAAATTTTTAGTTTTTTACTAATAATTTAATAAATAATTGTTTTGACTTCTGACTGTTGGCTTCACATGCGATACGAAATGTAAATCTAACAAGTATCTAACTTTATTTAGGTAGGCACCTACGATAAGCGACGTTGCCAAATGGGCATTATTTTCATAAAATTTTGAAACATAATAATATAGAAAGAGACAAAATTCGCTTTGATATTGCCGCCTACAGGAATCACCATCATTTTGAGGCGCTGGTCTTTTAAAATAATCGTAATATTTAATTAATTTAAACATCTGATAAAAAGGCCTCCTTGTTTTTACGATTAATTTGTGCCCTCAGACTAGAAGAATAATTCTTCTAGTCTGAGTTTGTGCCGTTAATATTTTTTTTTATTGTTAACAATGATGAAATCATAACAAAGACATAGGTAAGTACCGTGGTAAGTACTAAGTATTTTTTATTCCAATAAACGTCTGAATAGAGAATTTCATTCTTTTTAAAGTTGGTCAAAATCTTCTTGGTTCACCAAAATTCAAAGTTCGCTAGTTAACAAGGTACGTTATTCAATCTGCCTGCACCAGAGTCTCGTCCGTCATAATCAGTACCGGCTAGCTCAGGGGCGGAAGTCTCGACAGATCGTTAAGGACTTTGCGATGAAATTCGGTCGTTAAATTCGTAGCGACGTAAACTTATCAATATTTGCAAGTCGCGACTGTCAAACTTATCAATTTTTGTCGTTAAGTTTACAAATTTCATCGCAAACTTAACAATTTATCGTTAACTCTTTGCGAGCATTTTTGACAGCCCGCAAAGTGCTTTACGATCGTTAACTATGTAATTTGTTGATATTTTTAGGTTATTAAATATGGAAATTGAACAATATAATCATAATGGAAATGTATTTGGTACAGGATTTCATTGTGCTTCAACGCAGGCGCGTTACTATCATCATCACATTATTTAACTACTACTTGCTGGCACTTTAGAGCCCGGTATAACGTATACGGAACTCCAAATAGGTTTCTGTGGGTTACACAATACACAGGCACCTATTTTAGGGATTAAAGTAATCTGTGTGCTATTTCAAACTATAATCTATCTAGTACTACAGGTTCATTCAGTAAAAATACATCCATCCATACAAATTCAAGTATTTCTGACAGTCTGTCTCTATAAGATTATTTTCCATTAGGTAATAAGTGTTATGCTATATCACAATGTTTCATCATCTTAGCGTTGGATCCCGATTGCATCTGTAGCCTACATCTAGGTGCCAGGGTCTGCTTAGATCACACCGTTAGTTTCATTAATAAAAATATCAGACAAATGTTAAATTGTCATGTTTTTGTTATAGGGCTAGTTACTAGCATAAAATGAGTGACTGCTGATTGTAAACAAATATAGGTAGTACCTAGTGTTATATAGCTATTCCATGAATTAAATAAAACTAGTATACACATCATAATTATGCTTATTTTATTTCAAAATAAAAGTTATCTGTCATTTTCTTTATATGGAGCCTTTGCAGACAATAAGAACTTCTCACTCTTCACTTGGGCTAGATACCTCAGCCTACATCTTGGTACCCACTAACTACATGGGCTTGGGGAGCAGCTGCTGGCATCTGTAATGAAAGAGTATTTTTATTTTACTATATAAAACTTACAGCTAATACCTTACTTGTACAATAATTATTACAATTATAAGAAAAAGATCAGTTACAAAATTTAACATAAAGATAAGACAAATTTTATTATATAATACATGAACTATCTATTATTATCTATATAATATTATATACTGTCTCTTATCTTCTATACACATTATTCACTTATTTTCCACTTTTCAAAGTCTCCTACCGCAGGTCTGCTGCTGTACATCTTTTTCTTATTATGTATTTTTATCTAGTTGTGTGTGTGTACATAAATATGTATAAATAAATATTACTTTCATAACAAATTTGAAGAGGAAGCAAGCACAACAGAAAGAAACAAGGCAAGTCTAAGCTATATAAATTAACGGAGCACTTCAACCGTTCCCACCTAGTACTAGTCCCCAAGGAATAGATTGCTTTGGGTCTATTGTGTCAATGAGATTAAACTATTTCAATCTGGATATGTTTTAACTAGCATTCGTTAAAACATATTTTTGATACAGCCTTGATGCTACTGTATTGCAATAGGTCATAATATTTAGTTACAAGTATATAGTACTCTTCTGATTAAGAGTGAATTAAAAGAAACGATACCTTGCCTTGATATCCATTACCTCTTCAATATTGATGCCAGTGTTACTTTTAGGTGAGAAGTTTTCTCCATTTTTCTTTCCAATTAGTAGCAACCTTTCATCAGCCAATTCCAAAATGTGCTAGGTGCTGCTATGCAGTGGAACGTCTGCAGTGAATCTATAAATTTAAATCATAAAATATTAATATTAATACTTTCAAGTACGTTTAACAAATTGGATTTGAAAATAAGATTGTAATCTATACCTACTTACTTGATTCACGTCGGACGGGAGCCAACGTGCTTTGATATAAAAATCACGCCGGATTGTGGTTTACACATTATTATATTTATTGCAGTTCACAGTTTACATTTTTAAATTCGTAAAGTATCCAACAATTTCACAATTTATTAAGTTTATTTAAGCTGACAGCTGACATGTTTCTTTTTATTATTCTGTTTGACATGCAAAAATGTTGCAAGGACGTAAACCTTAATTTCCTTTCATATTTTACAAAATAATTAAATCCTTTAAAATAGTTTGAGTAACTTAAACAATTTGATTAGAAGGCAATGTCACAAAGTTAAAATACATAGTTTCTGTAAAATTTTCCTTTAAAACTATTAATATCATGAATTAGTATGTAACAAATATTCCCCACTGTCTGAAAATGTTATTACACGTCAACATTTTTTGCTCAAATTTACCAGACTATGAATACGAATTTCGTTAAGCTAACTGTCATCGTAAAGCAGACATTTTAACAATTTTCGTCGGTATCTCAATTGAGCAGACTACCGTCTGTCGCAAGCGTCGTTACTGCAACCGAATTTTGTCGGTATGTTATCTTACGAATTCGGTAGCAAACTCGTAGCGATTCATGTACAGACTGCCGCCCCAGGTGAGGTTGACTCGAGCCCCGAAAATATTGGAGACACCCAACCTCGTGAATCTTATAATGCGTGTCATGTAATAAGTAGGTACATATTATCACCTCACATTCATCAGGAGGAGCAGGGGGTTTCGTGGTACCAGAATCTAGACGCGATGACTCCGCAAAAAGAGAGGCAAATAAATTTGCTTTCTCCTCAGCAGAGTGGGCCAGCGACCCGTCAGGTTTCAGCAGTGGAGGTAGTGAGGGACGGCAGAAATTAGTCTCAACCGTCTTGGCCAGGGACCAAAACGCTTTACTGCCCGCTGGGTATGATGCGAGTTTGCTCCCTATTCGGCCAATATGGTCATAACGAGCCTTACGCAGAGTCTTTTTGCAGGCCTTGGCAGCTCTATTGAAGGCCTTCTTCCTCTTGGATACATCCCCAGACTTGCGGTTACGAGCATCGACCCAAGCAAGGTAAGCCGCGTGTTTTTGCGCTTCGGCGCGACCACACTCGGCACCAAACCAAGGCCGCGCTACGCCAGACATTGTGACGTCAGAGAATGGAATGTAATACTCCATTCCCTGCCGCACAACATCCGCTACGGCGTCCGCGCAAACAGATGGATCAGCAGAGGAGAAGCAAGTAGGCCACCAAGGGTAGGATGCGAAGAAGGACCGCATCTCATCCCAATCTGCTGACCTGTACCGCCATATCCTTCGAGAGCCCTTAGGGCTAGCATCGTGTGGGGAGTAGACGGATACAGATTTCACCAGACAGTGGTCGGAACTTCCCAGAGGGGAAGATACCGACACGGAGTATCGGTCTGGATCCGTTGTCAGAAGAAGGTCCAAGCAATTAGCTGTGTGCGTATCAACATCTGGTACCCTCGTTGCCTCCTGATGAATGTGAGGCCCGTATGGTGGATGTTAGCATCCGTCAGAAGGAGGTGCGTAAAGTGCTGGGCGGTCTGGACGTGAATAAGGCCAGTGGGCCCGACGGGATTCCAGCAATAGTGCTGAAAAAATGTGCGCCTGAATTGTCTCCTGTCTTGACACGCCTATTTCGTCTCTCTTATGAGGCCGGTCAAGTGCCAAAGGGTTGGAAGCAGGCAAATGTGCAACCTGTGCCCAAAAAGGGCAGTAGGGCTGACCCTGTCAACTATAGACCCATATCGGTAACGTCCATACTTTGCAAAACTATGGAACGTGTGCTGAACCATAAGCTCCTGGCATACCTGGAAACGAATGAACTCCTCAGTGATCGGCAATATGGGTTCCGCCAGAACCGTTCCACTGGGGATCTTCTTGTGTATGCTACTCACATCTGGAGTGAGGCCATCGAGAAACACGGAGAGGCACTCGCTGTCTCCCTTGACATCTCGAAGGCCTTTGACAGGGTCTGGCACGAAAGCCTAATCAACAAGCTTCCAGCGTACGGCCTGCCTGCTGGCTTATGTGCCTGGATTACCGACTTCCTGAAAAACCGGTCAATCCGAGTGGTCATTGACGGCTGCTCGTCGGATCAACTGCCAATAAACGCAGGGGTCCCTCAGGGGTCGGTTCTCTCTGCCACATTTTTCCTGCTGCTCTTCGAGAGGCTATGGTTGAGCGTTTGGACTTGTCCTTGAAGGCTGTCTCCGATTGGGGAGACGCTAACTTGGTCAACTTCAACGCGAAAAAGACCCAGGCGTGTCTATTCTCCGCTAAGCGGAGCCAATTCCAGCCAAACCCTACTTTCCGAGGTGTACCAGTGCCGATAACCGACCACCTTGAGCTTCTTGGCGTGACTCTCACTCCTACCCTCAACTTTGGTCCATACATTGAGGCAAAGGCTCAAGTAGCTGCCAAAAAGCTGGGTATTATTTCAAAGGTTCGGCAATATTTCACACCGGAACTGCTCAACCTTTACAAAGCGCAAGTTCGATCGTGTATGGAGTATTGCTCGCACCATCAGCTAAATGTGTACCTATGTGTGTGTAGACTCTCATGGTTTGTACAGATGGTTTCATTGTTTAATTATTTTTTTACATTAATTTTGTTAGAAAATGTAGTTTTTTTCTAATCAAGGAATTAAATTAAATTTTTAATTTAGTTCAACTTCTATGGACTAGGATGCATTGAGGTGTCAGTAATTGCCTATGTCTGAGACCCTTACTGTGTATAACAATTACACCCACACAACTCTCCCTTTAACCTATTCCTTAATAATTTCAAAAAGAGGCCGAACAGACGAGTGCTCAGGTAAAATACCTCTCCCGTTTGACTACTAGGGCAAGGCGGCCTCAGCAGGCTTTCAACTCTCAAATCTCAACGCCCTCCGCTGTCGATCCATCCATCATCAATAATTCAAACAGTAGTAAAAAATCAAAACATTTAATGTAATAGTTGCTACTCAACTGAAGTTAAATGATCCATGTTTAATAATCCCTTTTCTACTCTCACACATCAAAGCCGCATGGCCGCGATCCCGCGAATGAATGACCGAAGAATAATATTTTTTTGTTCTATACATATAAACTATCGGGGAAATGGGAAAAACCGGTTAAAAACGTTTTAAGGATCAAAAACAAAAAAAATCATAACGCTCTTATAAAACGTATCGCATAGCGTTCCGTTCCGAACGAAACCAAAACATAACGTTCCGTAGGCATTTAAGGCGATAACGTTTCGAAAAATATAACGTTTTTCGAGCCGGGGCGGCAGTCTGTACATGAATCGCTACGAGTTTGCTACCGAATTCGTAAGATAACATACCGACAAAATTCGGTTGCAGTAACGACGCTTGCGACAGACGGTAGTCTGCTCAATTGAGATACCGACGAAAATTGTTAAAATGTCTACTTTACGATGACAGTTAGCTTAACGAAATTCGTATTCATAGTCTGGTAAATTTGAGCAAAAAATGTTGACGTGTAATAACATTTTCAGTCAGTGGGGAATATTTGTTACATACTAATTCATGATATTAATAGTTTTAAAGGAAAAGTTTTACAGAAACTATGTATTTTAACTTTGTGACATTGCCTTCTCATCAAATTGTTTAAGTTACTCAAACTATTTTAAAGGATTTAATTATTTTGTAAAATATGAAAGGAAATTAAGGTTTACCTCCTTGCAACATTTTTGCATGTCAAACAGAATAATAAAAAAAAAACATGTCAGCTGTCAGCTTAAATAAACTTTATAAATTGTGAAATTGTTGGATACTTTACGAATTTAAAAATGTAAACTGTGAACTGCAATAAATTATAATAATGTCAACCACAAATCAATCCGGATCCAACAATCCGGATTTTTATATCAAAGCACGTTGGCTCCCGTCCGACGTGAATCAAGTAAGTAGGTATAGATTACAATCTTATTTTCAAATCCAATTTGTTAAACGTACTTGAAAGTATTAATATTAATATTTTATGATTTAAATTTATAGATTCACTGCAGACGTTCCACTGCATAGCAGCACCTAGCACATTTTGGAATTGGCTGATGAAAGATTGCTACTGATTGGAAAGAAAAATGGAGAAAACTTCTCACCTAAAAGTAACACTGGCATCAATATTGAAGAGGTAATGGATATCAAGGCAAGGTATCGTTTCTTTTAATTCACTCTTAATCAGAAGAGTACTATATACTTGTAACTAAATATTATGACCTATTGCAATACAGTAGCATCAAGGCTGTATCAAAAAAATGTTTTAACAAATGCTAGTTAAAACATATCCAGATTGAAATAGTTTAATCTCATTGACACAATAGACCCAAAGCAATCTATTCCTTGGGGACTAGTACTAGGTGGGAACGGTTGAAGTGCTCCGTTAATTTATATAGCTTAGACTTGCCTTGTTTCTTTCTGTTGTGCTTTCTTCCTCTTCAAATTTGTTATGAAAGTAATATTTACTTATACATATTTATGTACACACACACAACTAGATAAAAATACATAATAAGAAAAAGATGTACAGCAGCAGACCTGCGGTAGGAGACTTTGGAAAGTGGAAAATAAGTGAATAATGTGTATAGAAGATAAGAGACAGTATATAATATATATAGATAATAATAGATAGGTCATGTATTATATAATAAAATTTGTCTTATCTTTATGTTAAATCTTGTAACTGATCTTTTTCTTATAATTGTAATAATTATTGTACAAGTAAGGTATTAGCTGTAAGTTTTATATAGTAAAATAAAAATACTCTTTCATTACAGATGCCAGCAGCTGCTTCCCAAGCCCATGTAGTTAGTGGGTACCAAGACGTAGGCTGAGGTATCTAGCCCAAGTGAAGAGTGAGAAGTTCTTATTGTCTGCAAAGGCTCCATATAAAGAAAATGACAGAGAACTTTTATTTTGAAATAAAATAAGCATAATTATGATGTGTATACTAGTTTTATTTAATTCATGGAATAGCTATATAACACTAGGTACTACCTATATTTGTTTACAATCAGCAGTCACTGATTTTATGCTAGTAACTAGCCCTATAACAAAAACATGACAATTTAACATTTGTCTGATATTTTTATTAATGAAACTAACGGTGTGATCTAAGCAGACCCTGGCACCTAGATGTAGGCTACAGGTGCAATCGGGATCCAACGCTAAGATGATGAAACATTGTGATATAGCATAACACTTATTACCTAATGGAAAATAATCTTATAAAGACAGACTGTCAGAAATACTTGAATTTGTATGGATGGATGTATTTTTACTGAATGAACCTGTGGTACTAGATAGATTATAGTTTGAAATAGCACACAGATTACTTTAATCCCTAAAATAGGTGCCTGTGTATTGTGTAACCCACAGAAACCTATTTGGAGTTCCGTATACGTTATACCGGGCTCTAAAGTGCCAGCAAGTAGTAGTTAAATAATGTGATGATGATAGTAACGCGCCTGCGTTGAAGCACAATGAAATCCTGTACCAAATACATTTCCATTATGATTATATTGTTCAATTTCCATATTTAATAACCTAAAAATATCAACAAATTACATAGTTAACGATCGTAAAGCACTTTGCGGGCTGTCAAAAATGCTCGCAAAGACTTAACGATGAATTGTTAAGTTTGCGATGAAATTTGTAAACTTAACGACAAAAATTGATAAGTTTGACAGTCGCGACTTGCAAATATTGATAAGTTTACGTCGCTACGAATTTAACGACCGAATTTCATCGCAAAGTCCTTAACGATCTGTCGAGACTTCCGCCTAGAGATGGGCTTAAACGTTAAAAAATAATAACACTGCTAAATGCGAATGCTAAAAATAAATAACACTTAAAATTAGTAGTTATTTTTAGCAACTGTTAAATTTAGTCACTGATAGATTTGTAACATAATTTAATTCTCATTACCTTCATACTTTTCACAGGCTTAGGACTGTCAACTTTTTCTGTTGGCGTATTTATAATGAGAATCAATTTATTTACAACGATTTCTTTTTTTTACATAGGTATCTGTTTTTTTTAGTATTTATAATTTTGTTCTTATCTTTTTTATCTTTTTATCTTTTTTATCTTTTTTTTTCTTTTCTTTTTTTCTTGTTTTTTTTTCTTATTTCTAGTTATCACTTAGTACCTAACATAACATTTCTTAAAATTTTATATATTTTTTATTTCCGTTTAAAAATGATAATTGTTTAACTTTTCGGACTCCAAGGCGAGTTCTTCGTTGCGAAATTATGTAACCAGTTCGCGAAAAAAGTCTTTCGCAAGAAACAGAAGTACAAAGTACATTGCATTTGTTTCGAACTAACTTAGCCAAATGTGGAAAAATGCCTTGGTTCTGCTTCCACCAGCTCAACGGTAAACTATTGCGACTTATCACTTTTTCATTTAAATATTTGTCTATTTCTATTATTGCTCGTGCAGTTGGTGACTCAATTGATTGCGGTACAGCCTCTCTAGCATCCCAGTCGTAAAATATTGAAGTGGGATCGAGAGAACTTTGGTTAACTTCAATATTTTCACATGGTCCTTCTCGATTTATTTCTTGAGCGACAAGTTTGATCATGTTCTCCCTCAAAGTTGCTTGCTTTGTAGATGTAAAGGGCTGTAACTTAAAGCGGGGATCCAAAAATGTTGCTACCCCAATCGTGTTACTATTTTCTATATTTTCGAAACGACTATGAGTTAAATCTAACAAAGCTCGAACAAAATCATAGGTTATTGGCAGGTAGTAACAACCTGAAGAATCCGAGGTTAACATATCGCTGAGAACTCTCTTTATGCCTTTTATGATAATTAATAGTTGACTGGCCGTCAAATACTTTTCACCACTCAGATATTTTGATGCTTCTTCAAAACATTTTAGGGCTTTACAAGTTTCATTGCAAAGTAACCAGTCTTCTGGCATTAAATTTGGTAGGCTTGTAGCACCCAAAATGGCAATGGATGACTTGACGGCATCTTGAATTTCTACGATCCTTTCGAGCATGTAGAATTTGGAATTCCACCTCGTCGGGACTTCTTGAAGCAGTCGTTTTGGCTGTGTTGCTCCATTCTGCTTTTGAAACTCATCAAGTTTTTGGGTGGCTTTAGTGCTTCGCTTGAAATAAGCGACGATGAGCTTCACACGTTCAATCACAGACTTGATGGGTACAGATTTTTCCGTCGCTTCTTGCACTATCAAATTGATTGTGTGTGCTGCACATCCGAAATGTTTCCACCCTAGCTCCTGTGATATGGCTTTCTTGATGTAAGCCGCGTTATCAGAAACAGCTAAATTGATTTTAGCTGAAATACCCCAAGAATCGGTAATACTTTTTAACTGAGATGCTGTATTTTCGCTATTGGAAGGACCCGAAATTACTTCGCAGTCCAAAACAATCGATTCCAAATCAAAATTTCTATTTATAAAATGTCCAGTAACAGCCATAAAACTATCATTTCTCGCCGAAGTCCAATTATCAGTCGTAATGCAGATTGTTTCGAGTTCTTTATTTATTACTTCTTGCACCTCTGTTCTACACTGTTCGTACATTGTTGGTAAAAGTGTATTTGAAAGATATTTTCGAGATGGAAGCGTGTATGACGAATTTAAAGCATTTGAGTATTGAATAAAGCCAACGTCTTCTACGATTGAAAATGGTTGAAAGTCAAGTATGAAAAGCTGCATTAAATAATAATTGAGTCGTTGTTTCTCTTTTAAAGTCATTTTTTTTACGGCATAAGTTGATACACTTGGTTGAATTTTTCTTTGCTTTGCTGGTGGTGGCAAAAACTCATCATGAGTACACGAAGAACTTGAAGTACTAGGGGCATTTTCAGAAATAGGAACAGGCTGTTGAGAACTAACGGAACACTCCGACTCAGACAATGGACAAGCACTTTGTTGTTGTGCCTGTTCCTGTTGGATATTAATAGTAGGATGCTTAAACTTCATGTGGGATTTCAAATTTGAAACTG
This sequence comes from Lithosia quadra, assembly GCA_963576445.1. Taxonomy (NCBI): domain Eukaryota; kingdom Metazoa; phylum Arthropoda; class Insecta; order Lepidoptera; family Erebidae; genus Lithosia; species Lithosia quadra. The sequence goes on along the minus strand of OY754900.1, from coordinate 4,067,925 downwards.
AGCTCTTGTATGAAATAGTTTTTTTACATAAATTACACGTACCAATTCTTTTTACTGTATCGCTATCCGTAAAAAAGTTCCATATTTCACTTTTTTTTTGGCGTTGTTTATCCATTTTAGTTGCTTTCTTTCAATTTGTAAGTATTCTTTTTCAAACGTAAACAACACTACACAAACAGTCAAACAATTGGAATTTTCACTCACAAGCACAACATTAACTACCACAAACAAACACAGACAAATCCGCGTAAACCTTCGTAACGAGGATCGGTCTATTAACACTAGTTAAATGTTAAATGTTATATTTCCAAATTCAGCAGTTAGCAGTTAAATGTAATATTTCAAATTCAGCAGTTAGCACTTAGCAGTTAATTAAATCAACTCGCTCGACCATAACAATCTAACTGTGACTGAACACTAAATACAAAATTAGTAGGTAGCAGGTAGTTGCTAAATAAGTCGCTAAGTTGAAAACAATTCAATAGAAACGGAAACGGAACACATGAGTCGTGTCCTTTCTTCGTTGTTGCCGTCGCGTCTGCCTGCGGCCTGTAGTAGTGGGATAAAGCGAGACAAAAATATGTATCCGGCGTCCGTGTTTGGTGCGGGTGGGAGCACTGTCCAGCCAGCAAGACCATTATTGTTTTGTTGTCAACTTGTCAGTTGTGATTGTGACAGTTGTGACTGCTATATTTAACAGCTATACCAGAACTTATTTAACAGGTGTTGACACTATAAAAATTTAGCAGTGTTAATTTAGCAGCTTATTAATTTTAGACCCATCTCTACTTCCGCCCCTGATTTAATGTACAGTCGTTATTAAGAATAAAACAAATCAAACGAATAATGAAAACCTTATCTCGTCAGGTGCATCACTATTTGATCTAAAGGGCTTAGCTACCAGGTCATAAAATTCCAAAAAAAAGGTGCATCACTAAATGTCACATCCTGTCCTGTCCTGTCAGGGCTGTCAGTGTCAGCTGTGTGACTTTATTTATTGTTTTACTTTATTTTTATTATTGGATAAAATGTTACCTATTCATGATTCATGCTTTATTAACTATAAGTATGTTCGACGTGCCTAAGTTATATGTTGTATAATATGCATAGATTTTAGTAAATACTATTAAGTTAGTTTTTGTAATCAAGTAGCTAAGTCAGGGAAAGTGTAAATCGGTGAAATATACTTGTCTATCTTCGTATAAACTCAACTTGTTAAATAACCGGTACTGAACAGTGTTACAATGGTTAAGATAGCAAGTTACGTATTCTTCGATATAGAAACCACAGGACTACCGCACCAAGAGCGTAACAGGACCAAGATTACAGAGCTCAGTTTTGTTGCTGTCTTGCGCAAAAACTTGGAAAACGCCGTGATCGGCAAGTTACCCCATGTTACCAAATTAACCCTTTTATTTAATCCACAAAGGAAAATAAATCCGATCGTATCTGGTATGACAGGGTTAACTAATGAGATGTTAAAAAGCAAACCAATATTCGTAGAAAAGGCACACGAAATACTTTCATTTTTAAAGAAGTTACCTGAACCAGTGTGCTTGGTAGCCCACAATGGCAATATATTTGATTATAAAATACTCTTGGCTGAATTCATGGACATGAACATCCCATTGCCGAAAGACTTGTTGTGTGTTGACTCTTTAGTTGGTTTCAAAAAATTACACAAAGAAAATTACCCAAAAATATCCTCTAACACAAATAATAGTTTTGAAGATTCAAAAGGGAGTGAAGATTGGCCAGATTTAAACATAAGTTCGGAGGATTGGAATGAAATAGACATACTTTGCTCATCTTTTTCTGATGTTGATATTTTTGAAACATCGCAAAGTAGTATGATAACCAGCCCGTCTCCCAAAAAGACTGTGAAAAAAGAGGAGAAAGTAAATGTAAGACTAAGCTACAAGTTGACTGATTTGTATACGAGGTTATTAGGAAAAGAAGTTTTGAATGCCCATAGAGCTGAAGATGATTGTATGATGCTTTTGGAGTGTGTTGTTGCCGCAAAAGAGTTTTTAATTTGGACTGATAAATATTGTAAGAACATCCACGATATAAAACCTTTGGAACGTACCTAATGGATAAAGCCATCCATATTTTATTTTTTTTATAAGGTTTGCTTTCAAAGTGATAATTTTAATTTGTTTGTTGATAACTAGTAGAGATCATGACTGTCTTTGTATTTATATTTACAATAATTTGTATGACAAATTAAAAATGTTATTTTCTTAAACATTTAAAAAGAAGCGAAAGTAAATGATAAACTAAATTTTAAGCTGACTGATTTGTACACAAAGATGCGAAATACGCTATTTCGAAAAGATCTCATTGACTCATGATTGTGCATGATTCTATGGTGCTTTTAGAGTGTTGCTGATTCACGATGTTAAACCTGTGGAACATATCTAATGAATAAAAATGAAGGTTTTTATAAAGGTGGGTATAGACTACAACATTTTCGAGTGCATTTCTGTGTAATTTAAGGTTCTTACAAATGGTACAATACAGGCAAACACTCAGTTTCTAAAGCATTTCCATGTAATGTAACGTTCCTGCGATTGCTGGGCCTTATGTTACGGCATTTACCAACATTTCGTTGTACCTTGCGTTCATTCTTTTTTGAAGTGTCGGACCTACAAGTTGCATTTATTTTGATGAATTATATTAGAAGAAAAAACCTCCGCGTCACCCCGCAACCGCGCATCGCCCGCACTCGTGGCTCGACGAAATGTTACACCAATATGCTTGTTGGTTTGTAACATAGAGGCGAGCGTGCTCGACGTTTAGTTCGTAAAAGGATGATACACTAGAATATATTATTAGAGCGACTCGTTGTTCTGTTACAAGTAAATGTTGTAGTCTATACTCACCCTAAAGTTTACTTTAAGCGATTATTCTTAATTTGTATGTAGTTAATTAGTACCTAGAGATCACAACTGTGTTGTTGTTATATTTACAATAATGTTTATCACAAGTAACAAATGTAAGACTAAGTTTAAAGTTGACTGTAACAAGAAAAATAACCCATCAATGCCCATAGAGCTGAATATGATTATATGTCTTTCAAATTCCAGATTTGTTATTAGACATAATTGCTTTAAAAAAGCAATTATTTTTAGTATGTGTGGTACCCATAGTTATTTAGTAAACATCATGTCTTAATATTACATTATACAACTATTATCTTATCACGGATTACAAAAGTATTGTTATTTTTTTAATTATATAATTGTGTTTTCTATTGATATTGTATCAAAGTATGTCATTCACGGATTTTTGATTTATTTTTAACAAGTTATGTTAAATAAAGAACAATTTATAAATAATAAATGCTGATGTTTGTTCATAAATATGTCAATAGTAGTAAGTACCTATCCATACTAATATTATAAATGCAAAAGTAACTCTGTCTGTCTGTCTGTTACGCTTTCACGCCTGAACCGCTGAACCGATTTTGATGAAATTTGGTATAGGAGTAGATTAGACCTCGAGAGTGAACATAGGCTATCAGTAGGCTATGTTTGGTCGCGATAACCGACATTCACGCGATAACCGACATCCACGCATTATTTTCTCACCAACAACCAAAAAAAAAATTGTAGATTATAATAACAAGAATTGGTATCTAAATCTATTCAAACTAAATATTTGGATGTTCTAGAATGGCCTGGAATACAATATATTATTATATTTTAAACCCAAAATCTAATCTGAAATGTTTTAGATCACTTAGGTGGCAGGCAAGCAAACGGCCCACCCGATTGGGAAGGATTACCGTGGCCAATGGACGAGGACATGTGTAACACCAGGGGCGTCGCAATCACGTTGCCGGGTATATTACAGGCGGGTGCTCAGGGAGGGGCTTGAGTGAATAAATACACAACACAAGAGACAAATAGTTTGTTTTAATCGTACGTAAGCAATACATCCAAAGGAGTGTCACTCAGGTACCTGTTGACTGTCTTCATATACACCGACATAAAATGTTTGAGGGTCCGGAACCCTAGGGGTTTTTCCCTCTGATTCGCCACTTTGTTTAGGTACGTCACAGCTGAATCAACTGTAAAATAAAATACACATAAAGTAGGGGTCCCACTACCTGTTCTACCACAGGCCAGGCCGCGCCAGGCCAGGCCAACAGGCCCGTTGAGGCCCGTTGTCGTCTGTTGCCGCCCGTCCGATCCATCGGGTGTCGGTAACTTCAAAGGCGCAGCGGACAGTTCAAAGAAAAAAACATCAAATATTTCCTCACAAGCGCCAGGCTGGCACAGGCCGTGGGAATGCTCAGTACGGGCCGGCACGAGCCACGACAGGCGCATCGCCGTCTGGCGCGGCCTGTCGACCGACAGGCCGTGGGACCGCGGCTTTACACACTATCTACAAACCTTTAAGTATACAATGTGTTGATTTGTAGAACATCCTTCACAGGGGGCTTATAGTGTTAGTCATACAAATTCACTATTGCTTTGAATATTTAAGACTAAAATATTATTGTTCTCGTAGTTCACAAGTTTTAAAAAATATGACGTAAAAGAAGCATTCAGATGTGTCGGTTAGGAAACAGCGCGTTTTTCCGGTCACGTGATTCAGGGGCGATACTTAGGTAACCTTGTACCTGGGTGCGGGCCGGAACCTCCACGTGGTGCACCTGGGCAACGGAGGCGAGCAGCGCCTCCCACTCGCCACGGGAGACGCTGCTGCCTGCGGCCAATCCGGCCGGGGTGGGAGTGGCCCTCTAGAGGGCTGCTCCGAGGCACTCCACGTGTCCCTCTGACTAGCAGATGGCACAGTGGAGAGCGAGCGGGGGGCGAGCTGATTGTCTGCGCGCCGACGGTTGACAGGACGGCCTCCTGTCACCCTACACCCCACCGTCGGCGAAGTGGCGCGATGCTCGCCCCACCCCCCCCTTTCGGGGGGTCGAGGGGGCCATCTTAAAACCGTAGCGATGGCCCGGGGTCAGCTGGGGTGCGAGGGATATGATAAGGATTGGGTAACCTTACACCCCGGTTACTAAGGCCCGAGACGGCGTGCGGTTTTAGTCGGTTCGATCCCGACATAACCACCCCCGATGGCCGACGGGGGTGGTATCCATGGGGATTTCCGGACGATAAAAAAAAAAAGGTACCTAACCTTGTACCTACCTAATAGCTGAAGCTGGCGTCGGCAAATATCTGCCAAAGCCACTATGACCCGAACCCGAACTTCATAAGCCATCGTTCTTATCTGTATTGGGAGCATGCGCTGACAAACTTTCAGCTTTTATAAAATAACGAAGGTCTGGGGTTCATGGGCTCTTGCTCTAGTAGGTATTAGGAATGAAAAACTTACGTATTCCTTTGTCTCCTTTGATTATCTTCTTAGTTTCAAACCTGTACTTCCCTCTAAGATTAGTTTCAACATGGTAATCTCTAAGGAATAGTCGCGGTTTTCGATCTATCTCCGAAAAATATGTTTCGCTTATGCCTTTCTGTATTATGAGGTAGTCATCTGAAACACAACAATAATTACATAAATAGCTTTTTATTCATATTTTCATTTAATTCCTGTAGGTACTTACCTACCTAATGATCTATTGAAATTAATTAGTACTAAAAATGTAAAATTATTTCCGTATTTTTAACTATTTCCTTTAGGTTTACTATAAAAGTATTAAATATAAATAAATAAAATTTACAAACATTCTTAAAAAAATAAAAATAAAATAGTGGCCCATCAGCATCGAGTACCAAGTCACCGGTAGTTAGGGCTCCAAAGAGAGGAACCTCTTCACAATACATGATATCAAGGAGTAGGCACCTACACAGTTTCCAGGCATTTTATTTCTTACCTGTTATCTCAGTACCTAAACCTGTTCCCTCAAGATGTACACCATCGACTGATCCTCGCACTTTAAAGTGGAAGTTAAAAACTAACTTAGAACAATGCAAATGGTGTTCATATTCCATTTCATTTAAGCTAATATATCTGCAACAAAAATGAAACATTGATTACAAGGCTTACTCACTCATAAAGAAATGTACCTAGCCCACCATTATACGATTTCTCGCAATCATTCTAATTTCAATATCTCCGTATTTTCCATCCAATGAACAAACTAACCAAATATACATTTTCGAAATGTGCTCCACACTTTCACCTTCAACCATAACCTACATTACATTCAGTCTTTTGTGTTGTGGGTTCTTTACAAAAACTATTTTTTTGGCATAGGTACCTACTTTCATACCTTTCGCCTCATTAATGCGATTCACCATTTTTTGCAATTCTTCCATATAAGATGCAAGCATAGCACGATCTTCAACGCCTAAAAGGCACTTAACAGGCAGTCCACCCATCTTTACATAGGTACTTATACGTAAATTGTTAGATACAATATACGGTAGTCAAATGGCAAAAGGGTGCAAATGACATCGACTTTTCTAAGAAAATAGGTTCTAAACCAAAACATAGGTACACTTCACAGAACATAAATCCCTTTCAACTGTTGTTGTCGCTTTGGCTTGTGGATTGCGTATACTATGCTGTAGGTACTTATAAAAATGTTCCATAACTGTACTTACTTAAATAATTGAACCTGACACTGTCGCAGTCCTGTGAGTGTAACATTTGTTACTACATATTGAACAGTGCCGATGTTTCCATCGAGCTCCTCCATATATAACGGCTCCATTAAATGATTTCCATTCATGACCACACGGTAAATATTCTTTGCTACCTGTGTCATACACTCCACTTCAAGCCAATCACACAGTTTGCCTAAAATTAAAACAATAGTAAATTGGTGGAAATCATAAATTAATCGATCGCGTTAAGAATGGTTATTTCAATGATTAAATTAGAATGGCTTTTTGTTTGAGTTTTTGTTACTTCTGCTGTTGTAATCAGTATTGACCCAAACCAGGATAGGAACTTCTTAAGAACCTCGAAAAACATAAACTGCCTGATGAACAATCTCACATCTTGGAACTTGATTATTAACGGACAGCAGCAACGTTTCTCCCAAACTGAAGGAGCCGGAACTGTAGGAGGAAGGAAACACGTACGCTAGTAAAGAATTTCCGCTTGGTTCTTGGTGGAATTGTTTGCACCGCATGTGGCGGATATCTCAGCCTTGCACGTGTTGTTCTATATAGAAAAGACGAGGGCGGGACTAAATTGTAAGAGCGTATCGTTTATGTAGTAGTCATGCATATTAACGCTCTGCCCATAAGTGAATTTTCATCTTACTCTGAACTGCGTTGAACTCGAAACACACGAATGCGAGCAGACACCAAACATACTGGACACGTGTCATGTTATCCTCAGAGGCAAATACTAACTGAAGGGACTAAAAGTTAGTTCGGCAATTTATAAATACTTACTCACCTCTATCTAATCTAGTTAAAATAAAATATTCAAACGTATGATGGGTTTACAAAAGTGTTTTCGTACTATGTGTTTATCGTATTGTTGATCTAATTATTTAAACATTCAAATTAGGTTTTTATTAAGTTTTATTTATATCAAAAATATGTTTGTAAGTAGTTGAACAGTAATAGTGACCCAGGCATGAATGGTAGGTATATACAAACATAGGGTTTAGTTTACGTACTTATACCTACAGCCCGGGCCAAAACATACATAAGCACATAGACAGACATACATTCTAGTAGGTGATAAATATCAGACATGATGCAATGTAGTCTGAGGATGCAATTTAAATGGGTAAAATTCTCGAAGGTTCTTTAACACCTTTGAGTAATCCTTTGATTATATAAGTGTTCAAAGGAGTAATCCCGTGCCGTGAGGCCCAAAATTCCCTCGCACAAGATTAGACGCCGCTATTTTTGTGACACAGTCTTGACTTCAGTGCGTTCTGTCCGTAAGTTTCATACGTTCATGATAAGAGCGATGTACCTATCTTAATACATACATAACATAATAAATTAGTCGCAATACTTAGTTTAAACTTTTAGTAGGTAGGTACGTACCTCAACGTACTTACCTACTGTTTTATAAATAAATTATTTTCAATTTATGAAAACAGGTGTGTCAGAGTCAGTGGTTATGTTGTTGTTTTTCTTATTACAATTTCGATGTGAAGGCCGAATCATCGTAGGAATTCATGAATTTTAATTTACAATGTCTGGCTGGACTAAGTGCGCAAAGCCAGATACGTAGCTAGGTAGGTATAGCCGATTTTGCGTGAAAGAGTAACAAACATCCATACATCCTTCCTACCGTCGAATAAATATTATACCATACCTACGTAAAGAATTAAGCACTCCTTTGGTCTTGAAGAAAGCCGCCATTTTAATAGCTTATAGAATTACGTAGGTACCTACCTATCACCCTTTGTTCGCCCTGAGCTGACACGAGCTAGATCCGGGGATGTGGTACCCGTGGCCGTGGGCGTATAGGCATATCCACGCATAAAAAAAGATTTTCACTCTGTTAATGGGTTAAAAAAATCGAATTATTACACACATTTAAAAAAGACCGGTCAAAACAAAAGCAATCGAAATCGGCGAGCTTGCATGTAACATAGGTTAAGTGAAAGTAAAGGAAGCGCGTGAAGTAGGTAGGATGTAAGCTAAGGACAGAAGTAGGTAGATGATATCTCTGCCTACCCCAGAAGGTAAAAGGGTTGAATAAATGTAAATGTATGTACCTATGTATGTATGAATGACAACATTCAATCTGAAGAAATTAAGGAAACACCATATGGTTTTCCATCAGAGAGTAGGTGGGCCGTGGGCGTTAGGTCTGTATTCAATAAAACTCCATGGTATCTAATAATATATAATTGAACCGTTTTTCAGATCATTAGACGCGCTAATAAGAATAACCGTTTGTTTTTTGTGTGAGAAAGAGAGATGGAGTTAAGTATACAGAGTGCATAGCTACATCCTAAATCTCTCCTCTCTCAGAAAATGAACGCAATATATAGCAAGGCATGATGGGGCCAATGATATAATTTAGGAGATAGTAGGTAAATTTAGTTCAAAATTGGATTTCTGTACTCTGCGGATAGCACATCTTCTAAAGGAACATCTTCCAGGTAAGTGTTGACTGTTTGCATAAACAAAAACAAGAAATGTTTGAGGATATTGAATTCTACGAGTTTTTCCTTTGTATTCGAAATCCTGTTTAAGTATGCCACTGCCAAATCCACTGCAAAATAAAAAAAACACAAGTTTGTACTAAGTCATGAGTCATGAGATAACTAATTTTAGATGAATAAATAAAAATAGGACTATTCGCATCGTAGGACGCTTCGAAGCGTTCGTTATTAAGCTCAATACACACAGCCTGCCGCCGCCGCGCCGCCGGCAGCGCGGGTGCCCGGTGGCGGGCTCAGTGTGTAGGTGTTGCGCAAACCATCCGTTGCCTCGTGCTTGTACACGCATACGGGCGCCTTTTCTTATCGTGCAGAAATCCCCATGGATACCACCCCCGTCGGCCATCGGGGATGGTTATGTCGGGATCGAACTGACTAAAACCGCACGCTGTCTCGGGTCTTAATTACCGGGGTGTAAGGTTACCCAATAGGCATATCTCGCTCACCCCAGCTGACCCCGGGCCATCTACGGTTTTAAGATGGCCCCCCTCGACCCCCCGAAAGGGGTGGTGGGGCGAGCATCTCGCCATTTCGCTGACGGTGGGGTGTAGGGTGACAGGCGGCCGTTCTGTCACCTAACCGTCGTCGGCGCGCAAACTATCAGCTCGCCCCCCGCTCGCTCCCCACTGTGCCCTCTTGCTAGTCAGAGGGACACGTGGAGAGCCTCGGAACAGCCCTCTAGAGGGCCACTCCCACCCCGGCCAGATTGGCCGCAGGCAGCAGCGTCTCCCGTGGCGAGTGGGAGGCGCTGCTCGCCTCCGTTGCCCAGGTGCACCACGTGGAGGTTCCGGCCACGCATGCGGGCGCCTCGCCTGTTTCATGCAAACGAACGAACTAACGAAAGAAACAAAAATAAAAAGAAATCAAATAAAAGCTAGATCCTTATCAGTTATACCAGAATACATATTGAGAAATTCTGTTCAGAATTACTGATCCCTTACCTATTGTTGAGACTAATCAGTGACATTATTAATTATTCTTAGCTGAAAATAAACCAAGTTAGTCGAGGGAAAAACTTAATGAAAACACTTACAATTTCCTTTATCTCCTGTGATAAATGTTTTAGTTTTAAATATGAACTCCCCACCAATTTCGGTGTCTACATAGTATTCCCTGAGAACTAATCGCAGTTTTTGGTCCGTTTCTGAAATGTAAGTTTCGCTTTTTCCTCTCAGTATGATAATGTAGTCATCTGAAATAGAAAAATATTGAATAAAGCTTTTTACAATTTATTACTATTTCCGAAAAGTGGTCGAATGGTCGAATAAATGGTCCGAAAAAGTTGAAAGATTGGAAAATTCTGATGTGAATAAAATTACAAAAGGACATTGAATGGCAGGCTAGAACAAAATTGATGTGCCATGAGTGGTAAAAAGGGGTTCCAAACCCGAGGTGGCTATCTCGAAACCGGAGATGGTCCAGGAGATAATTTGGAGATGGCGCGGCGTGCGGTTTTGTGGCCGATGGAACGGAGGGGATTACCCGTGGGGATTTTCGCACGAAAAAAAGCCTTATATGAAAGATTTAATTACAGTTAAGGAAGCTCGTGAAGTGTGCAAGCACAGAAACAGATGACGGGCTGTGTCTTTATCTACTTTAGATTGACCGCAGATTTGAAATTATTGATTTGATTTCGATAATTTAATTCACCTAACGAAAGTTACCTACATTATTTACAAGAGCTTCACAACTTATGCCTTTAGCTTTTTGTGTAGAATTTGCCCAAAACAGTGTTGCTCTATGAATTTTATTTATATGAGACCGTAGGTACCTATTATCACCCGGACACCGATGGCGGGTGCCGGTTCCGGTCCGTTCAACGTAGTGGATCGCTTTATTTCTTCCTCTATTTGTATAAGCAAACAATAGGATTAAGTACTTAATTATTAAATACAGGTATAATTAAATTTATCACGAAGACCGTTTACCACAGATTAATAAGCAGTCGTTGTAAGTTCACTGAACAGCAAAATATAGTGAAGTACTTCTTACCTATTGTCTCAGAAGCTAAACTGGGGCGAGCACGAATTTTCTAACGTATCGCCTTCGTATCGAGTTCGACAAAAAATGTATGAGATTTGGTACAGCGCCTCTATCGTACGTTAAACGGAACTAAAATGACAGCACGAAAGCATTCGTAGCGTCTACGTATCGACGGACTAACGTAAAATTCGTGAGGCGCCATACATAATGCCTAATTTCGGCAGCACGAACCCAATTTTGACATCTACTAATGTAAAATTCGAAAGGCGCGCTAACGAGCTTGTCGAATGTTTTGTCACTTGAAATTTGTCGGTGAGACAATTATCGAATTAGTGCTAACTACGTTTGAAATTGTTAAATTGGTGATATTTTGATTAGTTACGATGCAAAAACTACCGCTTTTTCACCGGAGTTCGTTCTTTTACGTTTTTACCGCAAGTTTAGTTGTAAATAAGAGCATTTTCAAGAGTCTAGGTGAGTACCTTGTTTTATCCAATTACTTCAAAAATGTCTTGGGATATTTTAAAAATAACTAAAATTAACAAAGTTTTAAATAAACATAGTATGCTTAAGACATAAAAACCAGATACGCGCAGGATACGCGTTATTTTATAACATAACCTATCAAAATACTTATAAAAATCTAATAAGTAAATCTATCAAAGATACACACTTGTTGTGCAATACAAATCTATCATAACAACCAATATATAATTTTAAATATCCTCAGACAGTTTTGAGGTATAAAAATGTGATGTTTAAACTAGAATTATACAGAAATATTTGACTAACATCAACTAACATGAAACAATTTTTGTTTGTTTTTCTTGTGTTACAAATAGGTACTTTAATTGTTACAGATTCTCTGTGACCTGTCTTTTTACAACACTGGATCATACTAATGCATCAATGTATCATTGGATTGGCACCATATCAGTAAAAACTTCAAAATAGTGCAAACTACGTTTGAAAATGATTTTTAATAGTGATTTGTTAATCCACAATGCCCACAATGCAAATATTACCGCTTTTCCAACGGAGTTCGATGTTACACTCTTGCCGCAAGTTTAGTTATAAATAAATGAAGAAATGAGACCATGTAAGTAAATACCCAATGTATATACAGTGATAATATAAGAGATACTTAGCTAAATTAATAAACAAAGCAGGTACATAATGCAGAAGACATGCTTATATCAAAATACGCATTCTTTTATATCAATATAACCTATCAAGATACCTAGTTTGTTTATAATATCTACTATATAAAAATAAGTCGGGTTTTCCTTCCTGACCCACGAACTGATTTCCACGGCTTTGCATGCGTTGGAAAGGTCTCGGGCTCCGTGAGGTTTATAGCAAAGAAAACTGGAATTTACACCCGGGAGTATTTAGTATATCTATAAGGATACTTGTATGACACAAATCTAGCATAATTATTTAGATATGTTGGTACTAATTGTTAAATATAGAAAGGTTTAAGGTTTATAGGTAATACTTAATAAGTGAAAACTAGAAATTCATAGAAATATTTGATGAACATGAAACATCCAACAATTATTCTATCTGCACCTGAATCATACCAGCATATTGCAAATATTTAGGTAATGTACCAGAATCAGATCTCCACAGTGGTTCAGATCAGCTTACACTTTTGAGCCTGGGGCTCGCTTACCAACTAATTATCTTGGTTTAGCATATGTGGGAGTCACTACTGTCTGGGCCAGATAATAACAAAAAGCAATAAATAACATCCAAAGCCACCATGTAAGCTGTAATAATATTACAGTTAATTTTTATGTCACAGGTTCTACATGAAATATGGTTTCATACCGGACTGATGCCCAGAAACTCATTACTTTACCATTGGACACTGGACACTAAATGCTGCTGAAGAACCTAATATTCTGTCTACACCATGAGCTTAATATGGCTGTACCAAAATGGAGTCATCTTACACACTTGTCGCAGTTTAGTTAAAAATGAAGAATAAAATGAGACTGTAAGTATCTACCTAAGTCTTGTTGTATCAAAACACCTCAATAAGGTGTAAAGATAGCTTATTATATACACATTACAGACTTCACTACTCACTACATTCATAATGTTAAATAGCCATTGTTTTATAACATTATAAGTTATCAAAATACCTAGTTTGTTTATATATCTAGGATATCTATCAATATACTTGTATGACACAAATCTAGCATACTATTAAGATGTGTAAGTACTTAGCTTTAGCTTTTACTGGAGCGACTGCCCTCTGGCCCCTAACACTGAGAGCACTGTACCATGTGCTTTAATGTTATAACAGTAATATAATTATAATTTATTTTTATGTTACAGATTCTACGTTAAATATACATACTTAGTATCATACCGGACTGATGCCCAGAAACTCGTTGCTTTACCATGGGACATTGTGTCATGCTGACGACCTTGTATCTACACCATGGGCATAATATGGACAGCCCATTTTTTGAATGATATTAATGATGTACAATAATAATAAAACAAGAATATATTTCAAAATGTAATTTATATGTGTATATTTAAAATAAAGAGTAAACAATAGGTATATTGCAATTGATTTTATTTTATTTAAATCCATCCTGTTCTGTCCTCCATTAATACAAACTCTGGTAATAAATGTTGAAGAGTAGGTATTAATTAATTAAACCTTTATTACCAACACTTTTACATTATACAACAAAAACAATGGTAAGTAAAGTAGTATATTAAGTTATGAGGTGTCAGCGTGTCGCAACACAGGCCTCCTCCAGCTCTTTCCAGTTTGCTCTCAGTGCTGTTAGTCTATGCCATAGTTGTCCGGCAATCTTTTTAATATCGTCAGAACAAAGTTTTTTCTGTCTTCCACTTTTTCTCTTTGTTTGGAATCTAGGTGTCCACTCAGTTATGTCTTTTGTCCACTTGTTTCTAGTTTCTCTCATCATATGGCCTACCCACCTCCATTTGAGATTCTGGGTTTTGACTACAACATAGGAAGAGTAGGTATAATGATTAATAAGTATTTTATTCAGGAATTAAAAACTTCATAGATATTCACTTTCACACAACTATTCCCATTTGGTAGTAACTTTGCCAATCGGCAGAGGCCTCCCCCAATATTGTCAAAACACAGATGGCTATGGCCAGTGATTCTGGTCACACGCTACCTTGATCTCATCAGCCAACTTCTGGATGTTCTGCTGTTTCCTTACTATTCTGTTAGGATTTGATTTATCATTGTCTCTGATTCAAAGTCCTAAGTAATTCTATTGTATTTTTCTGACTGAGGTAACTTTCCAGTCTGGTATGCTCCTTATACTTCTGATTTCATTGTGTGTTTGCCTTTGTAAGGGTCCGTGTTTGTCAACTATAAGTTAGCACAGGCAAGATACTGTTTTGAAGAGTACACATAACACATATTATGTTCACTTTTGCATTTCTCATGACTTCTTTCAGACCGGTCCTATATGTCTATCTATTTATTTTGTAGTTAGGTTGCTGCTGGTGAGATTATTTGCCCGAGATATATCTATTCATTGAAATACTCAACTATAATCCTGTCAATGTAGATAGAAGGCATTTGTTCACCATTTGCCTTAACTTTTGTTTTTCTGGATTCATGACTTGCGCACTAGTATGCAGTAGGTATAATAGCAACCCATGAATGCGCTTTACTATTGGAAAATGATCTTTTCTCGATCTAGTAAGATAAGGGTTATCATTATGATGTTTCGTGCATAGATGATTTCAAGGGAACACGATGACTTCCACGTGCAAATTTATGCGCTCGCCATAGTAAGTATTGTTAATGTATCGTTCCAGTCGTCCTCATTGTTCAAGAATTCGACTTTAAATCACGATTAAATATGAAAATCATTTTGTAAACAATAAGACGAATCGGAGATATAAGATGGCTGCCAAGTCTGTTCAAATGTCAAGTGCAGCGATATTGTTCAGAAATACATTTATATTTTTTAAACGTATTACTTTTATTTTTTTACAAATATACTGCATTTTACAAGCTCCCATATAATATTTAATGATTTATCTTTCTTTACAGAACTATATTTCGTTGTAATTGCCAATAAACAGGGCGTTTAGCCAGAAGTTATAAAAAGATAATTATTTCATTTAATTTTCGAACGTATAGTTCATTCAATGCATCGTTCATTTTGCTCTCAAAGGCCCGTCCCTATTTCGCGCTAGAATGACGTCAGTACGTTTTTCTATCGAGCTCACCAGAGTTTAACTTTCTGTCAAAATTAGCTACGTAACGTTTTCGTATCGAGTTCTCGCTAGCGAACGATTCGAAAGTTAGAAAATATTCGTGCTCGGGCTACCTCAAGCTTTACTCCATTGAATAATCCTTTAACGTCATAATGGAAATTAAAAAGTAACCGAGGACAATATAAATAGTATTCATACCACAATTCATTTGTGACATAAAATCTGTAAATAAAAGCTTCATTATTATTGTTCTAATAAAAAATATTGGTACTATGGTGGATGGCGGCTCGTTAAACCACTAGGCAAAAGATAGAGCCTTTCAGAAAATCACCTTATTATAGGTAGGTACTGTAAACTATATACCTAGGTACGAAGGGGAACCGCGGTAGCCTAGTGGTATGGGTAATGGACTGCTAAGACGAGGTCTCGGGTTCGATCCCAGGTTACCATGGCACACACCAATGAGTTTTCGATGCTTTTCGAAGTTATGTGTATTTATCGCAGGTTTATACCTAAGTGCTCGGTTAATGGCAATAGGCTCGCCACCTATTACATTGGGATCTAATGAAACATAAACTGGCGAAATGTGGGTGCTAGCACCTCTGCCTACCCCTTCGGGGATATAGGCGTGAGTTTATGTTATGTTATGTAACGAAGGGGCAATCTAGAAACCGTAGATGGTTCAAGGTCAGCCGGGTAGCGAGGGAAATACCTCATGGGTAGGGTTACCATTTAGGAATTTGATAAGTCCTGACAAAAAGCCGGACGCTTCGATAAAAATCCGGACACTTGTATGTAGTGGCACGGGGGGGGGGGGGGATAGGATGCGAAGTGCAAGGGGATATCGTTCGCCTTGAAACGCCCATCGCCTAAAGTTTAATATTATTGATAATATTGTAAAAATCCCCATCGATCATGATGTGTGCTATACTTTATTCAGGGTAAAAAAAACCTCAGACCAAAATTAAGGTAAAGGTAAGTACAAAAATAGTCTCCATGGTTTATTCCTAAGAGTTACTATTCCTAAAATATCGCGATTCTAACAGTTGTATTTACTAACTAGTTGTTAAAAGTACCGAACGGATTTTGATGCGGTTTTTAGGGTTCCGTACGCAAATGGCAAAAAACGGAACCCCTATAGATTCGTCATGTAGCAGTTTCTGATTCATGCGTGCACATACAGATAGATAGAAAGACAAATAATTTACTGATTTTATTTTTATTTTTTGCATTAGTATCGATCACCAATCATCCCCCAATAGTTTGTAAATATGTATATTCAATGTACAGAATTGACCTTTCTATAGGTTTATTATACCTATTATAGAATCGCTGAAAGAATGCGTTCCTGACAGGTTGTGAGCGAACGGGCGATGTAACTTTGAACTAGTGTATAATTTACGGCAAAACTCTAAATATCGTTTATTGACCTTATTAACGAGTGATAACATTAAAAATTTAATTACTGTGTCAATTTACAATACACAGATTAATTTTGGGCTAAAATGATTAACAATTAATTATTAAAAATATAAACACATAGGTTTTAAAAGTCACACTACGTAAACTGCGCTGTTTCAAGGTTATGTCAAATGTTCGCTTTCATAGTGATGAGACAAAATAACAAGGCAATTTTAACCGCATATTTTAGTAATCTTAATAATAATAATCTGTTGGTTGAAAAATATAAAATAGAACGTTATAATTTTATAATATGTAATTTTGTAATAAGCCCCTACCCAAGCTAATAGAAAGAATGAATCATATTTTTATAATGAATGAAATGAATATGATTTTTTATTATTATTTCAGGTAATAACCCATCATTACAATTAATAATCACATGAAATTAAATAAGAATGAAACAAAATAAAAATTAGAAAAACAAATAGGGCAGATAGATAGCCAAATTAGAATAAAATTAAAATTAAAATGAAATCACGTTGTCACAATTGCTGACTGTGATTATTATTATGTTATTGTAAGTTGGGAACAGGTTTAGAGAACGGTTCTAGGTACAAGTTATTTAGTACATAACTAGTCATGACGAATTGACATGTGTCAGGAACGCATAGTCTCAGCGGCCAAACTATAAGTATAGAAGAAGATATAACCAATAATCCCCCAATAGTTTGTAAATATGTATATTCAATGTACAGAATTGACCTTTCTATAGGTTTATTATACCTAAGTATAGAAGAAGATATAACCAATAATCCCCCAATAGTTTGTAAATATGTATATTCAATGTACAGAATTGACCTTTCTATAAGTTTATTATACCTAAGTATAGAAGAAGATATAATATACCATCTAATTTAAAAAATCCGGACAAATTAGAAAGCCGGACAAAGTCCGGACAAGTGCCTAAAAGTCCGGACATGTCCGGATTAATCCGGACGGATGGTAACCCTACTCATGGGTCACCTTACTTCCCGGTGTCTGGAGACCCCAGACGGCGTGCGGTTTTAGTCGGTTCAAGTCCGAAATTTAACGCTGTCCAACGGGGAGTACCTAGCCGAGGGGATTTCCGCATGAAAAAAGTAACAAGTGTTACAATAAAAATGTTTTATAAGTGTGTAGGTACTTACTTTAATGATTCAACCTTACAATATCGCAGTCCTGTCAGTGTAACATTTGTTGCAACGTAATGAAGGGTGCCGATATCTCCATAAATCCAATCTTTATATAATGGATCCACAGAATGAAATTTACCCGGTATTCCTCGTGTGACCACATCATAAATATTATTTGCTGCAATTGTCAAACAACGCTCGTCACTCCAATCGCATTGTTTGCCTAAAAATAAACAAAAATAAATTGAGTAAAAAGTTTTTTTTTAATTAAACAGTTTTAAATTGTATTGTCATCAGAACTATAGATTCCTGCCAAATACCAGACCAATCCAACAACTGGAAGCAATTACTATATTTGACAAAAACAAACAGGTTAAGTTAAATAAAACCGTTTAAATATTAAGTACCTAGGTGAATTAAAATCTTAAGGAACTAATAGTACCTAATCAATAAATCGAAAACCTTTAAATATCCTTAACATTACTCTTTTACTGGTATAATATCAGCATTGAACCAAACTTGGAAAGAATCTCAGGCAAGGGCAAATAAATGTAAGCTGGGATACTATGAGCTGGCGTAAATATGCAAACAGACTCTTCAATTTAGTTGAAGTTTGCACAAAGTTAGGGGGAATCCGAGCGACTTGCCCAGGTGGGAAATATACCATGCTTCATAATAGCTAGCGCGAATAGAACATCAATGTAGGTATTCAATGGTTATTATCACAATTTCTTCTTACTCTGAACTGAGTTGAACTCGAACAAAGCCAATGTGAGCAGAAACCACCGCAACTGAACACGTCTCATTTTATCCTCGGAGATGAATTATTCACTGGAAGAAGCTAGGCTCAGCAATTTATACTATTGTACCTACATCTAATCTAGTTAAATAAAAATATTAGAATGTATAATAAGTTTTAACTATAGTTTATTGTGTTTAAGTAAGTATTTCCTACTTTTTTTTTATCCAGCAAAATTATTGTAATAAGTTGATACTGAGGTTTTTATTTTTACAAGCTTCATTTTAATTTGTTCTGCTGTTTGTTATTTTGTAAGTACCTACTGGCACAGAATACGCAATAGTATAAGTAGTACGGGCAGGCGACCGTGGCGTTAAGCAGACCGGTGGGGCGGGCGTCTTTTTAACCACGAAGTAATAACCGACCGCGTCTGCGAGGCACGTTGTTGATGCCCGCGACAGCCCTCACCGCGAAAACAAAGCGCCGCCAGTGCCCGTCGGGCACCCGCATCGCGGTCTTTTTGCGCTATCGTTCGCGGTGAAATTGACCAGCCCTGCCCGCGCCTCCGTCTGCTCGATTCATTAGAAAATTGTGTTCGGAGTAGAGCGCTGAGAAAGTGACTAGGATGCACTCACATACCTAGGGTATTATATACCTACCGTACATCAAGGCATATACTCCATTGCTTTTCCCCACCTAGGTACCTATACCACCTAAGTGGTATAAAGAAATAAAAACTGTGCCCTCTGCTAGTCTTTTTAGTAAGTACTACGGTCAGAGGGACCCGCGGAGTATCTGCGAGCAGGGGCGGCAGTCCCGACATTTATTGCAACGCCTTATCTACCGAATTCGGTAGCTAACTCGTATCGTTTCGTCGGTAGGCATCTTAACGATTTATCGGTAGGTAACTCCATATACCATCCCAAATGTACAGACTACTGTTTGACGCAAGAATCGTTACTGCAACTGATGTTTATCGCTATCTTAGCTCGCGATTTCGGTAGCAAAGTGTTAGTCGCACCGATAAATGTCGAGACTGTGGCCCCAGATCTATACAGGGCCACTTTCTCCTCCCGGCGCTAGAAGACCCTAGTAGACGGCGCGGCGTGCAGTTTTAGTCAGTAAGAGTCCGATATAACCTCCCCCGCCGCTGGGCGCGGGGGAGGTATCCATGAGGATTTCCGCACAAAAAAAATCCACTCTCTCCTCGGCCGTGATTAGCCGCAGTAAAGTACCGTCTCTAGGGTGCACCGCAGTGTGGCGATCCTTTATCAGGCAGTCTGATCAACTAAGCGCCTACGCCGTTTATCTTAGCTAACAGCCAGTTGTCATTTTAGCTGTGAGTTTCATTAAACTAGCAGCAAGCTATTCTGAGTTTGATTCTGTTAATGCAAGCCATGTCATACTTACTACTGATAGGTACTATAAGAACATGTTGTAACTTTAAAAACATGGTGAGGAATGGTTTAGAATCCCCAATTTTTGTTTTACAATTTTATTATTCTTTTGCTTTTTTTTGTATGTACCTACAGTAAAAACCAAACATAAATAACACAATTTCGAAGGGGATCAACCGTCAATCGGACAGACATACATACATACATACATACATCCAAGCTGGGAATAAAAAAAAACAGAAATAAGATATCGGTTTTTATAAAAGTACACCCATTGACCTAAGGGCCATTCGAGTTCCAATTGCACACCGGTTACTTTTGGTCTTTCATAAACAATTCTTCTATAGGATACTCTTTCAGATACTTGTTGATTGCCTCCATAAATAACTCCCAGAATTTCGTAAGAACAGGGTTGTGTATATCTTCTGTAAGGGCCTGTGAGTGACTGTTCAAGTACGCCGTAACAAAGTCAACTGTAAAGTAAAATATATGATTAAGCTTTTTTATTGACCATCCCAAATTTAATACCGCGGTAGCCGAGTGGTCTGGGTAATGGACTGCTGAGACGAGGTCTCGGGCTCGATCCCAGGTTCACCATGGCACACACCAATGACTTTTCGATGCTTTTCGAAGCTATGTGTGCATTTATCGCAGGTTTATAAGTGCCCGGTTAATGGCAATAGGCTCGCCACCTATTACATTGGGACACTACATAAACTGGTGAAATGTGGGTGCTAGCACCTCTGCCAACCCCTTCGGGGATATAGGCGTGAGTTTATGTTATGATGTTATGTTATCCCAAATTTTACCACCACCAACCCGCATTAGGCCGGCGGCGTATGTGGATTAAGGCCTAAACCCTCTCAGCTCTCTCGTTAGAGGAGAGGAGACCCGTGCCCAACAAAGAAGAAGAAAGAAAGAAAACTAACTTTATTCATGAACACAAAGCGTACACAGATTAACGTCAGCGTCAACAGTGAGACATAAATGAGTTGCTATGAAACTTTTTTGCATTCAATCATATAAACATTTATGGGGCGAGCATCGCGCCGCCTCGCCGACGACGACGGTCTGGGGTGTACGGTGACAAGTGGCTGTCCTGTCACCCCTCGTCAGCACAGGAGAACCAGCCCGCTCCCCACTGCTAGTCAGAGGGACGGACGCATGGAGACGGAGAGGCACTCCCGCCTCTTGGCCGGCATTTGCCGCAGGTAGCAGCGTCTCCCGTGGGAGGAGCGCTGATCGCCTCCGTTAGCCGGATGCACCACGTGTGGGTGTCGGCCCGCAATCTGGTCAGTAGGTACATTTCATGGAAAACTTGCCTTTGGTCTGTTCTCCTTTAATTAGCTTTGTATTTTCAAACTTGTACGTTCCTTGAAGTTCAGTTGCTACCTGGAAATCCTTCAGGACCAATCTCGCCTTCTGGTCCTTTTCAGAAATATATGTCTCGCTTTTTCCTTTGATCAATATGAGGTAACCCTCTGAAATAGATGAACATTTTTTGGCAAAATAATATCGACACCCACATGATATCCTTACTTATAAAATCTGTCATATTTTATGCTGAACCAAGTCTTATTCGGTACCGAATAAATTCTATTCCTATTCAATAGGACTTGGTTCAGCATATGACAGATTTTCAACCAGGGTCCTTGCGACCCATGTTTATCATCAGCTTATCAGTGCAGGCCAGGACTCTTGACCAATAGAGAATTAGCTGTGGCTAGAATTAGATTATTATTTGTTAATTTATGTCCATTTTATATAAATTTGAACAGCTATTTTATCTTCATTTATAAAATATCTAGACAAAGCTATTTAATTAAGTGTATTATAATAAACCTGAGTTATTAATTCTTACCTATTGTTTCCGTGGCTAGACCTATACCATTGAGTTCTACACCCTCGAGTGATCCTGTGGCTTCATAATAGGAATAGAAATTCAAGTGAGGACAGTATATATTATATTCATATTTGTCGCCAAAATACCTGCAAAGAAAAAAATATAATTTCACCCATTTCTTTATAACTATACCACTTTGGTGGCAGACAAGCACACGGCCCACCTGATGAAAAGCGGTCACCGTGGCCTATGGACGTCTGCATCACCAAGAGCTTGCTGAGAAGATGTTTAAGACTGTTTGTTACTCAATCACGCTCCAACGCTGATCGGATCGAAATTTGGTACAGGGATATATTATAGTCTGAAACAACATAATGGCCACTACCTAAGTACTACATATTTCATAAATCTCACATACAAACTTACCTTAGTAATTTAACCGCACAATTTCGCAAACCGGTCAGTGTAACATTTCTTATTTCATAATGAAAAGTCCCAAAATCTCCGTTCCCCTCCTCCAGATACAGCGGATCTATAGGACCGACTACACCTCGGACTCCATTAGCGACCGCCTTGTAAATATTACTACCTGCTCTAGTTAAACACTGCGTGTCAGTAAATTCGCATATCCCACCTGAAATTGAAATCATACATAAAGATGCCACGTCCACAAGGCCTCTTTTCCAGTACATACATAACATAAACTCACGCCTATATCCCCGAAGGGGTAGGCAGAGGTGCTAGCACCCACATTTCGCCAGTTCATGTTTAGGTCCCAATGTAATAGGTGGTGAGCCTATTGCCATTAACCGGGCACTTATAAACCTGCGATAAATACACACATAACTTTGAAAAGCATCGAAAAGGAAATCCTCTTGAATACACGGGAATTAATATCTACACGACGTGGGGCCCGCAGCAAACAATGCAAACATGGACGTCCGGCCCCCTAGAGAGGCCTCTGCTAGTCAGAGAGACATTGAGAGCCTTAGGCCTCTACAGGCTATTGCCGCTCTCGGCGAGTAAGAGGGATATGAGAGGTATGAGTTATGTGAGCCTTCTCCCATCAAGCCCAAGCCTTGGTAAGTTTAAATCCAAGTCTAACTTGAGTAGTACTTAGGTAATTAATTTTCTTACTTGTACTCTGAACGGAGCTGAACCCGGAAGAAGCTACGATGAGCACAAACAGAGTCTGCACACGGCACATTGTGTTCAAGATATAACTAACAACTAATTGAAGATTCAATATGTTGTAGCAATTTATACTTAATTTTTTAGCCTCCCTACTTTAACTTAAGGAACATCCATTAATTACGTCAAACTTTGCGGTAGGGAGCCCCTTCCTTTACAATGAAGTTTGAATGTCAAGAAAAGTATCATAATCCTATTAACAAGCAGATTTTAATTTGTTTATGATAACCTATTTTTTTGGCCTTACGATTCATACATTGTATTTCACAGGGTATTACAAAAGTTTTCTGATTATCTAATGTTAAATGGAAAAAATTATCTGTAGGCATCTACCCAACAAATATTATTCATTTCTACTTACTATACAAAAACCAAATCTGGAAAAAAGGTCTAGGAAAGCGGACCTTCGGGCCAGAAAGGGCAAAATTTTCCTTCTCCATTTCGCATCCGTGGTACGAATAATGCGACCGTTGGCACTCATGTTATCCCAATACGACGTCAAACCAGCCAACTTCCTTCTGTGGTCTGGTGGAAATGCCATGATTAGACATTTTTTACCAACTTAACCTGATGGTTGCCGCAAAATGGGGTCACACTGGCATGAGCATCGTATATAGTATCTGCTAGATCTCGAACATAATAAAATGCAGGAATGGCGCTCGTATGATTCAAAAATCATGAAACTCTTGTAACGTAGTATTTGTATGATCCTTTGGATATTTTAATTGCTTAAAAAACGCTATTAAAAGTAACGAAAAATAAGTAGCAAAAAATATAACAGCATGAGGTATGTTGAAAAAAGGAAAAATAAGTTTAATGACGACCACTGTGGCGGGGGTAGCGCTAAACCGTTCCATTGCTAAGGCAGAGATCGCGGGTTCGATTCCCGCTCAATGCTAGTTACCATAATTAGGTACCTATGTATTTACAAAAAAAATTAAGTATGTTTATAATAAGCCTATTTATAAGCAACAACACTACCTATTTAAGTTGAATGAATCGTTAAGTATGCATAGAGGACTAAAATAAGCTTATAGTATAAGTCAAATCATTTTCATATAGGGTAAAACCGTTAGAGATGGCCGTACGGGAGAGATGGCCAGTCGAAATATTTTCTAGTAATAATCGCTAGATGGTGTTATTTTGCGATTAGTTGGCCGGGCGCATTGCTCGGGAGCAATAGTTGATTGAAACTTCGCACAAAAAAGAAACTAAAAGTAAGTAAAATTGAATTTAGTATAAATAGTACTGCTAAAATTTTATACAAGCTTCATATTTTTACTTGATATGATATTTTTTCAATAAGTTACTTGTATTTTTATACGTTTTTTGTAGTTAGCATAAACATGTGTTCGTTCTAACCTCATAATGGCGGTCAAATAGTTTCTTTTTACTTTAATATTCGGTATGGCCATCTTTCCCATACAAAAAGGAGAGATGGCCGTATGCACTTTGGCTTAGATGACCATATTAGTTTGTGTTATTTTCTTTTATATTTAATTGTATTTTTTTGTTTCAGATGCCAAATAAGTATCAAAGAAAAGCTATTGCCTCTCCTGGCAACAGGAGTGAGGATTCGTTGAAAGCCACTATTAACAGCGTAAAAAATGGAGAATTTTCTGTATACAAACACACTTGAAAGACGTTACATAAATAAATATGATATGATAATTATAAAAAAGGGCCAATAGGGCCCACGTCAATGCTTGGGGAAGAAAACGAAAAAAAACTTCAATTGGCGAAAAAAGATTGGCTTCACTGCTTAATTTGTCAAATGTGGGTACACGAAAATTGTACAGAATTTGACGATATGTATTCAAAATGTGGACAGAAGAAAAAAAACTGTAATTAAACCTGAAAGAATTAGTGGAAAAGGAAAGGGAAAAGGAAAATCTAGCAATGGCCATCTATCCCGTACACTTAAGGCCAACTCCCCCCGATGTGCCGGGTGAGATGGCCAACTACGTTTTTTTTTAAATATTTTTTATAAGTCATTTTTAGTATAAAAACCTTTATGTCATGTTGATTATTCAAAGACTGATAACTGTTAATTATTTAAAAAATAAAGATTTGATTATACCATAATTATTTTTCATTTTATGACGCTTCAAAAAAACTATGGCCATCTCTAACGAACTTACCCTAGATACTAGCTTTCCGGGCGTGGCTTCGCCTGCATGGATGTCGGTTATCGCCACCAAACGTGTTTTTAAAGTGTTTTTATACGACTTTTATGGGAGTGACTGCCGTCTTCTTCTAAACCTGACCGGAAAACCTGCACCAGAGTCTCGTTCGTCAATAAGTTGGAGCGCCAGGCTGCTGGTGAGGCTGACTTTTTGTCTTCGTCAATGACGTAGGCGGTGCCGCGCATCGTCCCATTTCTGCGTGCTTTGCCACAAGTAACCTAAAACACTATGTACATTCTAAGCTAATCTATCCGTACCGGAATATGTTATTTTGGTACTTGATTCCACTCTCCATTCAATTTGTCTCTCTAATCCACTTTCAACTCCACTCTCTACTCTACACTCTGTTCTACTTCGCTTTCCACTCCTCTCTCCATTCTACCCTAATCTCCACTCTACTCTCCACACTCCATTTCACTCCTCACTCCACATTCCACTTCACTCGCTACTCCACATTCCACTCCACTCACCACTCGACTCTTCAGGCCTCTACTCTGCGATCAGTGGTTTAGACTTTGCGTTGATCCGTCAGTAATTCAGGACAAAGAATGTTAAATGTATTATTAATTAATGTAAGATTAGATCAGATTCTTCTACCGGTAGTTTTATTTTAAAATTGTGTGTGAACCATGACGATATATTTGAATATTAAATAAACTTTTTGCGAGCAATTATTTACAACATGAAAATTAATTAGGTAGGAAGGTTGTGTAAATCAAATGTTTAGGCAGTAGAATGAGAAACGCTAAGAATCTGAAGCTTTGACCTCGGAGCCTTTAGCACGGCATTGGGGTTGCCAGCTCAGCCAGCTGTACTCTTAAAAATCTAAAATACGTGATATACCTAGTTGAGCTATGGGCACTAAACAATTGCCGAAGAACACCTAGGTATGCTACCTCTTTTGGTAAATTATATGGCTTTCCAATTTTAAAACCTCTATCAGACATTAAAAACTTAAAAACCGAGTGTGTTTGAATTTTTCGATCTTATTAACCACTATGCACGTACTACGACTAGATATCACCACCGATTACCTAATATCAATATTCCCAAGAGTTTACGATAAATATTTTTAGAACGGCACTCTGTCAAACAGGTACACGAATATGTTTTTTGGCTCTCCACAATAATTTAATAAGATTTATGCAGATGCCTACTGTGTTTGGCCGTGTACTTATTCTTTGCACACACTTAATACAGGCACAAAAAAAAACAAAAATAAAATAATAGGTATATTGTTTATGAAAGTAAATACATTGGTTTCGTTTAGTTTGTTTGTTACGAAGGCCTCCAATTCTAGAACAGTTACTACTGGTCCTTTGCAAACAATTTTTCCAAAGGTTGTGCTTCCAGAAGCTTGTTGACTGCCTCCATAAACAATGCCCAGAATTTCTCGAGAGTCGGGGTCTGTATATATTTTTGCAGTGCCTGTGCGTCTTCGTTCAAGTACGATACTGCGACTTCAGCTGTAAAATAGGATACGTGCTTATTTAACTATCCATTTCATGAACATTTGGGGGTAGCTGGGTGCGGGCCAGAACGTCCACGCAGTGGACTCGGGCAACGGAGGCGAGCAGTGCCTCTTCCACCAGGGTGTTCTTATATACCTTATCACCCCCGATAGCCGATGGGGGTGGTATTGGTGCCATCTCGAACCCGGCGTTGGCCCGGGTCAGCCGAGTGCCAGGGAAATGAGACCCGAGATGGCGTGCTGTTTTAGTCGGTTCGACTCCGACATAACTACCCTCGTTGGCCGCGAAGGTGGAGTCCGTGGGGATGTGGGGTTTCCGCACAAAAAAGAGGGTGGTATCCATGGGGAATTCCGTACAATAAAAAAGATAATACTTCGGGGTAGATATCAAACCAAAGGGCGATTTCTGTTATGTTATAGCTCCAATGGAAACCATCTAAATCCATTGTCGATCAGTATTACTACTACAGTTTACCTGGGTGGTGAATTTATAAATCCATTCACCACCCAGCTTATTTTAAGCTTATAACTAAGCTTATATACCTAGTGATTAAGGAGCCTTTAGCACACAATATATACTTACATGTCTTTTTATCTCCTTTGATCAACTTTTTATTTTCAAATTTGTACTTCCCCTTAAGTTCAGTCTGAGTTTTGTACTCCTTAAGGACCAAGTGCGTTTTTTGGTCTTTTTCTGAAATATATTTCTCACTTCTTCCTTTGATTATTACGACGAAATCCTCTGAAATAGACAAACAATATTACCTACTTTGTAAAATGAACCGTCTCCAATGATCCTAGCGTATATTTTGGTTTAGACGTCCAAGATCTCTAAAAGCCTGCGATGGATTAAATTCGCATCTAGAATGTTGACTTCTTGCAATAGAAATCAGGTCCAGCCTGGTCCCTTGCCATAGGAATAGGAGATTGTCTTTTAGTGCTTTTTAGGCTACGTTTTCTCACCGCGCCCCTCCTAACAATTAAATATTGCGCAAGACATTTTTTGTGGTTGTTTTTGGCACATCTTGTCACCATAGGGTGACAAGATGCTGAAGAGCTGAAGAGACCTAGAGCTACCCCTCCTCACGACAGCGACTTTCATCTTTCTTCATCAAGTTCAATCTGTTCAATACGAAGTCAATCTTTCTTTTTGCTTAACTAAAATTGTATAATACAAGTGAATTTTTGTTCAACCTGCTGTTTCTGACGCTTGTCCTGCCCCATTGAGCTCTGTGCCTCCCAGTGGCCCTTTCACTTCATAGTAAAAATCAAATGTTAACGAAGGGCAATGCAAATAGTATTCATATGTCAATTTATTACCATCGACAGAGTATCTGAAAAAAAAATTGTGTTCTATTATCTTTATTAACAAAATTGTAATAAACTGCAATTTTTGTGTGGAAATACCCAGATACCCTCCTCTCTCACTGGACAGCGGGGGTGGTTATGTCGGACTCTAACCGACTAAAGCCGCACGCTGTCTTTGTCCGTTAAAAATTTAGATTTAATCGAAAATGCCTTCTCTTCAAAAAAGTAATAGCCACATAAAAAACATATATGTATATGTATTTGCCACTGAACTCTTACAAACGAAGAGTGGAATGCCCTGCCTCAGTCGGTGTTTCCGGAAAGCTATAACCTGAGAATCTTCAAGTCACGACTCACGAGTGAATAGATTCCTTCTAGGCAAGTGAAATTCATCGTAGATCATCGTGAACTACCACACCACAGTCGTGATGAGTTCTGTACATTGATTTGTATCTTTGGTAGATACAAATCAATGTACAGAACTGGAGATGGACCATTAGTGGTACAGGTTTTTCCTAACAGGTTTTTTCCATACTCTAAGATAAAAATACTTCGTTAATATTTAAATTATTTTTATTACGTTTGAAACCACTCTGCCTACAGAATGCTAGTTTTGAACCGAGGTTTTCTTTTAAAATTTATAAGACATGACATTATTTAGATGCTTCTGCCGGACAAAACTGTTCAAAGCAGCCAAATATTGCCAGTGTTGCGAAAATCAAAATGAGAAAATTTATACTTATCTAATCGTGTTTTTAAACTATTAGAAATCGATAGATAGGCCGTATAGATATAATTTGCTTACATACATAATTATGCTTACGCCTATTTGCCTCCAGGGTAGGCAGAGATAACAGCCCGCCATTTTTACTTTTAAATATAATATATTGCTTAAACAACAATGTTTTACAATATCAGCTAGGTACCTAATGGCTAAAGGTGAAGTCCGGAATGAGGATCACCATTACAGATACCAATAATGCTACCATGAGGACATGTAGTTTGATTGCCTCTTCACGTGCTTCATCCCAGGATCATAGGAAGAAGGCAACACGTGTGGTAGGTAATAATCCAAATCTTGTGCGACAAAGAAAAGAGTACTTACTTAAGCAAATCAACCACACAATTGCGCATTCCTGTCAGCGTAATATTTCTCAGTTCGTAATGGAAGGCTCTGTCGTCTCCACTCGCCTGATCTATATACAACGGATCAATGGAATTCACTAATCCTGGGACTCCAGTAACGACCGCCTCGTAAATACTATTCCCTGCCTTTGTTAAACACTTCGAATCATTAAAATCACATATCTGGCCTAAAATAAAAATAAGAACAAATTATAATTCTTAAAAAAAAACTGACTTCATTTTACCAAATTGGGATCACACTGGAAAGGGAAAGTTTTCAAATAAAAATGAATAGATCCAATCGAAAGGTAACGGATTAAGAAACTCCTCCTTAAGTCAGATGGTAGTCGCTTCACGGAAAATATTGAGGTTCAGCCAAATCCGTAGTTAAGACTGGTAAAGCGGACCCCAGACTCCGAAGTGAAAGCTTTGGATACGACTGCGATAAACGCTAGGTTGATGAAGAAGAAGAAGAATAAATATAAAATGAAAAATGTACAGAAGTGTACATAAATACCTAATTTTAGATTAAAATGTATTTATTGATTTAGTTCAATGTACTTAATGATAGTTTATTTAAGTAGGTAATGTATTTAACATTCAGTTACTCCTGAGAGCGACAGGGGAGACTGCTTTGCCCCCAAAGGGCCCTATACAACACATCCAAATTAGAAGGCAAGTCTAAGTTAAAGTTACCGCTCCCCATCAGGTGCGCCGTGTGCTTGGCTGCCACCCAGGTGGTATAAAAAAGTATGTTGAATAGAAATTAATAATCTTACTCGTACCCTGAACAGAGCTGAACTCGTATAAAGACAAGATGAGCACAAACAGAGCCTGCACACGATACATCATGATTTGGGATCTAATAACAACTATTTGAAGATCCAAGTGTGTTCAACCAATTTATACGTTTAAATCAACCAAACTTCTACTTAGGTAAAATTCATTCATTATATCGGTCAAACTTTACTGTACTATAGGTACTTGCGCCCGCGACTTCGTTCGCGTTGATTTAGATTTCTAAGGTTTACATTTTTTTAATTACTTATTTCTATTCAAAGTAGCATATTTTTATGCCTTATAATATTACCGCATACCGCTGCGAGATCCAGCGAAAGATCTGTGAAAATCGATCCAGTCGTTTCAGACATTTCCTACCTACCTACCTCATTCAAATAGACAGAAAGACAAACATACAGATAAAAAAATTAAAAATAGCTTTTATACTTATGTATTACATATCTACTCGTATGTCATTTGTTTAAAGGTTTTTTTTTCATTTAATATAGGTACTTAACTAAAAGATTTTGAGTGATTTTAAAGGTTTGATAGTTTTTTTTCGTGTAGAAATCCCCACGGATAAGTACCACCTGTCGCCAGGTTATGTCGGAATCAAACCGACTAAAACCGCACGCCGCCGCCGGCCGGCTCGGTTAGGTCTGTACTATAAGGTGATCCGAAAGACATTTTCTTCGCACCGCGGCTGACCCGGCCCCCATTTCATCTCCGGCTTCGAGGTGAAGGCTTAGTGAATCAACTACCCACAAAAACATTGAAAATTGTATGATTGTACAAACATACAAGCAATATTAATTTTCCTACATACCTAGAGTTTTTTTATTCGATTGTTGTGTTAATTTACTATCTTGTTTTTAATATTTAAACATAGGTAATAAAGTATTAAAAACTTTGGTTATGAGCCATGACGGTAGATTTAAATTCTAAATAACTTTTTTGTAAAGAATTATTTACGTCACGTACCTACCTGCCTAAGTTAATTAGGCAAACGGTTAGCTAACGATGTGGGATTACATTAGATAGATTTAAATATAATAATTAAATTGCTGAGAATCTCAGCTTAGAACTCTTATCTATCTATACCACGGATCTATAGATAATAATACTTATACATTGTAAAGTAGCTGTGTTATACCTACATTGATGATATTAAAAAAAATTGGGGTAAGTAAGTATGATTTAATAACTATTTACCGCGTAAAAAATAACACGTCTTTTAAGAAAATAAAATCGACCACGGCGGTCTTAATTATCAAATAAAAAAACAAATTTCGGATATACAGTCATTTTGGGTAACTTTGAACATTTTTAACGGATTATTAATGTTTACTCTCTGATTATATTTATTACATCTTTATTTTATAGAATAAATAGTGTTCTTTTGAATTGGTTTATGTTTCTAAACCCACAAATTTATGGAAAAAACACAGACTGCCCAAAATTTGCCCCAAAACTCACATTCAAAGTTAGCACGAGTTTTGGGTAACTTTGAATATATATTTTTTTGGATTTTAAAACCTTTATTATTCAAACATTTTAAGATTTGGATAAAATTGAATGATGTATTCTTGTAAAAAATAGTCCAAGCTATGAAAATCATGACTAACTTGACGTACCTACCTGCGAAAAATAGCGAGGTCTTGCCATATGAAACAAGGCGGACCAATTTGGTGGAAAAAAAAACATTGTTATTTTTATATTTTCTAATAAAGTAAGATAAGTAGGAACATAGTGCACAACATAATAAATTATATGTTTATTTGGTTATCAGATGAGATCAAAATCGTAATGACTGCTAATAATTTTTCTGGACATTTTATTTTTTTAAAGAAAACTAATCACCCCTTTCCATGAACAAAATGTCATCGTCAATACGAATTTTTCCACCTTTTAGGGCCAAATGACAAAAAACAGAACGTCATGTCTGTCTGTCTGTCTGTCCGTCCGTCCGGCCATCCGTCCGTCCGTCTGTCCGTCCGTATGTTACACACCCACTTTTCTCCAAAACTATAAGGCCTATGCGGTTGAAACTTGGTAAGTAGACGTATTCTGTGAACCATATTAAGAATTTCACACAAAAATAGAAAAAAGCAATCAATTTTAGGGCTCCTCATACTTAGAACTGAAACTTTTTATAAGACACGAATAACTTTGAACCATTCAATGTTACCCAAATCACTTCGATTTTGATCGTCGTTACAACTTTATCAGTTTTAGACAATTTATGTAACACCATGTACGGACAGCGATTTAAAAATAATAATTTTTTCAGAAGATTTTAAAGATAAACACCAAACATAGGTACCTGTTTACAGCAAGTTTTGTACAAATAATTCCGATACTAAATTCAACTAACAAACACTGCTAAAAACTTCACTCGAAAAAGGCGGTTAAATTACAAAATTATGACTTTGAAAGCTTAATGTTTTACGTTACGTTTGTTAAAAAACATTATGGCGATCCTTTTAGGCAGTTATAATATTGAAACAATAAAACATTTGCATCAAATAAATTTTTGAATCTTTTTCACAACTTTATTCAAAGTTACACTGCGATTCAATGTTACCCAAAATGACCGTACCTATTATGTCACGGTATAGAAGGAAAGAGGCGATTTACGAACGATTATTAACGACTAGCTGTTGCCCGCGGCTACGCCCGCGTGGACGTCGATTTTCGCGTTTTTTACTTTATCTTCTTTTATTTATGTTCTAATCAGCCGATTGTGATCAAATATGCGTAAGATTTTGAGTCTAACCAAGAACTTTATAATAAAAAATCCGGTATTTTAACCGGTAAAATAGTGGTGTGAAGCCGCGGGCGGAAGTTAATTAGTTATTACACATTCCACGCGGATCGTTTTTTTTTTGGTTCTTGCAGTAGGTCTGTCTGTATACCATACCTACCCAAGACGGCGAGCGGTTTTAGTCAGTTCAAGTCCGAGATCCGGGCTGTAGTAACGCACCCGTTGTTTATTTTCTGCCATGAATAAAATTAACATCGTGATTGACTTACATTTTCTCGTCGTATCGTATGAATTGATTGAATTCCCTAGATTTAGATAGTAGTTGGTTATTAAATAAGAACTGTCTGACTATACCTACTATACTATACCTATAGAATTGAGGAATTAGTAATAATTGCATGTTATTTTGTATGCCTATCGGCGGAACATGGTATGTGGGTACCATAAGCACCCTGCAAAAATCTATAGCAACCTGTGTTCACGAAATAAATTAATTGAATTGAATAAATTTTATTAGGTACCTACCTACTTACTTATACATTGAAATGTTTCCATTACAGCTAATGCAAACACAACCCAAAGAAACTTAATTAGGCTCATTTTTAGACAATTGAATGTGTTGTGTATAGTATACTATACATAGTTTAGGTAATTATACCATTTTTTACATTGATGATAATTTTAATTTTTATGCTTAGTAGGTACGTACCTACCTAATAGAGATACATTACATGATTTTAAATAATATATAAATTAATAACGAATTCTTTTTCGTTATTAGGTAGGTAATTTTAATTAGGTATGTAATTAAAAATTAATTTTTATTATGTAGGCTTATAGATGTTTGTTAAATCGGTTTCATCTACAGCAGAAAAACGGTGATTTTATTGCGTAACAACAACTCGCAGCGAAATAGCCGTTCGTGTAAGGGTAGGTACTTGTGGGTGCGTGGGCCGGAACCTCCGCGCGGTGCACCCGTGTAACACAGGCTGCAGCATCTCCCACTTGCAAGTGAGTGAGACGCTGCCGCCGGGTGAGGCGGGAGTGGAGTATAGGGTTGCTCGAAGGCTCTCCGCGTGTCGCCTCTCTTACTCTGACGAGCGGACATAGTAGAGAGCAGGTAAGGGGCGGGCTGGTTCTCCGAGCGCTGGGCCAATCGCCTATTTTCAGGGGCACAACGGGGATACCATGGTTCCCAAATCCAAGGTGACAATTTCGAAGCCGGAGATTGGCCCTATAAGTCAGTCGAGGTGAGTCTTTTTCAAATAGGCAGACAAACAGACAAAAAATTAAAAACTGCTGTTTTGCTGTAGTATCGTGTAGGTAGGTATACATATACCTAAATAAAATTTTGTTATTTTAATATTACAAACAGTCACAATTTTATTTATTTGTGTAGGTGATTATTTGTATAGATAAGATGAAATCAGAAGACTGCACTTGGAAGTCTAATTTACATGTAATTTTATACAACGTACCACCAAAAAATATAAAACAACACCAAAAACATTCATTGTGTTCAGCGACTTGTATAGCGGGGCGGTAGAGCGTTAAAAATACAACGATGGAGGTCGAGGTTTTGAGGCCTAGGTACTCAGTGTAAATACCACGGTAGAATGACTTATCCTTTCAATATGCTTGGTTAGTGGTTAGCACCTAGCCATAAGCTCCTTACGGATTGGCTTTTAAGGGAGTGACTGTCATTGTCATCTTACACACCAACCCCGAGAGGAAGTTAAGCTAAACCTGCGGCTAAGCTTTAGTTTGTTTGCCTTCGATTTAAGGGCTGGGAGCGGACGCCCCCCCCCCCTTTTTTATATACCTATAATTATGTTGATAAAAATATCAATGGGAAAAAAATAATTATGGTCATTTGGGGTTGCTTGGACCAAAAATACTCATTTTATTTACTCTGTGGAATCATCTACGCATCGCATATGGTCTGTGGCGAAATTGACATTTCACATTTGTGGTTTGTGGTTTGACATTGCCATTTTGTTTGAGAGTGAAACGGAGTGAAACGTTTGAGTTTGGCTCATTTTGTTTGAATTATACTCTTGATTTGGATGGTGTATTAAGTTTTTGTGGAAAAGCTGCTCAATCATGTCCGTAATAGCAATCGAAAATATTGCCCCCATGGTGAGTTAACTCAACTTACACGTTCGTAAAATATGTTTACCGGCTGAATCTTGTAAAATTAAGTTGTCTATTTTTTATTCTATATTCTTGTACCTACTCAGACTACAAGAATAATTCTTGTATTCCTTAACGACGAAACATATCAGCTTGGGTTATGGCCACTCCTCTGCCTTTGCAACGATGCCTAAACCGCACAATGAAAGAAATAGCTGTTTTGAAAACTGCAAGTGAAGTGTATACAGAGTGAATGGTGGGCACCATTACCTAAAGATAGGTACCAGTAATTACCCTGGTCCTTAGTTCGACAGCCTTGATAGATACTCTGTCACTCTCCAATTGAAGTTTTCCAACAGTGAATTGCCAAAGAACCTTAGGGAATGTATTACGAAAGGTGTCTTCATAGTGTGGTGAAGAATTATGCCGAACTTAGCTCCTCGGTGGAAATGCTTGTGTTAAATGAATGTGACACATTTTGGCCCAGTTGGCCAATGTTGGACTCGGACCATCTAAAACCGCACGCAGGGTTTTCAGACACCAGGGTGTAAGGGCCTTGCACCCAGGCTGACTTGGACATCTCCTCCTTCTCTTTACCTTACTTGTTTTCCTGGATCGGAGAGGACAGCAAGTGTCAACTAGTGCTGTAGTTATCACTAATAGAGACTTTAAATATTTACAGGCTTCTCTTAAATCTATTGTGAAGGACCTTAGGAAACCTATACATGGGAATTTTGAAGCACTGAATTTTGCAAAAACCACAAAAAATCAGATGAAAACATGCTATATCCGACTCTCGGAAAAGGTGGACCCAGTACATGCAGTACAAAATATAAACAATTTAAATTATAAATCCAGGGGAAAGTACTACGCATATATACCTGATGAAGTACCAGATGTAAGTATAATCATTAACTAATAACATCTTTCCTTTAACTGAACTGTGAAACTTATATTCCAACCTTAAATCTATTTTATGAGCCCCAAATAAGGTCACCCATTTCAGCAATTTTATTCTGCTTTGATTTATAAGTTTTTTTTAAAACTCCAGCTATTGTAATTTACACACTACTCAACTTACACAACTTTCAAATAGGGAACAAATTTTTCCAATAGATTCTGTGCTTCAGCAGATTGTTTTTCTGGAGTTTTATATAGGTTAAGCTATAAAAATATTCAGCTTGTCAGCTTGGTGGCATTGATAATTATCTGTTTGGTATAATTAGTTGGAGCCCTGAAAAGTCCGATTTATCTACAACCATCTACAGTAACTTCAATATCACGTACCAGATGGCAGTCACTTCACAGAAATTGACGAAGTTTAGCAGCTTCGGAGTTAGACTGAAAACCTTAACACAAAGAGTTTCTAAGGATGATAGCGTTTTATAAAATTCTTGGCTTAGAATATTCATTATACTTTAATTAAAAAATAAATTCCTATCAAAATAGTAATTTTGTTCTAGATACCATTTGGAAAACTGACAGCAAGAAGGCTTCAACGATGTGCTCCTGCATTGCGTAAAAAGTTGCGAATCGCTGAAAAAAATGCAAATGGCCAGGTAATATAATCCATATAATGATCAATGCAAATTAGTATCATAGGTATTTTATTTCTGTCACATAAGAGAATGATTTATCTCACACAAACCTAATCTAAGTACCTACTTAGTATTATACTATAAAAAATATACGCGAAATGCTGGCAGATCAATTTTTGCTACTTTCTGACCTGAAAATTTAAAATTTGATGTTGTTACATAGAAGAAAATCTAAAAGAATAGGTATAGACAGAGTTCACATACAAATAAAATTAAAGAGAACTAGCTTCCGCCCGCGGCTTCGCCCGCGTGGAATTCGGTATCGCCACAAAGTCTATTTTAATGAAACGACTCTCCACTCGACTTTCCACTTCGCTGTTCACTCCACTCTCCACTCCACACTTCTGTTTGTTCGTGATGGAGGCAAAAACTGCCGAACAAATTTTGAAGCCGTCTTTTCATTAGAAAGGCCTTGATTTTACATAAAATCTGCCTTAGGTTTGATTGCATTTGGTTAAGTAGAACTGGAGATATCACCAAAAAACGATTACCAAACAATCGACTCCCACGGACAGAGTCGCGTGTATTAGCTTGCATAAAAAGTAGCCTATATATTACTCCAGACTATAATCTATCTCTGTA
Organism: Lithosia quadra; assembly: GCA_963576445.1. Classification (NCBI taxonomy): domain Eukaryota; kingdom Metazoa; phylum Arthropoda; class Insecta; order Lepidoptera; family Erebidae; genus Lithosia; species Lithosia quadra. The sequence continues at coordinate 4,030,898 of OY754900.1, read as the reverse complement.
CCAAATTTCAGCCAGATCCATTCGGCTGTTTTTACGTGAAATAGTAACAAACATAATATCTGGACATCCCGACCGATCGACTTCGCAAGCGAAGCCGCGAGTATTAGCTTGTATAAATAGTAGCCCATATGTTATTTCAGACCATAATCTATCTCTGTACCAAATTTCAACCCGATCTATTCAGCCGTTTTTGCGTGAAAGAGTAACAAACATGCATCCAGATATCCCGACTGATCGACTCCATGGGCGGAGTCGCGGGTATTAGCTTGTATAAAAAGTAGCCTATATGTTATTCCACATTTTAATCTATCTTGTTACCAAATTTCAACCCGATCTTTTCAGCCGTTTTTGCGTGAAAGAGTAACAAACATACATCTAGACATCCCGACTGATCGACTCCGTGGGTCGACTAATCGACTCCGTGAGCGGAGTCACGGGTATTAGCTTGTATAAAAAGTAGCCTATATGTTATTCCAGACTATAATCTATCTCTGTACCAAATTTTAGCCAGATCCATTCAGCCGTTTTTGTGTGGCAGAGTAACAAACATACATCCATACATCCATACATACATTCTCACAAACTTTCGCGTTTATAATATTAGTAGGAAGTAGGATACATTTAATGATATCATTGTGTATTGTTACAGATTATAAAAGTTACAGCCAGTGAGGTAGTGATTGAGTTGCAAGCTAAGTACCCGGGCATTTACGAACTGAGCAAGAAACATGGCCACAAACTGTTGAAGGAAATAATGAAGGTAAACATAATGAATGAATGAATAATGTATTAGAAAATAAAAAACGAGTAAAATACATTTTTTTTATCAAATATTTTTTAAACCATTTGTCATATGAATATTTCACTGTAGCAGTTCATTATATTGATACCATTATAAAATTGTAGAGTAGAGGTGTCTGTACATTGAAGAAATTTAAAAAAATATTATATTATATGAATTATTCTCAAAGATATTTTTTGGAATCATTGTCTGCTTTTCTGTTTGCTCGAGATGGACTCAAAACCTTCTGAACCGATTTTAATGCAGATGAGGCATTATTAAATTAACTTGTCTTTTACCAGATATGCTACGAACGCGCAAAAGCAATAATAGTCGGTAATCCAGATCTCGAAGAGTCGTCGTTCCAGTCGACGCGAGCGTACCGCCGGGCGCACCCACACTCTGGGGACTTCGCCCTCGTGCTCTCCACGCTGCACGCCATCGAGGAGGCAGCCGGCCTGCCCAAGACGGAGCTGAAGGAGACTGACATCAACACTGCACCTCCCCTAACACACAGTACGCCAACCATCTTACATCTGAAACTTTAAAGCTAATTTGCAACATTATAGCTGTCTGTATATTGGAGATTTCAAAAAAGCTTGGATATTGTTTATGAACGATTCTGAACATAACATAAACTCACGCCTATATCCCCGAAGGGGTAGGCAGAGGTGCTACCACCCACATTACGCCAGTTTATGTTTAGGTCCCAATGTAATAGGTGGCGAGCCTATTGCCATTAACCGGGCACTTATAAACCTGCGATAAATACACACATAACTTCGAAAAGCATCGAAAAGTCATTGGTGTGTGCCATGGTGAACCTGGATTCTGAACATAAAAATACATTTTGGAAATTCTTGTCTCTTTGTCTATTTATCTGTTACTACGAATAGATTTTGATTCGGTTTTTTTTATTAAAAAGGTCTTGGTCACACTTAAAATCTGCCATATATGTTTGACTGCAAATTTGACCAAAAAATGATTACCGAACTCTGCATGGGTGAAGTCGCTGGCATCAGCTAGTTCTAAAACCAAATAGTCCTAAGTTACTATTATGACATATAAGCTGTCCACAATTTAATGCAAGTGAAACAAAACAAATTAATAAATATTTTATTTTCCAGTTTTCGATCTATCTAAGGAGAACGTGAAAGCGCTCTGTGACAAGTATGCAAACAAGATTCGGGAACAGGTATGTTATATATTATAATATTAGTTGCAGATACAACTTTTTTTTTATTCTATGTAAGTGGCAGACTAGCACACGGATCACCTGATGGGAAGCGGTCACCGTAGCCTATGGACGTGTGCAATACTAAGGGTGTTACATACACGCTGCCTACCCTGAAGGGACCCTTCCTAGCTCTCCCAGGGGGGAGGGCTAGGAAGGGGTGGGGGGAGGGGTACAGTGAGCTCTGGCTACCCTACTTACCGGCAATAACTGCAAAATATAGAGTCATTTTATCGAAATGTGCTGTTTCTTTGGAAGAAAAATCTCGCCCACTACAGACATCAGCGCCTTCACTTAGGATATCTGATTGCATAGTTAATTTGAATCATTTCAGATGTCAGAACACATAAGTAAGTTGAACACGGAAGAGACTCAGTTGGACACGCAGGAGGAGCTCGCGAGGAAGGATGTCCGGACGGAACTGAAGAAACTGGAACCTTACTTACCTATTGTGAGTAATCATCATCATCGTACCTCTTTGGCTCTGTGGCGTAGCCGTAGTGTATTCGACTGTTACGTCATGGGGCGTGGGTTCGATTCCCGCTCAGTGCAAATGTTTGTATGCATAAATATGTCTATTTGCATTGTTTTGGGTATTTCTATATATACTTATAATTGTAATATTGAAATTCTTGTTGACTATTCTGACTTACTGTACTTTTAGAAAAGTATTAGGGTACCGTCAGTTCCGTGAAAAAAGAAACCCGGCTCTAAATCACGGAAATGAAGTGATATTTTTGACATATTTAAAGTCATTTAACGTTTATAAATTAAAACCTTCACAATGTTAAAAATACCGCATCAAAATCGGTTTAACCAAACGCGAGATAATCGCGGCCAAACACAAAAATACAGGTCAAACAGTGAACCTCCTTTAATCGCAGTCGGCTAAAAATCAACAATGATTAAATGTAAAATTCTCTTGCAGATCGTCAGTCAGGTTATAGGCAAACACTTTTTGCCAGCAGAAGTGAAAGACTATAAAATGAGGGTGAGTTCTTATATTAGTAACGAACAATTCTACCAACACCTATGGTGAACCTCTCCCCTCCCCTCCCCTCCCAACCTTTCTAGTAAGTTTGTGCATAACCGGACAAATCAAATGAGCCCAAACATGACGGATTTATTTATTTTATTTCAATTGATTTGCACATATAAATAACATAACTTACAAAATATTTTTTTATCTTCATGACTGCATCTTTATCATGTTTATCGCAGGTTTATAAGTGACGGTTAATGGCAATAGACTCGCCACCTATTACATTGGGACCTAAACATAAACTGGCGAAATGTGGGTGCTAGCACCTCTGCCTACCCCTTCGGGGATATAGGCGTGAGTTTGTGTAATGTTATGTGACGTGGTGCAGGTGTACGGCGAGCCGACGCTCCCGCACAAGGACGCGCTGCTGCCGTTCCTGAAGCGCCAGCGCATGCGTGGGCCGGCGGCGCGCTCCAGCCGCACGCACAACGTCATGCTGTTCGCCATCCCGCCCGAGGCCTACTCGCACCTCATCGCACAGAACGGCACCGTGCTCAGTAAGTCTTTTTTATCTTTTTTTTTTTCATGATAGGCTTACGTTTGACCTCAATCTCACTTGATGGTAAGTGACGATGTGGTCTACGATGAATCACGCTTGCCTAGAAGGAACCTTATTACCTTATATAAGGAAATTTTATTCCGCGCACGCTTAGGCTGTGGAATGATCTCCCTGCCGTGGTTTTCCCTAGCGACTACAATATGAGGTTCTTCAAGAAGGGCATTAGATGGTTTTTGCGGGGTCGGCAGCGTGAGTGTGATGCCCCTGGTGCTGCACGCGTGCCTAGGCCACGGTGACCGCTTCCCATCAGGTGGGCCGTGTGCTTGTCTGCCACCTAAGTGGTATAAAAAAAAACCTATTCACTCGTGACTTGAAAACTCCCAGGTTATAGCTTTCCGGAAACACTGACTCAGGCAAGGAATTCAACTCCTTAGCTGTACGCACGATGAACGTGTCAGCAAAGCGTTTTGTGCGTATGTGTGATGTGGTGGTGTTATAATAGGGATGACGACTAGGGTGCGGGCGGTACACCCAGGAAACGGAGAACGGCAGCGCCTCCCATTCGTCAAGAGACGCTGCTGCTGCGGGAGATACTGGCGGAGGCGGGACTGGCCCTCTAAAGGGCTGCTCCGAGACTCTCGACCATCTGAGGGGATTTCTGCACCATAAAAAAGGGTGAAAAAAAAGAAAACTGTCTTTATTTATGAATACAACGCACAGTTTTACTACAGTGTCTTCTTCTTCTTCAACCTAGCGTTAATCCCAGTCGCATCCAAAGCTTTCATCTCGGAGTCTGGGGTCCACTTTACTAGTCTTAACTGCGGATTTGGCTGGACCTCGATATTTTCCTGAGGTTACTACAGTGTAATACAATACTATAGTACAGTAGTACCACGTTTATAGAAACGCTGATGTACCTGCGCAGAAGTCCGGATATTTGAAACGCGCGAAAAAAGGCACTACTCTCTGGATTTTCAATCTTAAGTTAACGCAATAAAGTCGATTTTTGAAAAGTGTTGGCAATCGTAATTTATTGGCGTTAGGTTGCTCTCTTCTGCGCAGGCGAATTTTGTCGATGCGACTTATAAATGTTGTTCACCTGTAGATACACTACACAGTTCCAAGTAGCTCTGTTAGCATAGTATCCCCCCCTAGAGATCCCTCTCTGGCAGGTTCAAGCCCAACCTCAATGTCGACTTTTCAATGTATGACAAGTATTGTATATGTACACAGATGGCTGCAAGTTAATCATCGCTTCGTCCGACGTGATCATGTTCAAATCGGCCCGCTCCCTCATGGAAGGTGGCGAGGGAGATGGTGAGAACGCAGACGAAGACGGTGAGGGTGATGATGGTGGTGATGTTGATGATGATGGTGATGAGCAGCCTATGGACACGCAAGAGGGCGACCATGAGGATGAGCAAGAGGATTGGGGTGCCGAAGAGCTGTAGTAGAAGTATATTTAAGACCTTCGCTCTGAATTTTTTTTATTAATGTCACGTCAATATAACTTTACCTCGCCTGATGGTAAGCTAAAGTTAGTCTCAGGAAGGGGTCTCCATTACAGTTAGTCTGAGGCACGGGTTCACCCTATTAACTCTCGAAAAAATGTATGAAACATTCGCCTAAAATGCATAATTTGTGGGCATGTACGGTATCGACAAAAATCATGAGGTACTATTTCATTAACTTTTGAAATTTTGTCTCAATCTTTTGACGCTTTGTAGCAGTAGCATCATCTATTTTTGAAACCTGGTTATGATCATCAACTTTTAACAATGACTGTACCATGTAGAATGTAGATACTTCGGATTTCATCCGGTAGGTTCTAGGTAAACTCAGTATCACGAGCAGGCTGTCTTCAGGGCCGATTACGGGATAAATGCGTCATTGTAACGATAATCCAAATGTATAAACGATATCAATCGTGACAGAATTAATGCGAAGTATTTTAACTTCGCATTAATTCTTCCAACCCATACTGTTATGGAAACTGTTCAAAATAATGTCGTTCCAAAACGACTTATGAAATCAGTGTGTGTTTCTTGGGCCCGGAAGGTGTTGGAAGGGCCCTGCACACCTTAACTCTACGATTGCGGTCTATCTCATCAATTTTTTCCTTTCTGACCCATAGAACACCAAAGTGGTTCACCTAGGTGTTCCATGGTTAACTTTCTGTACCCTTGGTTCACCCTTATAAGTGAACCATGGGTATTTATATAAAATAAGTACCTGTAGTTCACCTGATTGGTGAACTAAGAATGATTATATAAAATAATGTACCCATGGTTCACCTAACTGGGAAGTGCGTGGACAACCTTTTGGTGTTCTATTGGTCAGAAAGGTGCGAAAGGACTGGTGTTCACGTCAACGTAAATCTGGGTCCAATAAAATCTCTGGAAATAATGTTAAGTATCTACTTTCTAAAACAAGAAAGAAAAAAAAAAGAAACGCTTTATTAACATATCAATTTAATTAATTAATTACGTAGCTTTTCTAATGCAGTTTCTATGGTAATTTCCTTATTAACTAATTGCATTTGTATATTCAATATATAGTTATCGTTTTCGATTAATATTTTTCTTTTCTTACATGGCATTTTATCAGCATGTAGGTACATGAAAGAAAAAAAAAGAAACGCTTTATTAACATATCAATTTAATTAATTAATTACGTAGCTTTTCTAATGCAGTTTCTATGGTAATTTCCTTATTAACTAATTGCATTTGTATATTCAATAGGTATATAGTTATCGTTTTCGATTAATATTTTTCTATTCTTACATGGCATTTTATCAGCATGTACGACTGAAACTGTTTTTTCTAAAAAAATTAATAATCTTAGTAAAGTCACCGTATTTTTGTTTAATGCACGGTTTAATTTAGCATTGAATCCCTCGGTAACATTCATTACATTAGAAGTACAGGGTACACATTTAGGTAGGTGAACCAGAGGCCCAGTTATGAATCGTAGAACACCTAGGTGAACCAAGGGTACATCAAGTTAACCGTGGAACACCTAGGTGAACCAAAGGTACAGAAAGTTAACCGTGGAACACCTAAGTGAACCAAGGGTACAGAAAGTTAACCGTGGAACACCTAGGTGAACCACTTTGGTGTTCCATGGGTCAGAAAGGAATTTTTTTACAGTTTGTAGCTCAAAAATATTAATAAGAAAATGTGGGTAGTCCTAAGCTTCAAAGAAGTTTCCGGTTCTGACGCACTTCGTCTATGGCTAGAGCGAATGAGTGAATGACTCGTTGTTAGGGTATATTTTTTAAGATTGAATATCTTATGTTAACTTTATCTGTTTAATTTATTGATTTGAGATTTGAGCAGGCAGTGTTGTATTCTTGAATATATAAATAAAGTTTAAACCATATTTACTGTAAATATTTTATTTCTAACACCATGTTAACACAACCTCATCCGTTAATGAGCAAGTATACCGGCTCGTAGGCAAGATTGACTTGGACCCTGAAGGTCTTAATGGGCGGCCCCCATACCTATTTTCTAATAATATTTCAGTATATGAAAAGAAAATAAAATATTTAGGATCGAATAAAAAAACGAACATTAATATAAATAAATGTTTTAATTCAGATCTTTTATAAACAATATATCAGAACAAATATAATGCGATTATTAAAATGCATTGTCAATGCAACAAAGTGCAATCGTTTATATGAAATATAAATATTAGATTTTCATGAAAAAAGCTTTTTATGCTAATCGCACAGAACTAAACACTGACGTCTTGACCATAGACAAAACGCTCTAGCACATTGGAATGGATAATCGGTGGATTAAAAAAATAATAATACTATTTCATGGAACTAATAATAAAATTGTTACAATTACAAAAATATTTTAGTTATTTTAGTCAATTACAGAAAATACCCGTATTGGTACAGTTAAGTCATAAAAATTTGTGACTTAGTTTTACATTTATTTTAAATTTATTTAGGCAAGTATAAATAGTTATATTATAAGTGACGGCAACATTTAAGATTATTCGACAATGTACATCAATGTTTGCGTATATATAGGCCTCGTTTACGTTATAAGGCAAATAGGCGATGACGTTTATGAGTAGACTGTGCGATTCAGCCATTCTTCGAGGGAGAACGTGGCGTAGTCTCCGCCAGACGATCTCCTGTTGAACGTATCTGTAAAACGAAGTTGGCATTAGAGGTTATGTTAAAATTGGCGCGAAAGTTAAACAGTTAGTAAGCGTTTAGTGCAGGGGGACATTTTACATTGTATTCGTAATTGGAATTTTATAAGCTTGTAATAATTTAAAAAGTTTATCATACATGTAATATGTCCGAAATATGTAGAGGAAGTTATTGTCTGCGTATAGTTTAGTTTTTAAATAATATAACAATAATTAATTTTACTTATAAAATCGATTTAAAAAAAAATTAAGTAGGTACTATCGCAAAAAATATGATTAAAATGGCTGTGAAGGATATGGATAATATTTTAAAGTATTTAGAAAAAAAATTAAGTTTTTTTTGTTGATAAAAGATATTTTTAGTCCTATCCTACACAGCCTATGGGTGTAGGTGACATAGCGCACATAATATGCCCAACATCACTATAACTTGCATACTGTGTTAAACATTCTGTTTACAACATGATAAATAATATTTATCAAACTACGTGTATATTGGTTAAGTAAATATTTCACAAACTGTATAACTGTGTAAATAGTAGTAGAAAAATGGAAATGGCTGGATCAATTAGCCTAGTCTTTAAAAAATAATAGACCAAAAAGAACAGTAATGAAAAGGTTGGCATTTAATATATTCTTCTAGTGAAGTTGGTTGAGAATAAAGTATTTTATTATACTTAATTTTAAACTAAGACAACAGAAATTAAATGAGTCAGCATAAATCGTCTTATCGCTTAGCAATTTCTAAAAACTCATAAATAGTAGAGTTGGTTGCAATATTATATGAAGATAAAAAAGTAAGAAGACTTTTTCTTTCATGGCCCCTTTTTATAAACTTGTCCTCATACTTTCGTTTATGACAATTTTATGCCCAGCCAAATCAACTATTTATTTTTTAAAAGCCTGTTTACAGCAACTTTAACAGCCTAAAGAAAAAACTATGACAAAAACTACTGTAAGACTAGTCTATGGCCCACTTGGATTTAGCTTAAAGCTACTATAATATTAGACTCTTTAATAACATAACATAAACTCAAGCCTATATCCCCGAAGGGGTAGGCAGAGGTGCTAGCACCCACATTTCGCCAGTTTATGTTTAGGTCCCAATGTAATAGGTGGCGAGCCTATTGCCATTAACCGGGCACTTATAAACCTGCGATAAATACACACATAACTTCGAAAAGCATCTAATTAAAAAATATTAGACTGTCTAATAACCATCCAAATCCATTTTAAAAAGCCTACACCTACAGTTAACTATCAACGACAAAAATTTAACGCCACAGTGTGCAGTTAGAATGACATCGAGTGCTATACGTGGTGACGATATTGTCTGTAGAGTCGTACAGTTGCGAGTCCGTCCCGGTCTCCTTCACGAGTTCAGCTGCAGCTCACGTTCGAGATTCTCCAGCGGTTCGTTGTTCGCTGTCACGGTTATCAACACACTTATGATTCACATACACAACAGTTATATAGGTCAATGATCTTATGCTAAAAGAGGTACAGCACTGGTGCTTAAAAACTGTCGCTAGAAAGCCAATGAGCCTCTTTGTATAGCCAGCGTTACAAAAAAAAAATTGCTTTTCTCAGTGAAAACGCTGTTGAAAACTAAGTAGGCTTCAATAATATAATTCATGCATGGTTTGAAATCTATGCAATTACTGTGAAAACTCTTGGCTTTCATCTCTTCAATGAAGGACTCGAACCGACGACGTCCGGCCTTGATCAACGACGTTCGCCACACAATGTATTTTCGGGACCTACCCCTCCCCTATATAGAAGCGCGATTATAATGCAGTACACTTTTGATATCGCGATAGTATTGAAATAGCAATTATCTACCTTTAACATAAAATCATTGACATTATTAATATAATTATCACTTATAGCTGTCTAGAGCTATTTTTGAGCAAACAAAACTTAAAACAGCTTAAATATAACCCTATTCTACATAGCAGTCGAAATTAAATCGAACGTCACTAAAAAAAATTGAGCAAAATTTACAAAAAACAATTCTAGCGTTTGAGAAAAATTCTCATCATGTCTCAAATGATGTTTTATACATAATTGTTTGTTATAATTAGTACTAATTTAATTAGCTATACAGTATTACGAGACAAAAGTATTAGTACACATGCCAATCAAAACATATTTTCGGGTAAGTCTGAAAATAAATTTATTTGCTCTAACTACAATTTTATTAAATTAATTTGTGCTTAAGAAATTAAAGCAAGACTTAGAAGAAACACTACAGTCACTCTACATGTTGTCTCCATTAGGGAATCGAACCCAAAACTATCATAGAACTTTGGAATAAACTTTCCAAAACATCTAATCAACGATTCATGAGACATTATGTTCTCATATAATTTCACTACGTAGTAATTTACTGCAACATGCCATTAACACAGACTATTTTGAATCTTATCTACGTGACTTAAAATTCATAGTCATTCAACTACTTCTTCTACATAGTAACAAAATCCCGGTTAAGGCCGGCCACTGCTCTTTTAGTGGATATTGACTTCTTTAGGCTAGCTAGGAGGAGCTAGGCAATTCATACGTAATTTAATTTAATTCAATAAATAAATATAATATAGTAAAAATCATAAGTTATCAGACATTCGAGTATAGATAGCAATTAAAACTCACCGATCATGGTCTTGAGTCGCACTGAACACATAATGAAGTCGTCGAACTGAATGTAGCCGTCATGGGAACCGTATCTATTGGAAGACATAAATTTTGTTAAGGGTCAATTTATACTAGTACGGAGTCAAAGCGCATCGAAGCGTCAAATTACATCAAATCCATCAAATTCCAATCAGCTTGGTCACGCGCAGACGCGCGAATTCCGAAGATTGCGCGCGTCTTTTTGAAATCTCAGAAGTAATGTGAGCTTTACGCTGTGGAGTTAAGGTTGAATTTTGGATAGACTAGGCAAGGGTGACAGGCGGCTCCACCCGTCACCCCCAGGCCAGCGCTCATGGAGGACGGAGCAGCCCCCTAGCGGTGGATACCAGTTTTTTTTCTATTTTTCATTGAATTCTCGCGGTAAAGTGACATAATTTTTTAAACAGCTTGTCTAGTATATATTAGTCTTTAGCCTATTATTTGAAATCATCATCATTCTCCCTTTCCCGACTCAGTTGGAGTCAGCTCTTCAGTCTAACTACGAATCGGCCGAACTTCGATAAACCGAATACCTTCTCACCTCCACAACGCATTGACGATATCGAAATTCTGTAGTAAGGACCGGTTCTTGGACTTTTTATGGTATCCGTAACGAGTGCCATAGATGTTCGTATGGCAACTGGCTGCTAAGAATGACCTGACTGGTGTATTATTATTACAAAAGTAGTGTATGGTATGTATGGTCCTGGCGAGTGAGTGAGTGAGTGAGTGAGTGAGTGAGTGAGTGAGTGGGTACCTGTGAGCGAGCACGTTGAGCACGTGCGCGTTGACGGTGTAGCCGGCCGAGTGCAGAGCGTCGCGCAGGTTGCGCTGCGGGATGGCGCCGCGACCGTCCGTGTCGTATAGGCGGAACACAGCCTGCGTCACGGGATATTATTCTTTATTATTGACATGTTAGTATTGATTTGTTTCCTATTGTAACTATCATTACATGGTTTTGATGCAATAATGAAGACATGTTTTGATTTAGTGTCGCTTGGTTGGTTTATCTTATTTCGTTTTTGGTGTATAACGTCACGGAGTAGGGAATTGATACGTATTCAGTAAAAATTTTAAGCAATTAGTATACTATGTTTTCCTAATGATTTAGATCAGCAAAATATTCATTCATATTCATATTTATTTATTTGTGAAACATACAATATCCCTTTTTTCAACTTTAAGTTATGATTCAGTCACAATCACGTTATTGAATGTTGAAAACTTTGTTACAAGGATACTTTATTGTCATTAATGGGATCGAGATAAGATCGGAACTGAATTTGGACATATATTATATATCTTATTACGAGAATTGAACATCTCGAGATAAATTCTTCACATGTGAAGGTATGTAAAAGTGAACACTTTTCCTTGGCCGTTAGTACAATATACTCACACGCCAGTTGCGCAGATCAATCCACAGCGACTTAAACTCTTCGAAGCCGAGTCCACCAGAGTTGTCCTTATCCAACATCGCAATCATACTCCTGCACACGTCCTTTGAGAAACCCGCGCCGTGTAATTCTGCAACATTTTTATACTGTTATTGTGGATTCTTGGTGCAGTACGATAGACCTCGTATTGCCTAGCTGTTCGGTGGTAACAGCTAGACGTAAAGACCTGGTCATGTTGAGGTACAACCAGGTCTTTATAGGCTTTTGATGTATACGAGGTCCGTAACGACACATTGAGGTAGTCTACCATGAAAAGTATTTAGTAAAAATCCCTTTTTTGTATGTGTGTATGACACTATGTAATCATAATTTGTTATATTGCAGCTCTCTGCTGGATCTGGGCCTCTCCTAAGATGCGTCATAGCAACGTCCTGTCTTTTTTTCATTATTAAAATTTGGTCGTGCAAGAAGTCATGATAATTTGCCCCGTGAAAATATTTTCAATGTGTTTATTCAAAGACGATTTTTTCTTTTTTAATTTAGTAGTAAATTATTAATAGCGTGGTATGTGACTCGCGTTTGGTCACTATTTTGTCCCATGATAAACAGGGTCTTAACAGCATTTACTTATTTCTTAGTGATCAATAAAATTATTATAATTAATACTCTTTACAATTTCATAGCATCTACCTCAATGTGACGTCATACAATGCTTTAAATTGTATTTTTATGGAAATGGAGGTGACTTAACTAACTACAATAAAATAAAATTAAAAAAAATATATTTTAAAATGCCCATTTTCGTTTACTTGCAATGTATAATATATACATATCATGCGTCAAAAGCGAAAATGTAGAAATTTCCAAAGAAAATTGAAAATTTCTACATTTCATGTTAGTGGAGCTAAGCGGACGTATTGCAAAATATTGCTTATAAATTTGAAAAATTTACGAAGCACTATTTTACATAAAACAAATAATAATATAATATAAAACGTGTCACGTCGCATACCTGTAAAAAGCACATAAAGAAAATAATATTCTAGAACATAAAATAAAAAACTAAAAACAGACATTTTAAATCGTGCCCTCCATTTCAATAAAAACATGATCACAAACATAATAAGCTTTACATGCACCCGCGTCGTTGGTAACCTGAAAAAATCTGACAAATTTAGTACAAACATATTGAAATATAATTATTTTAGAAAAACGTAACGTTTAAATATATTAAAATCCAATCGTTTTTTGTGTCAAGAAAATTTTCCATATCATGCAATCTACCACAGATGACTTGCTTAATTTCGAACGTCATCATTAACTCCAAAATGACTATAGGTAATATCGCGTTATGAAATTAAAAACAAAAGTGCAATAAGGTCGTAGAATACTCGTATATTGATCCAACTGGGATGGATATTATACCGGATACCCCCTTAGCGGAGGTGGTTGGATGTCGGAACCGACTAAAACTGCTGCACTTATTCCTAAAATGTTATTAATTGTTGAAGGCCAACCTCATTGTTATCGTAACAAATAGCCCCCTTAAGCCGGCGTTGACGCGATCGTTTCGATTGCACTTAATTGTTTAAGATTTGACCCTTATGAATAAATTCGTGCTCCCATTCATTAGTGTTGCACCCAATGTAAAAACGTAAATTATTATTTCACAAAAAGCAGTTTTATCAATAATTATAATTTGTTTCCTAAGTTCTAGGCACCCTTTATTTGGCATACATACAATCACTACTCTTCAGACTTCTCCTTTGATGAGCGTTTTACACATCGTTCATACACACCTGACGGTCGCGGATACTTTTGACCTAATCTTTCGTTCATTGTTTCCGATCTAGTCGAAGTCGACCTTAACAGTTTGTAAATTATATTCGCATAATAAATCTGTTTTGGCAATATTGTTTCATCCATCTTATCTGAGTTTCATGACTATTGGAAGGTCATTAAATCTTCAAGCTATTCTGTACTGTGTCTATTAATGTCTCTCCACCTATATTACTCACTAGCTGTTGCCCGCGGCTCCGCCCGCGTGGATTTCGAATTCTTTAATCTTTGAAAACAAATTATAGCCTTTGTTATGCCCAGATATTGTAGCTTTCTATAGGTGAAAGAATTATTGAAATCGGTCCAGTAGTTTCGGAGCCTATTCGTTACAAACAAACAAACAAAAAACAAATCTTTCCTCTACCTCACAAATGCATCCGATTAATTTTACTTTCACGCTTTTTCCGTTAAACCAAACAGTCGTATCTTTTCAAATACATTCTCACTGCTCAAAAAGTTATGCAGAACCCCATTAATCTTCTGCCAAAGCCTTTATAAAACCCAAAATATGTACCATTGAACTTCATAAGGCAAGTAGGGTTATACCTGGTCCGGTCCTCTGGGGTTGTGGCTGCGTGAGATGTACTTGTTCCTGATTGTTTTGCTGGGCGGCTTGCTGTAGGTCGATGCCGAACTCCTTGCAGATGGGGGAGCAGAGGGCGCAGAGCAGTTGCTCGAGGCAAGATTGCTCCTGCGGCGCCCCCCCTCCCCCAAGCGGTTGGCTGTACCCCCCTCCTCCTCCGCCGTCGTATGCAGCTCCGTGACGCATGGCCAGCTCTGTTTGTATAGGCGGACACTTAGATCCTACTCGGCTTTTTGTTTTTTTTTAAGTTTATGAATTGAGGGTAGGCTGATTTTAGGTAAAATTTACATATTATATATCATTATTGTATAAACTAATAATTTATTCATAATAAGCATATGCAATTAAAAATTATTAATAAAAAAATATCATATTTTAAACATTAAAAAATAAACAATAGTATCGAAAATCTAAAAGGCGTAAATAATAGCAACATATTTTTGTAAATCACTACAAAAAATAATAAGTATATACAAAAATACATTCTTTTTTTATAAAAATAAACAGAAAAGAAAATTGCTGAAAAATATTATCAGAAAATACTTACATATACGAGTACTATACCTTTCGAGACGGTTAGCAAAACGAAATTAAAGCGCATTTAACTTGACACAAAGCGTTATCACATTGAAAAGCTTAAAAATGGGCATTTTGGATATAATATATGGTAAAGTTACAGATAAAAATATAAATGGATAAAAATATAAATGGATAAAATTATTTTATATTTCGGTCAAGGCACACATCAATCATGTTATAAAAATATTATCACATTGTGTTATGATAAATGTGATTTGGTCATAAATTAATTCACACGAACAAACTCCTACTTAGACTAATTTGATCACCTAAGTTTTTTTTATTAAGGCAATTTCATCATCGTCATCTTAGCGATGATCACGATTATTTCTGAGGCGTTCGCGTTTCACCTCGTCTGATGGTAAGCTAAAGGCAAAGCCAATCTGATGAGGATGACAATGGTTTAAATACTTTTATGAAAATGGCGTTCAATTCTCTTATTGGGAAAAAAAAATGGCTAACATTGGTTCATATTACTTGATTCCTTTCAACTTGTCTTTTGAATACGAATTTCTAGATCAAAATAATTTTTAACCAACTCCAAAAAAGAAGGTTCTGAATTCGACTGTATTTTTTAAAATATTTGTTCCCTAAGAACTTCTGACTGGATGAAGCGTTTTTGATATTTCTTTTTTTATTTGAAAGCTGGGTGCTTCCCGTGTGGCCCTATTTTAATTTGATACAATTGAAGTACTTTTTTTTTAAGAGTTATAACCTTTCAAGATATTTATTTAACTTTCGCCACTAGTTTTATAATATAATAATAATATGCATTCCATAAATATTTAAATTAACAGCATAAATACTTAATTTGTACTAAAGCAAATACGATTTGCGGCTACACTTGTAAACTACGGCAAATAAAAAATATATGTTATAACATTTTAGCACGAATAAAAATAAAATAACTGCCTACCCCGGGGGGAAAAACGATGTACGTAAAAGTTTACGTGAACGTACTGTTTCTTCAAATAATCGCACCGGCTTACTACCGTCCTATATAGTTGTTAAATATATCTGGACTCGATAAGAGTCGAATTATAAAAATGATTTGACGAATAAATTAATGTAAATTTGTTCATGTAGCCAGAAGGCCTACAGTTACATTTTAAATGCTAAGTTAACATTGACTGCCGTATGACCTCTTAAAGCGGCTACTCACACACTTGCTGCAGGGGCAATCTAGGGTATAAAACTGGGGATGCCCTTAATTGCCACCTGTGTGTAGGCAAGCAGGGACAATCTAGATAGGTGGCAATTAGGGTCATCCCCATTTTTACACCCTAGATTGCCCATATGGCAGGTGTGTAAGTAGCCGCTTTTAACCTCGAAACATGAACCTAAAAACCGAAAGCGTTGAAGACGAGGCTACATCTTAAAAATTGTGTGTTAGCAATGTGTTACCCATATCTGATTGAAATGTGATTCCTGAATATTTTTTCTTGCTGTAACTACGGTTTTCACACAATTTCACTACAAAAAACAATGCTTTTTTTCTCACTATTTAAACTGACTCAATTGAATGACGTTTACAGCTAGTCAGCCACTACGCATACGCATAGTGGCTAGTGTGTTTGCGTGCCGACTTGTTAGTATAAGCAAGTGGGCCGACTCTAGTGTTATCAGTTGTATTCTTCAACGCGTTCCGTTCACAGGTTTTTTTTTATATATCGGTCACGTTAATATGACTTTACCTCGACTGATGGTAAGTTAAAGTCTCAGTTTTTTAAGTTCATGCCCCGAAATGCTTCGTTCGTTAATCAGTTGGTGTGCCCGCTTGCAGATGAGGTTGGCTTGGGCACCGTAGATTAGCCATAATGTGTGGATGACAATATCAAGATAGGACATACCCTCCCTCATGGCGTAGTCGAGGATCTCCTTGAGTTCCTGCCAGTCCACCTCGCCGTCAGCGCCGGCCAATCGGTTGAAGAAGTCGCGCACTGGGTCCGCGGGTTCCGGATTCGGGGCTATGTCTTTCACCTGGAATATAACATAATTGGTAATTGCTTGCCTTGGATATTCAGTTACTAGCTTAAGCCTGCCGCTCCGCCCGTGTGGTTGCCGGTTTTCGCGTTTTTTGACAGTATCTTTAAGGTGCGCGTCCATTGGCCCACGCCAGATGCATCGCACGGGGCACCGCACATTACTGGGAGATAGGACACGACGGTATCTTTCGTTCGAAATGAGCCGTCCGACTGGGGAAGTACCTCCGCCCTACAGAACACCGCGCCCATAATAACCATCGTGTCGTGTTCCTGCTGGTAAGTAGGGTAGCCAGAGCTCAATGTACCACTCCTCCCCCCACCCCTTCCTAGCCCTCCCCCTTCCCTTCAGGGTAGGCAGCGCGTATGTTACAGCCTTAATGTTGCACACTTCCATAGGCTACGGTGACCGCTTCCCATCAGGTGGGCCGTGTGCTTGTCTGCCACTTAAGTAATATAAAAAAAAAAACTCCTATATACAGACACTGACACAGCTACTTTACATTTTTAGTATAAATATTAATTATAGTCTTTCTATCGACTGTGTAACTACTCACCCTGTCGTCAACATCCCCCATGCCGACTTCTTCGTCATTTTCACTGCGAACAAACAATATTGTATAAGTACATCGTCATACTCCTATATATTACGCGATCATCAAAACGTACTCGCAAACTGTTCTTGTACACCTCGAGACAAAAATCTTGACCAAACGTCAAATGTTCGCGCATGCGCACTAACTGGCCAGTCAAAATGTAGTGAATTTGAGTAAAAACCGTAGTGAAAGCAAAAACAAATCAGGAATCACATTTGAGAAACACATTGCCAAAATTCACTCACACATGGTTAGCCGTCGCCATTTTTGCAGTCTTGTTTTCAACGTTTTCCGTCCTTAGGTTTTTAGGTTCATGAATAAACTAAAGACAGTTAAATATAACACTCACGCCATATTGTTGCTCTTTTCGGAGAACACACGCAGTAGGAACTCGCCTTCCTCCTCCGGGTCGAAGGTGGAGGGCACGATGACGTACGAGCCTGGATCCAACTTGAACCTGGGGGAAACAGAATATTATTGTAGGAGTAGGACACTACAGGGCGCTAGAGGTACGGGGTACGGGAGTGATAGAACGCCATGGAGCGAGGAAATTGTTTTTTGGGGTCACCTTACTGCCTAATGTTCAGACCGACCCGCCCCATTAAGCCGCGGAGATGGTCTTCGCGCCAATTTAAAAAAAAAAATCGTACTTGGCCCAAGGTCAACCGGGGTATGACAAAATGTCTTATTCGGTAACCTTACACTCGAGACCGCGTGTGGTTTCGGTCTGTTAAGACTGACATTAAGCATTTCGGATGGATTCCAACATAACCATCCCCAATGGCCGACGGGGGTGAAATCCGTAGGGATTTCGGCACGAAAAAAAAATGACAAGCCAACTAGAATTTAATGTTTTACTACCTACAGAAAAATAGAAAAAGTATAGAAGAAGTACCTATAGAAAGTGGAAGGACTTACCGAGAGCTAACTTCTCTCAGGTTGATAAAGCTCTGCGACCTGGCGGCGCTCGCGTTGTACTTGAAGAAGTTGACGTCGAGCGGCTTGGGCACGTGGCCGTAGTCGGGCAGGCGGTACACCGCGAACCCGATGGTAAGGCACTCCAGGCCCTGGTGGCGCTGCGAGCGACGGTTCTTCTGCATCAGGGCTACGATTATCTGGAAGTAAATATGAAGCAATTAGTAATTATACCTATACCGCTTCCATATAGACCGGCAAAAGTGAACATCCAGAACGGGAATTGAATCCAAGTACCTTTCAGAGAGAAATCTTTGACCATCTGTGCTACCTGGACATGTTGTAGATGTAAAAAAAAATATCGGTCACGTTTATATGACTTCACCTCGACTGATGGTAAGCTAAAGTTAAAGTCTCAGGAAGGGGGTGCCCATTACATACACTGACAGTGCCATAATGGTGGCCCTCAACTTGTCGGCCTCATCTAATGCTTTTTCACGGCCCGCTCCTACCCATACATCTTGGTAGACGCTGAAGCTATGTACCTAAATTCTTACAAACTTTTATATCAAGTTTGTATGAAGGAAATAAAATGCGGCTTCGAACGAATGGAATACTAATCCCGATCCTGGGACTAACATGATTCTAGTCTATGAACGTCGCGTTATTGCCTTTTTGATTAAACCGATTTAGGGCACATCGAAAGTCTAACTTTATTTTTTATACAACGTATATGGCAGACAAGCACACGGCCCACCTGATAGGAAGCGGTCACCGTGGCATATGAACGTGTGCAACACTAAGGGTGTCACACACGCGCTGCCTACCATGAAGGGAAGGGAGGAGGGGCTAGAAAGGGGTGGGGGAGGAAGGGTACAGTGAGCTCTGGCTACCCTACTTACCGGCGGGAACACAACACGATGGTTATTATGGCCGCGGTGTTTTGTGAAAACGCATTTGATGAGGCCGTCAAGCTGAGAGCCACCATTGTGGCACCATCGGTGTTTGCAATGGTGACTCCTATTCCAGAGTCTTTGCCTTTAGCTTACCATCAGGCGAAGTCATGTTGACGTGTCCAGTGACTCCAGTCGGACTGTTCATTTCGGACGGGAGATACCGTCTATCTAACTGTGGTCTATAACTGTTAATAATTGTTTCTACATTGTCAGGCAGAAAAAATTATTGCACTTTATAATATGAGTTTAGAGGACTTTAAAAAGAAATAATACTCACCGTACACTTGTTTTCGTCGTCTCCCTCATCGACGTCAGTCAACGTAACGGTATACTGCGGGTTGCGCCAGAACGACTCCAGGAAGTTACGGCAACCACCCGCTGTCACACCTGCGGGATAACAACATACATACATTTATGATCAGGATATTTCGGTAGTTCAGTAGAAATACAACTACAATGACTTTACAGATAATATAATTAAAAAAAAAAAAAAAATATAATAACTTTACAGCTCACAACTTTATGAACAAACTCCATGTTCTTCGCCCTACTACATTGCCTTTTATACTTTTTTAACGTGTTCGTTCGGAAACTTACTAACTAAACATTCACAAATTACTATATAAACATGGGTACAAGGATATTGAGCCCACATACATTAGAATAATTTAAACTAAAACCAAGAAGTAATTTTAATGTTTCCACTGAGCGGGAATCGAACCCGCGATCTCCGAAATAGCAGTCGAATGCTCTACCTTCATGCCACGGAGGACGTATCTTCGTATCTATGATTATTTTCGATTAATGTAGAAATAAACATGGGTACAAGGATATTGAGCCCACATACATTAGAATAATTTAAACTAAAACCAAGAAGTAATTTTAATGTTTCCACTGAGCGGGAATCGAACCCGCGATCTCCGAAATAGCAGTCGAATGCTCTACCTTCATGCCACGGAGGACGTATCTTCGTATCTATGATTATTTTCGATTAATGTAGAACTTACCTCTAACCCACTCTCCTTCGAAGACCGACATCTCCCATTTCTTGGTGCAGCCTTCTGGACACTCTTCGGGGTCCAATGAATCTGGGTTCAAGTTACAAATCTCCACTCTGGAAATGACAAATTTATGTATAAAACATTTCAAGTTAACATTACACAAGTAAACATTTCATTTCAAGACTACCTACCAAAAATCTTGACAGATCTTGTCAGCGTGGAAGGAAAAGTTCGCGCATGCGCACTTTTGAGCAAAAATATAGATATCTTAATTTAAAATTGCCAATTTTTTTACATTAAAGAGACTCAAAAATGTTCAACTGCGCATCTAGAATACATTTTCAAGATTTTTGACATGACCTATACTTAGATTCTATTATTTTTAAGTTGTGGTAGGCAGTCGTTTCACGGACAATATCAAAGTTCAGCTGTTTTGTAGTTAGACTGGACCCCTACTGAGTTAGACAAAGTTACACTCACCTAGAGAAGTGATGACTGAAATCCTGGTACGACATCCAGAACTCGCCGTCGTCGTCGAACGTGAGACCCATCTCTTCTTTCTCAGTTTCCGGTATGTACCGCCATTCTACAGACCTGTGACCAATGTTAACACATTACACTTTGAAAGGCAAGAACTGTTGGTGTGGCGGTCAGGGAGACCAGGTGCCAGGGTGGAGGGGAGGGGAGGTTGCCTCACATAGTAACATCCTTTTAGATTGCCTGACCGTACCCAGTGGGTTTTAACACAGCTAGGGTACGAGGAAATTGCCTAATGTGCTTGCCATAATCATGTCGGACTACTTGAACCGACTAAAACCGCACGCCATCTCGGGTCTCCAAGCGCCGAAATGTAAGGTGATCTACAAGACATTTTCCTCGCACCCCGACTGACCCGGGTCATCTCCGGTTTCGAGATGACCTTCGGGTTTGGAATCACGGTGTCCCCCGTCTTGCCCCCGGAAAAGGGAGAATGTTCACTTTTTGCCGCTTGAAATCTATAGGAAAAATTGGCACAATAATTATTGCTTCAAATTTTTTTCAAAAAAGTATCATAATATACTAACTTGTCACACCACGCTCCATTCCATTCGGCTTCGTTACCCCAAGGGTTCCGCAGCCTCAACAGAGGTATCTTGCCAGAGCGGTTGGGGGTCTCGATGTCCACGTACTTGACCCTCGTCACGGAGTACGCGTGACCCCTGATGAGGCCGGCTGGGGTCTCGGCCTCCAAGATGTTGGGATCGGGCTGGAAGGACAAATACATAAATCTTGAATTGACTTGAGTATTTGAACGTATTAGTTATCGATCTATTTCGATTATAATATATAACTATTGCTGAATCAGTCTTTAAACAGTATGGTTATTATAATGAAGTACTAGCTGTTGCCCGGAGCTTCCCATGCGTCAAATACTGATGTGTTCTCGCGACCAACAGGAACCTATTACCGGGATAAGAAATAAGGTACATCCTATTCTCAGGACCTACACACAAAATTTTATAAGAATCTGTCAAGCCGTTTCGGAAGAGTTTTG
Organism: Lithosia quadra; assembly: GCA_963576445.1. Classification (NCBI taxonomy): domain Eukaryota; kingdom Metazoa; phylum Arthropoda; class Insecta; order Lepidoptera; family Erebidae; genus Lithosia; species Lithosia quadra. Next base: position 4,009,111 of record OY754900.1, on the reverse strand, counting down.
TTTACACAAAATCTGGCTGTTTGTATGTAAATAGATACGTTCAAGTATACAATTGTTTGCACTGAGCGAGAATCGAACTCGCAACCTTTGTCTTAGCATACAAAACTTCTACAGGCACGCCAAACAATATGTTCTAAATAAAATTTTATCTCCAAATTGTACACACCTCAATACTGCATCCAATTAAGGAATTCCTCTCATACGCCTTGAGTAATATCGTGAAGAAGTTGGGAGGCAGTTCGGTCATGTCGTACATCTCAGTCACTCCTCCGGTGAAGTCCTCCATAGCCTCACACGTACTGCCACCCTTTAGGGCTTCGTAGGACCCGTGCAGCCTGAAATGAAATGAAATGAACTTCGATTAGAATGTAATATGTTAAGACTAACTTACTGTACTCGGAAAATGGGTTATATCGCGCCACTACCCCGGGTTGGTCCGTAAGGCAACACGTGGCCGCCTTGTCACCCCTCCTTCGCTCCCGGAGAACCAACACACCCCTTGCCTGATCCCCACAGTGCCCTCTGCTGGTCACACGGAGAGCCTCCAAACAGTCCTATAGAGGACCACTCCCACATCAGCCCTAATTAGCCGTAGGCAGCAGTGTCCCTCCTGCAATGACGCTGCCACCTCTGTTACCTGGGTGCATCGCGTGGAAGTCAGATAGTACACCTCACGAGAATCTTGAATATACGAAAAGACCTTCACATCCCGTATACTCACTTAGCATAAGCCTTCTCCAAGAGCGCGCACCAGAACTCGTTCCTCTCGGGTGAATGCAGGAAGATCAGCTTACCCCGGTAGGTGGGCAGACGGTCGTCTATCACCACGTCCACCCATCTTCCGTACTGCCAGAATCTGAAATTGAACGTACAGTACAGATACAGGCACGTAACTTGGCCAGGTTTGGGGTAAGTTCGCGCATCGTGCACTTTGAGCCAATCAAATGATTGAAAGTACGAACGAACGGAACGTTGATTCGCTATTCTCGGAGACATCTGATTGGTCCGTCAAGTGACGGACCAATCAGATGTCCGCGACGGCGCAACCGCGTCTCCCGCGACCCGCTCATACCTCAAAGGGGACCTAAAAATCGACCTTTGCGCATATGACGCGTCTGGCCAATTTACGTGCCGGTATCTGTATAACAATTATGAAGTACTCAGATATCAGTCAAATAACGTCATTTTATTTTTTGGATGTCTAGAATCAAGTGGGGGTACCCTTGTCCCGCGGCCGCCATCTTGATAACGGGGTGCGAATGCGTCTCGCGCTATATCGGGCGAACTATTCGTCGCACAGAAACTTAGTAAATACATTTTGTGTTGCAAATTAAATTCTGTAGAATCCGGTGTAAGTATAAAAAATATTAAGAAGCTTCTAAACGTCTAGATCTAGACGTGGAGTTTACAAATTATAAACTGTAAAAGCAGGGATGGCAACCAAAATATTTTTTACCGGAAGTGGAATATGCCAGCGTACTCTCCTTCATCGAAGTTCTGGTCATCTGGCACCACTTGGAAGAACAGTCTGAAACAAAAATAGTTTCAATTATAATATGTACGTAGGTATATAAACATTGCGATAGTTGGCGGGTTATTTACCGTGTTTATTTGTTTATTGACCATTTCAATCTAAAATCCTATAATGTACGTATATTTATTTATATATACAGATATAGATTGCATACAAAAACAATAGTATTTACCTATTCTGAGGTGTATGAAGTCACAACCAATCAAATCAAATATATCAACTTAACTGTAAAGTTATTATCAGTTCATGAGAGTTATTCTTTTAGCAATAATTAAATAAATTTAGACGTAAGGGATAAAATGCATTATTATTCATATCATTACCCGCTGCAGAACACAAGGCCACTGATAAATGGGATAACAGAGGAAACTCGTTAGACCAAACAACATTATCACAGAAAAAATTGTATTTATATTTTATCCTTAAATGGATTTGCGTGGGAAGGACTTGGATAAGAATATTTGCAAATTTTGATAGAATATCAACGTAGATATTTAAACTATCATGGTCACATCGTTAGTTTTAGTCAGAAAATACCACACACCACCTAATGAGCAACCGATCAATTTTTGGAAGCTGCCCCAAGAGACAGTGGGTAAGAAAATATCGAAGTATAGCGTACGTTTCATTTGCCATGAAATGATTGCCAGCTGACCTTCACAACCCATTGGCGTGGCGATATCCAAATTGTGTAGTTAGACCAATTGTCGCACTTTTTAGGGCTCCAACTACGTGTAACGACTGCTATAAATGCTCGTATGGCAACTGGGTAAATATACCATAGATTCTATAGCAACTAATTAATGTCCCACAGCTGGGCACGGGTCTCCTCTCCTCTAACAGGAGAGCTGAGAGGGTTTAGGCCTCAATCCACACACGCTGGCCTAATGCGGGTTGGTGGATCGGACATGTCCTTAGAATTTCTTCTAGGACATGTGGGTTTCCTCACGATGTTTTTACTTCACCATCAGCAGAATATGGTAAATCATGTGATTAGCACATATAAAGTGAAATTCACATTGGTACTGTCTGGCTGGATTCGAACTCGATAGGTACCTCTGCGTAGAGGCCGCCTCCTTATCCATTCAGCTACCATCGCTATAGATTCTAATACTAACAAAAACAAGAACAGTAATTTGCCGATGTATTTTTTTTAGATAGACAGCTTACTTTTTGTGCATCGTCAGATTGGCGACAGCAGCAAGTAGCCAGCAGTCGCCGAGCTCTCCCTGCTGCACGTCGAAGCGGCTGTACCCTTCGACAAAGAGGCGAGGGTCCTCGCATATTTCCTGAAAATAAAGTACCTACATTTATTTATCATTCGAATTCAATTCGAACGAACTCTAGTAAACCTCAATCGGCTTAGTACCTATTGCGAAAAAACCAGGTTGTGCATATATTTTGGAAGTGGAAGTGTTATAAAGCCCTAAAAATAAAATGTGTACATTTTTGAACTCAGAAAACTTACCCCGGGTCTCAGCCAAGTGATGGGCCTATCCAACCTCTCCTTGTAGTAGAGACTGCGATCTATGGGCGGGAACTCCGGGTCTTCGAACAGCCTGCCTTCGGCTAGGCATCGAGACCTGATCTCCTTGAAATCTTGGTACGCGGCAGGACCAAACGATGATGGACGGGTCTCCCCTAGCTGTGGACAGAATAGTACATTGTTAATTTAGGGTGGAAAGTGATTGTTAACAACGAGGGTCTCTGCGAAGGGTCTCAATACATATATTATGAGTTGGGCATCGGACTTTCTTCCTAGTGCATGGTGCTTTATACTACACCTACAAGGTAAATAAAAAAAAAATCTATTTTAAGTACCTAACTGCAACTAAAAAATAACCAATAACCAGAAGTAAAATAAAAAAAAATTACGTATTTTTTTTTGTTTTATCTCCTAAAACTTTTTTTTTGCAAAATCAAATACACTCGAGAGCAATGAATCCGGGTCACTTAAAGAATGTTAAAAATCTCGGAAACTAAAAATGATAGGTTAATGCAATAAATTGTATTTAATAGACAATGTTATACTCCTTAAATGAAAGTAAAAAAAATATGAGTCACCATACATTTTATTAACACAAAATTACATAAAGAAAAAAACTGCTGATCTCTCCTTAAAACAAAAATAGGAAACATGAAATTTTTGAACTTTATTACGATTTTCTTGAATTTCAATACTTCGTATTGCCTCCTCGTGCTTCCATTACTGCGTTTACGCGGTTTGGCATGCTGTACACCAAGTTCCTTATACGATTTTGGGGAATATTCTCCCATTCCTCTGTGAGAGCAATTTTGAGCTCACGAAGCGTGATTGGGGGAGGGTTTCGTTGTTTTACGCATCTGCCTAGCTCGTCCCAAGCATGCTCGATCGGGTTGATATCCGGGCTGCGCGCTGGCCACTCCATACGAGTAATGTTCATCTCTTGAAGGTAGTCATTCACAATCCTACCTGTATGAGGTCGGGCATTGTCATGCATAAATATAGCATCCTCACCTAAATTGACCATAAATGGACCAACGTGATCATTGAGGATTTCTTCCACATATCTTACGCTAGTTAAAGAGCCGTTTTCTATGATCACCAGCTCTGTGCGACTTTCAGAAGAAATTCCGGCCCACACAAGTACAGACCCACCACCGTAGGCTACTTTTTCTTCGATGCATGCTTGCTTGAATCTTTCCCCTGGTCTTCGATACACTCTGTGTCTTCCATCGTGCTTGTAGAGCATAAATTTTGATTCGTCGGAGAACATAACTTTTGACCAATCTTCAATACTCCAATTTACGTGGCTCTGGGCATATCTTAGTCTCGAAATACGATGCCCACGCTCCAGTTTAGGGCCGTTTGCAGGTCTAAGGGGTTTTAAGTTAGATTCAGCAAGCCGACGTCTTACTGTCCATGCACTTGGGTTACTTCCTCCGAGGCGTCGAAACTGATTGGTGAGTTCAGTTCCTGTGAGAAAGCGATTTCGAAGCATGGTGTTCACCAAGTATCGGTCTTCTCGTGCTGTGGTACACCTGGTTCTGCCCGTTCCTGGTCTGCGTAGGTTAGAACCAGTTTCTTCGTAACGTCGGAGAACTCTTTGTACTGTTGACAGCGACACACCGACAGTCCTGGCTGTATCGCGCTGACTCCGGCCGGTTTCCAGCATTGTAAGTATTCTGGTGCATTCTTCAGGCGTAAGCGACATAATTTCAGCTTGAATAATGAATATAGAGCACTATCAACATGGTTTATGTACCCACATAAATGACAGATTACAAACAAAAGCAAAACCAAATGCTGTAATTTCGTAGTTCCATCTTCGAAAGTGGCCCTTTTTCAAATTTGATTTTTTTATGATATAACTTTACAATAACTAAGAAGTTTTAATACCTTCATTTAAGGAGTATTACATTGTCTATTAAATACAATTTATTGCATTAACCTAGCATTTTTAGTTTCCGAGATTTTTAGGATTCTTTAAGTGACCCGGATTCATTGCTCTCGAGTGTATTTGGCGCATTTAATATTAAACAAGGTTACCAAATTAGAGTTGGTTAAAGAGAAATTAAGAAAAACACGTTATCAAGAAATTTTCATACAATTTTATCTCCCGCTTGCCCGCTTAGCACGTTAACAATGGATTTTTATTCAATTTTGTTGCCCGCATATTTCTACGGCAGAAATAACGTACTTTCTGCCTTATTTTTGAAAAAGTACTAGGGTATTTTTATACTACCTACACCTAATAGGTAGTACCTACTTTAAAATAATAAATTTCTCAGAGAGCGAATTAGCAAGTGTTTAGAGTCCTATCAACATCTTAGGGCCCCAAGCCAATCTCACCGATCACCCATTACGGTGACATCCTACTGGCGCGCTGAAGTAACAAACCATCATACATGATTACGTCATACTTGGTAGTAAGCTTAGGTTAGATTTTGATAAATCATGAAAACATAAATAAGTAAAACCTAATTATTTGGTCCGAAATGGATGTGAAGACGTCTTCGTGAACAAAGCGCAGTAACTTAACCTAAATTGCTATTATGTTGACCTTTTTGGCAATGATCCTAGGAAGTTACAGTATTTGAAGAATATCAAGCCAAATACAGGCAATAACATCTAGAAATACATTGCTAGAATCAAATTTATGATTTTTTGAATAAGTACAGTTGTTTTGTTCATTGAGATTTCTATCATGTACATTAAATGAATACATACATCGGTACATTGTAAAGAGCCTAGGAGGCTCAACCGTATTCTGGTGCTTCTTGATCAGGTCAATAGCTAAAATATTTTACTTAGTTAGCCACAGCAATAAAAACCTCACACAATACGAAGGTGAACATTAACTTGTTTGTTGAACGCACAATTTCTTGAACCACATATACGATATTAAAAATCTTTTTTAGCCTAGTTCTTGGGGTTCTTAATAATCTATATAAGTATGTTTATTCGCTTTTTGGATCCATGCTCAGTTGAACTAGAATATTTATTAATTTGATATGAATAGCTGAAATCGCTTCGACAGCTAAAGCTGGCTCTTCATATTTAGATTATTTCATACTATCATACTAAGCGTTGCAGATAAAGAAATATAACAGAAAAGGTGTAAAACGAACCCAAAACAGTTGTTCACCCGTAGGCATACGCATTTGACTACCACCGAAACTCGGAGGCAACTTCAACCTGTACTCCTTGTGGTGGTCTACACTTGAGAGTTTCTTCATAGGAGAGTACGCCTTTGCTTCATCCGTCAATATTACTTTAGGAGATCCTATAGCTTCTTTGACAAATATGAGCTTCTTATTAGCAACAGCATTATTTTGCACAGTGCATGCAGCTTTGGCTATTGGCGCTTCGAGTTCCTCAGTCTTTGTTTCATCCATTTTGGTTGCCCAAAATGGTTTGTACGAGCTATCCTCTCGAACTTTAGACTGCTGATATGTAAAATCTGAAACTTTAGCTGTTTTGAAATCGTCCAACATTCTGGAGAAATATCCGCTATCTTTCCTAATGTTTCCATTCTGATCAGAATTCGTCCGGTTATTCTCCGTGTTCTTATTCTGTCTTAATATTCTCCCCGATTTTGGGGATACGATTGATACTGACTTTCTTTTCCAGGTCGCTGCAGCAGTTTCCAAAGCATTCACTCCATAATAGGTCTTCAAATATCCCACTTCTTCTTTTCTCCATTTGCAGAAAGCCTGCTCCACAACTTCATCTACCATTTTGATAGTGTTACGTGCTCACGTATTCGTATATCGGCAAATACTAACGGCTTTGAATCGATTCAATTTATTATCTGGGTTTCCAGTGTTCTAGTACAAGGTCTGCGTTTTAAGGATAATTAACGCTTTGTACTTAGTAAATATAATTTGTCGATAATCAGCGGCTGGTTTTCCCTATTTTGGTAACTATTTACATAATGGCAAAAACACGGGAAAATGTTTGAATTTTTAATAACCTACTGATATCTGATTATTTTGAACCGACTATAATTAAATATGTGGCTTGGCTAAGATGGAAAAGGTGGTTTGCAGTCCACTAAATGAAGACCTCCGCTCGGAGAAAAATAAATTCTCTACATGAGAGACTCTTTAACATATCCCAGGTTATTAATAGCTGGAGATCAAACAAGGACTGGTCGTATATACTGATAACATAATTCCTTTTGGAAAACAAGTTATTATTGTTATTTCATATACCAGGATAATCGCGCAGTTGTAGAGTGGCAACTAAACCGCAAAAGGAAATTAACTTGCCATCATAGCCTTTTAATAGAACAATAATTAGATGACATAATGCATACAAACATGATGATTGTTAAAGTAAGTAAAAACCAATACCTATTAGAGAAGATATAAATAGGTATCGATTTGTGGCGATAAGCGTACAATACAATCACTACTTTTCCCAAGAGTTATTAACTTAGAAATATCGATCTACGTCCGTTAACGATTAGTTTTCTTCCAAAATTATGTATAGTAGCTTTTTTCGCCAGTGCTTTTTAAAAACAAACTTGGCTTTTTAAACTTTCATTTTCTTCATTTCAATTTCTATCATTTTCTCCTGAAGGCTTTATCCTTTTGGAAGAATTCTGGATCTTCTCATTATCCATTTCACCAGAAACTTAACATGTACAACTGTTGCTTGATCTCTGAGCTGAACTTTGTTGGCAACTAACAAAACCTTAATATTTCTCAAATCAATATGAAAATTTAATTGAACTAAATGATGCTCAAAAATTTACAGTAGAATATAAAAAAATAACTTTTGAGTCTCAAAAACTGTCACTTCACACATCACAATGAAATAAAAGAAGCATGAAAAAGTTAAAGCACTATTTCCACTGTCCACTCGTGCATTACTGAAATTATTGACTGCTGGCTTACGACTGATAACAGTTCTACGTGTAGAGCTATAACAACAAATATGTACGTGTGTGTGCCGGAAACCCATAGAGAATTGACTGTTAGCTCATAGCATATTGAAAGCTACGCGATGGAAGGTTATACTGTAAAGTTTTTCAGTATTATTTACGAAAAATTGTTCGTTTAATAGTCGATTGTCACATCGATACTACATTTATCGACTACTCGAAGTGAAATGCTTTTGATTAATATCATAAAGCGATGTATACGGTCGGCTTGGTACAAGTGACAAGTACAAGACATTGTGTCTCGTTAAATATGAATGTGTGGAGTGAGGAGTTTTCTTTGTCACAACTGATAATGTATTGGTCACAATTGTCTCTCCAATTAAATTAATGATACACTGATTGAGCTGGTTCCTTATACCACCTTATACAATTTGCTTTGAAAAATGTGAAGCGTACGAATTCAAGGTTAAAAATCATTCATACTAGACTATTTAAATGGCTGCTACAAAACATGAAAGAAAAAGAAGTAAAAATAATTACGCGAACTATTTACTACCGCACCGGTTCACAACGCGACCTCATCCTGAGCAGACTCCGGCAAGAAACTAGGCTAGGCTAAATTCTTATCCTAGCCTGTTTTTATGCTAACCTTCTTGCTAGCCTAGACCTTTTTGAGGTCTATTTACAAATATGTTTACTTAATCTAAAAACAATGTTTTTCTTGAGTAGACCTAGTAGAGTAAAGTTTATTGACAAATATTCTTGAATTTTAAAATATCTACGGACAGTTAAGGTACTCGTAACCTAAATAAGATTATAAACGCCAAAATATCTACTCGAGTAAGTTTATTTTGCTCGATTATTCAACAACAGGATAGATTTGGTTGCAATTTTTTTCACATTATATAGAGCCATGCTCTACTTTTACCTCATTCGCTGCAATAACGCATCGGTAGGTAGTTGTGGACATGCCTGTAAAGGGTGTAAAGGTTCCTAACGTAACAAAAGGGTATTGCGAGGCCGTATATTAATTAGCTGATTTAATCTAAAAAATACGGCATAAATGGTTTCTAAGCTTTTGTTTCCTCATTCTGTCAGTATATTCGTATAAAAGTAGTGCTAAGTCCTATTATTTACATTTATGAGCGTATTCTGTGAGATATAAAACAATAACTTACAAGTTATGAACAAGGGTAGTATTGTACTTACTATGTAGTTAGACATAATAAATGTTTGTATTCCTCGTTTATGTAAAGAGTATTTCCATGTATCTATATAGTATTTATTAGAATTGATAAAACGCCGTTGTCAAGTTATGTTCTCTTATCACATTGTCCGATTACATGTTCATAACAAAAGCTATACGAAAGCTATGTTAGCTTGTGTAATTAACAAGTGGTCCCAGCGATGAGCCTTGCGGGACACACGTCACAGAACGGGTGTGGTACTAGTGTCACAATTCATTTTATCAGCCCATCGAATCTATGGTGACATAAAAAGATAATTACCGCCCTTGTTGACGTTTTTGTAAATTGGCTTTTGAACTAATTACGTTTGAAAGGTATTACAGAACTGTCAAATGCTTTGTTTAGTTCTCAAAGTTATTGTGACAACAGTGTCTTGTAAGATATTTTCAAAATCATGGAACTTAATTAGTGAAATTTTTAAGCAATTAATTATTAACTTTTCCTAATTAAATTTAATCACAAATTAAAGTAACTTAAGCTTTGTCAAGTTCTTTGTTGTTTGTTAAGTTTGACTTTGAGATGAGAGGACGTCCTCTCAAAAATATGTACCTACACCGATTTAACAGACATATCAGGGTCCTACATTTAAGCTGTTCAGTTTGAGTCATTATTTTATTTGTATTTTTTGTAAAGACGTTTTCAAACATTCAAATCATCTTCAAATCGCATAACAAACATTGGGTTTATAGAAAAATATTGTACACGGCTATGGAAAAACTAGTATATTTAATGAAGCTGAGCATTAAATATACTAGTTTTTTATAGAACATAGCGACACGAGTTGTCGCGAAGTGTGTCCATTATGCAATTTTATTGAAAGCCATTGTCAATATTCGTTCGTACGTAACGGTGTTATCGTAAGGAATCTATTTGACGCAATGTGAGTTGCTATAACGTGCGGGCTCGTGGGTGTAAATACCATACATAGTGTTATCTCTATTGTTTGAACTTTTGCACTCATGATATAGTTACAAGGTTTTTTCTTTTTTAATATTTTTTTATACTACTTAGGTGGCAGACAAGCACACGGCCCATCTGACGGGAAGCGGTCGTCGTAGCCTATTGTACGTGTGCAACACTAAGGGTGTCACACACGCGCTGCCTACCCTGAAGGGAAGGGGGGAGGGCTAGGCTATGCCACTTAGGTGACAGACAAGCACAAGTTATCGTGGCTTATGGACTTGTGCAACACCAGGGGCGTCACACTCGCGCTGTCGACCTTGTAAAAACCATCTAATGCCCTTCTTGAAGAACCCCATATTTTAGTCGCCTAGGAAAACTGAAGCAGGGATATCATTCCTTTCGATTTGAAATTTCTTTCATATCTTACACAGCAAAAAAATACAATAATCTTAACGAGAACTTTTCGAAAGTCGGGAATAGGACCGGAACCAGGAGCATAGCGGTTTGCAGAACCGCGGGCTAAAGCTAGTGATAAACAAAGGCTCGTAAGGCCAGGCTACGTGGGTTGTTTTACTACACTACTACTATTGTCCGGCCATAACGCATCCGTCGGGCTCAGAGAAGATGTAAGACGGAGCGGAGGACAAGAAGGTTTGACGTCGTAAAAGACAAATATATTCTCACTGTCAGGGATGCTGAAGACTGAGCGCAGCCGCATTAGAGAAGAAAAAGTCGGCAAGCAGACCACGGGGCGGAGGTGAATGTTTATTGCTAGATGTAGAATCCAGAACAAAAGTAACCAACTAATATTGCCAGTTTCTAAAATATTTACATAGAAAATTGCCTGTTAATAAATTAGTACGATCGATAGCAAGGACACGGGAGGTTATATGTCTAGACTAGGGTTGACTCCCTTGTGTTTTTTAGATCTTCTAGTTTATTGCTTGGAACAGCGCCAGTTTAGTAACTTCCCTTAGATTGTGTGATTCCTGACATTAAGCTGTTTGTCATCTTCCGAGGTCATATTTCAAGATATCATGCCTGGAGACCGCTTTCTAACTCCTCCTTTCTTTGTGGATGGTTTTATCTTGACTTTTACTGGAACAATTTGAGCTTGCCTTTCAGATCTGAGGGGTCAAACCCAACTTTGAATGGAAAACCTGCGCTAGAATCATGTCCGTCAACTAGCAGATGTACGGGCTGGCTGGTGAGGTCGGTTTGAGACCCGCATCTTGGTGGGGCCAAGATTCTCATACAAAATTACAGCTATAAGAATATTGCTAAATACATCAACTATAAGATGTGTCCTAGAAACTTCGAAGTCTTTATATTGTAATAACAGCTTGATACATCTCGCATCCATTAGTTCGACAAAAGTTTTCCATTTACTGGGCTTACCACTTAGTATCGATGTTTAGTTTTCACTACAATGTATGTATTTACATATCTTTTGCATCTTTTCAAGTAACGACGATATTGGAATGTAAATTACGTGAGGACCGTATCACCTCAAATGCATTTATAAGTGGTGGAAAACATCTTGAATAATTCGGAAAATTCGCGCTTGTGCAGTATGTGCGCTATACGGACCAATAAAAAATAACAACACGACCAATAAAAGGAATAAAAGGGCAGATTAACTAATGACGCGAGCCCTTTGAACCTATCATTGGTCCCATCAGTCGCAATACAAAGAGACCTAAAAATCGTTTTCTGCGCAGCTAGAGTACATTGTCAAGTTTGCCTGTCATTATAAGTCCCTTTAGTGCCAGCTACCGAATCTGTCAAGGTATGAATGATGGAATGAAATAATGAACCCATAGTTTCACAAACTTTCGCGGTTATAACATTAGTAGAAACTAGGAACAGAAGTAGGATTGTCAAAATGTAGCTGTACTTCACTGTACTTGCTTAAAGATGTAAGTATGACGCCTCTGGGATCCCACAGTATTCAATTTTCGTTTGAACTGTATTCTATAGTATATTCAATAATTCAACCAACGCAGTTATTGGTACCGTGCCAACTTTCGAGTAGACATTACAAAACGATTTTATTTATGCAGTGGGAGATATTGGACGTGTTTCTGCAGTCGCAAGCGCGTTTGATAGACATAACGCGTTGTAGATTTTGTTTGTACACTTTTAATAAGTCGTCGGTGTTGATTAATGTTATAATTGTTTTGTTTAATATCTTGGTTCTTTCATTCATGTGCTTTTGAAATATTATTTATTTACTATTTTCATTTGCGTGTTTACTATAAGAGCTCTCGTCATGTAAAATAGTTTTGATGTTTCTTGGGTTTAGTTTTTAAATTGATGATGTGAATAGGAGTAGGAATGTTTTATATGTCGGATATTGTTTAAAACAGGACAAGTAAGAGGCATCTCTGTCATCTAAGCGCCTCAGTTGCATTTAAAGTTTGTACTTTGGATCCCGGGATTCAGTACCTTAATTCTCCTTTTTATGCCTTGGTTATTTTTGGTATTGACACGAGCCTTTCTTCCAGAGGTAATCCTACTCCGAAGTCTTGCCCTTTAATCAAATAAAAAGTATTAACGTAAGCTGATGAAGTCATTAAGCTAGGGGCCACCATTGTAGTATCAGTAGCACCTACTATCGGTGCATGTAATGGTGCCCCCATTCCTGATACTATGCCTTTAGCTAACCATCTAGCGGGACAAAGTTATATATTGATGTGACCAACATAAAAAAGGCAAAATGAGAAATTTAAGCGCCTTTTCAAAACTAATAGCAACTCATCAAAATATAAAAATACGTTGGCAATGATTTGGCACTTCAGTAATTACAGATGTCTTCTATGCGTTAGTCGTGTGGCTTGTAGTAAAAGTGACCGAAATACCACAGACCGGATGTTTCATATTGAGTTACAAATGATTGATGAATGTAGGTACGATTTGGGGGTAGATGAACTTTTATGATTTATGTAGGTAGGTATATTTTTTATATTCAGTATTTCAGTCCTGCAATTAACAGCACCTTGCAAAATGGTAAGAAGCTAAGGTGAAGTCCAGAAGATACGAGCAGTCATTTCAGATGCCTGAGTTACGTGCACGGGCTTTTCGTGGAACCCAGCAAGCGTCTCAGGGAGAAAACTAGTGATCCCTGTGCAACGGCTTTCCATCGCAATTCAGAACAATATAAAGAATTTGAAATAAGCAGGAAGGTCACATAAATTGAAGGGCACGTAAGCATATTGTAGTTGTATTTTATTTATCAAACAGACTCGCATCGGCTAGATTGGAATGTTGACGCAACTAAATGAACTGCGGCGCATGCAAACATGTAATTTGTTTTTAATAGACGTACAGTTTTGTTCTCCTGCAATACTCGTAAATGCAATAAATAAATTATTAACTTTTTAACTTTCAACAAATGCTTATGAAAAAATGTCATTATACTAGCTTTGCCCGCGACTTCGTCCGCGTGGTTTTAGGTAGGTATTTAAGGTTTTAATTTCATTACGCGGAACCTTAAAACTTTTTCAAAATTAAAGTAGCCTAAGTTACTCCTTGTTACATCAGCTATCTGCCAGTGTAAGTCCCGTCAAAGTCAGTCCAGTCGTTTCAGAGATTAGCCGGAACAAACAGACAGACATACAGACTTAGTAAAAAGCGGTTATTTTAATATTACAAACCTCCGTTATAGGACATTACATTGTGTATGCTACAGCTGTTAACTGTTAATACCGTCGTGTCAATACTGTCAATAGCTAAGATAAGGAAACTATATAATATATATTATCTGTTTGTAAGTCCTTATCACCTGCATTTTTAAGTTCAAGGTCAGATAACGCTTACTCATCGTGTACTTGATTACGTGTTCAATTGACATCATTACCTAGTCGCTTAGTATGCGAAAGATCATTTGAAGCCGCGAGCGCAAGAACAATCTAACCGCCGCAGGACTAAATTAGAAGATGTATGAGCCTAATCAATATTTAATCAAAAATTAGTTGGCATGGCTACACTATATAATAGCCATCCGGAAACTGCATACATCGCACTACAAAATTGTTCTTATACCATTTTTGGAAGTGATGTTACTTCTAGTATAGCAAAATTTTCAGAAGGCCAAGGCCATAGGTATACGAGTATAACTCATCACCATCTTTTTAGCGTTCACGATTGCATCAGAAGCTTCCACCTCGGAACCCGGGGTCCGCTTACACTTTCTTCTCTTAATGATTTTGCCTATCTTGCCATCTAGCCCCAGCCATTGTCCATTAATCGGTAGCCTAAACCGAGTTTGGCTTGGTTATATTTGACGGTTTTCACATTGCCCCTGACATAACCTCCTAATTCATTGCTACCCCTATTTTTGCATCAAGAAAATAGTCTAGCAACATTTCTTTTCATGTATGAATAGAACCCTGAACAGTTATTTGGAAGAAAACACGTTTGTGTTAATGTTATTTACAATTTTAAAACACTTCGTGAATGCTTGGCAGTCCGTCAACGACGTGTCTATTTACCTTCGGGGCATTAAACTATAATGTGGCATGTCTGTTCGATTTACACTTGTTAACATACCTAAATGTACATCAATTTTGAAAATCATCCTTCCTTTCAATCACGTCTTATATCTGTAATTTTGGCTCATTCATCATCATCAATTCATTATCCTATCATAATCCCGGATGCATCCTTGCTTTCACAGTTTTCGGCATCGCATACCATGTGTTTTAGAGCAGGAATAAAATAATAAATCAATTTTTAAATACGACTAACTTTAGGATTAGGTACTATTATGTATTCTGTGCTTTATGGGCAAAGAGGAACAAAATGTGGAGTGAGTAAAGAATGTTGGATTTGAGGATTCTCAATTGATTATTTAAAGTGACTGATGAATGTGGTCTCAAATTTGATTCACAGATCTACTACATATCAATTAATCATTCGATCAGTCAGAGCTACTGAAGACTTTTCAGTCATAAAAGCCTCAATAGCAGCACGTAGTTCAACAAACGTGCGCGATTTGGCGATTGGCTAACTAAGACACATCTGCCTTGCTTTGGCGGATATAAAGGTATGAATAAAATAATACACACATATCATTCAATGAATCATCTTCTATCCGCATACATCAAAATTATTTTTCATACGCATAGAAATAATTATGACATTATTTTTCACCTATTCTGGTAAGATGAACTAAGAAAAGTAAAATAAAAAATCGTGAAATCTTTACAAACGTAATGTAATTAACACACTGATACGTAATGCAGTGTTGAATACCTAATAGCTATAATATTTAACCAATTTATCCAAATCCAAGAAATACTGGCTTGGTGCTGTGATTTGTGCGCCATGCCAATGTGTTGACATTTTCGTATGGGATGGATGATTTAAATGCCTGTTATAGGATTTTACAACGGAATAGCCCATCTGCGACATTAATTCCTTTCATCCATTCTAGTGTCATGTACTGAAGAAACTTGAAACACGACGAAATACAATATGTCGAATGGTAATCCGCCGTTAAAGTGGACAATTGCTAGAGAGGTCAACAAGGAATTAACTTGTCGACTTATCTCAATGACCGTCGGCCAGCTTATAGTACCGCAGCGTGAAGGTGGGGAAGGTCACCATTTTATCGGCTTTAAACTGCAGAATGCTGTATTTCGTCTTCTTGTGTATAGCCGTCGCCTTAGCAGAAGCGGACCCAGAGAGGGGACTACACGACACGAGTATATAGAAGTGGCAGAAACAACGTCATCTGGCAGTGAGTTCCAATATTGGACCAGTCTATTACTGAAGAAGTGATGGGCAACCAGTGTGGCATTGGAGGCTCGCATCAAACGATTTTGTCCGTGGGGTGGCCGTTGGCTGACTTTTCATAGGAGGGTGTTTTGTGAATAAGTTATGTGACAGATTGAAATGTCTTACTAGGATCTCAGATGTTTCAAAGAGACCGCCTTTTGAAGTTTGCCCTGCGAAGTCGTCTTTGCTCAAAAGTGCTGAGTGATGTAGATCATCAAATTTGTTAGACCCGAAACTAGATTTCTCCTGTTTCAAAGAGTCCAAATGTTTTAATCTGTGTTCCTACATTGTAAGTATCGGTGACGAGTGATAAACATCACCCCAACTGACGGACCGCTAGTCCACAATAGATACAGTTATAATCATTAGTATTCCATACGAAGGGAACAGTCGGACGTTCAAATAAAAATTACCTGACTATTTTTGGCATTCCCCCACTTGAGTCATCAACAGGCGCCCGACGCCATTAGGTAGGGTTGCCATACTTACAAATAGAATTTCATATCAGTAAAAATAAACCACACGTTTTTCATCCGCGTCGCCGTTCAATACGCGTGTAGAAAATAAGGGATGCATCGTAATAATTACTTTGATGCATTAACTATCGTAACGACGGCTGTGGTTTTTTTTCTTTATGTCATCAAAGAAAAGGTCTCAAACGACATCTCAAACACTTTAAAGTAAGGTGACTTGTCAACTGATGCTGCCGGTTGTACCCATTTTCTAAGTCAACGTCTTATGTCAGGAAAGCAACAATTTATGCATTAATGACAATAATAAAAACTTAATAATTCTTATAATTTAATAATATTGAATTCTTTTCCTATTTAATTAACTATATACATATTTAGTCAGCGTTGGTATTTAGCGGTTAAACAATGTTTATTATTTAAATACAATGACTTCATTTATTTATTAACTAAAGGAACGTTAGTTTGTTGTGACATTAGTAATAGCTAAGTAATTGGCTGAGCCTACATTCTGAAAAAAAAAAAAATAGATGCCCCTGTTACGAGTGGCACCACCTGCTGGTGGTTGTGACTTGTGACAAAGTGGCGGCAATGGTCCATGATGGGCCACGACTAGCTATAGTCATTACGTACAACAGGCAATCATTGCCTGTTGTACGTAATGACTATAGCTAGTCGCTACCATTATGGTATACAGTGGTGCCCACCATGGCGCGTAATCGGGATGTTGTCGGTGTTAGCAGGTATCATCATCCAATCGTTTCCTTCAATCAAAATACGTGACTTTGAAACGGAGAGCAAGAATTAAAGATTCCAACTGGATCATAAAAGTTAACAACTATTCTCTAACTATAAGAACGATTCTGCGCGCGCGCAGCGGTTCACCATAACATGACGTAGACAGGAAATTAACTATTTAGTCTCCATGTCACACCATAGTTATGCTTAATACGCAGATTGATCGTAGTTAAAAGATCTCGTTTATTACTGACAAGTAGATGCTAGCATTCGGTTGTTTTAACTCCCACGCTTATTACGTAACTACAAGACCACGGGTTTACAAATTAGTATGTACAATTTATCGTATTCTTTATCACTAGTATTTTTAAACAACTCTTGAGGTGTTTTATATTCTTATCTTATAGCTGTTTGTCCGATGTTTGGAGTTCCAAGCCAACATCACCTGCCAGCCGGTAAATACACCTGTGAACTGAAAGGAGAAGATTTGATGCCTACCCCGTTTCTCCAGCATGAAGAGCAGATACGGGGCTGGAAAGTGCAAGTTTTGAATACAACCGAAATTCCGAAATCTTACAGTTACTCAATGCTGGACATATGAATTCAGTTACAACTTCACTGCGAGTCTGTGAAAAGGTTGTGACACAAATGATTAAGCGCTCAAAATGACTATTAATGGGCCAAAGTTGGTTCCGAAGCTTCTAATTTGGTGTTCGGGGTCCGCATTCCTACTGAGCGCGACTGCCGTTTAACCTCCCTAATATCTACGGGAAAGCCTGCCCCCAGAGCCCCGTCCGATACTAGCCAGGTGTACTTATCTGATAACCGAAGTCGGCTTGGGCTCGAAATAACTTATTAATTGTCTTAATTGCCCTATAACATTTCAAATGACCCAACCGTCTTCCTTTAAAGCTAGTGCCAAACTTTATTTACAACCTATTTTATGTAGTACTTAGTAGTTTCTGGAAAATGTATACTCAATCTTTGAACTAAATGTGGCGTGTATTGCGCAAGTCTTCGATGTTAGACCTTTGAGAGACTATTTATTTAGTTCATCTGCGTCATAGGAAATTTTGTCCTTCTTCAGTCCAGTACCAATTTCTTTTGAACCCGAAGCTTGCACTTTGGGAGTTCAGGTTCCGCTTTTTGCTTCTCCTTTTCATGATATAGTTTGCTTGGTTTTATAGGAGGAACTAGCATCTAATTCCCCAATGCCTATATGAAAGTATGCGTCAGACTTGTCCATTACCCACCTAGTGTATCGGTTTGTAAGGTTGGTTTAGACCTCAAAGATCTTAATAATCTCAATCTCAGAATAATATTCTTATTACAAACCGTAGCCGTTTATTACAAAATGCCGACTAACGGATTTCATCATTGTAATGATTACATTCGCCGAATTCGGGTAACTCAAAGCTAATGTAAACAAAGAAATGTGTACGAAGGCAATGAGTGCAATGACCGTTGAACATTTAATATGGTAGCAAATATAAAAAGATATTGCGAAGTGTTTAATCATGCTCGAAGTCAATACACTGCGGGGGTGGGTTCGTAAGTACAAGATTAATTAAAACCCACGCTTTCATATTACATTGCATCTTTTAGTATTGCCGTTATTATTACATTACAGAATTTAGTAAACGAGTACTGGTGCTATAATACACCCCGTATTCATCGAATCCTGTAATGCTATTATAATTTGCATGTGGATGTGTTTTTCCTAACTAGTATTATTGCTATTCTGTAATATTTGAAAATTGGATTTCGAGGCTCACTCAGACCACTCAGACGACAGAACTCACTTTGGATATCGGCGAGTCCAATTCCGTTCCTGTTTAAGTAGGTTTTTTTTATTGAAGTACCTACATTAAGTTTATTTTCATTCTATAATTTGTTAGTAAGTCCCCTAGGTAGGTATATGATTTTCTTCTGAGTCATGCTCGCGTGACCAAGAGGCAGTCAGTCATAAAACCTAGGGTCAGATAAGATCTATTATAAGATATCCTCGATTAGTTTCAACGCAAGTGCTGCTACAGAGTAGGTTGCTTTACATTTTTCATCGATCCACCTGACAGTAAGTGGTCACCGTAGTCTATGAATGTTCACAGCAGCCAAACTACAAAAACCCAACCATTGGGCTGTATGTGTTTTTGTTACCATTACAAAAATAGAAATATTTAAATTACCCTTTCTTGGTCATCCACGCGGACGGAGTCGCGGATAAATATTTTGAAGTTTTTAAAAATTATGTTTGAAGTTTGATAATAATATATTATGCATTCAATGATATCGTTAAAAAACCAGTATCACAAGTTTTTAATATAGAGCAGAATAGACGATGTCTCGATATCGAGTTCTGTTATCGATAGTCAACCTTGAACTTTGAATATTCCCAGTGCGATAAATAGTAGAATAAATTAGGCTAGTGAAATATAATAATATATGTAGGTACTGTGGTTCTATTCGATGCCGACTCCTTCCGGTCCACGCCGTCACTACTATTTATTATACTGCCGTCCTTATCATAAACAACGCACTTGCTTGGCGGTAACTTTCGAGTAAATGGCGCCTAAAGTTTTTTTTCGTTTTTTTATTGTCCCTCTAAAAGTAAAACGAATATTACAAATATTTTTGTTTTGTTTCGTGCCTTTATATGTGAACTTTGCATGGGCGATCCTATATTTATAAATTTAGTTAATTTAAATATTTTTAAAGACGAAAAATTGTTTAAGACTAGAAATCATGAACTGCAATAATATTACTTTACCAGGCATAAGCAACTCATGTGTGGCAAGTGAGTGGTTTATGTCTAGAAAAATGCCTTTGTGATGTTTATGCCTAGCAAAGACAGTGGAATTACTTACATGTAAGTTCACCTTTGTAACGTATATGTTGCAAATACGTTTAACATGACTAGCAAATAATGGTAAGAGCAGTCCACATGCGTTTAATTTTATGCAACTGAACAAAAAATAAAACTACTTTCTAGGTATCATACCATATTTATTAGATAAAAAAAATGAAATAAATGCTTGCAGTAGGTGGGTAGCACACTGTGAACAGTACGTTATTAACTTAGTTATAGTTAGTTTATCACAATCATTTAAATCGCAAATCTTAATATTATTACCTATACAAAAATATTGAAATTAGGTTTTCTTTGAGTATCAATATAATTATCTTTTCTTAGCAATATAAAACAATCTCAAAATAGAACAATGAATCTGTTAAATCTGTAGTTTACTACAGATAAAACTTTAGGCTTTAATCCACACACGCTGTCCTAATTACGGGTTGGTGTATCGGACAGGTCGTTAGAATTTTTTCTAGGACATGTGGGTTTTCTCACGATGTTTTTCCTTCACCGTCAGCAGAATAATGGTAAATCGTATGGTTAGCACATATAAATTCCAAAAAGTGAAATTCACATTGGTACTGTCAGGCCGGAATCAATCTCGATACTTAAATGTAAAAGTTTCAGAATCTTGATTTTTTGCAAGCTAGAGTGATAAAATCACAGGAATTTTCTACAGTTTCTGCAAAGGTACAACCATTACCATTATTTCAAAGCTTGTTCCTCTAATGCCGGAAAATTGAAAACATTTTTGATATAATTCATTTAGATGCCAAAGATATAACTCAAAATGACCGGTTTTTTTTCTATTCAGGGACTATATTTTTTAATTCCCATTTTAATTTGTTATTCAGGTACTTAGTAAATTGTTATTCTTACGTAAAAAGTAGTAACCTAGAGATTTGACAGATTTATTGTGCTATTTTTAGATTGTTTTATATTGCTAAGAAAAGATAATAACCTATATTAATACTCAAAAAAAACCCTGATCTCAATATTTTTGTACAATATATTAAGATTTGCAATAAAAACGATTGTGATAAACTAAATACCTATAACTAAGTTAATAACGTACCATCCACAGAGTCCTACCCACCTACTTTAAGCATTTATTTCAATTTTGTTTTTCTAATAAATATTTTATATGATACCTTGAAAGAAGTCTCCCATGACTCCCTCACTTTACCCCGGATTTGCCCATACTCTGATACACTTTACTAATCATAATAGTCGCAAATGTAATAATTGCGTTACTTTTCTTATTGCTATTTAGTTTAAATTCATATCAAATACTTATCATATATAGCGCAAGTACGTTTATGACCTGTTCACATTATTAAAAATATTTTACTTTGCTAATTATAAACATCACTAGTACCGCATGCGTTATTTATGATTAGTATTTTCATACATCTAAATTCTGACTGAAATAGTCAAGAGAAACGCATAATTTGCTTACGATGCTTATGACTAGTAATAGGTTTAGAATGGTGCAAATACGTTGTTTATCAATAACAAAAAAACTAAAACTATAAAAGATATCGAAAAATGAGTGATTGATCCTGGTAGATCTCGTTTCCGTGATTCCGAATATACTAATAACTCAATTTCGTAAAAAATGTCGATTGCGTTGTTTATGATAAGGACGGCAGTATAATTCTGTGCCGATACTGCGTTAGTTTGTTACAGTGTTGCTCAGTTGGACGGTTAATTTAATATGAATTCTAGTAGACCACAGTCAGCAGTAGCATTTAGTTAAGTAGTTCTAAAAAATTGTATGCGGAATAGTATGGACATTATAAAATGAATCATATACCACCTCATTTGGTAAATCAATATTATCGACACTATTGATGGATACAATCGACTTCTACACAATTGTTGGACTATCGATATTTTATAAGCAAATACGTATCGACCAACATCACTAGCAACGTGTTATATAACGACGAAACTTGTTTAAAATTAAAACCTTATAAGACATTGGAACACTAATGTTCCTTTTATGAGAGAACTCATTGAAATTAAAATTGAATTTATACAGTGTGTTTGACTGCAAAAAAAAATCTGTGTCTGGGCGTGTTTCACGTGAATACGTGTACAGGGCAGTCTCTGTAGGAGAAGCACTCCTTGCTCGATGCAATCAATTCTTTGACCCTTTAGTTATCATGTTCCTATATAGGTAATATAATATGGACTGCAACATCTATTTACTTATAAGTTTTCTGGATTGCCTCCCACTATGGAGGCAAATTGATTTCATGTACCTATAATTATTAATTTCATATTGAGTTTAATTTCCTTGTAATTAGTTAATTTATTGTTATTGTTTTTACTAATTTATAATTATAAATTTTATCTTATAGTTTCCGTGTCATTGAATAATTCATTTTTTTATTAGCTTATAATTATCAATTTCATTTTATAATTTCGGTGTGATTAATTAATTTACTTATTGTTATTGTTTTCAATAATTTATAATTAATAATTCCTTGTAATTGATTAATTTATTGTTATTTTATGAGGTAATTTATAATTATTGATTAAATTTGATCTCTGTATTTTGCACGTTTTAGGACTCAGTTGCCTTAATGCCTCAGTGTCATAATGCTTAAATCCAAGAAGGCTAATGCTCCATGCATTAGCCTTCTTGGATTTAAGCATTATGACACTCACGGGTTCAACTGGAAAACAGTGTTGGGTGCAACCCAACAATGCGATGCTGCTTTTAATTAGGGTCAATAAATATTTTTTCTTTCTTTCTTTCTTTTTTTTTGAATTTAAAAACATATTCAGGTCAAAATTTCTGTAGGTTCTGACCTATAGTGTTATTAATAGTATTCAACATACAAATAAGGAATAATTTAGATTTATAAAAACAATTATAAATAACACATACCACTTTATAATTTTTTATGCTTGGCAGAAACCTCTTCTGTTCCACCTCCTTTTTCTGGAAGACCTCATTGATGATGTTGCCTATAGCCTGTGCTCCATACTGGACCAAAGCTTGCCCTCCTTGGTTCAGTAACTGTCGTCCAGCCCCCTGTAGCAGGGCGCCAAAACCTGCGCCGCCATTTTGGCCCGCCATGGCGGCGTCTCATTCACTCTCTAACTACACGCTATCTACTGTCTTTGTCACTTTACTAAGACATGTTGGGATTACTGCAAAGGGTGGTTCACGAATGTTTAAAATTAAGCAACTTAGTTCATCTTTTGACCATTACAGTTATATAAATGCCAATTGTAAATTACCTCCTTTGAATTAACCGACTTCCAAAAAAGGAGATTCTCAATTTGGTTGTTGTAGGTTTTTAATAACTTCCATATTGCAGAATTAGCCTTATTTTATGGATGATGTCTGAGCTTTTAAAATTATCATCAAACTCTATTTGAGCACAGCAAATAAGTCAAACAAAACTGAAAGTAAATTATTGTTGAATTAAATTGAACAAAAATTAAAGACATGTAAGTAAAATAAATATATCCCGAATTCATTTTTAGCTTGGCAACAATAACTGTAAGGTCAATAAATAATCATGACCTAAGTTGACTAAAAATACAAATACACAGAGCTGTATTTTGTCATACTATTGTGCTGTTATTAAAATAATTATTGCCTTAAGCTTTATGTAAAACTTAAATTGATTATAAAACAAATTATATTACAAATAAACCACAAGAAACAATCATTCCTTAAAGAAACTACATAGTTGGGGATTTTTGTTCAAAACAATTATTTTAATCTTAAGACCTTTATGCTACGAGTAGATATAAGATGTATCTTTTCACAACGGTATAGTATTAGGTACTTGCTCAGTGGTTAGACTCTACAGAACTTTAGAATAAACTAAACTGTACATTGCTTAAAAATAAATCAACAGTGCCCCAAGAAAAAATAAAAAATATGTCAAACAATACCAATATCATCAAAATGGAGCATATTATCAAAAGATACTGATCTTTTATGTTAAAGTAGGCAGATAAAGCAATCAAAACATCGGAATTAGAGTAAATAAATCGTAAAATTATCAGTTACAAATATTATATTTCAATGAGTTAGATATATATGTTATCTCTACAGTACCCATCTAAAATGTAATATCTGATATGACATTACACATATTTCTTTTTATTCTAAGTAGGTTTTCAAAGATTTTCTGTGCATTCTCTGAATACAGCATGTCTAGTAGAGCTATCCAGCTATCCTAGCTTTAACTACTTCTGTTTAACATAGGATCATTGAAGATTAGAGCATAAATATTAGAGATAAATAATTGAGGGTCAGTATTGTTTCTTGAGATTTTGTGATACTGATAAAGTGATAACCATCTTCTTTTTTATCATCAATGAAAAAAAAACAAGTCCACAAAAACATCGGCACTAAAATAGGAAGATTTTTTCAATATTTTATACACAATTTTTGTGTAAACCATAGACTTAGGAAAAGTATGGACGGAGTGCCTAGAGTAACTAGTCTGTGTCAAAAAATGGCGGGCATCAATCATTGTGTGAGTAAATTGTAGGGATGCGAGGTTTTACCTAAATTTCCCCATTTTTATTATTGTAGTTGAGGAATAGGGAGAATTATTTGGTAAATTTTAAAATATATAAATGAACAATCATTAAAGGTGATTCGTGCATTATTATTAAAAATATTATTTTATCATAAATTAATGAAAATAATATTTTAGTTATTTTTTTACATTATTTTTTTCATTATACCTTATAAAAAAAAACTTACATGGATGGTAACCGTGGGGAATATTCACACGATTAAACTAGGTACCTAATTAACAAAAAAAGTTGAAAAATTCATATTAGTTACAATTTGTATTTTTGCGATTCCTAATCCCATGTATTTATAAAAAAGAAGTTAAATCACTACGGTTATCACTACTAATAAATAGTTTATGCTATTTCATCATAAAGTCACACAATTTACAGATTTCCCCAAAATATGGGGAAATTTGCACACTTTTATGTTGGGATCACTGGTTTTGTACCGAACAATTGAATTTTGTTTTGAAATATTGAATGAACATTTATGTATAATTATTAGATAAACATTAAGTGATTGAAATATTGATTAACCTGTGAAATGTGATCCCTGGATTTATTTTCTTCCTGTCACTACGGTTTTTACACCATTTCACTGCACAAGACATGTTGTATTTGATTTTTTTTTCTGCCCGCTTAAACTGACAGATCGACCGATTCGGCCGACGTTTGCCGCGAAGTGGCTGACTATGATGTGAGAGTGTGCGTGGCGACTGTATACGTATACGAAAGTTGGCTGACTATGCAGCGTCACTTTTTTGTTCCCATGGCTCCGTCCATAGTTATTCCTAGGTCCATGGTGTAAACTATCTACATAAACACACTTGAAATGTTGATATGAGAAATGTAAACATTACATAAATTTATCTATAACATCTTTCACCATTCACTTTCCCGCCATTATACACTAGAAGTAGATTAAAAAGGACTATAAAACAAACCATCAAAGTTAAAAAAAACTATGGTTTTAAAAATGGAAACAACCATTGGACACAGCCATTCATCCTAACATGAGTACAATACTAAGTAGGAAGCTGATTGGAGGCCACAACTATTCTCTAGTGAGGTCATCAGTAATACACAGAGTTGTGCTAATTACACACTGTAGGCATTTTTTTAAAAGCCTTGTGTGATTGTGATGTTTCACAATGTCTACATACATTTATTATGAATGAAATGATCTGATTTGATTCAAAGAAATCAACAATTGTACACAATCAGTACAATAAACTAGTATTTATCTATATTATAGAATTTCAATTCTAATTTGTTTAATCAAAATAATATATAGGTACCTATTGCTCATTATTATCATATTGATATAACTGCTCATGAACTTAGGCTATCTGCTACTATAATAGTGAATGAGCCATAATTATCATGAAATTATGTACCTATCCATTCGAAAAAATATTAAAATACAGCAAATAAATAGGTACCTAGGTCCTATATAGTTTGTTATAGATTGATTGGTGGTTAGCAACAATTTTTATAGATAATCTAATTTTGATTTAAATTTTTACACTTCGATTCTAAGTTTTTACATAACATTTTTCTGATCATTCTTTAGTAATAGCTTGATTTTCCATAAAAAGATAACTTACTTTATTTCATAATTTATTGTGCACAATTTTAGTAAGTACCTAGATATAGCTAGTTTGTGACCCGAATATTAGGTCATATGAGTGCTGGACCGGCAAGTAAATCTAGGCAAAACTGTATGTAGGTCACTGGTGCACTTTCAAATTTGAAATAACAATGTTTACATCCTAATTATCACTTTACAGATAATCTGCACTGATAGTTGTGGTGAAAATAAACCCCATTTTATTGACAAAAATAGATGAACTCATCATATTTTAGCCAAAGTTCACCAAAACTCATAGGAATCTAGTTGGAATGTTCCACGAAGAACCTATCAAATATCACGCAAACAAGATCGGAGCTTAATTTTATAATCAAAACTCAGAACACAGCACAATAGTATGACTAATTTTATTGTTAACACATTTTCTTGTTTATTTAACTTATAAAAATCTTTAAAAAGATATTTATGTACAGAAAACACCCGTATCCAAAAGTGTCTCGCGGGAACTGACAGCAATTCAGGCGGCTAAAGAAAAGAGCGTTGAATTGTTTGAGACTCACGGCAAGGTGGCGACCTATGAAACTTAGTCGTGTTCACCGGAAGATTATTGCCAGCGTAGAGAATGACGTAATGCCACTAAACGAGGGACAGAGGGACATTATATTTTGACCTGCGGCTGCGTGTGCATTCTAAACTGTAGTGTAGAATTATTTCTTACAACAGTATTTACTGATGATAAACTACTTATCTCAGGCACGTATTTAAGTAATAAAAGTCAATACCAAATACTTGTAGTTGTAAGGTAATACCAAAGACCATGATAAGCGGTAAAGCGTTCGACTGCTAAAGTCAGAGTAAGTAAGGTCGCGAGTTCGATTCCCGCTTAGTGCAAATATTTGTGTCTATGAATAATATGAATATTTGTATTGGTCTGGGTGTATCATAATAATAATGTAGATATTATTTTCAAAAAATCTAAGTAGGTACAATAGGTATAAATAAATAATTATTGTATTTTAATTTAATTTAATTGGTAATACACATCTGACTATACCTATAATAATAAAACTACATACTTCCTTAAAAGTAGGTAGCATAAAACTTAAGTTGTGTGTGCGTTAGCCCTATAGTGCACGGCATATAACTTGGCAAGATTGGGAATAGTATCGCCCACATTATTCCAAAATCTTGCCAAGTTAGATGTCATGCACTATAGGAAAAGTTGAATGTATCACCTATATTCCTGAAAAGCGCCATCTATAAATAAGTTACGAACTAAGCTTTATATTCATAGCTTATCTGGGTAGGTACTGGATTGATATGAAATATTTTTTTCATATTTCAAGGGTAGCGTAATTAGTCTAAGGGTTTTACCACTTTTTTTCGAGTGCTGGGATTGGCGGAAGGAACTGAGATTAAGAGGGGTCTGTAGGGCGGAGGTACCTACTACCCACCCAGTCAGACTACTCGGATACGGACGTGGACGGGACGCCGCCGCCGCCGCGCCGTCGTGTCCTACCTACATAAATCCTAGATTATATAAAAGTTAGCTCTGTACTTTTTAAAGTAGGTATTTACCTACTTTTCGTCAACATTTTGGAGACAAAATCACAGAAGTTACCATTTAAATCTTGTTCTTACATAAGAATAAAGTATTACGAACAGTTCACCTTGATGTTTGGCGGTCAATTTGGCTACTATGGCGGGAAATTACACACGAAATTATCCAAATTAGGCACTCTGACTGAGAGCGTGGAAAAACAACTAAGTAGGTATGTTAATTTTATTACTGGTTAACGTTTATAAAAATATTCTTTTAAAGGTTTCACTAGCAACATTTCTTTGGAACTTCCGTGGAGTTAGGACATGACGGTATCTCCCGTCCGAACTGAGCCTCACCCTTTCCCTATTCCTCTAGAATCCCCCTCAATCTCACCCCTCCAGGGTCAGCAGCGTAAGTGTGGAAAATTTTAGTAAGTGGAAAGATAATTGTCCCCGTACCCATACCCCGATGCGAAAGAGGCGTGATTGTATAAAATTTTTGAAAAAAAAAACAGTGTTTACTGAGGCTTTATATTATTTGGCAATGAATCTTACTTCCTTACATTCTGTCTAGACTAGACACAGATTCAACTAATTTGTCTTGCCGGCCGGCGCCGGCGCCGACAATAGATCAATCGATTTCATTGGCCTAATCACGAGTTGAATGTGCCCATGAAATCCCTTGACTAATTTGGCTATTTTACTGAGTAACTGAAAATCTCATTCACATCGTCTTAAATTAGAACGGATTTAGTTAGCTCAGTTAGAGACAGACTATACCTAACCTAAATAATTATGTTTATTAAGATCAGCCACTCGACCATACGGCGAACGTTTACAGCACGTCATGGTAAGCTGTGTTGGACCAATAGGTTAAGCTAGCGGTGCCCTGTCTTCGCTAACGTGATTTAGATTTTAAATCAAAGTAGCCTATGTTACAATATATTATTACCTATTTACTAGCAGATAATGGCATCAAAATCGGCTCCACCGTTCTAGAGATTGCCTATACCTACATAATATTAAAACAAACAGCCAGACAAAAATTTTAAAAATTGCTTTTATAATTAAGTATATCATACATAATATATTATAGGTACTGTTATTTTAATATTACAAACACTTCTATTTAATTTATTGTCAGATCACATCAAACATCAAATGGTTTAATAATGACGATACTGCGACCGTAATGAATGCCACTGGTTAGTAGGTATTATTTCTGTGCTATTGGAGTCCATGGAGCCTACAAACCACACAATAATCATCATTGCCAACAAAAAGACCGAATTGTTAGGACTTCAGAGCATTGCATGAGTATCTATGAACGCGACCTTGTTGTTTAACCAACGAACACAATATTCATTTCAAGAAATGATTAATGATATGCGTAGAGTTTACTTAGCCGCGATTGAGTCCGGTTTTAAGAGAATGAACCACGGTGATGGATGTGGTCATAATAGTAGGTACATTAGGTGCCTAATTATTACGTGGGAGGAATTCAATTAATTTGGCTAGTTTTCGCACATACCTACTCTTACTTATGTAACGTATTGAAGACGCAAACGTCCAATAAAATTCTTAGTTGTTTTTTTTTAATTTTATAAAATTTTGCTGATGGAAACGGAATCTCGGGAAGACTTAGACGCAACCAGGAACGTCTAAACTTCGAGATTTTTGCGAGGTTTCATGGTTTTGCAAGATATAAAAGTATCAGGGACCCGCGCAAAAAAAAAAAGAAAATTAAACTCGGATTTAAGTCCACGCGGATTCTGTTTCAGATATCTATTGAATAATCTAGTTACATATCAGCCCTGGTTTCTTTCGGTTTTTACCATTTATTTTCAGCTCTGTTTATTTACTAGTATTACGTCAAGATCGACTCAATATTCCCGTGAGTTAGCGGGTTTACACAACGCTTACCTTGTAGATATATCGCTTGCGTGAGGCCGCGAATACGAACTGTATTTATAAATAACTTCTCCCTTTTAATTTGGTCACTTGACGTATTTTAAAACACGTGTGTAGATTGTGTTGTGGTTATTCCCTTTCAAGCCGATCGTCCGGGTTTCTAACGGGCCTTACCATGACGCTCTTATAGCTATTCAAATGCGATACAGTTCAACTTAAAGAGAGAGATGGTACATAATGCATAGCTCCATCCCTTCTGAGTTGAACTACATCTGCGACTGCATTTGAATTGCCATAAAAGCGTCGTGGTAAGGCCTCAGAGCCTCAGAGGCACTGACGCTCGCTGTAATGAATGCTCAAAGGATGACTGGGACGACAGTTCGAATATATTCTGCAAACTGTCGAAGTGCCGATTACCTAAAAAAAAGGAGGCGTCTTTTCAGCAGCATGAACCCCTTTTTGTGTATGGGAACCCTCTCGGACTTCACCTCACCAACATGATGACCCGACTAACCGAAACTACATAGTTTCGTCACATTCGCCTAAGTTAGCAAGGAACCATGCCTAGAAAGAATACAGCTCCTTCTTTGGAATCAAAAGTCAGGTTAGGTTACGACTACGTAGCAGGTCAAAACTTAGCAAAATATTTTAATATTTTGTTCTCTGCTTGTCGGGTTTTCATTTTTATCACCTCGTGTTGGTCAATAGGTAGCTTGGTCGTGAGAGCCAAACATAATTATATAAAAGGTGTATAGTATGTATTATAAACAATAAAAGATTGCAGTTCAAGGGCATCTACTCAGTATGTACGACTCAGCTTATCCAATCCAGTTTTAAAACGAAAAGGAAAGTATGCCTTGCGTTGCGCCTCGTCGTAGAGTCGCCATATTGGTAGGTATATAACCTTAACACTTAGCTCCAAAATTTCTTTTGAATAGTAAGCGTATCGCATTCGTAACGAGAGAAGGTGTAACGTAAAGTGAGGTTGAGTTTGGCCTAGAAGACAAAGACTCTCCCAGGAGGTAGACTGGTAGATAAATAAATAATATGGGAAAGAAAATCATGTATATAAATTTTATTATAGTAATAGCAACAAATTATTGTTGCTATACGTTTATTATGGTGTCTCTGCCCACCCCAGTGGGAAAAAGAGGTGATTTGTATGTATTACGATGTATCATCAAAACTTCCTTGCCGCTCTTCACAAAAAAAAACGAAAACCCAGTGACTAAATTTTCTTCCTTACCGTACTTTACAAGAAAAAAAAAGCCCAGTGA
The DNA here is from genome assembly GCA_963576445.1 of Lithosia quadra. NCBI lineage: Eukaryota > Metazoa > Arthropoda > Insecta > Lepidoptera > Erebidae > Lithosia > Lithosia quadra. The sequence goes on along the minus strand of OY754900.1, from coordinate 3,978,335 downwards.
CTTATTTTGCACGTGGGCGACATCGGCCACAAACAAGTTCATCTTTTTTAAATGTAGTTCTTCGCTATCTCAACGTCAACATTCACCACAGAATACCTTATTTTTTGTGACGTCACGGCATGAATCAGATAATTTTATGTTAAGTCACTCGCTGCGTAGTGAGTAAGGAACTTAATTTGCAGTTTACTTATAATCCAGGAACATAACGAATGAGTAATTAGGTCTTACTGTTTGTTCCGGTTATTTATTAGCAATTCGAAATGGTTATTGTGACGTGTGAGTAAGTACGAAGTGATAAATGTACATTACGGCCTCTGTGGCGTAGCGGTAGTGAATGTAAAGATTCGACATTTCGACTGCTACGACAGGGGGCGCGGGTTCGATTCCCTTTCAGTGTAAATATTTCTATGCTTATTGATGACTATTTGTATTGGTCTGGGTGTTTCTATGTACAATATTTTGTGTATTTACAAAAAAGTTATGCTAGTTAGGTATTACTATGCTTAATTTAGGTATAGAGAGCGTTGTGTAAATTGTCGTAGAATATTTATTTATTATTATTAATAATATTAGTAGTATTTTGATGCTTCAACAGTCGCTACCCACTACATTAGAAAATGTCACGATGGTATTATAGGTATAGTATAGAGCAGGGTTTCTCAGAGTGCGGTAATGGCACGCGTATCACGCTGGGCTATGTTACTTGATCACGGGGGGTATGTGAGAAATTTTTTTATGGCGACGGTGTTTACTTGATTTTGGGACAGCTCGCAAGACAAGAAAAATATCTTGCTTTTACGTAATTTTATCGTTGTCTTGAAAGTCGATTAGTGTAAGCACATAGTGGTTTAAGAAACGTGGCAAATTATTGTTAACCACCATTCGATCAATAATAATTTTACGGTCTGAATATCAATGTCAGCACTAATATTTGTATTACTATACCTACATGTCACTGACGTCACAGTTGCCTACAACGATATGCACATTTTGCATACAAAGCGGCGTCTCATGCCAGCATTTGTCACAGTTAGGTTGCACAGGGCCATTTAGATTAAAGTGATTTTAGTTTTTGATGTGTTGATACATAACAAACTTTACTAATGTTAAGAGAGTGTGCCAAAAGGAAAACATTTTTCTATTTCAATATAATTTTCGCGGGCAATTTTCAGAAAAGGTTCAATGAATTTTTTTAAGCAATTAGTATGCTAACCGATACCGAAATTTCCGATCTAAATCATTAGCAGAAAAGGTTCTTTTCAGCTCTCCAGCACGAATAGGGTTAGGTATGCCAACCATTAGTCCTACCTACTAACAGTTCGATGAGAGATTGTGTCCATACTGTTCGATCATCGACCTGTTACCAGGACTAGTTGGAACCTACCCCTGACATGGCAAGGGCACTTTTTATGCGTAAATAATTTTTACTAAAATTATTCAAATTTCGAATTAACTCAGCGTTGAAAAAATAATGTTGAGAAACTCGTGCTTAATTTTTATATTATTTTATGATTTTATGTTCTTAATAAGTTTATTTTTGTGTAGTTTATTGCGTTGTTTCTTCCTTGTTGTTGGTTTTTCATATCTGAATAGTAAAAAGAAATCAACTCACCTTTTGTTCCTTCCACTGGTTAGTTAAACAGGAAAGAAACTTATATTAGTTTTATTTGAAAATGGCAGTAGGTAGGTATACCTAGAATGAATAGTGACTTAATTATAAGAACACTCCTTCGAATGGTAATTTGTCCAAATGGCACCTAGCCTTGTATATAAAACTTTGTGAATTCGTTTCAAGGGGTTAACACCCCTTGAAACGAACCTTGAAATTAACCTAACGGATATAACCGGTATTTACTCGTCTACCCTACAAGCCTTCATAACTCATCTAGTTTGTAATATAATAAATCAAGCATTACTTTAATAGAGTAAACAAACAAAACACTTTACGACTCATAAAATACTCAATGCCAACGCCAAACAATTTACTTCTATGAACGAACATTACCTAGACTGCTGCCAAAGATGCCTAATGCTACTCTTAGAGGATGGATACTCAGTACAATTGTTTTTCAACAATGATATCTACTCACCACAGCATTCACGTTGATAGCAGCACAAACTTCCTCAACCACTTCCTCGACCGCTCCGCTCTCATACTCCTCCGCAGGGAGCGCCGGGTACAGCCTCATACCCGTACTGAACACCGTATCATCCTCACTAGGAAGCGAAGGATACAAGCTCCCACTTTTTCCAATAAGCGGCTCCCCATCAGTTCCTTCACCCCTTTCCCCTCTTAAGAACCGCCCGACTGCTTTAGTCGGGCTTCCAGCACGGTGCCACCCCCATCCATGCGCCCCCAAGTTCTTCGGATAAGACGAAGGGTTCATCAAAGACATTATCACTGTGTTAACACTGTTTCACAAAGTTCACGCGCGGAATTTATTTCGGTTTGTCTGAAAATAGACTGCCGTGTTCGCTTCTCAGCGGTTGAACAAAGAATGAAGTTGATCCCAATGTTGCTTTAGTCTGTAACAAGAAGAAAGTGTTCTGTCAAGGTGAGTCACTGAATCTCAGAAGAAATTGAGATTGTATCGCGGAAAATTTGGTTAATGATTAAGGCATACAGGGAAACGTTGTGTTAAATTTTTAAAGGGAAAATACGTGTTTAAAGATTATCAAAAGGCGTTACTTATATCGATTAGAAAAATATTTTCTTATGTTTAACAGTGAAATATTTTAAATTTTAGGGTACTTTTCTTCTGAATTGTGTGCCAATCCTGATTCCATCTAATGCTTGCTCAATGGAACGCAGTGTCCGCTCGCCTTTTCATAGTAAGGTTTAAGTATTTTGGATTTTACAAGATCGCCTACCGACTGGCCGCCAAATCTAAGAGGAAAGCCTGCGCCAAGAACTTCATAGGTCAATCAGCGTGTAACGGCTTGTAGTTGACACTGATTTCGGTGCCAAAGACCTTGACCTACCAAAGGCTGCGTGAATCCCTGATACCGTTCCCGCAACTAACAGGAACCGAATTCCAGAATAATAGTAGCTTTTTGGATGGATGTTTGTTACTTTCTACAGAACGGAGAGAATACAGAGATAGATTATAGTCTGGAATAACACAGTTATTCCCTATCTCTTTACCAAATTACATGCAAATCCGTTCAGTAGTTTTTGCGTGAAACTAACAAACATAGTAGACAATTTCAGATAGTTCAGACTATAGTTTCTCTCTGTACGAAATTTCATGTATACCTATCGTTCAGGAGTTTTCACAAACTAACTATCGGATTTATAATATTTATAGGATTACAGTCTTAAAGGGAAATGTTTATCACTGCATCACATAGATTCTTTTTTGAGCATGAAGTTTTTTACCGTTCAAAATAATCGAAAACGGCGCGGCGCGACCAACCGAGCAATGTGTGAGAAACTAAAACGGCCTTGTACTTTTTATCAAATGTGGGGTCGCAGCTCTGCGTCTGAATAATACTACGTCAGACGAGTATGATTCAGTTACATTACCATAATAGGCAGCGTTGTTTATACTAACAGTTTTTGAATGAGTAGGTATCTATATATTTTTCATGGTGAATTAGGCTGTATGGGGTCCCATCAAGACCTAAATGGCCAAAACCAATCACACCTGGGATCTGAACACCTGTTTACGTATAAGTAGTCCAGTATTTTTTGTTTGTTTCTCTGTCTGTTCAAACATCTCGTGAAAACAACTGAATAAATTCTAATATTCAAAAGTCGGACCTTACCATGACACAATTCAAATGCGATGCAGTTCAATACATCGAGAGAGATGGAGCTATACACGGTGCATAGCGCCATCTCTATACCAGACTTACTGCCGCACTCAGAAAGGTTCCTTAAATTAGTCCTAAATGATACTTAACTAATTATCATTAAATCTGTTAATTGATGGAACATCCCAGAGTCATAATTTAAGGGTACATTAGTTAATCACAACTTTAAGTTTTGTAGAGCGGTGCAGTGACAAAATCACAGTATCGATAGGGCATCGATAAGGCGTCGGTGTAGCCACACCTAAAAAGCGTTAACAGTAAAAAGTAGAAAAATAATATTAAACATATTCAAAACTTTTATTTATAGTAGTATAAATTACAATCCGTTCTTTTACTGTTAGTTTTTATATATAGATGAAATTAAATACCTATTTTCATATACTGATAATAAAACATCTGGACTCTTTTATTCTATGGCATCACTGACAACTGCCAATGTCAATATAGCCAACGTCAAATTATTGTGCATTGTTCAACAGACACAGAAATAAAGGAATTTTAAAATGATATTGTTAGTTGCGATGAAAAATGAATTCTGTTTAATAATCGCAAGCGCTCGGAAAGTTGGTTGGATCCTAGTTCAGCACCTAAACAATGCCCTAAACGAAAACTTACCCCTAGAAAAGTGATGGTGACTGTTTGGTGGTCTAGCGCCCGGTGTGATTCATTACAGCTTCTTACCAAACGGGGTGAGCATTACTGCAGATGTATACTGTGAAGAACTGAACACAATGATGGAGAAACTAGCACATCTGCAACTAGCATTCAATCGCTCGTCTCCGTTGCTCCTACACGACAATGTGCGACCTTATACTGCACAGCAGACGGTCTCCAAGTTGCAAGAACTGGGGTTAGAAGCTCACCGCATCAATAAACTGCCGCTGCGTTGGCAAAGATGCATTGATTGTATGGGTAATTACTACTTCGATTAATACAAATAAAAATACATGAAAATAAAATCGTTTAATTTTTTTCGTACATAACGGCAATTTCATAGGTAAAGACCTAATTGGGGCACGGCTAGCCACGAGGTGGGTATCCATGAGGATTTCCTCACGATAATTCTATTTTTTTAGATGTAAAAATCAATCCTTAAAAGTTAAGTAAGGGTTTTGTATCACTTAACTTTAAAGTGTCATTAGGGGTGTTAATGAATCCTTAACTGACTCTGAGTGGTAACTTTTTTCAAATTTTACTAAGGAACAACTTAAGTATCCGTTAAACGTCTCTGAGTGCGGCAGTTAATTCTTCCAACCCCGAGATTAAAGCCCGCGTCAGAGTCGCTGTAGGTCGCACCGCTCGACGTCGAGCGCAACGTTGAAAATTGTCAGTTAGAGAATAGCACGGCAGAGCAGAGCTATGACGTCAATCTGCAGGTGTAGGTACAGACTTGCAGGGACGTTGCCGTTGGCTAGATCACAGTACATAAAGCATAATAGAGTCCCGAAGATCTTGGTAGAGCCCCAAAAACATCCTCAATATTATCTCAACCTAAACATTCTAAATGATTCAAGATAAATCTGCGCGAAATTTTGTAGTTCGATAGAACTCGTGTATGTTCAATATTGTAAATCATCACGCTATAACTGAAAGGTGATCAGCAGTAATTAGGGTAAGCAGGGGGAATGACGCTCACTGGGTAATGGCGCTCACCTCTGTAACTCTGTGAAAATAGAAGTTAGGAACATGCCACGTTGCGTGAAATGCAGGGGGCAGGGGTCTCTCGCGTGCAACGATGCAAGCGGACAGTCGGCGAGAAGCATGCGTCCGTGAAGTACGTTTCTTTGTTTGCGGCCACACTGATCTAATTTTCTTTTACGTGTTTTTTGTCGGTAAGTTCAAAACGTTAATGCTTATTAAATTATATTTTTACTGTTCTACAATAAAACTATTCTATTTTTTGATAATGTACCTAATCAAATTTCAACAATTGCGAATGATTTATTTTTAATTTCAAATTAATTATAAAACGATCGTTTGGGGTTATACCGCTCAAATGAGCGCCATTGCCCCTTAGTAACATATTTTCCTTCATTGTTTTAGATATGCCAAGAAATCGTCACAGGACCACCGCTAAAGCGGCTTGGACCGAAGAAGACCTTCAATCTGCTAAAACAGTGATTGAAGGAGATTTGTTCAAAAGAAAAGCCGCAAAACAATTTAACATACCATTTACCACGTTGAGAGATCGACTGAAACATGAAAATATGAGTAACCCAAGACTAGGTCGCGAGCCCGTTTTTACCCAACAGCAAGAAGCTGAAATTGCGGCACTACCCAACGCCAGGGGCAATGCCGCTCAAACATGTTTTTTTTATAATGTTGCCTTACTACTAAAAGATCAAAGATAATATGCTTTTGTTGTTAAATGGTTGATTACTCGATAGTTAAAGACTTTCTTACACTTCTTAATTTGGATTTATAATAAATGATTTCACAAATACACCATGTTTTCCTTAAGTGAACGCCATTCCCCCTCCTTCCCCTACACTAAGTACCTACCTACAATAATAATAGCAGTCAGGCCTTCCTTTTTATAGAGTTACTTTTTAATACGAGTTGAGGTCGAGATTGCAAAAGGAATTTACCTTGACCTATTCCGAATTTAACGCGGACGAAGTCGCAGACAACAATTAGTATTGTACTACGAGTATACGTTGCTAGTTATAAATTATTATTCATGCATGCCAACTCCCCCTAATGAAAGTCCATGAAAATTACGCGATAATTGTATCAAAACGCACCTAAGTACAAGTGGACTGTGCGTGTATAAACACAATGACAAAGGGACAAAGTTGGGCCACTCCCTAAGCAAACTATGGCATCATTCGACCTCCTTGGTGCACACCTTCGTTTTAATCACGAAATTAAAACTGTAGCTTTTGTTTATGGGATGGGTGTTTGCGGTGTTCGGCCACTTGGGGAACGTTAAAATAATGAGTTAATAATAAAAAACTAGTATGAATATGAATAAGAATAGGAACAGGATACAATGTTATAATAAGTGTTATGAGTTTTTATCACTACGTAGTCGTAGGGAATTAAAATAATAAGGTGTGTGTGTGCCAAATCAACCTCACTTGCAGGCCAGTAGGTATAATAAACATTAATATTAGGTTCATAATTCAGCCTTAACTCCAATGACTTAACTCTAGTCTCGATCTTATGTCAACCTCTTAAATGTCCAATAAGGTTTCCTTTGAATTACAAGACTACCTTTTTTGACCTTTAGGAGATCGACATGAGATCGAGACAAGTCTGAGACTGAATTTTGAACATATTTTTTACGAGAATTAACCCTTCACCAGGGGTTTTCGTACAGAAATTCATGACTTTGACTGAGTATCGCTCTAGAATACGGGTCTTAAGACTTTCGTCACACGAACATGTGCGCATTTCCAGCCTTGTGTGATTTTAAATCCCATTAGTAATAGCCTTAACTATAATCAGTTCAAACAGATGTTGCATTACAATGTTACGTCATCTGGCCATCACCTTCAGTGTCTGATTTTATGACGGGTTTCCACGTTAGCTTGATCTGCATAACTGTACTAGTCTATGTCCGCCGCAGCTCCGTCCGCGTGGATATATCGGTGTTTGCTTTTCTGACTACATCTCCAGTTCTACTCAACCGATTGTGATAAAACAAGCATAAGACTTTAAGCCTGACTAAGAACTTTCAAATAAAAAAACTGCATTAAAATTCGTTCTGTAGTTTTTGCGTTCATCGCGCACAAACAGAAAAACAGGCAATATTTTTTTTGTGTTCAGAAACGTTGATATAACACCCAAGTATTTTTATAATAATCTCCAATATACAGACAGTACAGACACATCTACTTTATAATTTTATGATAGTGCAACTATAGGTATTTACATAGAAGATTGAATAATCTTGAGGTAAGCTAACCTGTAATGAGTCTTGAATAAAACAAATAAGTCCTACCTATGATAATAAGTGACGGCACTTATGATGTGGCGCGGCGTTGACTCAGAGATAACTGCAGATTAAAAAACATTTATCAAATAACAATAGAATTGACTATTTGTAATCGTGATTTAGGGCAATACATATCATTGCTTTAACTAATACCTACCAATAAGGTCCCAACAAGTGTATGGTTTGTCAGAGTCAGATGGTAAGCAGAATTTATTTTACCCGCCGAAAGTATCAAGCATAAGCATTGCATGGAATTTCACTTTGTAGTTGAATTTTGACAGATGGCGATTGATTATGGTGGTAACAGGCGTAACAGCACATTACACAATCAACGCCATCTAGCGAAGTCAAGCCGAACTACTGATTGTATACTACATCCTGTGATTCAGTAGGTAGGTACCCAAATAACGTAGGTAACCTGCGGCATCGGATGCCCTATATTTTGTACTATTCAATTTTTTTTGCCAATATCACATAAACGCGTTCAAAAATTGTGTCCGAATTGCCCGATGACAATAAAATAGGTCAGACGGCCAAGAATTTCCTTATTCCTTTTGAAGTTTGATAAATTCCAAAAAACGGTTTCCGGATATGGAATGAGTGTTATTCTGAGACGTGAATGAATTGTTTTTTTACCTAACAGTTTTACATTCAATGCCTCGAGGGAAAATGAGCGGTATACTATTCTCTGTCTACGGCAGTCACTGATTTTACTGCATACCTTTTTATTTGGGCATTTTGACTGGCGGACAGTAAAACGTTGTGTCGTCACTTTTGATCCAGCATGAATACTAAGAACACTATTTCTGGATGTTTACTTAAAATATGCAGTGAGCAGATGGCATTGCGCATATAAATTTATGCACATCATACGGTTTATTAGCGCTGCAAATCGTCTGACTGCTGTTTATTCGATATACTGTAAATGCATTTATTGAGATCGTCGACATCTCGAATCACATCTACACACTACAGTTTCGAGTGCAGCATCCAGCTTTTGCTTTTGCACTACAACGATGTGAACAAGAGTGAAAGAGCGTTTAAAAATGACTTGCTTGGGTTGTGCAGAATCTACACTGTAGAAGTGTAGATCATTGTCCAAAAGCCCCGTCCATCACTGAACGACCGGACGAACCACACCGGTACATGGTGGATATCCCATTCATACGCACAAAACATTTTGGCAGTACGTTCATTATGCGTACTGCTAAAGAGTGGAATGGCGTGCCTGTATTATCTAATATCTTTACAGCAGTTAACCCCCTCCATGCCGAAGGGCAGTTCGTCACAATCACAAATATCTATTATTGTTTTAAAGACTTACGTTTATGAGAACCTACTTATATTCCACTAGGCATAGTATGGACACCCACACTTCACCAACTATTTTTTCGATCCCAATAAAGGGCCTGACATGACTCATTGTTGATAGTGATTTGCTATTAAGAGATGTTGGCACGAGCAAATCCATAAATTGGCACGAGCAAATCCATAAATAGGCGGATATCATGTGAAATGTAGTATACGCCTTGTAAGTGAAAACCAAAATTGAACGTTATCACCTTCAGCATAGAGTTAAAAAAGGATTTTCAACAAAGTGCAATTAACATTCTTATACGTGAAGGAACGAGTTGTCCGATTATAGAAAGTGGGGTACTTTCCCTTATACCCTTCGTAATTTGGAGAGAGGTTGCTGCACCGAGCTTGTTAAGATTTTGCGTGAAATTATAGTGGCCCCGTCTTTTCAACCGACTTCCAAAGGAGGTGCATTGTTTGACCCACAGAGTAATTAATATTCTATGACCTATATGTTTGTATGTGTGTTTTCTAAAATGCCTTAGTTTCTTACATCTGGACCACCTCTGTGGCGTAGCGGTTGAGCTCCGTATTTAACTATTACGAGTATCTTATTTGTGGTAGAGCACTCAACTGGTAAGTCAGAGGCCGCAGGTTCGATTCCAGCTCATGAAAAAAATATCCCAGTATATTTTACTGCACTATTTAACCAATAGGACTCTGCTTAGTTTGGGTCTAGATGGCGCTGTGTAATATGTCATAGAATATACTTCATCAATCTAATCGTATGGCGCCACCTATATAGCTTGTCATAGTTTATAATACTTTTTCTTAGGCATCCACATGGTTATCATTGGGTAACGTTCTTCGTCATAAAACGCTATTAGCATTTTAGTTTTGTATAGCAATTAGAAATTCACTTGAAGAGCACACACGAATTGCTGTTTAGTGCATTCACAGATAAGATAGATAACGCTGACAATGATTACCTAGGTATAATCATTTTAGGCAAACAGTACTGTAAAATGTGAAATATTGCACGTTTATTTTTATTTTGCAGGTTACTCACATCTTGTCTGTAGATCCATAATCTAGACAGGTTTTGATTATATTTGAAACACTGCGTTAAAAATGGTCACCCATCCTAAAACTCGCCTGACAAGAAATGCTTAACCTTACAATGTGTTAACCTACTCGGTTACCATTAAACCGTGAATAACAAACTCTGACGCTATCAAATAGGTAGGTATTATGGGTATTATTTTATATTAATGGTAGCTTCACTTCACCGAGCGGTCCCGTATTCGAATCCTGGCCGATGTGAATGTCGTGAATCCATTCCTAATACAAACAATTTAGTTTTAGCGGGAACCATAGTAATTTAGGTTTCTAAGATTCCTAAAGCCTAAAGAAAATGCCTTTAGGTAACTTATACCTATTCAGGACACCGCTGACATAATTCATTCATGCCCATGGATTGTACCCCTATTTAATGAATCATGAAAATCCGGCGCATTATTGTATTCTATAATGGTAATTTTTACTTTGTTTATCTTAAAACACGACACAATGCAACCATATGTGGCCGGCAAATATTTGTTTATTCATTTATCAATAAGTATTTATTTCGACTTAATAGGTACTAATGGTTTCTATTAATTCTAATACCTAATGATATATTATGCTTAAGTTCCTCATATTCAACATAACATGCAGTATCGTCTAAGCATTTTATTCTACTTAAAACTGATTTTTATGTTAAAACATTTGGTTAGTTTAGTTTTGTTGTTGTTACGTGCACTTGTTTATTTCAGGGTCAAAACAAAAGAACTTAGATAATAGGTAAAATACGACGCTAAACTAACTAAGAAGTAATACAAAAGTTCTGTTACTTCCTGAAGTAAATATAAATAAAAACTTAGTTATTGGGTTAAGGAGATAAAAAATCGTAAAAACAACTTACCTCCTCTCACTCTCCAGACCGGACACTAATGAATGATTTCCTGAACGGTCCGATTTTGCAATGAATGAGTAGGCAAGTCTTGTGAGAGTGATCGTAACAAATTCGTATATGAGTGACGTATGACATGAATGAGCTTGTAGATTCTTCGTTCAGAAATGGTGACTCATGGTAAAAATAATGATATAACGAAATAAATTACAAATGAGAAACCGCAAAGTCCACAAATACCTAATTATACAAATGAATAATGTGACAGCCACAGCTTAATGAAGCGTTTGACTGCATAGTGTAATCAAGAAGTACCCAGGTTACACACATTTACAAAGTAACGCACAAAGATTATTAATCTTTGTGCGTTACGTCGTTTGATCGTGTGATTTTTTTTCCGAACGACTAAAGCCGGCTGTCAGTTGTCATTAGTGTCACGTCATTGTCAAATCAAATCTCCCCAAGTTTCGCCGTTCGCACGCACGTGTTTATATTATTGTTAAATAATTTGAATAGAAATCAAAATGAAAGTATTATCAGAAGATAGAACGCGAATTCTGTTCGAAAAATTAACAAAATAGTAAGTACTGTTACATCTTATCAATACAAGAAGTTCATAAATTTATGATTTATTCAATCGCTCGAACTTTTCCCTAGTTTAATTTGATAAAACATTGTTTATAACCTCGTCTTTCTCGTTTAATGTATTACAATATACATTAGTCTGTTTTCAACAACAGAAATTCGTTCGACTAAACTGGATTCTCATGTTTTTCTCAATGGAATTGGTGTAATCGCTCGGTTTAACTTAACCCAATTATATTCATGAGTTTTTTTAATGTTTACAGTATCGGCGTCAACGTAAAACTTTTGATTGACAGACCGGATGGCACCTACTGCTTCAGAGAGAAGAAAGACCGAGTATATTATGTTTCAGAGAAACTTTTACATTTAGCGCAAACAGTAAAACCAGACCATTTAATAGCCGCAGGCACATGTTTCGGCAAATTCACAAAAACGAATAAATTCAGGCTGCATATTACAGCGCTGACATATATAGCTCCGTACGCACCTCACAAGATTTGGGTCAAACCATCGGCTGAACAGCAGTTCTTATATGGACACCATATTATCAAGAGTGGTAAGTGTAAGCTAAGTTAGCCAATTATTGCCACATTCATTTTTAAAAATTGCTACTTGGTACTTCAGTAAATGCGACAAAGATTTGAATCTACATACCCAGAATACATATTAATTTATTATGAAAATATGTGTATACATATCATAATATAATCCATATTATTGTCATGTTACATACACTTACATAATGAGGAGCTGGAGCTATCAAATGCGCTGAATACAAATCTCACTCATTTTCACATAAAACAGTCTAAAAATGTGCTAACATTGTAGCCAAACTTTGAGGTTTCAATCATAACAGGATAATAAATCATTCCGTTTTTCACCGTTCCTGTAATATTTTATTACATGTAAAATAATGCCGTTTTGTTCACCAGCTCCTCATATACAACACAGACTAAACAAATTAAGTTATGCCCAGATCTTATTCTACAGTTTTGTTGCTTATCTATTTCAATTTCAATTTCAATTTCTTTATTTTTCAAAATAGTGTAACGTAATTACATCTTTTTGACGTCAAAAACTACTTAATACTAAGTTTACCACCGCTTCCTAGGCGCTAGTGGAGAAGAAACGGCGCAACAAACTCCACTGCTGCATTTTAAGACGTATAAGAATGTTATTAAGCTGAAAAGTTATAATGTTGAACATGCTAATCTCAGGTACTACTGGTTCGTTCCTGAGGGAATTCTTTTTGTGTTGGATATCACATTAATATCAAGGAAGGCTATAATATCATGCTAGGAAACCAGAGCAATAATCAGAAATGTCAACAAATCAGGCAAATATCCATATAATTATTTCACGGCTATATCTCATAAAATTCTGTATTTCCAGGTCTTGGCCGAATAACAGAAAACACACCGAAACACCACGGAGTTGTCGTCTACACAATGTCAGACATTCCTATTGGTTTCGGAGTAGCTGCCCGAACAACTGCCGAATGTAGGCATGCAGATCCTTTAGCTACAATCGTCTTCCATCAAGCAGATGTTGGGGAGTACATACGTTCTGAAGACACACTTACATAGTTTATAATAAATAGTTTTATGAAATATATTGTTTATTGATTTCTAATCTATTTGCGTTTAGTACACCACACTCCGAACCTTTTACGAGCTCATTTGGGGTCTGATTGTCAGTCAAACTACGTAACGGCTGAACCTCTGTAGGTAACATATACCTTAACGGTCGTTAGTGTTTAGGGCAGAGCATAATATATCTTAACACTTTTTTAGTCTTTATCCTCCTTTTGGTTTTGGTTTGGCTCATACGACGAGCCATTGCTTATTGAGCTCCCAACCCTGAAAGGAAATCCTACGCTATAACCTCGTCTCTTGTGCTTTGTAGAAACTTCTTATGGCAAGAAAAGTTATTTGTAGAATATTGGATAATTTTAGAATTATTATAAGAGCGAAGCGGAACAACCATTTAATAAATTTCATAATTGCTCACAGTAGCGACATCTAGTTGCCGTATTTCTGAAACTTGAATTAGGAAGATTCTAAATATTTCAGTTCGTACTGGCTTTGATAGATGGCACTATTATTCATTTTGTATATTAGGCTCTATTTCTGCCAAGACCGAGAAGTCGTTAAACCTCGACTCTATTGGATATTAAAAGGTTTGGAGCCTGTAATCTAGATCCAGATTTCAGCTAAGAACCCGGGCTCCGAAGTGAAGAGTCCGGATAGCTTCGAATGCAACCGTTAATCTGATCGCACTAAGACGATGATGGTGAAAAATATTCTGAAAATTAAGATCTTAAAAAAGCATTAAATTTTCCAAGTTCAAATGGTTCTCCAGTTTTGAGCTTAGCAACAAGTTGTTGTTGTAGTAGAACAACGTTTGTAGGTACTATTATATTCCGTGGTAGAATATTATACCTACTTAGATAATTAAGTACAAATGACACACCAAGTATGCACCAAGTATGTATGGCACGTGTAAGTGAGCACGTAAGCCAGGCTCGACCTCGCAGAACATACCTGCACTGGTCAAATTAATGATGTATTGAAAAAATGGCATATCAGAAACACTTGGGTGTGGGTAGAGGAAGCTCATGGAGTGTGGGCTGTTGTCTCTACCTTCTCCGGAGGAAGAAAGGCGTGAGTAGGTATATATTATGTACTAGCGGCAGTGGCGGATTTACAAATTTGCCGCCAGTAGGCTATACAATTCTCTATGACTACCACCCCCCCCCCCCCCGTCGGCCATCGGGGGTGGTTATGTCCGGATCGAACTGACTAAAACCGCAAGCAGTCTCGGGTCTTAATTACCGGGTGTAAGGTTACCTAATAGGCATATCCCTCGCACCCCAGCTGAACCCGGGCCATCTACGGTTTTAAGATGGCCCCCTCGACCCCCCGAGAGGGGGTTGGGTAAGCATCGTGCCACTTCGCCGACGGTGGGGTGTAGGGTGACAGGCGGCTGTCCTGTCAACCAACCGTTGGCTCGCAGACAATCAGCTCGCCCCGACACGTGGAGAGCCTCGGAGCTGCCCTCTAGAGAGCCACTCCCACCCCGGCCGGATTGGCCGAAGGCAGCAGCATCTCCCGTGGCGAATGGAAGGCGCTGCTCGCCTCCGTTGCCCGGGTGCACCGCGTAGAGGTTCTGACTCGCACGCATCCACGGGTACCCCTCATCGAGACTAAACGGAGAGGAGGTTATGTCGTAATCGAACCGAATTAAACCACACTAGGTGTTTGCGTACCGTCTAGGGTACCTACAACGGGGGGAACCCACGTGTACCCTAAGGAAGGAAATTCCCCAGAAACCCCACCAGGCATTGACCATCCATCATGCAACAGGCGGCCTCACCGTAAATGCAGGGAGACTAGAACTAGACTAAAACCGCACGCCGTCTAGAGTCTTCTGACGCCAAGGTGTGAGGTGGCCCATAGAGCATTTCCCTCGCACCCCAGCTTGACCCGGGCCATTTCCGGATTCGAGATGGCCCCCTCGGGTTTGGGAACCACGGTATTCGCATTCGGGGGGGGCCGTGCTTGTGCACGCTGCCGCCTTGGTCTGCTTCTGCTAGGGTGACAGACGGCTCCACCCGTCACCCCCAGGCCTGCGCTCATAGAGGACGGAAGTCATCAGACCTCCGACGCCTGCGGCGTCTGCGCACGTCACCCGAACCCATTCCGCCGCCTCCTTCTCGAGCATCACTTGCTCGCAGAATGAGGTGGCGGCCGACCACGCGTCGCAGTAGGAGGCGGCGACTGACCACGCGTAATTGTGACGTGCCCTAGTGAAGAGTATACATGCTATTGAAGAGCTAAAAACAGCGGCGCGTACTAATTAGAAGGTGGATTAAGATTGCCTCTCCAAGAAAACGCTCCCCAAAACTCGTATGTATACGTGTATAATAATAAAGTTATTTTTTTTTTTATGAAAGAAAAAAAAATTTGGCTCAAAATTGCCGCCCCCTAAAATCTGCCGCCCTAGGCTCCAGCCTACTCAGCCTACTGGTAAATCCGCCACTGACTAGCGGACACGACTGACTTCGTTTTATGAAAAAGATTTGGAATATGGCAGTTTTTTTTCTTACACTTCTTAATTGATTGACTGAATTGATTGAATTTGAACTTTATGCAGCAGCGTTAATAAAGTGCAAATTGACTCTTTAGGAATACGACTAATGGAGGTATGCTTAGATAACAATAAGTGATTGTAATGTAATATGACCTTTATTGAATGGGAATAAAGTTCAAATTGAATCTACATTTTAGTTAGAAAACGTTTGTATAGGAAAAATAAAATCTAATGGCTGTTTTTAAAGTTTTCCCGGCAATTCTTCAATTTTTTCTCTCCCTAAAAACATCCTTGGACTTCAACGTAAATTTAAAATAGAATTGGCCAAATTGATCCAAGCCTTGTTGAGTTATGCGCTTACAAACAATTTTGCGATTCATTTTTATAGATATAGATCATTTAAATTATCTGCAGCCAATAATTCAGAATTTAATTTAAAAATTACCTGCCTACCTAAGTACTAGTAACCGAAATTACTAGTATTAAGTAAAATTGCTTGTGTTACGATGACTGTTACGAGCTGTGATCCTGATGGGTTTGTGCCCTGGAAATTTGAATATTAATCCGCTATTTATTATTGCCGCCAATCCCACCTAGATGGGTTTATGCCCTGGCATTTTGGGCGGAAATAATAAACGTCCTAGGGCACAAACCCATGACTGGATTTGAGTGAGTTCACGCCGCTCGGTAGTCTAGTTGCCAGAATTCGAACTTGGGAACTCTCGATCATAAGGCCGACTCATTAACCACTAAGCTATTAACGCCTGATCCCTACCTACAAACTATCTAAGTTTATGTAGGTAAGTTTTTCCAATTGCGGTTTAGGACTTACCTATTTGCCTGTTTTTTTAGTTCATTACTCACTGTCTGTCCCTTTATGCATACCTACTTAGTTTCTTATGGGGATTGATTTAGTTCAATTACATTTTTAAAACGTGTGGTTTCAAAATTTATGAAAACTTAACTACTTATATTATTTATTTCAAAATTTAATTAAACATGAATCGAACTATAAATGATTTTTAAGGTCATCTCATAAAAGCATAGGTAGGTAGATTTTATTATAAGCTAGTTGCGCACCCTGGTTCCACGCCGGTGCAATTAGGTATATCACCATAATAAATGTGGACATTTCAAAAATTTTGTTTAAGACAAACCTTGTTAATATCCGTATCCTCAACCTTGGTATCCAATTTGGTGCAGTCGTTCAAAAGTTATGCACGTATCTACATAAATTTCGGTGAGTCATTTTTATTTATACTTATAGGTACATACGAATATATACCTAAGTACTCGACTAAAATAAAGATTTATTTTAATTTTTCCTTATAGTCGAATTGAATTCATGCGTTTTAATAACGCGGCGTCATGAATCAGGCGCCTGAATCGAAAGCCCTTAATTTACATAGGTACGTTACATAGGTACTTATGTACTACATTATATTCGTATCGCAGTTAATTCCATTCGGTGTTCACCCACTGGGGGGCGAACACGACTGTCTTCATTAAAACAGTGCTACACGGTGATAAGATAATGTCATTAATGAACCCATCCTTTTATAAGAGTGAGGGGGCGAACGGGTACGGGTGTCACCGTGCAACGATCCTCACAAAAGCAGTCGATCAGTTCTTAAGTGGTGAAAGGAGTGATGTCATAAAAGACTTGCTTATTCGAAAGAATGGGAGCTTAGATCTCTCGCTTCCTACAGCAAATGCTAAGGAAGTCGGTACGGGTATAAAGTCGTACGCGATTTTACCTGCTAAGGAGTATGAAGAGATTGGTGAAGCAGATGAAAGAGTTGGCGTCAAAGACAATTCTGGGGTAAGTAGATACTGCTCTTTTCCTTAGTATTTACGGTAAAAATGGAACTTTTCAGAGCAATAATTTGTGAAGGGGAGAGGTATAGGTACCTACATTTTGTTTTGTGTGGTCAGGCATCTTTCAGCTCTCTCCCGCACTGCACACGAATCCGGACCCCAAATGGAAATTACCGTGTCATCTGCGTAGGTTAAAATTATGCTTAAATTGGAGATAGATTTTGTGTATAGGTAGGTTGCGAGCCGGAACCTCCACGCGGTACTCCCGGGCAACGGAGGCGAGCAGCGCCTCCCACTCGCCACGGGAGATGCTGCTGCCTGCGCCCAATCCGGCCGGGGTGGGAGGGTCCCTCTTGAGGGCTGCTCCGAGGTTCCCCACGTGTCCCTCTGACTAGCAGAGGGCACAGTGGGGAGTGAGCGGGGGGCGAGCTGATTTCCCACGCGCCGACGACGGTTGGGTGACAGGAAGGCCGCCTGTCACCCTACACCCCACCGTCGGCGAAGTGGCGAAATGCTCGCCTCACCTCTCTTCGGGAGGTCGAGGGGGCCATCTTAAAACCGTAGATGACCCGTGGTAAGCTGGGGTGCGAGGGATATGCCTATTACGTAACCTTCCCCCCCGGTTTAAAATAGTCTACGAGTTTGTACACTGCGCTCTCTAGACCCAAAGTAAACACAGTTTAACAAGCTTGTGTTATGTATTCTAGAATGCTGACAAACATACTTACAGATGATATTACAAAAATAAATGATTAAAAAATAAAAAAAAACCCGACTGCTGTTGAAAAGCTTGAAACAACTTGATAACAGGCGGTACCCATTCGGAAATCATAAACCGAAAGAAAATTAATGGGTACCGCCTACTATCAAACTTGTTTCAGGCTTTTCAACAGTAGTCGTATACATAGTATCACATACAAGTAGTGTTATCGTTATTAGGCATATTATTTTCCTCATAACTTCAACTCTTGCGCAGTTTCTTGTGCCATTTCATTAAGGAAAATACTCCTTGGAGTTATTTTTAGGATAAAACTGGTTAGACAACTACTTATAAACATGGACCTAAAGAACCTAAGGACGAAATGCGTTGAAGACGACACTAAAGTCAGCCGAATTGTTCATACGTACCAGCCGACACGCACACACTCATACACTAGTCAGCCACTGCGCGGCAAATGTCATTCGGTTTGGTCAGTTTTAATAAAGCAATAAACGACAGCATGTCTTGTGTGTGTGTAGTGAAATTGCGTAAAAACCGTAGTGACAGCAAGTAAAAATATCCAGGAATCACATTTCAATGTTTGGGTAACACTTTCCAATCCAAAATTCACTCACACATGGTTAGCCGCCGTCATTTTTGCACCATAAGCAGTGCTATTTCTCTAAGGACACAGCCTAGCGTTCGTCGCTGCGAAAGCGACGAACTGCTTATGTGATAAATTTCCAGGCCTTAATAATCGGCCAACGTATCGGTATATAGCAGCCTATCACGACGCGTTGCCCAATTATTAGGGCCAGCAGCCACTGCTCCGTTTAATTTTGCGAGTAATCTTTATCAACTAAGCAGAGCCTCGATTCTGCTAAAGACAAACCACTAATATACCACTGGCACTCTAAAAAATGCCATTTAATTGTAGACTTTATTGTTATCAGGTTAAAGTTTAAAGTCAAATGATATTTTGTAGAGCGAATGAAGAAGTTAAATGAATTCTTTTCATTTGATTTTAGACTTTAACTGTATAATAGTAAAGTCTACAATTAAATAGCATTTTTAGAGTGTCAGTGGTATTACAGTGGTTTGCCTTTAACAGAATCGAGGCCCAGTTCGTCGTTGTCGTTCGTTGTAAAGCTGTAGATATCCTTAGAGAATAGCACGGAAGCTCGTGTTCATGTTTCTTCCATCCCTAGGTTTTAGATTTATGCTAATAAACAGTTAGGCCGTAGTAGGTACTTCTATTGTTTTCAATATTTATATTCACACCATATTCACACAGATCCGTCCATCATCATTTGGCCAAACCACGTTTCAAGACCTCAATGACATTCGGTCTCGATGCCTAGCTGAAGGCACACTCTTCGAAGACCCAGAGTTCCTGCCCGTAGATAGCAGTATCTGTAAGGAGAAATTGGATGAGCCTATCACTTGGCTAAGACCTGGGGTAAGTTATACATATAAATGACTACAAAAATGCTGAAATCTTAGGACAAATCCTGATATTTTATGGTAACCCTTTTTTATCGTGCGGAAATTCCCATGGATAAATTAAAACCCCACGCCGTCTCGGGTCTCGATTACCGGGGTGTAAGGTTGTGCAATAGGGTCAGTGACGCACCCCAGTTGACCCTGGACCACCTTCGTTTTTAAGATGGCCCCTCGACCCCCCTGAGTCTCCCGTAACGAGTGAGAGACGAAACCGTCTTCGTTGCCCGGGTGCGCCGCGTGGAGATTCCGGCCCGCAACCGTTATATGGTAACCCTAACCACGAGCCCCACCTACTATGCTATATAGATACTTTATTGACAGGAAATATACGAGGATCCTCAATTCTTCGTCCATGGACAAAGCCGCTACGACGTACATCAGGGAGATCTCGGTGACTGCTGGCTCCTCGTTGCTGTCACCAATCTAACGCTGAATAAAAAGTAAGCTGCCTTCATTTTGTATTTTTTTTATACCACTTAGATTGCAGACAAGCACACAGCCCACCTGAGTGGAAGCGGTCACCGTGGCCTAAGGACGGGTGCAACACCAGGGGTATCATACTCGCGCTGCCGACCCCGCATAAACCTTCTAATGCCCTTCTTGAAGAACCCCATATTGTAGTTGCTGTATTGTATGTGTGTATGTGTGTAAGTGAAATAGTCAAGCTGTGTTCCAATCAGATTAAGACCTAGCTTACCATCAGGCGATGTGAAATCATGTTGACGTGTCCAATTAAAAAAAAAGGTAAAGTCTGCACGCCTGGTGGACTTTAGCGAAAGTAACAGAATGGTTCTACTTGAAATACGGTTTAGAAATAGTATCTGTTTGGAATAATACATAGTATTGTGCTACCCCTGGTGTTGCACATGGTTATAGACAACGGTGGCGGCTTCTCATCGGGCAGGCCATGTGCTTGGCTGCTATCTAAAAAAAATATTCTGAGTCATGTTCGTAGCCTACAAAAGTCCAACCAGTCTAACTTGGAACTTCGATATCGCCATTGGTCATAATGACCATTGGTTGTGGAGGTCAGATGGCAGTCGCTCCCCGGAAAATATCGAAGTTCAGCCGCATCACAGTTAGACTGGAAAGCCGACGCCAATTGAGTTGGGAAAAAGATTCAGAGAATGATGTTCGTAGCGCCATTAAATACGCGTTACTTATAATTCTAAAACTTCATCGAGGTGGTTAAGCTGCTATACATAATCATTACCCGGGTTAGGTCATTTTCTAAAAGCTAGCATTTTAATTGCAGACTGTTCTTCAAAGTGGTGCCCAGTGATCAGTCCTTCGACGAAGGAGAGTATGCCGGTGTCTTCCATTTTCGGTATGGCTTGGTTTGATTACTTTACCTGTTTTGTAAAGCTACACCTACACCACATTGTGTAAAGAAGCTTAGCACATTTCAATTTATGAATCTTATTATATTATTTTATTATTATTGTCATAAAAATTATGAATTAGAAAAAAAAAACTTTATAAAAATGTTTCCAACCCCTATCGAACTACCCTTCTTCTTCTTCAAAGGTTTGCTGGGAGAGAACTCATTTTGAGTTCATTCACTTTTGTACATGTTTGTGTACATACAATAAAGGATAAAATAAAATAAATAAATGTTTCTAAAAAGTTGAAGGAGGTAGGACATGACGGTATCTCCCGTTCGAAATGAGCTGTCCGACTGGGGAAGTACCTCACTCTACAGAAGACCGCGGCCATAATAACCATCGTGTTGTGTTCCCGCCGGTAATTAGGGTAGCCAGAGCTCACTGTAGCCCTCCTCCCCCCACCCCTTCCTAGATCCCCACCCCATTCTAGCCCTCCCCCCTTCCCTTCAGGGTAGGCAGCGCGTGTATGACACCTTTGGTGTTGCACACGTCCATATTCCACGGTGACCGCTTCCCATCAGGTGGGCCGTGTGCTTGTCTGCCATCTACATGGTTTAAATAAAAATCAACTCAACAAATGAAATGCGCCGTACCGTAGATCGCCCAAGGTCAGCCAGCGTGCGAAGGCCTTGCTTCTTGGTAACCTCACACCCCAGTAATTGAAACCTGAGATGGTGTGCGGTTTTAGTCGGCTCAATTCCGACATTAACACCCCTGATGACCGACAGAATTGGTATCCACGGCAATTTCCACACGATAAAAAAGAGGTACTTTCCTACCACTTTCTTCAACCAGTTAACTTTATTCGTCACAGTATTAAGCTTATCTGTCCGTATAATTTCAGATTCTGGCAGTGCGGCAGATGGGTGGACGTGGTGATCGATGACCGCCTGCCCACTTGCCAGGGTAAGCTGATCTTCCTGCATTCGCCCGAGAGGAACGAGTTCTGGAGCGCGCTCTTAGAGAAGGCTTATGCTAAGTGAGTGTTGAGCTAAGCAATCCCAGCGCTCGAATGATGGTCTGAATTTAAGTTGTATAATAAAGACTATGTTTTATTATTATTATAAAATGGTTCCTGTTCAGGCTGCACGGGTCGTATGAAGCCTTAAGGGGTGGTAATCCTGGTGACGCAATGGAGGACTTCACGGGAGGAGTGGCGGAGACATATTTAATGACTGAACTGCCTCCCAACTTCTTCAATATACTGTATAAGTCTTATGAGAGGAATTCCTTAATTGGATGCAATATTGAGGTATGTACCTACCATCACAACTACGTACAGTCAGCATCAAAAATAGATTGTGATTGCACTGCACAGATTTCGGAATGCCAATTAGTTATACGTATCTATAATCAACGTATGAAAAAAAATTAATAGAGTAGTTTTCACTAAGATATATAAATTACATAAGGCAATTACGACGCTGATTATACATTAGGGACACTGCCCAAAAAATAAACAGCACCTAAAACTCAAGTTTACATAAACTCTATGTCAACATTGCCACCAATATGAAAAAAAAAGAGTTTTAAAATTTTTGATTTGACTGTTAGTTCCATTCAATGAACGGATTTTTGATGCGTTTTTTTCCATTTAAAGGAAATTAAAATCAATTTTTGACGGCAATTGGTAGGGTAGGACCGGTGAGGATCTTCAAGAAGGGCATTAGAAGGTTTTTGCGGGGTCGGCAGCGCGAGTGTAATGCCCCTGATGTTGCACGCGTCCGTAGGCCACGGTGACCACTTCCCATCAGGTGGGCCATGTGCTTTTCTGCCACCTAAGTGGAATAAAAAAAAAGATGTGGCTAAAACGATGACCAACATCCGCGTGGGCAAAGCCGCTGGTATCAGCTAGTTGCTAATGAAGTTTTATCTTATTTCCGCAGCCTGACCCAAACATGGAGAAGACCTCAACCGGCCTCATCAAAGGTCATTCGTACTCCGTGACTAACGTTAGATACATGGATATTAAGACCAACGAGAAAAGAGGAAAGGTACCTTTCTTGAGGGTGCGGAATCCGTGGGGAGGCATTGCCGAGTGGAATGGATTATGGAGTGACCAGTAAGTCCTAGATCCTGGCTGTTCTCTTCTTCCGATCTTAGTCATTAAGACAAGTTAGCGTACTAATTGCTTCAAAAATTAATTGAATAAAATTGGGGCGGTAGTCTCGACATATATGGCAACGCCTTGGCTACCGAATTCGGTCGCTAAACTCGTAGCGACGCAAAGATATTTGGTAGTCTCTACTTTCCAAACTAACGATTTTTGTTGGTATCTCCATAATTATTGCTGACCATTCTAAAATGTACAGACTACCGTTTGAGGCAAGAATGGTTACTGCAACCGATGTTACGCACTTAATATAGAGCCTGTTTTAAAAAAATATTTTTTTAAATTAATAAAACTGTTTCTTAAAAAATGTAAAATTACGTATTTAATGAACAATAATTGGTTAGGTTTAAATAAACCTTAAAATCTTAATAACGTACTACATTACCACAGGTCTTCAGCATGGCGTTACGTACCAGCGGCAGAGCAGGAGAAAATCGAACTCAAATTGGAAGACGATGGCGAGTTCTGGATAACATACCAAGACTTCACAAAGCATTTCTCTGGGTAAATAGTTTTAATTTAGCTAATCTTGTCCCACTGCTGGGCAAAGGCCTCCCCCATATCCCTCCACCTCTCTCTCCCTTCCTACATTCTACTAATCTGGGATAAAAGAGTTTGTCGTCCTGCCAACGCTTCCTCGGCCTTCCTTCCGCCTTCCATCGTCTGGCTTCTAGGGTGTGACCAGGTAAGCATATTTATTATAGTGCACGGCATATAACTTGGCAAGATTTTGGAGTAGTGTGGGCCCCACTACTCCAAAACCTTGCCAAGTTAGATGCCGTACTCTACTTGTTTGTGACAAAATGCGTCGCATAGAAAC
The DNA here is from genome assembly GCA_963576445.1 of Lithosia quadra. Classification (NCBI taxonomy): domain Eukaryota; kingdom Metazoa; phylum Arthropoda; class Insecta; order Lepidoptera; family Erebidae; genus Lithosia; species Lithosia quadra. The sequence continues at coordinate 3,954,316 of OY754900.1, read as the reverse complement.
AAGTATAGTGTACGGCATCTAACTTGGCAAGGTTTTGGAGTAGTGGGGCCCACACTACTCCAAAATCTTGCCAAGTTATATGCCGTGCACTATACATTTATTGAAATAAGTATTTTTTAAATCTTCTTTCACTTTGGAGCCTGGGGACCACTCTACTATTCTTTCTTTTCCTTTTGATTTCGCTTTTACGGGAGTGATTGTAGTTTAACCCCCAAACCTCGAGAGGGATGCTTGTGCTAGGACCGAAGCCTCATCATTTAATCAGGAGGGTGGTTGTTATAACCATTGATTGATGGACAAGATTCCGGTGCAGGCTTTCCTCTCGCGGTTGGGCAGTCAGAGAGCAATAGCTCCCGTAAAAGTCACCTATGGTCAAAGTCAAAGTAGACCATATGGGCCCTAAGGTGGAGGCTTTGATTGCAACCAGGATTGGTGCTTGGATGAAGAAGGTTCTGTAACTGAATCTATCATTTTCAGAGTACAGATTTGCAACTTGGACCCAGATTCCTTGGACCTTGAGGCGTTCTCAGATGGTTGTACCAAGAGATGGGTGATGTCTGCCTATGACGGAGAATGGATTAGTGGTAAGTTCTAGATGAAAAAATTTTTCATGCCTCGCATAAAGGACTCGGGATTTTAGGCAGATTTATGTGTCTGTTTTGTAATTATAGTGTGATGTGATTTGCAGGTGTAACAGCGGGTGGTTGCCGTAACTTCCTGGAGTCGTTCTGGCGCAACCCGCAGTACACCGTCACGTTGAGAGATCCCGATGAGGAAGATGACGACAATCGGTGCACGGTAAGAATTCACTGTGCGCCTGCGCCACCCAATTGTTTTCTTACAAAGTGCCCTTTATAGTGCCCGGTCTAGCTGTAATGCTTCGATATCGTCTAATGTCACCATTGGGTTGTGAAGGTCAGATGGCAGTCACTTCACGGCAAATATTGAGGTTCAGCCAGTTCTCCTTCTAACTTCTTCTCCTTTTTATACCTATTACTTTAAGACAAACAAGTACACGCCCCACCCTAATGGGAAGCAGTCACCGTGACCTATTTAGACGGGTGCAACACCATCACTTTCACGCTGCATATCCAGTAAAAACTTTTTAATGCCTTTCTTGGTGAACTCCATTATTGTATGATTATGTATTGTTTTCTTTGTGTGTATTGTGTGAGAGTGCATTTTTCGCAACAAGATTTAACTCCGATACGAGGTGCAATTTTTATACAGCTTATATAATAATATGATATTTTATTTCAGATAATCATAGCATTGATGCAGAAGAACCGTCCCTTGCGAAATGACTCCAGTCCCGACTACCTGTACATAGGGTTCACAGTATACTGTCTCCCGGACTACGAGCATGTGACTACGCCGCTGGACATGAACTTCTTCGAGAACAATCTACCTGCAGCCCGCTCACAGAAAATTATCAATCTTCGAGAAGTAAGCTCAAGGTGAGTTTCAGATTAGTTACGTGTATGGGAAGTGGAAATATACGGGACCAAAGTTTGCCTCGCTTGGTGTCTTAAGGTGATCGCACATTTGTTAGCAACGTACGCGGCGCCGCATTTCGTAAAATGCCGTAGGCAACCGATTTTGGAAAAAAAAAGCATTCTGATGACGTCATATATGCGGGGCGTACGGCGCGTGCTGGTACTCGGTGTAGCCACATGCATGTTCAGTCTTGTAAAAATTGTTTGCAATACCAAAGATTTGCTTACGGCGCGTACGGTGCGATTGTGCTGTGCGAGGCTTTCAGGAAATGCGGCGCGTACATTGCTGACAAATTTAATGTGCGATTACCTTTACATATACTTACAGATAGTCTATGATGCCGCAGCTTTTTGGATGTGTCTTTATTTATTTTCTTGCATACACTAGTCTTTACAGAAATGCCCAAGGCGACAGTATTAAGTCTAGGTATTACCAACAAAAAAACTCAAATAAGTACTTTAAACAATTCAACAGTCAGCATAATGGTACTCTTTAACATTTAAACCCCCGAATGATTTCGGTGATTCATCGGTCTTCCAGGCACCTAAGTACAATTAATCGTATTTCTGATCGGAAAAAGTGATTTATGTTGAAATTGTCTGATATATTCGGAATATCGGATCGATATGTCGGAAAATTTCTAGCCTCTAGAATGAGTCCAGGTAGCTCAGTTAGTCAGAGCGTTCCCCCTGAAGGGATTGGTCGCAGGTTCAAGTCCCGTCCTGGATGATCACTTTTTCTGATTAAAAAATCATTGGGAATAGTTAGCATTCAATTGATTTAAAATTCCATTGTAATAATCGTATTCCTGTTTCGATCCAGGTTCAAATTAGATCCAGGCACCTACGTCATCATTCCTTCGACCTACGAACCGGACATGAAGGGCGAGTATCTTCTGCGTGTGTTCACTGAAAAAAGCACTGATACAGTGTGAATGCTCTTTTAATATCTTCTGTAGCATTTCTGTTATACACTGGCTCGTTGATTCTTTGCAAAGAGAATCTTACAAATAGGAGAGATAGTGGACAAAGTCTTTTGATTCTAAAAATAATAAAACGACAAGATTTGTGCCCATTAAAATCTTTGTTCAACAATTAGGTAATTTTTTATTTACTGCTAGCCTAGTGGTCTGGGTAATGGACTGCTGAGACTAGGTCTTGGGTTCGATCCCAGGTTCACGTTGGCACACACCAATTCGATGCTTTTCGAAGTTATATGTGTATTTATCACAGGTTTATAAGTGCCCGGTTAATGGCAGTAGGCTCGCCACCTATTACATAACATAACATAACATAACATAAACTCACGCCCATATCCACCTCTGCCTACCCCAGGCAGAGGTGGGTGCTAGCACCTATTACATTGGGACCTAAAACATAAACTGGCGAAATATGGGTGCTAGCGACTCTGCTCTGCCTACCCCTTCAGGGATTAGGCATGAGTTTATATTATATGTTATGTTATGTACGCTATATAGCTATTTACTAAAAAAATTACCGACTTTAAACGGAGGGCCACTATTTCGTCCACTGATACGGTTTTCAGAAAACTAAAAAAATACTTTTCTGATAACCGAATCAGATCATACAGGTCAAACAGTGCTTTAAGTATACTTAACCAGATTAAAATAGGATTCTTCTTCTAGATAGGTTCTACTTTTTGTACTAACATTTTGAACTGAATTAATTTTAATTGCTTCAAATTTTGATCTAAGCACCTTGTATTTAGCAATTCATTTTAATTTCATTTACGTTAAATAAATACTTACTACTTACTTAATTAAGATGTTATAATTACTTACTTGAATTGTTAATTCCAAAGACGTCTAGGTAGAATAAATAAATATATTAAAATGTAGTTGGTATTTCATTCCAAACCAACTAACGCTGACACATGAAATTCAATACAATTGTTGGCTGTGTGAATGATCTCCTTGCTGCGGTTTGCCCTAGCTTCTACATTATGGGGTTCTTCAAGAAGGGCATTAGAACGTTTTTACAAGGTCGGTAGTGCGATTTCAACGCCCTGGTATTGCACACGTCCATAGGCCAAGTTGAACGTTGCCCGTTAGGTGGACCGTGTGCTTATCTGTCAGCTAAGGGGTTGAAAAAAGTGTGGGTGACAAGGGTAGCTGGGATACACTTGATAAGCAAGCCAGGGGATGGAATGCAATGTAACTTATGTAACGTGACCCAAAAAGCATTTTGCTTGTACCCCGTGTTCACCCATCCTAAGACTGACCGGGCTACGGTTGCTTAACTTTGCAATGTGTTACCTACTCGGTCACCACTTTGCCACGGGCCTCTTATAAAACTTAGTGTAGGTATTAAAAATCTCATAATATAATTCAAGATTCTTATTCTAGATTTTATGCAATGACTTTTTTTATTATTTTTAACTAACGAGCTTGTTGAATTCAAGTTCATCCGTGTTTCAAAAATTCGAATTAGCATTCGCTTTAACCTTGAGAAAAAATCACCAGGAAACCTGAAAGTTATAATGTAGTAGGTAACATTTATCTTAGAAACAAAGCATACAATGAAATGAATATTCAAAAAAAAATCCACACAGCACTATCTTGTTGCAAACTGTAACACTGCCAATGTAATCAATCAATCACTGCTGGACATAGGCCTCTCCCAATGTACGCCATAGTACCCGCGATCCTCTGTCTTCCGCATCCAGTCTATCCCAACTACCTTTTTCAGGTCATCTGTCCATTGTGCTGGAGGCCGTTTGCCAATTCGTTGTAAATGAAAATTAATATTATCTTTAACAATCGAATATTTTAATCGATTGTATCGAATAATCTACTAAAACATTAATGGTCTATCCTGCATCTTTTAACTCTTAGATACTTCTTTCGAGCCGCTAATGAGTCGGCGACAGGTCTCAGCTGTTTTCCTGCTAATTAGTTATTCGATGTTGTTATTGTTGACATCGATACTTCGATGTCAACAATATTATGTCTTGATCCCGTAAGAATATTGTAATAAAAAGTAGACTAGGTTACTCACTAATAATGACTATACTATATTATAAAATTGTAAATGAGCTTTATATGGCAGATATTTAAAAAAATAGTTGAGTTCTGTAATATTAACAATTTAGAACACAATTTAATTTTTTGGGAAACTTTTTTGTTTGTTGGTGATGACCGCAAAAACTAGATTTTTATCTCTTTTCATAACATTTGCATAACATGTCCTTTTGTTCATGCCACGTCAGTCGCTCGCTTCCCAACTTTCGAACTTCCTATAACATACAATAATTCCTTATTCTGTTCATTCTCGTGGACAGAATAAATAAATGAAGCACAATCAAAAAATATTTATTTATTAAAATTACAACATGGTTCTTGATAGCTTATTAATATGCTGTTTTTATATTACCTATTCATATAAGATTTCTTCAGCAGGTAATTTTCTTAAGTATCTGTCTATGGCCTTTGCAAAGATTTCAATGTACTTTGGCAGAAGTATAGCTTCCAGAAGTTTTACAGTGTCCCTCTCATGTTTATTTAGGTAATCCTTAGCGAGTGCATCTATAACATAAAATTAATTATGACACATGCAGTAAAGATATTTCTTGGAAATTTTCGCCGCCATGTTAGGGTAGTTTCCAGTGGGTGTGGGCCGGAACCTCGATGCGGTCCACCCGCGCGATGGAGACGGCAGCTGGCAGCGCCTCCCATACGCAGGGGAGACGCTGCCACCTGCGGCAAATCCCGGCCGTGGCGGTAATAGCTGCTCGGAGACTCTCTACGTGTCCCTCTGACTAGCAGAGGGCACAAAGGGTATACAGAACAAATTCGTTTGACCAAACTGACTTTTTACTCAATGGAATGTACTAACGACATTTACTTTACGTAAGAAATTTTTTACCTTTGACTGGGTCGCTGTTTAGTAAACCGCCTACATGTACTGTCGCAGGTCCTAAGGACTCAAATTTTGTGTTATACGTTCTTCCAAAATAATGAAGTTTGTTGTCCTTTTTAGAAGTGAATGATCCGTATGAGGCTTCTACTACTATTTTATAGTCATCTGAAATAGATAGATAAGTAATGTAGATTTATTTGGTTAAAAGGACCCTACCACCCACTGACTTTGCCCAATGGTGGGCGCAGGGTGCATTTGGGCAAATTTCTCATTATTAAAATTAAGAATAATTGTTTAATATTTTAAGGATTTCCTTAAATTTCATTAATAGAATATTCCGAATAATTAGGAGTAACATGCCAAATTGTTTCAGTTTAAAGTACTTACTCAAAGTATAAGTTTTCCAACCTTCTCCATCAATTTCTGCTGGGCCTAAGAATCCTTTATCAATGTAATACATATCCAGAATCAGTTTGGGACATAAAAGTTCGCCATAGATGGTTGACTCTTCGGAATTTACTCTACAAATAATAAATATAAATGTGAATTGAAAACCTGGGGCCTTACTCTGAAAATCGAACATGAACGTTTCGGATCGAACGAAAACGGACAATTTGTCAAACAGACAGCGAAAACGTCAAATGTATTTTGGGAGTAGGAGGTGTACTGATAACGATAGACAACCTCAATGTCAAACGATCGAAGACGGATCCGAAATCCGAAACGAAACACTTTCGGGGTAGCTAAATGGTCAAAACGTCAACGGATACGAATATTTTCGTTTTTCGGAGTAAGGCCCCTGGTCCTAGTTCTTGAAGTTGATATATTATTATATTTTTAAGACAGGTTATTCAATTTTTTTTCATTTAGTTATTCAATTAATGTACTTATAATATATCTCCGGTAATCAACGAATTTGTTTTAAAATTTATCATTTTTCAATTTCATCTTTCGGTACTTTGGAATGTGTGAATCTAATACCTACGGCCCCTCCCAATGTACGCCATAGTACCCGATCCTTCGCCTTGCGCATCCAGCCTATCCCAGCTACCTTTTTCAGGTCGTCCGTCCATCGTACTGGGAGCATACTTCACTTATAAATGTTTTATACTTACTTGACTATTGTAAAATAACAGTTTTCTATTGCTGTTAGTGTAATGTTAGTTACTGTATATTTCAAAGATAAATATTCTCCTTCAACTGTTCCCAGGTGTAAAGTATTGAGTGGGTCACATACGTCTTTAATTCCAAGTACCATTGAATCAAATATTCTTTGAGCAATCTTTGTCGTACATTTTATATTCACAATATCACATGGCTTGTACCCTAGAATTAAAAGACATACCCATATCATAATTAATTATTACAAGCTATTGAAAACAAATGAGCCTACTTAAACTTAACAAGTTCATATTGTTTAGTTGAAAAGTTCCTTTGACCACGTACCATCTTCATATTCAGACCTTGTATATCATGTCGCATCATAGTATTAACCTCGACAAAACTAATGGACCCAAATTCGATTCTTTATCTTGTTTAGTTCAGGAATTCCTATGGACATCTTCCGACTCCATCATCAGACTAGCATCATAGTATTATATTATAGCAATATTACCGAAGATAGGTACACAAGGAAACAAACAGGTTAAAATTATACTTAACACAACTAATTGTTCGTAGGGGGTTAAAAATGGACAATACTACTGTGCGAATAATACTTACCCTGAACATAATCTAATGCAGTCAACAGAAGCACAAATATAAATAATGTAGTCTGACCACAATTCATTTTGGTGAGACTATTTGCCACTGAGTGTTAATACAATAATTAGTCAAGTGTTTAAATATAGCTTGCATTTTATCTAGGTACTTATAAACTACATTTTAGGTACTCAGTGCTCTTTCAATGTTATTCAAAGTCAAATTTAATAAAACAAGTAAAAATAAATTTTGGTTCAAAAGGATTTTATTTAAAGAAGAAACAATAATGATGTTGATATGTTAAGCTAGTAACACACCTCCGCGGCTTAACCAAAACGGTGAAACCGCTGCTGTATTTTCACTATGCAACCATGAACGTGTTGTCCTATCCTAGAAACTATTGTCAGAACGAGCTGAATACGAGACTGAGACCAGCTACTGCTTTTGACGGACTAGGTTTCAGTGTTTCCAACTGTTTGCAACTCTTTATAAAAAATTGAAAATCTAGATTGATTCGTTCGTCCACGTGTCAGGCATGTTTCTTACTGTTGCCAACTAAACGTCACCACGGTTAATATTTAATCCATTAATATTTAATTAAAAATAGAAACACGGTACCCAACCATTGATGTCAATATTACTAAAGTTACAATTGTGGGTGCCAACACAAGGATATTACCAAAACTTTTATTAACAATACGTGTTGACAACACAAAAGTTGGCAATTTTTGGTCGATGGAAACTCGCCTTTACATTCATTTGTGAAGTATTACATTAATTTAGACTTTAGTAGTTGTTAAAAAAGCTGTTATTCTTTTACCTACCTTGTACCGCACATGTAAGAAAACAGGAAAAATGCAACTAGATTTAATAATAAGAAAAGGTAGGTTGCGGCACCCATATTCATACCACGACAGTCGCTTCCTTCACAATTTTTCATTCATTGGTGCAACTTTAGTGCCTCGGAGAGCACGTTAAGCCGTCGGTCCCGGTTGCCATACAAACATCTATGGCAGTCGTTACGGGTAGTTGGAGCCCACAAAAGTCCAACCAGTCTAACTTGGAACTTCGATATCGCCATTGGTCATTGGACCATTGGTTGTGGAGGTCAGATGGCAGTCGCTCCACGGAAAATATCGAAGTTCAGCCGCATCACAGTTAGACTGGAAAGCCGACCCCAACTGAGTTGGGAAAAGGTTCAGAGAATGATGATGGTGCAACTTTTGAACTTCCTCTAATATACTCATTCCTTATTCTGTTTATTCTCGTGGACAAAATTAATAAATGAAGCACAACCAAAAATTTTTTTATTCATTAATATTGTACTACTGTAAAATTGTAAAACAGTTATTATACTATTCATACACGATGTCTTCAGCAGGAAATTTTCTGAAGTATCTATCTACGGCCTTTGCAACAATATCAACGTACTTTGTTATAACTACAGCTTCCAAAAGTTTTAACTTTGATTTCCCATGTTTCTTTTCGTATTCCCTAGCGAGGGCCTCTAGAACATTAAAATTAAAAAATAAATTAGCAAATCAAATAATTAGAAATATCAGTTAGAAAAAAACTAAAAATTATTTTTTTCAGTGTAGGTACAAGTATTTTTTTACCTTTAACTGGGTCACTGTGTCGTGAACCGTCTACGTCTACTGTCACAGGACCTAATGACTCAAATTTTGTATAGTAGATTGTTCCAAAATAATGAAGTTTGTTGTCCTTATTAGAAGTGAATGATCCGTATGAGGCTTCAACAATTATCTTGTAGTTATCTGAAATTGATAGGTGACTAATCTAGATATATTTGGTTAAAAGGACTATACCACCCACTGATTTTGCCTAATGGTGGACGTAGGGGTGCATTTGGGCAAATCTTTAAATCTCGTTAATAAAATTAGGAATAATTGATTAATTAATCTTTTTATTTTCCTTCCTATTCTCTTTTGCAAATATTAAAACACAAGTTACAAACATCCTATAAACCAAATTGTATCAATTTAAAGTACTTACTCAAAGTATAAGTTTTCCAACCTTCTCCATCAATTTCTACCGGGCCTAAGAGTCCTTTACCAATGTAATACATATTCATTATCAGTTTAGGACATATAAGTTCGCTATAGACAGTTGACTCCTCGGGATTTACTCTACGAAAAAAAATTTTAAACGAAATTGTGAACCTAGCTTCTCCACCCCTACCTAGCCCTCCTCCCTTCCCTTCAGGGTAGGCAGCGCGTGTGTGACACCCTTAGTGTTGCACACGTCCATAGGCCACGGTGACCGCGTTCCATCAGGTGGGCCGTGTGCTTGTCTGCCACATAAGTTGTATAAAAAAAACCCTACTCGAAATTGCTGAGAAATGGATAAATTCGCAAAATAGTTATGTATTTATAAGACAAGTTATTCAATTAATGTAAAATATATCCCCGGTAATCTATGAAATCCTTTTATTTATTTATTTTTCAGAAGGTTTACCAACAGGTGAATAAAATACTTGATTGTTTTAAAAATTGATAATCGTCCCACCGTCTATATATAAGTAGGTATAATTTTAAGTATTCTGTAAGCTACAATACAAGAGAAGCAAATCAATAAAGAAGATATTAATGTAATTTTTTTTATACTACGTAGGTGGCAGACAAGCACACGGCCTACCTGATGGGAAGCGGTCACCGTGGCATATGGACGTGTGCAACACTAACAAAAAAAAAATCAATTGATTTGATTCTGTAAGAGGCATTTGCTCTCATTCGCGGAAACTTGGAATGCGTTAATCTGTTTATATCTAGGTACGTCAAGAACACATCGACTCATACACGTAGTCTACATACGTCACTTCTAATGCTTTGTACCACGGAATAAAGAATACCTTGCTTTGTACTTACTTTACTATCTTAAACTGACACTTTCCTACTGCTGTAAGTGTACTATTAGGTATTATATATTGCACTGATAAATATTCCCCTTCAAGATTCTCCAGATGTAAAGGGTTGAGAGGTTCACATACGTCTTTTATCCCAGGTCCCATGGAATCTAATATTTTTTGAGCAATCTTTGTAGTATATTTTACATTCGTAAGATCACATGGCTTGTGGCCTAGAATTAAAACACAAATGATAGTAAAAAACACACGGCGTCATAGATAGGTGTTGAATAAAGTACCTTTTAAATTTTCTTATTTTACCTACATAATAATTTTTGCAAATGACCCTGGACAAATTTTCATAATAAGATATATAAGATATAAGATATTTATTTCCATAAGTTTCATACAAAACACCAGCTTAAGTTTAAACACCATAAAACACATATTTAGGTAACAATCATGTGTGGCAGGACGGACATCATACTTGCATATTTCACATATTGCCACAGGGCCAACAACCACCCACCAGTGATACACCACAGTAGCTTTTTTTTTTTAGATATAGATATTTATTTGAAATTTTAATAACAATCAAAACAATATCGGTTCCAAATTTGAATTTGTTTGTGAACAGAGTGATGACTACAATGAGTGAAATTAAGCAGTAAATTGAACACATTTTTAAACCTCGACAAGAACCAAAGGTCTTGTAGGTAAGTTTGCACTGTTTAATTGTGTATCTAATATCAGTATCAGTATTATGCTGTAGGTATGTCGTATAATTTATTGTTAAGAACTTTTCGATCATGTCAGCTTTCAAACAAAAATTGTAATCGTATTGTAATCGATCTATTCCTTTAGACGCTGTGACAGCACTACACAAGTGTATAGATAATATAAACTTACACAAACAAACAGGTTGAATTTATTACACAACTAGTTTTTGTCAAGGGTTAAAAAAGGACAGAAAAAATAATATTTCCGGAAAGCTACAACCTGGGAGTCTTCAAGTCAAGAGTGAATAGGTTTCTTCTACGCAAGCGTGCTCCACCGTCGACCACATCATCATTTACCAACAGGTGAGATCGTGGTCAAACGCGAGCCTATTACCAATTAAAAAAAAAAATACGGTGCAAATATTACTTACTCTGAACATAATTTAATGAAGTCAATACAAGCACAAATAATACAGTCTGAACACCACTCATTCTGGCGAGATTATTTTCACTGAGTGGTAATAACATTAGCCAAGTATTTATAGCTTGTTTGGATATGTATCTTTAACTACATCTCAGGTACACAGTACATATTTTAATGTTTTTCAAAGCCAACAAAGGAATGACGTAAAACTAAATGTTATATTAAAGAAACATAATAAAGATTTTGATATGTTATGCCAGGAACACACCTCCACTGCAAAACCACTGCTGTAGTTTCATAATGCAACTGTACTGCACTACACTATAAAGGGTGAATTTCCTAACTGTTAGAACTGCATTGCTGGGTATGTACGAGTATTTCGTTACTAGCAATGCAGTTCTGTTTAATATTACTGCGGGTGTCAGGTTTCGGGGCCAGAAAAAGTCTCAGTAGAGTAGCTCTGCCAGTAGCACACGTCCGCTGCGAAATCAAAACGACGAAACCGCTGCTATAGTTTCATTAAGCAACAGCACTACACTATACAATGTGTTGATTTGCATTCAAGTAACCTTCACAGGGGGCTTGAGCTACATATACACATCATAAATTCACTAGTGTCAACACCAACATAGTTTCAACTTCGTTCACGCTTATTTACGGGCGATAACATTGATCACCTGAAGCGAAAACTAGTCAACTGATAATGTAAATATCGCCTGGAATTTGTATTTATTTCAAAATTTTATATCAGCTAATTTACCGTAAGAAAAAAAAATAAACACATTTTTTTCATGAAATCTTAAAGAGTATAAGTAGCTCAAGCCCCCTGTGCTGTGAAGGATGCTCAAATGCAAATCAACACTTTGTATAGCGAAGCAGAGGCAGAGATGTAACCAGTGCCGCGCCTGGACGAGCGAAATCATGTTAAAAAGAGACAACATCATAGGCAGTTTTGTACGTCATGGTAGTCACACACGTTCAAGTATACTTGCGCAAGTCTAGATTTGCAAAAGTGCACTGGAATGTGTGTGGCTACCATTAGAGCGAATACATCTTAGGTGACAACTCACGTTGAAACTATCCGGTTTCACCGATTTGGTTTTTCAGCGGAGGTGTGCTCCTGGCAATGGTATCATGATGCAAATTAAAAATAAACTTTTAAACCAACTGAGGATCTTCACTGCTTGACCTGTAAGTTTGTATGTATGTTTGTCCGCGGTTAATTCTCTTTTGGTTGGCTAGCAGCGTTACTATTTTTTAGATTTTGGAGAAGGATTTCGTTCGTTTGATGTACTTAATCGAATTAGAAAGGAAGATGTTCTTATTTTGTAATAAAAAGATTGAAAACCAACTTTCACGCATTCATGAATACGTGTGACAAGGATTTTGCGCTACGGGAAGAACATTCTACAAACTGCCTCTCTCTTTATTTACCTGATTTGTTCTAATATTATGATAGGCTATTCCATACAAAAATAAATTTTCAATTCGTACCAGTAGTTCTCAAGCGCGTTCAACCAAACAAACGAATATCCAGCTTTACAGCTTTATAATATTCATACATGTTTATTTCAGTAATAAAATCCGATTAGATGTTTATTTATTTATTTATTTATTTCAATAAAATATTTTTTCTTGAATGTCTACTCGATGTTTCTTCAATGTTCATAAAATATGTCTTCAACTGGGTATGTTTTAACAAAGTTGTCTATTCCTTTGTAAAGAATTTCTGTAAACCTTCTCATAATGGCAGACCGCATAATTATTTCCATGTTTTTACCATCTTTGGTCACAAAACTTGAAGATACTGTATCTGTAATATAATATAACATGAGGCAGTCGTTACGGGTAGTTGGAGCCCACAAAAGTCCAACCAGTCTAACTTGGAACTTCGATATCGCCATTGGTTGTGGAGGTCAGATGGCGGTGGAGTTTGTTGCGCCGTTTCTTCTCCACTAACGTCAAAAACTACTTAATACTAAGTTTACCACCGCTTGGTAAACTAAGTATTAAGTAGTTTTTGACGTCAAAAAGATGTAATTATGTTGCACTATTTTGAAAATAAAGAAAATAAAATAAAAATAAAATAAAATAAAGTCGCTCCACGGAAAATATCGAAGTTCAGCCGAATCACAGTTAGACTGAAAAGCCGACCCCAACTGAGTTGGAAAAAAGGTTCAGAGAATGATGATGATGAACAAAAAAACTGTAATTTACAAGCCTTTCTCACATAAAAATAAAGTTTTATAGTCATCAGAGCATAAAAAAAAAAAATCATTTTTTGATAATTATTCTATTAAAAATTTAAGAGATAATGCATACTGTTTCGAATTCACAACCATCTAATTGCAGATTCAAATCTTTAACAAACTGAGCTTCTAAGGTACTAATTTATGAAAGTACAAGCAGGAAAAGGCGTAAGTCAGTATAAGTGGAAAGGAGTTATATCTGCCTACCCCAATCAGGAATAGGCATGACTATAAGTATGTTCCTATTTCTGTGGCTTCATTTGCGTTAAATATTTTACACATTCTTCCTATCAGTTGCACTTAACTGCTGCACATAAGCCTCCCAAAGAGCGTCATACCATTTTTTTATACCACTTAGGTAACAGACAAGCACCCGGCCCACCTGATTGGAAGCGGTCACCGTGGCCTATGGACATGTACAACACCAGTCTACGTCATCTCCAACACTCGATAATGTTACATTTTCAAATTTAAAATAAACTTTTTTGTTGGACTACAGGTAAATCTAGTTGTTACCACCTATATCTATTTAATGTCATGGTGGAACCACACTTCGCTATTTGCCTATATTGTATTCGAGTAAATTCTTATAGACGATTAAACCCTCCACAATTCGTCATAGACAAGAGGTGAATATTCGTGCTAATAAAGCCAATATATACGAATAAGCCATCCGCACTTCGATTTATACATGTGAATAAAGGCGAAGTGTGGTTTCACCATAAAAGGTATATTCAAACACTTACTTTTCACAGAGTCACTGTGTAAGGAACCATTTACATCTATAGTCACAGGGCCTTTAGACTCAAATTTTGGATTTGCACTTATAACGAAAAAATGAAGCAGGTCATCCTTTTTAGAAACGAAACTTCCGTATTCACCATCAATTTCTATTTTGTAGTAATCTTAAATAGATAAATTAGATTTTATTAGTTAGAACGAGTTAGTCCATGGGCACCCATGGCTTCAAGGTCATGGCCGCGTAGTCCGACTAGTTTTAGACGTAGTCTGATCGGACGACGCGGAATTTTCTGTTCTGTTGAACCGACTGATCGGACGACGCGGAATTATTTGTTCTTATCTCTTTTTTTTATCTTTGTTATTATTTTTCTTCAACCATCGGTGCGTGTAGCAGGTGAATTTTGGACAATTTTTTAAATCTCAATAGTAATATTCTAGAAACAAGTGGATGCCTGTGGCTCCGCCGGCGCGGTGTCGGTAATCAATTTTTGGTCATATCTCTGGTCCTATTAGACCAATTGCAATCAAATATACGACAGATTTCAGCTCCAACCAACTTTATAAAAGTAAAGCCAAGTACATTCAAATCCGTTCAGTAGTTTTTACGTCTATCGTAATGAAACAGTAAAACATACGAAAATTCAAAAAAAAAATGATCTTAGTGTTCAGAATCATTCATTTAACATGATATACCTATAAATCTTCAATGTACAGACACAGCTAATACAATAGCCTGGCTAAGTTATTCCAAATATTTTATGCATGACCTACCTAAAATAACATAGGCACAAAAACAGTTAGTAAATTATATGATAACGATCAATTTATATACATAACAATTAATACATTTAACATTAAATGTTTTGCATTTAAAATTCATAGGTACCTAAATAAAATAAATATTTACATGCAGTCATTTATAACTATAATGAAGGAATTTGACATTTATTCATTTCAATTCATTATAAATTGCAATCATTGAAACAGTTAAAATTAACAACATTTTAACAATGAAATTTTTTTTAATCTATATAATAAACTATGTAGGTACACTTTAAGTAGGTACATAGATATTATAAAGATTAAAAAAACTTTTATGAATTACATAACCCTTACATGAATTATAAATGCAATATTTCAATTTATTTTTGGCAATAGGCTAGCGTTCGACCACAATCTCACCTGTTGGTAAGTGATGATGTGGTCGATGGCTGAGCACGCTTGCCTGGAAGTAGCCTTAGTAATAAATAGGAGTACTTACTCAAAGTGACTATGGCCGAGGCTTTTCCATCTATTTGTGCTGGGCCAAAAGGCCCTGAAGTACTGTAAGAATATTTTAGAACCAGCTTAGGGCATACAAATTCGATGTGAAATTTCTCCTCCCCTGGATCAACTCTATAAAAAAAAAACATAGTTGTAGATATGCGTCAGCCTTCGAAAGGATGACGCATAGGTACATTAGAACTAGATCGCATAACATGATTGGGAAGCCGACCCCCCAAATCGGGACAAGGCGAGACCAAAGAAGAGAAGAAGTTGTAGATTTTTATCTAACAAGTGAAGAATAGATTTATAGGTACATAGTATAGTACATAGCCTCTGTGGCGTAGCGGTAGTGAACGCGGCTGCTGCGCAGGAGGCGCGGGTTCGATCCCCGCTCAGTGCAAATATTTGTATGCATATGAATATGGGTATTTGCATTGGTCTGGTTGTGCCTCGAAGAGCACGTTAAGCCATCGGTCCCAGTTGCCATATGAACATCTATGGCAGTCGTCACTGGTAGTTGGAGCCCTAAAAAGTCCAATAACAACGGTCTAACTGCAATGCTTCGATATCGCCTTTTACTTCCACATCAAGTCAGGGATTGGCGTTTGAATGATGAAGAAGAAACAGGGGGCCTATTCTACGCTACCTCCCCATCAATTTTCAGCCAAATCGGTCCAGCCGTTCACGCATGATGCCATGACCAAGGGAAATAGCGATTCATTTTTGTATATTATTAAGATGTGCTTTTATTTCCTCGACATTATTGTAATAAATATTGTATATTTTTTAAATTCACATGCTGAATTCAACTGAATATAGTGAAACGTTATATCCGCTTCACTCTATTTGCTAATAATAATATCCGCTCCATCTATTGTAAAACTCATATTACGTAAATAAATTAAATTGATCTATTGACTTACTTTAGTAATGAATACAGACAGTCTTTAATTCCTATTACGGTAGCATTACTTATTTTATATTTCAAAGATTCATATTCTCCTTCAATCATCGCTATTTGTAATGGATCGAATGGGTCGCATATGTCTTTGAGTCCAGGTATCATCGATTCAAATGCAATTTGTGCAGCCCTCGTCGTACATTTTATATCTTCAAGATTACATGGCGTATGACCTGAAATTATAGACAATATAGATGTAGCCTCTGTGGCGTAGCGGTAGTGAACTCGAACCTGCGCAGGAGCCGCGGGTTTGAACCCCGCACAGTGCAAATATTTGTATTCATGAATATGGGTATTTGCGTTGGTCTGGTCGTGCCTCGGAGAGCACATTAAGCCGTCGGTCCCGGTTGCCATACAAACATCTATGGCAGTCGTTACGGGTAGTTGGAGCCCTAAAAAGTCCAACAACAACGATCTAGCTGCAATGCTTCGATATCGCCTAATGTCACCATTGGGTTGTGAAGGTCAGATGGCAGTCGCTTCACGGAAAATATCGAGGTTCAGCCAAATCCGCAGTTAAGACTGGTAAAGCGGACCCCAGACTCCGAGGTGAAAGCTTTGGATACGAATGGGATTAACGCTAGGTTGAAGAAGAAGAAGAAGAAGATAGATGTAGAAGAGTGATGAATAAGTGTGCAGAGCCCTGAGTATGTGGTGAGTGTATTGGCCCAAATATGTTGGTACTGTTACCAACCTTTGAGCCAATATCGATTTCCCCTGCTAATCTTTGCACCTGCTAAATAACGGATGAGTCTCAGGCACATGCTCTCCTTTCGGAGTTCCGACGGCAGTAGGTACCTTCCGAAAAAGCCAATATAACAACCCTCCCTAACAAAACTATATGCTTACTATTCGAATGTAATTTCGTGCTCGCTCTACTGGTCATCGTAAGCCCGTATTAATAGATGATACTTAACTCTCAGATATGTATCAATTATGATTTATTGCAAAAAGGGCAGGTCAAAAAAACTCGAAACCGGCGGGCTTGCATGAAAGGTTTAATGACAGTGCAGGAAGCGCGTGAAGTTATCTAAGGACAGGGGCAGATGGCGGTCTGTTGTCTTTGCCTACCCCTGAGGAAAGAAGGCGTGAGCATATGTATATATGTTTGTATGTAGATAAATCTAAATTTACACTTACCTTGGACATAGTTTATTGTAGCAAATAAAATCACAGTTATTACCTTAATACTATTCATCTTACCGAGATGATTTTACACTGTCTAGTATCTAGTAATTAGTCAGTCCACAAGTTTAAATAGCGGTTTTTAAATTGAATTTTATCTCAACTAAAATCTTTAAAAAACATTTGCCCTTTGAGTTCTGAAAGTCAAAGTAAATAAAATAAATAGTTACATCCTGTTAATATTATAAATGTGAAAGATTATGAGTTTGTATGGATGTTTGTAACTCTTTCACGCAAAAACGGCTGGATAGATCGGGATGAAATATTATATTAGGTAAATTATTGAAATTAAATACGTTCTTTATGGAGTAAATTCGCTTAAGTACAAAATGAGTTTTTAACCATTTTATCAGTTCCGTCAAATAAATATGATGACACAGATAATAATAGGTTCTGGAACCAAGTTTAGTACCTATCCCACGCGGGTGGCACCGCGGGAAATAGCTACCTACTCATTATTTACGCTTTGATAACTTATGTAAATATATTTAGATGTGAGACTATCTTTGTGTTACATTACAAAATGCATTTTTGCATATTTTTAACAAGCTTACCTATATATAATATGTGTATATACTAGCTGTTGCCCGCGGCTCCGCCCGCATGGATGTCGGTTATCGCGACCAAACATAGCCTATGTTCATTCTCAAGGTCTAATCTACTCCTATACCAAATTTCATCAAAATAGGTTCAGCGGTTCAGGCGTGAAAGCGTAACAAACAGACAGACAGAGTTACTGCTTGTCTGTCACCTAAGTTAAAAATAAAAATGCTTTCAACCTGGGCCTCGATTCTGCTAAAGGCAAACCACTGTCATGCCACTGACGCTCTAAAAATGCTATTGATTTGTAGACTTTACCGTTATGCAGTTAGAGTCTAAAATCAAATAAAAAGAATTCATTAAACTTTTTCATCCCCTTAACAAAATCTCATTTCATTTTAGTCTTAAAAATGATAACAATAAAGCCTAAAATTAAATCGTATTTTTTGAAGTGTCAGTGTGGCATGACAGTGGTTTCTGGTGGGTTCCGCTTTTACCAGTAGGAAAGGCATTAGGATAGAAAAACACAACACAAGTTCATTTTATTTATTAAAAGTAAAGCATGATTCTTCGCAGCCTATTCCAATGCGATTATAACCATCATTCTTGAAATATTTCATCAAAAGGAACTTCTCTTATGTAGATGTTCACTGCGTCCATAACTAGACCCAGGTACCTCGGCATTTGTGTGACACGCAGAATTTTTTCTATGTCGTTTAGACCGGTATTGGTTGCATATTCTTTAGCCTGTGTATCTATAAAATAATAATGTATTATTATATAACTATGGCTCACGAGGTTGTCGACCTGTGGAATGTGGTTCCGCCTCGACCAACATCATAAAACTAGGAACTTTTATTTAGCAATTTTGGAATGCAAATCAACCTAAATTTGATTTAAATGTGATTCCTAGATTTTTTCTGGCAGTCACTACGGTTTTTACACCATATCACTACACAATACATGCTGTATTTTTTTTTCGCTACTTCGAACTAAATCGAATGATGATGTTTGCCGCGTAAAGGCTGACTAATGTGTGAGTGTGTGCGTGCCCCGACTTCTACGTATAAGCAAGTGGGCCAACTCTGTCCTTAGGTGAAATATAGGTTACAATGTTGAACCTACAAAAGGTTCATGATTGTAACCTATAATTCACAAATGAATGTATATGAACTTTCTGCCTAATAAATGTAATTAATTTAATCCGTTAATGCCTCAATAATGGTGGGCCCTACCTTATACTTAGTGCTGGTATTTTTTTAACTTACTCTTCGCTGCGTCGCTGTGTAGTGGGCCATCTACGTCTATGGTCACGTGGCCTTTGGGCTCAAATGTTGGATGATACTTCAAGAACGCTAAATGAATTTTTTTATCCTTTTCAGAAGTGAATAATCCATACGTGCCTTCGATCACAATAAAGTAGTCATCTGAAACAGAGATTAGTAGACCATAAAATGGCATGGGATCAATGTGGAATGAAAATTGAGATGAGTTTTTTTTAATTAATTTTTAAATGCAGACAAGCACACGGCCCACCTGATGGGAAGCGGTCACTGTGCCCTATAGGCGTGTACAACACCAGGGAGGGAGGTCACACTCGCGCTACCGCTAAGCTCATTCAAGAATCTCATACGCTAATGGTAAGATTATATTAGGCACTTACTCAAGGTAACTACGGCTGAACCAGTTCCGTCAGTTTCTACCGGGCCCAAACCTCCTTTGACATAGTAGTAATATTTCAGAACCAGTTTAGGGCATAGAATTTCACCTCGGGAAATAGAAGCTTCAAAATTCAGTCTACAAAAATGAAAAGTACCTTAGTATGTCATTTTATTGTATGTAAATATTGTACATGTTATGTATGTATATTTATTTATGTATATACTCGTATATAATATATTAAATAGTTTCCAAATGTTTATTACGAGATTAAAAGGAATGAATAGTTCATTCCTTTTTCCATTCTGCTCTCAATAATGCTGAGGTTCTCTCTGCACCACTTTTGGTTGACTGGTAGAGAATGCCTGTAGCATTAGGTTCACCTATGTACTTGTGCATAAGGTTTAATGAATAAAAATTAAAAAAGTAAATAAACTTTATTGATGACTAGCTGATGACAAGCACCTCCCGCGCGGGGGTTGGTCCTCGTTTTTTGTCCATATCTCCAGTTCTACTTAACCAATTGCAACCAAGCATACGGCAGATTTTAAGTCTCACCAAGACCCTTCTTTCAATAGTTATTGCGTCCCTCGCAAACAAACAGATATGAAATATTTTCCCAAAAAAAAAATGGTTTTCAGAATATTTTCATGTTCAAATGCATGTTCCAATGCATTCCAATGCACCATAACTTATTTATATAAATATATATTTATAATAATTATATTTATATATTTATAGTAAATAAATGGAAGCTGAGTGGACAAGAACGCGGCCTTCACTCAGACGTATCGAGTTCGAATCCGGCCGGATAGTGCCAATGTGAATTTCACTTTGTGGAATTTAAATTGCTAATCGCATGATTTACCATCTGCTACATGTCATAGAAAAAGTTCTAAGGACATGTCCAATCCATCAACCCGCATTAGGCCAGCGTGTGTGGATTAGGGTCTAACCCCTCTCAGCTCTCTTGTTAGAGGAGAGGAGACCCGTGCCCAGCAGTGGGACATAAATGGTTTGCTATCAGAAAATGCATGTTATGATACAGCAGTCTGTACCCGGTTTTATACTTACTTGAATAATTGAAATACACAATTGCTTATTCCCGAGAGTGTACTATTAGTTACTTTATAGTTCAAATCTATAACCTTTGAGTCGTCATCCGGCAGATTTAAAGGGTCAAGTGGTTCAAAAAACCCGTCCAACCCTTTTACCACCGACTGTAATAATATTTGAGCCCGTTTTGTGGTACATGCTGTATCCTTGGGATCACATACCTTATGGCCTGCAATTAAAACAAATCAATGATTAAAATGGTTAGAAATAAATTCCTGTCTGCAGGTCGATTTAATTTTACTTTTTTTGGAGCGACTGCCGTCTGATCCCTAAATCAAGAGAAAAGCATCAGATGAAGCCATCGTCAAATTTGTCGGTGAATAAACATGTGTACCGGTTTCTAGGTAAAGTTGGTTTAGGCTTCAAAAGTTTTGATGGGATCCATACAGGCCTTTAAATCAGGAGAGGGGTGCGGGTTACGCCACGGCGACGCAACGACTTACCCTCCAGGTGTCCAAAAGTGAGAATGTCATGATGGAGGCCCAGCAGGGTTCGAAAGAGACTCGTAGCTTCGAAGGAGACTCATCGCTTCGAAACAAACCATATGGTATCCCATCATGATCTCGACGCCTATCATCAGCAGTGGACATTGCAAGATTACAATATTGAAGGCCATAATAAATAAGCTAAAAATTGCATCTAAATATTATGTTGGTTCTGTTAAAAAAAATGTTTACTATAGCATAAAACAAACAGCGAAACTGAAAAAATAATTTAGAAGGTTTTACATTAATTTTAATCAAATCGATTAATATTTGTACCTGAGGTCAAAGTCACTATTATTTCTACTTTTTACTTACTCTGAACAGAATTTATTGAAGCCAGCGCCAGCACAAAAGTTAAAGTCAGTACGTAACCCATTTTACCAGGCTTACCTTACACTGAATAGTAAAAAATATAGTTGTTCCGCAAATATATATAGCATTTTTTGCACTTTATCTTTACTTACGATCTCAATATTAGGGCTCGTCCATAGATCACGTAAGACTTTATAAAGATTGTATAATATATCATTTCGTTACAAATAACTTTGATATTTTTTTCATCAATAACTGTGTAACGAATCATAAGCTTCAATAGTTCCAATTTATTTAGCTCAGCTTGGCTTTGCTAGATGATGCTGAATATATCTCAAGGAAACTCATCATCATTGTAACAAAAAGCCTCCCAAAATTATGATTGTACGTACCGAACCTCAACCTTGGGAATTTAAATAGTAAATAGGGGTACATTATTTTTATTACGGGTATTTTTACATCAGGGTGGATGGGTACCACCGAGCCCATCGACCTCAGCTCAACGAGGATCTGGTTACGTTGGCTACGCCAGGCGCGCCAGGTCCTCGTTGAGCCTAGGGGTTCGATGGCAGTCACTCCCACAAAACTCAATATATACCAATAATATAGGATTAGAAGAGCGGACCCTAGGTTAACTCCTGAAACGGAAAGTGTTAGTTTATTTACTTCGAATAAATTCTTACAGCCTCTTGGATCAAATCGTCAGTCCCTACGTAAAATATCGAAGTACGCTGCTTTGTAGGTAAAAAATGCAATTTTTGTATTACATAATTGCAAAAATTGCACTATTTAACTACGAAGTTGCGTACTTCGATATTTTCCGTGAAGCGACTGCCATCTGACCTTCACAACCTATTATCGGAGTTCTGTAGATAAGTTGACGAACTTTTTGGAGCTACAACTACCCAAAACGACTGCATAGATGATCGTATGGCAACCGGGACCGATGGTTTAACGTACTCTCGGAGGCACGGAAGCTCAAGGAACTCCACTATCTTCTAGTATTATAATAAATTTCTATTATTCTCACTTTTTACTTACTATGAACTGAATTTACTGAAGCCAATGCAAGCACAAACAGTATAGCCTTCACGTAACCCATTTTGCTGGGTTTGTGTTCTACTGAACAATAACAATTACTCTGTCTTTCCTCAAATATATATACATAGCTTTTTATTTGCATTTTATCTTTATCTACAATCTTAATATCTTAGTAAGGTATCATCCATTAATCACGTAAGAATTATTAGACACACTTTTTTAAGTCCCGCTCCCTCTCACTGATACTTGCTGGGATTCAAAGTCCTTGCATAAATATTTAACAATTGTGTATTTTTTTACCCATCTCAACTTTATTTCTATTGTTTACTCGTGATTACAAAATCTCCTAATTCCATAGCTTGCCCCTAGGGATTTAAAGGGTAAATAACGTGTTGAAACCCCAGATCTTTGCAGTTCAGGTCAACCTCAGTTACAGGCCTGCTGATTGATGCTCTTAACATTGTTGGTTAGGTGACAGAATCTGTAAAATTCAAGATAAACTAATATTGGAGCAGAAAAGAGTGAATCTTTTGCTCCAAAGTGCAAGCTTTGGATGTAACCGGGGTTGTCACTTGTATAACGATGATAGATATTACGTAATTAATGGACGACTCCTTTGATGATTCACTCGATTTTTAGTTTAGGTTTACAATTGTGCATACCTGTGTGGCGTGACGGTATACAGAGCGTTGAAATATTTCTCAGTGCCCACGTGGATAAAGTTTTTTTAACTGGCAACAAAAAATACAGAAACTCAATGTGTTTATCCACAGTATAGACTATCTCCATTTCAAATTTCATACAAATCCGTATAGTTGTTTTAGTGTAAAGATATAATAAACATACATGGTGTATAGGGCCCCACTAAACCCTTTAGGGCCGGAGGTGCCGGTACTGGGGTCAGAAGATCAAACGGCAGTCGCTCTCCTAAAAGCCGTATAAATCAAAGTAAAAGAAGGCTAAGATAATATTGAAAAATTCAATGTACCTACATACAAATAAAAAATAGCATTAAATATAGATAAAACTAAAAGGATTAAAAACTAGAATAAGTAGGTACGTACGTGAATAATAAAATTATAATATAAATTTGTAAACATTACCAATTATGAAATTTATTTTGATGCAATTAAGACATACTTCCGGGGTTCATAATAATAAATTTAGGTATCCACGAATACCTAATAATAATTGAAATAGAAACAACACAGTGGGGACGAGTTTGTTTGACTTTATACATAATACATATAAAATACATAATACATACTCACGCCTTTTTCCCTCTGGGTAGGCAGACACAACAGACCGCCATTTGCCTCTGTCCTTACATACTTCACGCGCTTCCTCTACTGTTATTAAACCTTTTATGCAAGCCCGCCGGTTTCGAGAATAAAATAAATATTGTGCAAATGACAACTTACAATAAATTATAATTAGGTACTTAAATAAAAAATAATTGAAAAAAAATTACGACCTGAAAATGTGTGATTATTTATGTACCTATTTTATTATTTTCTTTATATTAAAAATCCTTTCAATTAAATCCCAAAAAGCTATGTGGTATAAAAAAGACATTATCATAATAAATATATGACTAACTCAATAACAACGCAGTACTTACGTACAGTCAGCGGCAAAAGTATTGATGACTGCACAGATTTCAAACTTAAAAATTCTATTGAAAACATTCATTCATAATGAAAAGTTCATTATTAGTACAGGGAAAATTAGGAAATTTAATTTTAGGGAAAAAAAGATTATGACAAATTGTAGGAAATTTTCTCTACTTTAATTTGTGTCCATATGTTTTTCCTGTAAAATGCGTCGGAAAGGAGTTATTATCAAAATACTGCTTTTGGGCGCCATTTATTCAATTTTCAAAACTCCCGGAAAACTTTCCAGGTAAAAATACTAAATGACTGGACTATAATTGTAATCAAAGTTTAAAGGTTCAATAGGGCTAACTAAGTAGTTAAACATCATTTTCATTGAGATTTATAAGTAACTTTGCTCAAAACTACTTTTTTTATACTACATAGGTGGCAGACAAGCACACGGCCCACCTGATGGGAAGCGGTCACCGTAGCATATGGACGTGTGCAAAACTAAGGGTGTCAAACATACGCTGACTATCCTGAAGGGAAAGGGGGAGGGCAAGGAAGGGGTGGGGAGGTCAGGAAGGGGAGGGGCAGCTACTTTTCAAAATCTGAAAATGATCGTAGACCTTTGACGCTGACTGTACTTAGGTGAAACAAAACTGATAGTTGGATGTAGTTTTATCAAAATGATGATACCTAAAGACCTAAAAAAATGACATTGGCACCCAAAGGACGAGGTTCCAGGCTCTTAAAATATTAAAGTAAAATTAAAGAATATAAATTATCTGTTAAATAATAATTAGTAACTTATTTACAGTTTGGCCGCTGAGACTATGCGTTCCTGACACATGTCAATTCTTCATGACTAGTTATGTACAATAAATAACTTGTACCTAGAACCGTTCTCTAAACCTGTTCCCGACTTACAATAACATAATAATAATCACAGTCAGCAATATTGTGACAACGTGGTTTCATTTTAATTTTAATTTTATTCTAATTTGGCTATCTATCTGCCCTATTTGTTTTTCCAATTTTTAATTTTTAATTTTTTTCATTCTTATTTAATTTTATGTGATTATTAATTGTAATGATGGGTTATTACCTGAAATAATAAAAAAAAATCATATTCATTTCATTCATTATAAAAATATGATTCATTCTTTCTATTAGCTTGGGTAGGGGCTTATTACAAAATTACATTATTATAAAATTATAACGTTCTATTTTATATTTTTCAACCAACAGATTATTATTATTAAGATTACTAAAATATGCGGTTACAATTGCCTTGTTATTTTGTCTCATCACTATGAAAGCGAACATTTGACATTACCTTGAAACAGCGCAGTTTGACATGGTTGGACGTGGTATGACTTTTAAAAACTATTGATTTTATATTTTTAATTAATTAATTGTTAATCATTTTAGCCCAAAATTAATCTGTGTATTGTAAATTGGCACAGTAATTAAATTTTTAATGTTATCACTCGTTAATAAGGTCAATAAACGATATTTAAAATTTTGCCGTAAATTATACACCAGTTCAAAGTTACATCGCCCTTTCGCTCAAAACCTGTCAGGAACGCATTCTTTCAGCGATTCTATAATAGGTATTATTTCTTATTAATTATTCGTCTTTTGGGAAATATTAACTACATAAAAAAACGTTTTTATAATTTTATGATTCTGTTCTATTTGACGACATCTATGGCGTGGCATAGCGGTAGTGCTTGCGACTACTACGACAGGGGTCGCGGGTTCGATTTCCGCTTACTGTAAATATTTTTATGCATGAATATTATGTCTATTTGCATTGGTCTGGGTGTTTCTATTTGTAATATGTATTTACAAAAAAATAGGTATATAAATATGTTTACCAACATTCTAGACACCATAACACAAGCTAGTTGAACTATAGTTACTTACTTTGGGTCTAGAGAGCGCTGTGTAGAATATCGTAAAATATTATTTTTTTCATAACTTTCCTTTTTTATACATTACCTAAGTCCGCCGGATTGACTGCACCCCGCCTGATGGTAAGCTGAGTGGAGTCCAAACATTAAATTGGTCTCCATTCCCAGGGGATTCCTCTAGAATGGTAACCTCTACCCAGACGGCCTTGACAGATGCTTTTTCACGCCCCGCTAAACCGGGACTATAAGAGGAAGGGAACACGTGCGAGGGCAAAGCATTCCACTTTTTGATCGTACGATAAAGAAAGGAATCAAACGCTTAGTTCGATCGGACTTAATCGGAATCAAAATTAATGAAAAAAAGGTAAAAAATAGCCATATCCCGGGTACTGGTGATCCAATCGCAAGCAAAAAATTTCTTTACTCCTGGGTCCTTTAAGTGGGGCGTGAAAAAGCATTTTTTGATGAGGCCTTCAAGCTGAGTGCCATCATTGTGGCACTTTTGGGGTTTGCAATGGTGACTCCCATTTAAGCGGGGCGTGTATAAGCATTTGATGAGGCCGTCAAGCCGATTCGATCCCGACATAACCACCCCCGAAGGCCGATGAGGGTGATGGTGGTGATCCATGGGGATTTCCGCACGATAAAAAAATGGGTCGCCACCACAGAATATTATTTTTCGTTCTGTGGCCGCCACTTTAGACTTTACCTTAGATCACCATCCGGCGAGGTGAAGTCATGTTGGCGTGTCCAAGAAAAGGAAAAAAAGCGGGCTATCCAATTAAGTACACCTTTTTTTTCACCTATACGAACTCGCGGCAATGCGTCGTTAATAAATATTAAAAGGTTTATGACTTTGACTTTGAATCATTAATTATAAAAGGGTAAAGAGCACAGAACAAAGAAAAATCCTTAGGACTAGAAATCGTATCGTGTTTGTGTCGCCAAAAACCTAAGTGTAATTGCATTTACCTCACACATATACACTTGTGTATGTGCACAACGCAGGCTAAAATAATCAAAAAACAAGTTTATGCGATTGATTTTAAGGTTTATTTTCCTATAAGTTTTCACGAAATATTTACTTCAATATTCTAGAAGTTTCTATACCTGTCCAATTCAGGATGCTAAATGATAATTTTGACAGTTCACGTCTATGAAGTATCGTATTTTTATATACAAAATAATACCTCTAAAATTATCGTAGCACATTGACAAGTACCGCCCACTTTTCATAGTGAAGCGTCTTGCAAGAATTCAGCACAATTGACTATGACACACAGGAATCGAATGAATCGAACTTAAATTAATTTATTGAAATTTTTAAGTACTTATCTACTACAATTTTTTGTAATATAGCTAATAATAATATAATATAATAATAAAAGTGGCTAAGTATAATGCAAGACATAATTACGGTAGGTACCATAAAACTTCTCTTTTATCATTCTGAAATAAGTTACCTAAAATAATAAAAAAATAAATGCTTTTGTGTTTTTATAACTATCGATTCCATATTCTACGGGAACGATAATCGAAAATCGATTAGATTCATTTTCGATTATACTATATGGGGTACACTACTTAGAGCTGTCAAAATTATCATTTTAGGTAAGTTTGTGAAAAATGTACGACAGAATGTGGTGTCCGTATTTTGAGTTAAGTTAATTTCATCCTTACCATTGTTATATTTAAGGACTGATTTGCAATACAATACAATTTTAGACATCTATTGGTGTATAGCAAAACTATAATGTACATTGATTTTGCTATTGACCGCTAGATGGGGTATTATTGTGATAAATAAATTTGTGCTCTATTCCAACGTGGCTTAAACATAATTTTGTTGTATATTACTTTAAAATGGGGGCAGATTTGATGGTACTCTGTAAGCATCATTGAAGTTTATACCTTGTCAAAACGTACTTTAAATTCATTTTCAGTAAAATAAGGTGTGTAGTTCTGCTCTTCTTATATTTTAAGGTAAAATGTATGCAACCAATAAGACGTCCTATAAGTCTGTGTGAGTGTATTTTTTGGCGACAGCTATTCCTTTGTATTTTTACTTAATTACTACTTCTATGGTTTTTTAATGTTCTGTGGTAAAGAGCCACTAAAATTGGACATTAAGATTAATTGCAAGAAAGCTTAGTATAAATATTTGGGCAACAGTTGATCACTACCTATTCACAGGAGCATCTTTTCAGTAAAATGACTTGTGTACAGAAGTTATTTTTTGTGTTTGCATTCGTTGCGTTAAACTACGCCCAGGGTAAGTAAAATATCCCTTTTTCCGGGGCAAGACAGGGAAACCTTAGTTACCTAACCCGTGGGACTCATTTCGTAACCGGCGAAGGCCCGGGTCAGCCGGGGTGCGAGGGAAATGCCTTTTGGACCAACTTACACCCCCGTGCTAGAAGACCTGAGGTCACGTGCGGTTTAGTCGGTTCGAATTTCACCTCCGATAGTCGACGAGGGTGGTTTCCGTGGGGGTTTCCGCACCAAAAAAGGGGCATAGGTTCCTGTGAGTAGCGGAAACGGGTTGACAGTTTTACGCGGGTTGTGCCGCAGGTAAACCTAGTCATCATCTACCTCCCTTGTCCCAATAATTTGGGGTCGACGTAACATGTCTTTCTCTTCCATATATTCCTCAGTCATCTCTTCACTCTTCCTTGCCATATCCTCTTTCACGCATTGCATCCATTTTTTCTTAGGTCTACCTCTACCCATTCATACTTAGAACCTTTTTAACAACATTACTTTCATCTCTTCTCATAATAGTAGCTCGCTTCTCAATTTTTCCTTTTAACCTAGTAGATAATAGATTATAGTTTAGTAGAATATGATAGGATTCTTGTTTTAGACCATTTTTGTACGAGCCAATAATGCTCATACAGCTAATTATTATGTATTTAATTAATGCATAATAATTTGTTATTAGAGTCTGCCGTGACGTGACAACCTCTGAGTCACCAGTTTCATATCTAAAACTACAATACATACGGCTCCAAAATCTAAACGTATATAGCTACTAACTGTATACATTAAACAAATAAGTGTTAAACTTAACAGTGGTTTGGTGTTCTATCTACTAAATACCTCAACTACTAATGGTTATCATTATCATTACTATAATAATCTAATATATTTAAATTTTAGGTAACAAAATATGTGATTTTACGGACACAAAATGTATAGCAGCTTCTGCCGAAAGATTCTATGCTTCGTTCGTGCATGGAAGGAAAGGTTTATTTGAGCCGCTGGACCCGATACCGCTGGAGAAACAACACGAGGAGTATATGGCAATGAAATATACAGTGCGTAATGCTACGCTAACAGGAATGAAACACTGTCAATATACATTCTTAAAGTAAGTCAATTAAATAGAAAATTATCATCATCTATACTGTTAAAAATAATATATTATATAGCTGTGTTGTGTAAAGATATTTGAAAAAATAAAATAGGTTATGTAAAATTATCTCGGGAAAAGATACTTCTTACATCCGAAGGGGCAATCTAGAAGTCATAGATGGCCCAGGGTCAGCCGGGGTGCGAGATAAATGGGCCACCTTACACCCCACCGTCTGTAGACCCAAGACGGTATGCGGTTTTGGTCGGTCCAGGGGCCTTACTCTGAAAATCGAACATGAACGTTTCGGATCGAACGAAAACGTACCATTTGTCAAACAACGACAGCGAAAACATCAGATGTATTTTGGGAGTAGGAGGTGTACTGATAACGATCGACAACCTCAATGTCAAAGGATCGAAGACGGATCCGAAATCCGAAACGAAACACTTTCGGGGTAACTAAATGGTCAAAACGTCAACGAATACGAATATTTTCGTTTTTCGGAGTAAGGCCCCAGGTCCGACATACCCTCCCTGGCTAGTGGAGGGAATTTCTTGGGTTTTTCGCCCGAAAAAAAGGAGAGATACAGATGCCGACAGGTAACTTGGCCAGGTTTTGAAGTAGTGGGGGTAAGTTCGCGCATCGTGCACTTTGAGCCAATCAAACGATTCAAAGTACGAACGAACGGAACGTTGATTCGGTACAAGACGTCTCTCGGAGACATCTGATTGGTCCGTCAAGTGACGGACCAATCATAATAATGTCCGCGACGGCGCAACCGCGTCTCCCGCGACCCGCTCATAACTCAAAGGGGATCTAAAAATGGACCTTTGTGCATATGACGCGTCCGGGTAATTTACGTGCCTGCATCTGTACAAGGTTTTTAAATTGGATAGTCGAATTAAATTGTCTCTTTTATGTAGATTGAATCCTGATGACGCCTCCTACCACAGCGAATTTCGATGCCCTAAACTGGTTATGAACTTTCATTACGAAATGGAAGGATTTTTAGGCCCAGTAGAAATTGATGGAAAAGGATTAGCCACAATTACAATGAGTGAGTACTTTCATTTAAAATGAAATTAGTAGTACCTAAACTTTCATTTAAAACAAAGTAATGTTCAAAGAAATTTTGTATTAAATTTAACACATTGCATAATCTATAATTAAATATTCTACTCGGCGCTATCTTGAATCAAATTAAATTAAATATATTAATATTAATATTATCTATTTAAGATGACCACGTAATACTATTCGACGGTCAATATTGGGAGTTCATTGCTCAAAAGGACAAAAAACTTCATTTTTACATTGCAAATTATGAATGTGAATATGAATGTAAAGGCCCTGTGACTTTGGAGCTAAACGGTTCGCTACACGGTAACAAACATAAAGGTAAGTTTTACAAACATATTTGCACTATAGTCAATCCACTCCTTTATTTTGCGTTTGACATTTCAATTTTCTGTCAAATAGTTATGTCCAAATGCGTAACCTGACCGATTTCAAACAATAATCGACTTAGTCTCTGAAGAAGTTGCAATCGATTTCAAACTTCAATTTATTTTATTTCTGCTCGATATTCAAATTTTTATGCTTCTTTTGCGTGCCAGACGTATAATTGAATAAAATAATTCGCAATAAAATCTGTTAAAAATATTTTTATTTTTATAATACGGTCATTTTGGGTAACATTGAATCGCAGTGTAACTTTGAATAAAGTTGTGAAAAAGATTTAAAAATTTCTTTGATGCAAATGTTTTATTGTTTCAATATTATAACTGCCTAAACGGATCGCCATAATGTTTTTTAACAAACGTAACGTAAAACATTAAGCTTTCAAAGTCAGAATTTTGTAATTTAACCGCCTTTTTCGAGTGATGTTTTTAGCAGTGTTTGTTAGTTGAATTTAATATCGGAATTATTTGTACAAAACTTGCTGTAAACAGGTATGTTTGGTGTTTATCTTTAAAATCTACTAAAAAACTTATTATTTTTAAATCGCTGTCCATACATGGTGTTACATAAATTGTCTAAAACTGATAAAATTGTAACGACGATCAAAATCGAAGTGATTTGGGTAACATTGAATGGTTCAAAGTTATTCGTGTCTTATAAAAAGTTTCAATTCTAAGTATGAGGACCCGTAAAATTGATTGCTTTTTTTCTATTTTTGTGTGAAATTCTTAATGTGGTTCACAGAATACGTCTACTTACCAAGTTTCAACCGCATAGGCCTTAGAGTTTCGGATAATAGTGGGTGTGTAACATACGGACGGACAGACGGACGGACGGATGGACGGACGGACGGACAGACAGACAGACAGACATGACGAATCTATAAGGGTTCTGTTTTTTGCCATTTGGCCCTAAAAAGGTGGAAAAATTCGTATTTACGATGACATTTTGTTCATGGAAAGGGGTGATTAGTTTTCTTTAAAAAATAAAATGTCCAGAAAAATTATTAGCAGTCATTACGATTTTGATCTCATCTGATAACCAAATAAACATATAATTTATTATGTTGTGCACTTCGTATCTTACTTATCTTACTTTATTAGAAAATATAAAATTAACAATTTTTTTTTTCCACCAAATTGGTCCGCCTTGTTTCAATGGCAAGACCTCGCTATTTTTCACAGGTAGTTACGTCAAGTTAGTCATGATTTTCATAGATTGGACTTTTTTTTACAAGAATACATCATTCAATTTTATCCAAATCTTAAAATGTTTGGATAATAAAGGTTTTAAAATCCAAAAAAATATATATATTCAAAGTTACCCAAAACTCGTGCTAACTTTGAATGTGTGTTTTGGGGCAAATTTTGGGCAGTCTTTGTGTTTTTTCCATAAATTTGTGGGTTAAGAAAAATAAACCAACTCAAAAGAACACTGTTTATTCTATAAAATAAAGATGTAATAAATATAATCAGAGAGTATACATTAATAATCCGTTAAAAATGTTCAAAGTTACCCAAAATGACTGTAATGATAATATTAAATAATGGCTATTATTGGATCTTCCTACAAAATTTTATGTTTTGAAAAAAGAATGTTTATTACATTCTTTTTTCGTGTACAATGTCAAAGTCAAAATCAAAGTCAAAAATCATTTATATTCTGTACTAGCTGTTGCCCGCGGCTCCGCCCGCGTGGACGTCGATTTGCGCGTTTTTTTACTATATCGCATGTTCTAATGAGCCGATTGTGATCAAATATGCGTAAGATTTTGAGTCTAACCAAGACCTTTCGAATAAAAAAAACCGCATCAAACCCCGTTCAGTACTTTTTACGTCCATCCTCCTCCTCCTGAATGTATCAATTATTCGACGACACTTATAGGCTGTTCAAACCGATCATCTGTCATGGGTTTACGCCAATAAGATAAGCCTATCGAGTTTAGGCTCCATTGTTTTGTCATGGTAAAAACAATTTGCGGAATTACTGGGTCACCCGCCGTATAATAGCCCTGACCTCACACCTTGCGATTTTTATTTATTTCCGAAAAAGGAAGAAAATACCGAGATAAACGTTTTATGGATGCCGAAGAAGCTGTGGCTGCGTTTCAAAAGGCCGTCGAAGACGAGTGGGCTCAGTGCTTTTCGTACCTACGTATAATATTAATGAAAACTATTACCCTACACAACACAACTTAAATATTTTGATGAGATGATTAGCCATTGAAAACACGTACAAGAATCCATAATACACTATAAAAACAAAGCTTACATGTTACAACAACTTTTGTGTTGACGTAAATGTAAGTAAGTTTGAACGATTATTTTAGATTCGTAATTTGCAGCGATTTCATTCGATCCTAACACTAGACATGGTAGAGTGTAGCCGTTTTCATTGAGTGAGCAAATAATCGTAAATTTTAAATCAACCAAAACAATTAAAGCATTTTAATTTTGGTAATGAGTTATAAATAGGATAGATACATATGATACGCCAGTTTATATAATTTCTTGGTCACGCATTTCCAAGTTTACTTGTAGGATTAATGCAACAGTTACATTCTAAAACTGCTGTCAAACGCAAAAATAAGGAGTGGAATGACTATAAGTAGAGAAGAATGGGGAAATAAGAGTCATCTAAGAAAAAATGCTTTTCATTTATTTAATTACATTTCAATTAAGATTTACATTATTTTTTTAAAATTACATTTAAAATTGGATTTGTGAATATCAATTAATTACAACTTACATAGATAAGTTAGTTGTAGTTGTATAATTGCTTTAATGAAGGATCCAATAAGTTGTAATCTACGCTCGTATTATTAAATGATGACGCTAAATCATGACTGTAAATACCTTGAATAAGTATCTCATTCAGGTTTCAGTTCTTACTATAAAGAACAGTTTGGTAATGTATGAATCATGAAGGCGTATATCAATTAGTAAAAGAAGTAGGTATTTAGGAAAAAAAAACAAAAATAGTCATTAAATGAGAATAAAACAAAAGATAAAAATATATAAATTTGATATTGGGAGGGGGAACTATGTAAGCAGTATCATAATTTTTTTTTTGTGTTCCAGATGAGCTGGCTAAGGCTTTTGTAGCTAAGAACGGAAATGAAGTGGAAAAAATTTGGCGGTCGAGAATGATGCCGAGCTTCATGGAAGTTTTTGTGAGGTCCATGGACCTCTACTTAAGAGATGTTCCTACTGAAATAGTATTCAGAGCAGATTAGCATTAGAATATGCTGTCAAGAAACATGTTTCAATTTGAATACATGAATGAATTTCTAATACTATTTTATTTATCATACCTACATAAATGCTATTGTATCATCATCCTCCACACGTTTTCCCAACCCAGTTGGCCCCGAGCCGGAGATGGCTCGGGTCAGCCGGGGTGCGAGGGAAATACTCTTTAGGCCACTTGCGCCCGAGTCGGTTCAACTTCGTCATAACTGCCTTTACCGGCCAGCGGAGGTGGTATCCGTGGAGATTTCCGCACGAGAGAAAAAAAGAGAGAATTATTTCATAATTAATATAATTATGAAACGACAAAAATTGCGATCTAGATACGCGATTTTAATTTATGTGTATTTTTCTATTTTCTATAAATTACAATACAATAATCTGCAATGAAATCTCACAAAATAGTCAACGTGAAAATTATAAATACTCGTAATATATAATTACCATAAGTAATACAAGAGCAGGTGAACCAAAAATTATATTTGAATGTAATGATAGGTTTGAGTAATTCGCTTGATATAATTATTGCTACTAACAGTAGATTTAAATAAATTTTTTACTAACAAATTGAGTCTAGTTATCAATGAATGAATTTGAAATGCATTGATCATCAAATTGATTGCATTGATGGTTAAAAAAATCACAAATAACCTTAGAATTTGACATTGGCACCAATAGGAATCGGTAAGCAGGCTCTTGAAATTTAATTGTAAAATTCAATCAATACATAAGCCTATTGCAGTCCACTGCTGGACACAGGCCTCTTCCAATGTACGCCATAGTACGCGATCCTCCGCCTTTCGCATCCAGTCTATCCCAGCTACCTTTTTCAGCTCGTCCTTCCTACGTGCTAGAGAGTGTCCCAATAGTAAAATTAAACGTTGAATAATGTTTAGAAATAAGTAGGTACATGCATACATAGACCCACGTCACCACCTATACGAATCTGCGGTAACTCGTGTTGCTAGGATAGAATAAACTATTTACAGCTGACTTTGAATAGTAATTTAAAGGTTAAAGAGCGCCAAAGATGGTAAATAGATCTATATCTATCATCTTTGTATAATTATAAGGAAGCTAAGTATATATATATTTGAGAAACAACTAATTATAACTTATTCACTGGAAATTACTTTCAGTACAATGACTTGTGTTCATCCTATGTTATTTGTGCTTGCATTTGCTGCATTTAACTACGCCCAAAGTAAGTGAAAACCTTTTTTTATATATTTAGCTCGTCAATTTGAGATTTGAGATTCTAGAACGCAGTCCAAAAAGTAAAGGCTCCTATCCCAGAAGGTTAATTTTTCATGCCTCGTTTGTAGAACTCGGTATTACAGTGTTAAAAAAAAGAAAAAGTTTTGAATTACTATGTCTTTTTTCATACTTTGTGTTTCAATTTTAGGCTATAAGATTTGTAGTTATACGGACATACCATGTACTACAAAGGGTGCCGAAAAAACATTGAAATTGATGATGGATGGTATAAACGGTTTATTTGAACCACTCGATCCAATAGTTCTGTCGAAATTTGAAGTAGAATATTCGTCAATGAAATACAAAGCAAGTAATATTACATTAACAGGAATGAAGAAATGTCAGCATCCATTATTAAAGTAAGTACAGCTGTGTAACTTCGTTCTGCCTTAGAATTGACTTATATTGGTTACCTCGAAGAGCACATTAAGCCATCGGTCCCGGTTACCATATATAAACATCTATGGCAGTCGTTACGGTTAGTTGGAGCCCTAAAAAGTCCAACAACATGGTCTAGCTGCAATGCTTCGATATCGTCTAATTTTAAAAAGCTTTGGATGCGACTGGGAATTAACGCTAGGTTGAAGAAGACCGTGGTTCGCACATCTGAGGAGGCCATCTTAAACCCGTAGATGGCTCAGGGTCAGCTGCTTAAATTTTCTTCATAAGCTCAGAGTTGGGGGTCGTTTGTTCAGGAACTTCGTAGTCTAAGCCAATCTCCCTTGCAACCGAAGTGAATATATTTGAATAAATATTTTAATTTTTTTTGAATTTCAAATTTGATTAATTTGTCACGCTAATGTACTGACAATTTCATTTGCAGCATGAATCCTGATACGAATTTTTACCTTAAAGAATTTCGATGCCCTAAACTGGTTCTAAAATTTTATTACGATATTGAAGGGTTATTTGGCCCTGTGGAAATTATTGGAAAAGGATTGGCCGCAGTTACTATAAGTAAGTTCATTTGAGAAAAAGTAATTTGTTGATAACATAATTCAATATTTAATATACATTAATTTTCAGTTTGAATTATTGTATATGAATTATTGTTTATTTAATGTAAAGGAGAACAGTCACACCCCATACAAAAAAAACCCAGGCCCGACAGAAACGAGACATATCTCATTTTATTTGGTATATTGTGCATTGTTAAATTACGTATATTTTATATTTGAAATCAATGGCTAACACCAAAAAATATTGCCGTATGTTTTTGTTCAGGCGATACAATAAAAATACTAAACGTGATCATTCAGTGGCATCTATCAATTAGCGGTGGAGGAGGCCTATGTTCAGTCTGTATTTACTATCTTGCTCTCTGTAGGCCGACTTCTCTTTCTAAGTATGATAACCTTCTAAGCAAGAAATCACCATTTAAACAAGTTTAAACACTTACGCGTGGAATTTTATATCACATCCTTGACGCCACGTAATACCGCAACCACGCACTATACAATTTTGCACCATTTTTTGAGTTTATACTTATAATTAACTTTAAATATGTTAAAAACCAAAACAATAATAAACAACCGCCATATTGTTTATTGATAGTTGACATGTAGTACCAATGTTGCCACATTACGTACTGAATCCATAGACAATGGGAATTTAATTCACTGATTTCCTGATTCAACAACCCAATCATCATATATTTTTTGGTGTTAGCCATTGATTTCAAATATAAAATATACGTAATTTAACAATACACAATATACCAAATAAAATGAGATATGTCTCGTTTCTGTCGGGCTTGGGTCACTGATGACCGTTCTTCTTTAAATGAATATTGTTTTAAGATGACTACGTAATGCTATTCAAGGGTAAATATGGAGAATTCATTGCTAAAAAGGACAACAAACTTCATTTTTCTATTTTGAATTATAATTTCGAATATGAATGTAAAGATTCTGTGACTGTGGAGGTAGACGGCCCACTACATCCTGACAAAGATAAAGGTAAGTTTTCAAATTAGGGGAGAATGGGGAAATTGGAGCCATCTAAGAACGAATCTTTTTCATTTATTTAATTACATTTTAATCAAAATCATATTGGATTTGTAAATAACAGTCACTGACAGTTTAAGTTAACTGTAGCTATACATTTTGCTTTAGCCTACAAGAAAATAAATCCTATATTTTTGATTCAAGATCCGTCGTTCATGCATTGATGAGTTTTTGGAGTTGGTTTATTTATTTTTTTAATAAAAATTACTTGTTTATGTTCTAGATGCAATTGCTAGAGATTTTGTAACTAACAACGGGGAAGAAGTAGAAAAAGTATTGCGCTCGACGTTGATGCCGATATTCATGGGCGTTGTTGCCAAGTCTATAAACCTTTACTTAGGAGAAGTTTCTATTCAATCAGTATTTAGAGCAGATTCATAACAACAGCATTAGTATAAGTTATAACTTATAAGATCTAATACACCCACCCCTTCCTAGCCCTCTCCCCCTCCCTTCAGGGTTGGCAGCGCGAGTGTGACGCCCCTGGTATTGCACACGTCCAAAGGCCACAGTGACTGCTACGCATCAGGTGGGCTTGTCTGCCACCTATGTGGTTTTAAATTAGTATTAGAGTCAACAGGATATTGTGGTGATGTTTTGAGTGTCCGATACTTCGGCACTTTTGCAAGCGCCATGATCACGCAAGAATTGCATGACTGGCAGTAAACGGTGAATGGTTTTAAGATAGTGAAGAGCTACAAAATGTTTTAAATTTAATAAAGATATATATTTTAAATCGTATTTTATTCATCCGGCTTCGCCACTTCGTACAATCTTGGGTATCACTAGCAGTAAGACGCAATAGTACCTAGCTAACGACCGCGCTACAATGTCAAAAACTTCGTGGGATATAGTCGCTGTTCGTGGGTCTTTTCGATTCCCATACATTATTCAAATTCAAATTCAAATTCAAATTCTTTATTTTTCAAAATAGTGTAACGTAATTACATCTTTTTGACGTCAAAAACTACTTAATACTAAGTTTACCACCGCTTCCTAGGCGCTAGTGGAGAAGAAACGGCGCAACAAACTCCACTGCTGCATTTTAAGACGTCAGGTTATACATAGATATCTTAAGACTAAATATGGACGAATGTACATTTTGTCTCGTGTCAATATAAATAAAGGTATATAAAAAAAAAATAAAAAAAATAATAATATATAATAAATTTTAACCGAAGTTAAACAATAAAATAATTGAAAATGTCAAAAATATACTAATGTCAAAAAAATAGTAAAAAAGGTCGCGTGCCTACCACAATATCAATATATTGTAGTAGGCAAATGCCACAACTACAGCATTATGTAGTTGTAGCACTTTAGCATTCTAGGAGGGGCCTGCACCATGCTCAAGCCAGACATTTTTGTCTTCAAGGTAATCAGTAGTCCTATAGTATGCTTTTTTGCATAAGGTGGCCTTAACAAATGTTTTAAATTTATTGTCAGGCATACCAAGGACCGATTCAGGCAATTTATTATAAAAACGTATACCTTCCCCCCTAAAAGAACCACTAACTTTGCTAAGCCGATAACAAGGAAGGATTAGTTTATTTTTATTGCGCAGATTTCTGACTGTAATGTCACTTACTTTTGTGTAATTGGATATATTTTTCCTGACATACAGTATGTTCTCGAATATATATTGGGAAGCTACAGTTAAAATATTTACCGTTTTAAATCGTTCCCTAAGAGATTCTTTCTTGTCTAAACAATAAATGGCACGAACTGCCCTCTTTTGTAATATAAATATGGTTTCGAAATCTGCTGCATTCCCCCAAAGTAGTATTCCATAAGACATCAGACTATGAAAGTAACTAAAATATACCAGCCTAGCAGTAGGTTCATCTGTCAACCGCCTAATCCGTCTGACAGCATAAGCAGCAGAACTGAGTTTATTGGCCAAAGTAATTATATGGTCACCCCATTGCAATTTCGAATCCAATGTAATGCCTAGAAAAGTAGTGCTATTTACAAATTCTAACCTTTGCCCCTCCAGCACCACATTAACGTGTGCTTGCCTCACATTAGGCAATGTAAACTTAATACATTTGGTCTTTTCTGCATTCAACAATAGGTTGTTTGCATAAAACCAGTTTGAGATGGCGTTCAAAATACTATTAATATTATTCGCATCTGCACTACGCCGATCTACCTTAAAAATAAGTGATGTATCGTCCGCAAACAATACTATGCCAGCCTGAGATTCAATCATATAGGGCAGATCATTTACATACACCAAAAAGAGAAAGGGTCCTAGGATTGATCCCTGTGGTATTGCATACTTAACTAATTAATTACGGGCATGTATGGATTAAATAATTTCTACGGGGAAAAAGCATGTCAAGGGCGAAGCCGTGGGGACAGCTAAGTAGTTACAAAAATGTATATTTGCATTAGTATGAAGAAATCGTCTGTCACGGGCAAGGGGTATGGCACGGGCAAAGCCACAGGGGATAGCTATTAGTAATTATATAAGTAATTAAATAATATTTAACGTGAACTTTTTCTCTTCTCAGTAGATTGCAGCTCTGTTTGCCATTATGTACTTATGTTTAATTTATGAGTAGTACTTAATTAAGATTATTTTACAAAAATAACAACCACATTTTAATACCACATTAAATTACAATTACACTCACAAAGCAACAAAATTCTACTGTATAATAAACGCGAGAGTTTGTCTGTGTGGTTGGATGAAGGTATAGATGTATTTTGTTTGTCTGCACGGCGGCTAAACGGACCGGGCTGAAATTTGATACAAGGATAGATTAAATCCGGGAATAGGCTAATTTATATCCATGGAATGTGTTTCCATAAGAAACTTGCATCCGCCTGCAGTGCGCACTGTAAGGTTTGAAAGGAATTTTATTCCGCGCACGCTTAGGCTGTGGCATGATCTCCCTGCCGTCGTTTTCCGTAGCGACTACAATATGGGGTTCTTCAAGAAGGTCATTAGAAGGTTTTTGCGGGGTCGGCACCGCGATGATGCCCCTGGTGTTGCACGCGTCCCTAGGCCACGGTGACCGCTTCCCATCAGGTGGGCCGTGTGCTTGTCTGCCACCTAAGTAGTATCAAAAAAAACTAAAACTAGAATGGAATTCTACGAAGCTGCACAGAAAAACTTTGTTTGTTAGTATGGGCACAGAATAACTAATATTCAAACGTATGGGTTAAATCTCGGGAGCCCAACTAGTACCACTTATTGATGTCAGGTTGGGTTCAAATTTGATAGACTTGCTTGTTACCTTTGGTGACACAATACGATAATATGACATTATGAAGCAGATCTGATGATGGACACAATTCAATTGTGCCCAAACTCAATTAATTGTTTTACCTCGTTTAATTCAGGCTTTCCTAAGACAATACAGTTTGGGCTCATTTGTTCTGTCTTGGCTAGTACTCTGATGCTAAATTGTATCCAGAGTCTTAAGATGGAGATGATAGGTAGTCAAAGGAACTTCTGAACTAATAGACCCGTCATGTTTGGGGTACTTTGATTTGTCTGGGAATGCATTAACTACAAAACTTGTTTAAAACAGTCAAGTCAAATGCACATGTGCGAAGTTGCTGACTATTTCTAGATGTTTGCCAGCACTTAAACAAGCAAAATGTAGTAAGTGTAAACGGTTAAACATGCACTAAGTACGTAATTACCGGACGGGACGGAATAATTTACTTTATATATTAAGATTGTATCTAAAGATAAAACTCACAAAGTTATATATATAAGAAACGGCTTAGATATTAATTGCTTATATTTCACAAGACTCTTATCTGGAAGTATGGGTTTTTTGCTGACTTATATGAAGCTGGTGTTTGCTTTTACTTCGTTGAATTATGTACTGGGTAAGTGATCATTTTAGCATTATTCCCGTTTGTATCTAAGGCCCTTTCATCCCGGAGCCCTTTTAATCGTGCGGAAATCCCCACGGATATCACTCCTGTCGGCCATCGGGGGTGGTTATGTTGGAATCGAACCGACTAAACCCGTACGCCGTCTCGTTCCTCAAATTCCAGGGTGTAAGGTTACCTAATAGGCATATCCCTCGCACTGCAGCTGACCCCGGTCCATCTACGGTTTTAAGATGGCCAGCTCGATAGCTACGCTACTTACCGGCGGGAACACAACACGATGCTTATTATGGCCGTGGTCTTCTGTAGGGCGGAGGTACTACCCCAGGTGGACTGCTCAGTTCGGACGGGAGTTACCGTCGTATCCTACCTCCTTAATTACTATGTGTGTTTCTAATAATGTTTCAATTTTAGGCCAGAAATTATGCAGTGTCACAGATACACAATGCAAAACCAACGCTGCCCAAAGAGCATTGAGGGCGATGTTTGATATGCCCGATGTTTTGGGCCAACTCGACCCAATACATCTGCCGGAGCGAGACGCGAAGCATGTGAACTTGGACTATCAAGTAACTAATAGTACTCTCGCAGGACTGAGAAACTGCCAAATTGAAGTATTAGAGTAAGTCAATTGAGTTTTGATAAGATTTTATTTAACTTATTCTGTTGTTTTTTCGTTTGTTTGTCTATGGACTAGTTTGGATTTAGCACAGAACAAAGAAAAATCCTTAATGTTCTGTGGGATTTAGTCTACGATATTCTACACAGCGCTGTCTAGACCCAAATTAAGAGTAATTTTGACTAACTTGTATTATGGGTTCTAGAATGCGGATAAAAGACTAAGATACATCTGTACCTACTATAATAAAATTGTAAATTAGTTGTCTGTACATTAGAGATATTAAATAAAATATTATGAACGATTCAGAACACAAAAATATTTTTTGGAATTCTTGTATGTTTGTTTGCAAGGGACGCAAATAATACAGAACCGATTTTGGTCCAGTTTGTACTGTTAGAAAGGTCATGGTCAGGCTTAAAATCTGTCGTATTTTTTATTGCAGTTGGTCAAGTTGAACCGGAGATATGACCAATTAATCAGCTAGTCTACCTATACTAAAATTATAAAGAAGTAAAGTTTGTGTGTTTGTATATTTGTTAAATTGTAAAGGGTAACCTCGGGCTCTATTTAACCAATTTTAAAAATTCTTTCACTAATAGAAAGCCACATTATCCGTGAATGTCATAGGCTGAATATCATCACGCTACTGCCCAAGGGAGCGGAGCAATAATCATAAATGTGAACAATTCCGGTAGATTCCCATACATTTTAGGAAAACTGATAAATTATGAGCATATTATGTGAGTTAAAAAGGGTACATCTGGGTTCGAAATACGCAACGGGCGAAGCCGGGGTGAGTCAGCTAGTCATCAATAAAATTGGATTTTCTTTCACAGAATGAATACTGAAGATGAAACCTGCCATACTGCAGTGCGGTGCCCTCAACTAGTTCTCAAATATTATTACGATATCAAAGGATATTTGGGCAAAGTAGAAGTTGATGGGGCTGGCTTGTGTACAGTTACTCTGAGTAAGTACTTTCTTTCTTTTAATTTTTCTTTCTTCTACTTCCTTCTTTCTTCTACCTTTTACTTTCTTTCTTTTTAGTTTCACTTGTTCGTTGTCTGTAATCTGTAATCTTTGATCAAATCTTGTACCTAAGTTAGACTTGACACACTGCCCGCTATCCCATTGAGTTGCAATTTTGCATGCATTATTATATCTTGCGAAAAATACATCATTATCTTACTTTTCTTGATTTTTTAATCGACTTCAAAATGACTGTTGATGTTCACTGTTTGGCCTATGTTTGTCTACAATTATCTCGCGTACGGTGGAACCGATTTAGATATAGTTTACGGGAATAGTATTTTTTGGCATTCTGGAGAAAGTTTTAGTATAGGTACTTAACCTTAACTTAAAAAGGAAGTAGGTAAGTCAACTCTTTTATAGTAAATTTTAAAATCTAACTACTTAATAAAAATGATGTATTGTGATCTCTATTTAAGATAACTACTTCATAGTAGTCGATGGCAAATACGGGCAATTTACTTCCGAAAGCGATCAGAAGCTTCACTTACACCTTATAACCTACTTGCCAGCATTTGAATCTCAAGGCCCCGTGACTATACGCGTAGATGGCTCACTACACAGCGATCCAATTAAAGGTAACTTTATTTATTTACTCTGTGGTCCACGCTACGAAAATATGTGACCGTTTCCACCAATACTACGCTAGGTAGCTGTGCGAGGAAGATATATAAACTCATATAAACTCACGCCTATATCCCCGAAGGGATAGGCAGAGGTGCTAGCACCCACATTTCGCCAGTTTATGTTTAGGTCCCAATGTAATAGGTGGCAAGCATATTGCCATTAACCGGGCACTTATAAACCTGTGGTAAATACACACATAACTTCGAAAAGCATCGAAAAGTCATTGGTGTGTGCCATGGTGAAGGTGAAGAAGATGGCGAGGAAGATGCACCGCCATTAAGTAGCTGTGAGAGAAAGATGCGCATCTGGAGCTATGTTATGTATCGATAGTAGAGAAACGGCGGGCCTATACCACTGGCTTGTGTACAAATGTGGGCGATGGCCCATAGCAGGCATCTATAGCACGAACCCATAGCACGCATCCATAGCGCACATCCATAGCCCGCATCCATAGCACGCATCCTTCGATATAAAAACATATCTTAGTTGAATCCGTTTTCACCAGTGCTAAGCTATGTGCACCAATGAATATGATTGGTGGAAATCAAACGCATCCATAGCATCGTAGCATAGCACATCGCTGGTGGAAAAGCACCCTTATGAGGGTGGGTTGCTATTTCAAAATAAATTAAATTAAGAAAAGGAGTAGCAGAGCACGGTTGGATGCAACCAGAATGGACGCTTGGATAAATTCCAAATGTTAGTAGTTTAGGTACGTCGTATAATATAATGTTCCAACTCTAGGTACCTAAATGTTTCAAGACAATACAAGGTTACAAAAGACTTTTGTGAATCCTACCACTAACCTTGAAATAGTAATGAGCTTTATTTTTTAAAATAATGACACGTCTGCTATAACTAATTAGTATCTTTTTTTACAATTTGGACTATTCCGAGTGAGGTGAGAATAATTTAGCAATACGTTCTCTAGTTCTGAATGAGTCTGGAGAAACTATAACCTGAGAGTCTTCAAGTCTAGACTGAATAGGTTGCTTCTAGGCAAATGTGCCTGACAAAGCAAAGGCAGGTGGTCTTGCCGTAGAATTTGGAATGCAGGGAACGCGTCAGACGACCGTCTTGGGCCTGGTACTGCTAGAGCGACGGGCAGCCCTACCTCATGGAGGTTGGAGATCGTCCTGTGCTCTCCGGCGCGCGCCCGGTGTGTCTTCTGCGGGACAGCTGAGCGCTGGTTCTCTTCCGTTCTCTTTCAACCGCCTCCTTTGCA
Organism: Lithosia quadra; assembly: GCA_963576445.1. Classification (NCBI taxonomy): domain Eukaryota; kingdom Metazoa; phylum Arthropoda; class Insecta; order Lepidoptera; family Erebidae; genus Lithosia; species Lithosia quadra. Next base: position 3,909,480 of record OY754900.1, on the reverse strand, counting down.
TATCTAACCCTCCTCGCAAGACAAGACTGCGGAATCTCTTATAGTACATCCCTGTAACTAAATATTTTATTATGTTATAGATGCAGTGGCTAGGGAATATGCAACTAATACCGGTGTTGAAGACGAAGAAAAAATTTTGCATGTTACATTGTTGCCAGAATACTTGGGTATCTTCATGAAGGCTGTAGACAATTATCTAAGAATAGTGCCTATTGATGAAATATTTCTGCAATAATAATAATAAGAACTCTTAAGAGACATCTTATAATTTTAATAAATAAAATTCAACTGTTCATTTGGATCATTACTGGTGCAGAACTCGGCTCCTTCGAGACTTTTCACAACTCAGTTTCAGTTGTTCAACACAACATTTTGTTTTTTTATCTTTCTCCAAAATAGTGAATACAGCGTCATCTAGTTGCTGTGTCTCTGAAACTTGTATTGTGAAGGTGTTTCGTGCTGGCTGCGATAGATGGCAGTGTTAACAAAAATCGAAGTACATAGTCGTGTAGACATACTAATATTATTATACTTTTTTTGTAAATAAATACATACTATACATAGAAACACTCCGACTAATGCAAATAGCACATACAAATATTTGCACTGTGCGGGAATAAAATATTGACATCAGACGATGAGGGCCTGCGATATAATGTGTTGATATTGAACCAAGTATCGCAGTTGAAAGCACGGCAACCACGGGTCGCCGCTAGTGTTGTAAACATTTTATTACTTGTAATGCTGAAATTGTATTTTAGTTTAGGGCAGTTCAGGCGTGCTTCCATTATTAATTTCGTTGTAACATTGGACGAAATCCAAATTGAGAATTCCTAACGCCTATTTGTAATATTAAGCGAGGTGTAAGATCATAGACATATTTTGTACTAGCTGTTGCCCGCGGCTCCGCTCGCGTGGAAGTCGCGTATTGCGTCCACTCCCACTCCTGCTCCCACTCTCACTCCAGCTCCTACTCCCACTCCCACTCCCATGGGTCTATCCCCGCTCTCGTTCCCACTCACACTCACACTCCCACCCCCACACACACTCCCACTCCCAATCCCACGCACACTCTCACTCCCACGCACACTCCCACTCCCACCTACACTCCCACGCACACTCCCACTCCCACTCCCACGCATACTCCCACTCTCACGCACACTCCCACTCCCACTCCCACCCCGCTCCCACTCCCACCCCCACCCCCATTCCCAATCCCACGCACACTCCCACTCCCACTCCCATAAACCTATTTCTGATGATAACTAATCTAAACTCAAAATGTAATATTTATGATAATAAATACAAAAAAAAACTCATAATCCCTAAAAACTAATAACACCACTATCCACTAATCTTACTTGAACACCACTCATAATTAACCTACTCATAAAAAACCATAATTTCATCTAAACAATTATATATTTCACAATTTAATTTGTACCTAGTGTGATGTGGTTCATATGATAAATACCATTGTACGTCTTATCAGACATGCTACGGTGATACTTTTATGTAACTGACAACATCTTCTATCCACCAACAAATGTGACAAATGAAAAAAATGAATTTTGAATTTTGAATTTTGAACTGTGGGTGACGTAACCTACGACAAACTTATTATTTGCGGTTGGTACACTAATCGGGTCTAGGAATTGAACCGCAAAATTAAATTTGTCTTTTATTGTATGTACTTTTCCGGGATAAAAAGTATCCAGTGTGCTGCCCAGGATATTGAAGAATAATTATACCAAGTTTCATCGTAATCGAACCGGTAGTTTTTGCGTGATGCCTGAACAAACAGACAGACAGACAGACAGACAGACAGACAGACAGACAGACAGACAGACAGACAGACAGACAGACAGACAAAAAATTTTTTAATCACATATTTGGGTTCGGTGTCGGTCTAGTAACACCCCCTGCTATTTTTTATTTTTTTATTTTCAATGTACAGAATTTTCACTTCTACAGATTTATTATAAGTATAGATAGAGTAGGTAGGTAAGCTGTGAAACAAAACAATACCTTTGAAGAGGTTAAACTGAGTACAAAGTATTTTTCTTTCAATAAAAATGTTTATTTCAAAGAGATTACATAGATTTATGTTCAACATTGCTTGAATTTTATAAAACGTTGAAGACATTGCATCAATTTGTTTGAAGCATTCTGTCTCCAAAACTAGGAAAATCCCTGGACCTTAATCGAGCAAATTCAAGCATTTATATTACGAATGATTACAGGAGGTGTTGTCTGTTTTTGACATTGCACTGACGAGTAAGTTAGCCCTGCTATGAAGGTAGTTCTGTTCTAGAACCCATAAAATATAACAAGCTCTTTATAGTTTGGATCTAGATAGCGCTCAGAATATTCAATTAAAAATTGCCCACTCTATCTATAGATTATCTATGGTGAAAATGTTTTAATTGTTTGGGCTTACTGGCAAAAGGTAGGTAAGTAGGTAGCTAACCTTTTTGTTTCAAACAGCCCTTGGCCCTTTGAATGGTATTATCTATGGGACAATGGGTATCTGACGTTTTAATCGCGATACCGTTCGAAACTTCCAAAGGATCAATTCTTGTGATAAAATATATTCAAAATTCAGTTACAATCTCATGCCGATTTCAATTCTTGTAAAAAAGTTTTCAACATTCAATATTATAACGATATTGTGACTGAATCGTGACCGAAATTGAAAAAAGGCAAGTTAGGTTTTCTAACCAAAAACGAGATAATGACCAAAAATATAACTTTTTTTTATATCGGTCACACAATATGACTTCACCTCGCCTGATCGTAAGCTAAACGTAAAGTCTCTGGAAGGGGCTTCCCATTACATACACCAACAGTAAATATATATTATACCCTATTACTTGGCCGAAGATTATACCATGGCTTAACCGTTCCCATACACGAAACCTATTGCATTAAAGTTTTAATTGAAACTATTGATGAGCTGAAATTCCCGGTATCACTCATGGCACGCAACTCGCTTGAGGAACTTCACAAACTATTATGAAACTTAAGATATAGTTTGTACTTAACTACTTGAATTATAATTACATCGAACCGCAAAATGTTCTCATGTTTGTTTCATACTGATAGATAGACGTGAACTTTCAATATTGAACATTTATCGTTTTTACCATGGTGGACCTGGGAACGGGTTCGATTTCAGGTTCACCATGACTTCACGTTCACACACCAATGACTTTTCGATGCTTTTCGAAGTTATGTGTGTATTTATCGCGGGTTTATAAGTGCCCGGTTAATGGCAATAGGCTCGCCACCTATTACATTGGGACCTAAACATAAACTGGCAAAATGTGGGTGCTAGCACCTCTGCCTAGCGCCTAGCGCAGTCAATCCGGTGGACTTAATATAAAAAACAGAGCCAAACATTGCTGCTAACATTTCCAAATCGTCAAAAAATATTCTTCTCGAAGCTGTCAAAAAATTCACGGTCGGCTTGGTTTTGGAGCCGGCAGTGCTTCACTCACAGGGGGAGACGCTACCGCCTGCGTCTAACTACGGCCCTGTATAGGGCTGCTCCAAGGCTCTTCTCCTGTCAAACATATACTTAACGTGCTGTCCGAGGCACTAAGGGGTTTCAGTTAAGAATGGTTGGCCTGATTTGTGTAAGTGTGTTAACTTACCTACTCAGTTTCCACTTAGCAACAAGCCCCTCAGTATTAACCCATCCTCCACCTCCAAGCCTTTTCCCAACTCAATTGAGGTCGGCTTTTCAATCTAACTACAAAGCGGAGTATTATTATTACTTCGATATTTTTTGATTATTTTTATTGACTTCACGCCTAATGTCACCATTGGGTTGTAAGATCAGTTGGCAGTCGCTTCACGGAAAATATCGAGGTCCAGCCAAATCCGCAGGTAAGACTGGTAAAGCGGACCCCAGACTCCGAGGTGAAAGCTTCGGATGGGACTGGGATTAACGCTAGGTTGAAGAAGATACAGTTCGTATAGTAACCGAGACCTACGGACGGCTTAACGTGTTCTTTGAGGCACACACCCCATTAGAAATCCATTTATAACAAAAAGAGAAAGAACTAAAGAACTCACAACCTTTTAAATTTATTCTTTTGTAGTTTCATATTTAATGGTATGAAAACATCGCTACCAATCCTTCTACGAAACATCTATTATGATAAAACCCTTCGCATAATCTGTCTAAGGCCTGTGGGTATGGTAATACGGTCTTATTCGGACCGCGGGCAAGCTTACCTATACATCCAAACTGTTTGCCTCGGGCTATAGACGTTACGCAAATGTTATGCCTGCCAACTTATATTTCGCCGGTAGTTGGAGGAAAATTATGAGCTCTTTTGACAATGAATTAAATCTATATTTAGTGTTTTATTCTAAACTAGCTGTTGCCCGCGGCTCCGCTCGCGTGGAAGTCGCTTATTGAGTCCACTCCCACTCCTGCTCCCACTCCCGCTCCAGCTCCTACTCCCACTCCCACTCCCACCCCCGCTCCCGCTCCCACTCAAACTCCCACGCCCACCCCCACGCACATTCCTACTCCCATTGCCATGTACACTCCCACTCTACGCACACTCCCACTCACACACTTTCCCACTCCCACGCACACTCCCACTCCCACTCCCACTCCCACCCCCGCTCTCACTTCCACTCACACTTCCACTCCCACTCACACTCCCACCCCCACGCACACTTCCACTCCCACGCACACTACCACTCCCACGCACACTCCCACTCCCACCACCGCTCCACTTGACCACTATCCACTAATCTTACTTGAACCCCACTCATAATTTAACCCACTCATAAAAAAACATAATTAAATATTTCATCTAAATAATTTATTTATTTATTTAATATTTATGCACACACAATGTTAATTAGTAAAGAAAATGGAAGGTGGAAAGAATAGTACAATTATTACATATTTCACAATTAATTTGTACCTAGTGTGATGTGGTTCATAATATGATTATGCTATTGTACGTCTTATCAGACATAGAACCATAGCTATTCATGTGCTACGGTGATACTTTTATGTAATTGACAACATCTTCTATCTACCTGTGACCTTTAAATGAATTTTGAATTTTGAATTATGAACTGGGTGACGTAACCTACGACAAACTTATTATTTGCGGTTGGTACAGTAATCGGGTCTAGGAATTGAACCGCAAAATTAAATTTGTCTTTTATTGTATGTACTTTTCCGGGATAAAAAGTATCCAGTGTGCTGCCCAGGATATTGAAGAATAATTATACCAAGTTTCATCGTAATCGAACCGGTAGTTTTTGCGTGATACCTGAACAAACAGACAGACAGACAGACAGACAGACAGACAGACAGACAAAAATTTTTTTAATCACATATTTGGGTTCGGTGTCGGTCTAGTAACACCCCCTGCTATTTTTTTTTTTGATATTTTCAATGTACAGAATTTTCACTTCTACAGATTTATTATAAGTATATAGATTTACTTTTAATTTCTTTTATAGTCGATAGCGTTAGCACTATCTCACCTGATGGTAAGTGATGATGTGGTCGACGATGGAGCACGCTTGCCTAGAAACAACCTGTTCACTCTTGACTCAAAGACTTAAAAGAAAGAATGATTAAATATTGAATACAGGGTGCATCGAACACTTGCACTTTGAAGCCAGGATCTGCTCTATTAATTTTTATATCCTTATGGATTTTTTTATATAACTTAGGTGGCAGACAAGCACACAGCCCACCTGATTAGCTTTCTCTCTTGGCTTTTATGGAAGCGATAGCCATCTGACTACAACTCACAAATGAGATTCGCTTGAGCACGGAAGATCTTGGTATATTATGTAGGTAAATGAGGAAAAGTCCACCTTTCAAAGCAGATTTTAATTTTTTTCTTTTGATATCTTTTCAGTCTGTCGGATTGACTGTACCCCGCCTGATGGTAAGCTGAGGTGGAGTCCAAAAAGTAGTGGTTACCATTCCCAGGAGATGTCCCTAGAATGGTGATCTTGAAATCCTGGATTAACCAATGAAGTATTATTTCACAAATATTGTTACATCACCTCCATTTGGCATCGCTGTGGGGTATTCGGTATAGTCTTTTTACCTGTGTAGTTAGTCCATAGTCGCAACTAAAGTAGTTATTTTTTTAATAATTTTAATAGTTCTTGGCAAGGCAGCTTGGAATGGAGTATAATATATTATGTCAACGTCCACTGCGTTCAATTGTATATCTAAATGTAAATATTCCTAGAAATAGGCGAGTAACTGTAATGTATTCAAGGAATGCCGGCCACATAGGGTGACTACACTGGGTGCGGGCCGGGACCTCCACTTAGCACACGGACAACGGAGGTGTGCAGCGCCTCCCACTCGCTATGATGAGAATGAGAGTGGCCCTCTACAGGGCTGCTCCAAGGCTCTACACGTATCCCTCTGACTAGCAAAGGGCACAGTGGGGAGCAGCGGTTGGATCTCTCCGATGGCCGACGGGGGTGGTATCCACGGGGATTATTGCACAATAAAAAAAAGGTTGACAACACTTGTATTATTAGTTAAATTTTTCGCATAGAAAAAAGAGACACTTTTATCAATGAAGTTTATGGAGAGATGTACACAATATCCATGACAGAATAGTTTAGAGCGTACCTACTTTATAGAGATGGTCTGGACAAGTTAATAAGAGACTAGGTGCACCAATCCCTGACTTCAGAGTGGTTTGTCTTAAGCAGAATCGAGGCCCAGTATTTAATGTAAGTAATCTCACCATTTTAGTTTCACATCGAAGGTGTGCTACAGGCATAAAATGTGGTCTCCCTACACTGGCTAAACGCGCCATTGCATTTGCAAGCTGATATAGGGCATACCGCGCGAAGTCTTGCTAACACGGCGATCCATTTTACTTACAAAAGCGAAGACTCCCGACGAATACCATTTCGTATTCTAAACGTTCCTCTTTGATTTAAATGCTAAATCTTTTAGATAAGGAATGGAATTCTAAAGTTCCGTTATGGTTTTTGATTTAACTAGAAAACTGGTGATATTATTTCTTGAGTTTTTAAATGGCCGATACTGGCTGGCTAATTTTCAACTATGCGATCATATGCAGAGAATTCATCCCCACACGTTGCATCCGCCTGCAGTGCGTACTGTAAGGTATGAAAGACATTTCATTCCGCGCACGCTTAGGCTGTGGAACGATCTCCCTGCAGTGGTTTTCCCTGGCGGCTACAATATGGGGTTCTTCAAGAAGGGCATTAGAAGGTTTTTGCAGGGTCGGCAGCGCGAGTGTGACGCCCCTGGTGTTGCACGCGTCCATAGGCCACGGTAACCGCTTTCCATCAGTGTGGGCCGTGTGCTTATCTGCCACCTAAGTGGTATAAAAAAAAAAAAAATCCAGGAATGCATTTTGCCTTGTACGCGTATTCAATTACACCTGTATAATATTCAAAACTAGCCTATGCACGCGGCTTCGTCACTTAACTTTTTTTGACCATATTTCCGGTCCTATTCAAAGGTTTATGATCAAACAATGCGTAAGATTTTAAGTCTGACCACGACTTTTGACCTTTGATTTGACCCAAGAAAAAAACCGTATCAAAATCCGTTCAGCAGTTTTTGCGTCCATTGCGCGTTCAGCAGTTTTTGCGTCTGTTGCAAACAAACAGAAAAGCCTCCGATTCTACTCCGATTGAGTAGAATCAGAGATATACCTCGTCAAAAATGCGAAAACCGACATACAAGCGGATGAAATCGCGGGCATAAGATAGTTTCTTATAAGACTTTACGATATTTTTATTTGTCCCTACACAGCCACTTAATCAAATGTCCCGTCGTCTCATTTCCATATAAAAATGCTTCAATCATGTTTATTAGATATAAGGAACGCTTTCTGCAGGACCCTCAATTTCTTGTAGCATTTCTCCAGCTGCCAAAAGACTCATCAACTTGGAGGAGAGGACAGAGCAATTTTCACAACACCCTGTACAAATGACATATAATTTAAATCTGTCTACCCTACTTCACGGAATCAGTGAAGTGAATATATTACATACAGGGTGTTTCAGTTCAAAGATTTTTTTTATATTATTAATTTGGACTTCGCCCACGCTGGCTACGGGGTGGTATCCGTGGGGATTTTCGCACGAAAAAAGGGACACTAACACATTCGCCATCTTTCAATTACACTAGCAACTCGCAATTTTATAATAATAATAATAATATTTTACAACATTCTACACATCGCTCCCTAGACCTAAAGTAAGCTTAGTTTAACTAGCTGGTGTTATGGGTTCTAGAAAGCTGATAAACATACTTATATACTTTTTTTTGTAAATACATACTTATTATACATAGAAACACCCAGACTAATGCAAACAGACATATTTATGCATACAAATATTTGCATAGAGCGGTAATCGAACCCGCGCCCCCTGTCGTAGCAGTCGCATGCACTACCGCTACGCCACAGAGGCCGTCAATTTTGTAAACGCGATTTTATATTCGTTAAATTACTACAGTCCATTGAAAATTTTTAATTTCACACCCCCAATCGGAAAGGTGATGCGTCTTTCCGATTGGGGGTGTGAAATCAAAATTTTCTGACTCATTATAAGCAATAATAACCAGGTGATGCGTCATCTTTCAATTTCCTAACTTAGTCAGATATCATTTAGCCACGAGTCTCTCTTTGCTCCTTCCGACTACTGTCTTTTCGAGTTAATACATTTTATATTTTGTTTAAAACATAATGAAAGGTTTCAAATCTCAAATGATCTGTTAATTGCCTTGTTTTGTTCCTGTCCGTACATATTGTGTTGTGATAATACAATTTTCAAATAACAGACACTCGTTACACGAAAATGAAATTACTTGGAACAAAACGTATGAATTAATTACTCTCCCTGCTTCCTTTTCAAGCAGTAGGCTACCATGGAATATACTTTCGAAGTTACGGACCGAAGTTTGCGGTAATTATGTAATGTAAATATTTTTAAATATTCGTCCTGTCACGCCTACGTCTGCGTTTAGAGAACCAGCCCGCCTCCTGTTCTGTCACCCACCCGAGAATCAGCTTGCCTACCGCCTGCTCCCGACTGTGCCCCTGCTAGTCAGAGAGACATGTAGAGAGTTTTCGAGCAGCTATCTCCAGGCAGCAGCGTCTCCTCTGCAAGTGAGAGGCGATGCCGTCTCTGTCATCGCGTGACGGTTCCGGCTCGCACTAGATGTAGGACACGGCGGTATCTCCCGTCCAAACTGAGCAGTCCGTCTGGGGTAGTACCTCCGCCCTACGTTGTGTTCCCGGTGGTAAGTAGGGTAGCCAGAAATCACAATCCCCCCTCATCCCCCAATCCCCATCTCCAACCGTCTCCCCAAACCTCCCAACCCTCCCTTCTCCAGAGTTGGCAGCGCGAGTGTGACGCTTTGAAGTTGCACACTTCCACCGGCCACGGTGACCACTTCCCATCAGGTGGGCCGTGTGCTTGTCTGCCACCTAAGTAGGTAATATAAAAAAACTACATGTAATACTGCACGGCATCTAACTTAGCAAGATTTTGGAGTAGTGTGGGCCCACACTACTCCAAAATCTTGCCAAGTTAGATGCCGTGTACTATACCTACGTCATTCGTTCGTAGTTACGGGTATAAATATGTTCCATGGTAGTCACTCTGTTATTATAACCAAATTGTTACATTGTAAAACAATTCAAAGACATTCCTTCCTATATTTTGTAGCTGTCAGTTGGTAAACAGATTTAATATTATAATAAACATTATAATAGGAACAATGTGAGGGTACGGGTATTGTATGGGTAGTACAAATACTGAGACTTTCGTACAAATATCTTGTGTAAGCCAATTTAAACTTTATGTGTGTATCATAAAAATGATATTTACTTAACAGCATGAAATAAACAGTGTTGATTTAGGTTGTCTTATTATATTTACATTTAATATATTGTGCTAAAATATAAGGGCCATGACATTTGGTCCCATGGGTATACCTACACAGTTGACCTAAGTTGCTAAACACTAAGAAATTTACGTAAGTATAGTGTTTGATATTTATATGTCATACAAAAAGGTGGGCTATGGTTATATTAATAGGTGTTAGAATTCATTATCTCATATTTATCTAGTTTCTCTCTTTAATTCCAAACTCGAAATACAAAATTCATTCCTGTCTTATACAGGAACCGTATCACAATTTTGAGAACAGCTTGTTTAGTAGACACTACTTATACTTACATATATTTTAGATTAAAAATGGAACCAAATTATCTACCTTTTATTTCGTTTACCCTTTCTCCGGAATGAAGAAATACATTTTTCTGCAAACTGCATCAAAATCGGTTCAACCAAATGCGAGACTGAAATGCCCTGCCTGAGTCTGTGTTTCCGGAAAGCTATAACCGGAGAGTCTTCAAGTCTAGAGTGAACAGGTTACTACTAAGCAAGCATACTCCACCATCGACCACATAAACACCAACAGGTGAGATTGTGGTCAAAAGCCTTTTTCCAATAAATAAACTATGAAAAAATATTTTTTAAGTTAAACAGTTTCAAATTGTATTGTCATCAGAACTAAAGACTTCTGCCAAATATCAGACAAATCAGACAACTGAAAGGGGGTCAAATTTCAATTACTAGATTTGACCCAAACAAACAGGTCAAGTTAAATATAACTGTTTAAAAAAAACATGCATTTGGATCATTTATGCCGCAGGTTTATTACTATTTTGTCTTGATCACGACTCGTGGAGAGTGTACAGTAGCTCTTCCTTTACAGCGGTCACGTAAGGAGTGATGTATGTGCCAACCACCTTAACCCAGTTCTTGCATAATCAACTCATTAAACATAGATTTACAACAAGTTCACCCGAGGGGAAAAAATGTAAAACGCTACCTTTGTGAGCGCTCGACTCCCTAACCTTTTTATACAGGAAAAGCCAGTGTATAAATTTAATATTCAGTAGAGCGAGCACAAAATTACATTCGAATAGTAAGCGTATAGTATTCTTAACGAAAGACTGAAACAATCTTATTTAGTGATTAGATTCTTGTCATCTCGCGATTTACTTAATATGTTCAGTATGAGCAGGCAACTGTAGAATACACATGGGCAAAAGTAAAAATTATGTTGCGATCCGTTTATCGGTAGAATGAGCATTGGTAAAACGTACACCTGGGCCTCGATTCTGCTAAAGGCAAACCACTGTCACTCTAAAAATGCTATTTAATTGTAGACTTTAATGCTATACAGTTAAAGTCTAAAATCAAATAAAAAGAATTCCTTAAGCTTTTTCATTCGCTCTACAAAATATCATTGAAATTTGGCCTTTAATCTGATAACAATGAAATCTACAATTAAATGGTATTTTTTCTGTCTAGCAGAATCTTGTTTAGCAGAATCTTGTCTAGCAAAATCTTGTCTAGCAGAATCTTGTCTAGCAGAATCTTGTCTTGTAGAATTTTGTCTAGCAGAATCGAGGGCCTGAACTCGTGGTTTGAGTGCACTTTCTCGATAGTGTAGCACTAAAGATTGGCAACACAAAACACTAATATTTAGTTGAGCAACTCTTTCTACCTTCACCCGGTTATTACAAGTACTTTATTGGCAACCTATTACACAAGTTAGGTGGAACTTCGACGTCGACATAATGAAAATATTTTTATTAACAGTTTGCTGGCTACGAGTTTTATTGGTTGCCAGAATATTGCAAGAAACTATCAGTCTATACTAATATTATGAAGAGAGAAATTGAATTTTGTATGGTATGAGGTAATTTCCGGATTTACGACACCTATTTGAAAGGTTCTTTCACCTTGTGGGATATATTATTTGGAAAGGACATGGACATGCTACTACTTATATAATCGCGAAATTTTTCAAGAATTTATGCCCGCGTGAAGCCGGGTCCCGGGTTGCTAGTTTCTTTTTTTTATATTGGGCACGTCAACATGACCACCTCGCCTGATAGAAAGCTGAAGGTTTTGTATTCCGAAATGATCCCATTAAAATTTCGTAAAGGTCTGATGACAAGTTTCGGAAACAGACAACGGAACTCTTCAATAAGTGTCAGCAAATCATATGCGATTGCTGCTATTGTACATTTAGGCATTAATTATGTAATTTCATAACATAATTTACACGTCTGTGCGCGCTGACTGGGCTCACAAACATATAAACAGTATTTTCGATTCTATGTCCATCGTTTTTGAAGTCGAATAATTATTATTATTAAACAATGCCTCGCTTCGAAGCAATTATTGATATATTTATATAAAAAACCCTACATACACAGTTTCGAACTAAAGTGACATTCGAATAGTCTTTAATCACACATACGTGGTTCTTATAGAACATATTTTATTGCAAATTCAACCTTACACACATGATTTAAAGCTCTTTTTCAAAGCAGTGTACATAAACACGAGCGATGCGAGACTATTGGAAATGAGCTCTCAGCACTCATTTATTGCGGACAGTTTTGAGATCCTGACTGTGCATTTTGGGTTTTTTGTAAATCAATGTTCCACATGTACAAATTGTACAATGTTACTTTATTACACGCCCATGATTTAGTTAGTAAATAACATAAACTCACGTCTATATCCCCGAAGGGGTAGGCAGAGGTGCTAGCACCCACATTTCGCTAGTTTATGTTTAGGTCCCAATGTAATAGGTGGCGAGCCTATTGCCATTAACCAGGCACTTATAAACCTGTGATAAATACACACATAACTTCGAAAAGCATCGAAAAGTCATTAGTGTGTGCCATGGTGAACCTGGGTTCGAACCCGAGACCTCATCTCAGCAGTCCATTACCCAGACCACTAGGCTACCGCGGAGTTAATAAATATACAAATAATATTTGATAAAAAATATATCCCATCTGGTTGTCAGATGGGCGAAGGACGATCTTCACTGACTCATCTACTGCGAGTATCTTACGCGGACGGAACTGCGGACAATAGCTAGTATTCAAATAACAAATGGATGAACTGCGCAATAAAGTTAAAAAAAAAACCTAAGTAGGATATGTCTTGCCCTCACAAAATACAAGTTCCCCGCAAGTGTCGCAGTGTGCCCACATGTTATAGAGGTACAAAGGAGAATTTGCTCTTTGTCATAATTATATCATAACGAGGCACATGTAAATGTTAATTAGCTTTTATATAAGACATGTTTTGTAGAACATTTAACAACTTTTATTGGTTGTTCATGTTTATGTAGAGCGTTTGACTGTAAAATCAGAGGTCGCAGGTTCGATGGGGTTCTTCAAGAATGGCATTAGAAGGGTTAACAGTACGAGTGTGACGCCTCTGGTGTTGCACACGTCCATAGGGCATGGTGACCACTATCCATCGGGTGGGCCGTGTGCAAGTCTATCTCTCTTCTTTTTCTAGCTTAACAATATGTGTATTTAATCCAATGGATGCTCAATTTTTTAAAGAAAAAGTAACCAAACTAGCGGACCTGACAGACGTTATCCTAGATACTGACGGCAGCGCCATCTGCCGGGCTGATTTGTGAATCTAAACCATCTAGAGCGCAACGCATACAAAAAAAATCGTTCAAATCGATCCAGCCGTTTAGGAGAAGTTTAGTGACATACTTACGTACAGTAGAATTATATATATAAAGATATTCGAGAAATTAATATAGGTAAAGTTTTTTGGTTCACCATAAAAGTGCCTCTGAGCCCCGAGGTATTGATACAGAAGCAATGGTAATCAAAGAAAACCACGTAACGGTACCGCTGTACCAATTTACGTGGCCTGCTTTGCTGGAAACTTGTAGCCAAGTCTTGAAGTTAGGTAGTTCATCAAACGTGGCGATGAGGTTCGGAGCTAGTTGCCCAAGTTTTGTGTACCACTCGTTAACTAACTGGTACCGATAGTAAGACGCAGGTGTAATAGGTATTAGAAACACAACTTGAAGATGAGAAGAAAATATTTACTTTTTACGAAAAAACGAAAGCTATAATGTGTAATAATTGGTATGAGATATTACGGCTTTTGAATAATCTATACTTATAATAAATCTGTAGAAGTGAAAATTCTGTACATTGAAAATAAAAAAATAAAAAATAGCAGGGGGTGTTGCTAGACTGACACCGAACCCAAATATGTGATTAAAAAAATTTTTGTCTGTCTGTCTGTCTGTCTGTCTGTCTGTCTGTCTGTCTGTTTGTTCAGGCATCACGCAAAAACTACCGGTTCGATTACGATGAAACTTGGTATAATTATTCTTCAATATCCTGGGCAGCACACTGGATACTTTTTATCCCGGAAAAGTACGTACAATAAAAGACAAATTTAATTTTGCGGTTCAATTCCTAGACCCGATTACTGTGCTAACCACAAATAACAAGTTTGTCGTAGGTTACGTCACTCACAGTTCAAAATTCAAAATTCAAAATTGGTCATAGGTAGATAGAAGTGCGTGCGTGAGGGTGGGCGTGGGAGTGGGGGTGGGAGTGTGAGTGGGAGCGGGAGCGGGGGTGGGAGTGGGAGTGGGAGTAGGAGCTGGAGCAGGAGTGGGAGCAGGAGTGGGAGTGGATGCAATAAGCGACTTCCACGCGAGCGGAGCCGCGGGCAACAGCTAGTTAGATCATTAATTTGAATAATTACATCAAAAGAAATTAAATAGAGCTGATTTATATATCAGAAAATTTTTGAAAGAAAGAAAGAAAGAAAGAAAATGTTTTTTATTGCGGATGACTCAACATGCACATATATAAATAACGAAATCTCAAAACAAAATTTAAAAAAAAATATAGGTATATATAATAATAACAATATCAGCATCTGAATGGAACATGAATTTTTCGTTTTTTTTTTACGCAACCACAGACAAGACATTTATAATATAATATTGAGACTAAGACTTTCATAATATTGTATTAAATGTTTGCTCACGGAGCAGTAGTTTTTACATGAAAGAGTAACAAACATCCATCTCTAATATCCATACATCCTTACCAACCATACAAAATTTTGCATCCAATAATATTAGTTTAACCTACACAATACATAGCCCTAATGTTACCAAAATCTGGCTCCCGGCGGTGTATCATAAGCTATTAAAGCAATAACGGAACACGCGTTGTATGCAATACAAAAATAAAAGCGATATTAGCCCGCTTGGAAGCCGGAATGAAATTACTGGAACTGTACCAGGAAATGTTTTTGGGAACTGATTCAACGTTTGAAAGGCGAAGGGGTGTAAGCGACATTAAATGTTCAAAGGAAAATGATCCCAAAAGACATAAAAAACACTTTACTGAAAAGCGATTTTCTTGTGAACGATAATTGTCGCTTAAAACTTTTAGCCTTTCAACCGTTAACCGTCTCGATATTAGATGGTTGAATTATTTTTGTTTTTAAACCGGTATGTAGTTTGGAAAGACTATGTACTGAAATCTATTTTTTTATGTAAGTATCTATAAGTACTTACATATATTATTTCTTGTACAAATTATAAAATAAAATTGTAAAGTGTTTGTCTGTACATTGGCAATGTCTGTATATAAACGATTCTGAACGATATATGTTCAGAATATTTCAGGTGACAAGATGGCGATCTGTCACCGTACGGGCCAACTCGTCGCAGCGTCGTGAGGGAGCAAAACGACGAAACTGTGGTTTCCAAACCTGAGGTGACCATCTCGAAGCTGGAAAATGACCAATGACCATGGGCCAACCGGGTGCGAGGGAAAATGCTTCTTGAATCACCCCCGATTTTTTTTTTTATTTTTTATTTTTTATATTCAGTCCGTCTATTGACTTAACCCCGCTGGATGGTAAGAAGCAAGGGCAAAGTCCAGAGGGTACGGGCCGCCATTCCAGACACCATTCGTCTCAAAATGGCGGCCCCTACCTTGACGGCCTAGACAGATGCCCCGATGGTCAAATTGGTCAACCGGGGTGGTATCTGTGGGATTTCCGTACGAATAAAAGGTATATGTCAAGACTCATAACTGGCTATTCTAAATTAACTAACTTCATGAAACTTCGCACTCACTTCCACTACAATATCAGATCAACCAATAAACGTGAACTCATAAAATTGAATCCGACAACCATAAAGAAAGCTCAATAACTATCATTTCCCATAAGGCTTCAGTGACAGTGACGTAATGCATGACCGTGCCCAAATGTAGCACCAAATTAAGTAATTAAATGAACTATGTGTAGGTATAGGGTAAGGCTGTTATATTCGTATGAACTGAGCGTTTAGATAAGCGTTTAATTTTGAAGATCCATCGGTCGCAATGACAAATAAGTTTTGTTACAACTGGTCGCAAAACTTAGTTTTTTTTTTATACAAAGTAGATGGCAGTCAAGCACACGGCCCACCTGATGGGAAGCGGTCACCGTGGCCTATGGACGTGTGCAACGCTAAGGGTATCACACACAAGCTGCCAACCCTGAAGGGAAGGCAAGAGGGTTAAAAAGGGGTGGGGAGGCTAGAAAGCGTGGGGAGAGGAGGGGTACAGTGAGCTCTGGCTATCCTATTTACCGCCGGTAACAAAACGCAATGGTTATTATGACCGCGGTTAATTTTCAATAATAATTGAAACAATGCGAATACTTAATAATGTTATTACTTATTCATTTTTTTCAGTACAGGCAGTAGTCAAAGGCCTGTTTACAGAAAATATAACTCAGCCTATCTTTCCATTCATTTAGCACATAACGAAATAACAATCAATCCTCTACAATTTTTAATTTCAAGCGCGTTTCCATCACAGGCGTTGAAATCGCTTCCTCCTAACGCCCCGCTTGTCTGCAATCGCGGCTTATGATTCTATGAGGATCTTTACGAGGAGAACTGGCGTAGATGGTCATTCGAGATATGGTTGTTATTGTAGTAAATTATCTGTGACTTGAAGGGACTCACTTGAGTGTAATGAAATATTAACAACCTGTAATTATTCACTGGGGAACATTACATTTTAGTTGTAAAAAACGTATAAAGTTATACAGTATACTCCAGTATCTTTTTATTGTCATTTTTGTTTTGTTTAAAAAATACTGCCAGTTTAATATTATAGACCACAAAAATAAAGTTTTTTTTGGGGTAACAGAATCGAATCCGTCTACTCCTCGCTCATTTAATATAACTCAAGTGATTTTTTTATATCTCCAAAGTACAAAAACAGCTACTTTCCAGTTTTATAATAGTATAGATAGATTTATTATTATACTAGGTGTTGCCCGCGGCTCCGTTCGCACTACCCGTGACCACGGGAACCTACCTATTCCTGGAATAAAAAGTAGCCTATTTATTATATTATTCCAGACGATAATCTATTCCTGTACCAAATTTCAGCCAGATCCATTCAGCAGTTTTAGCGTGAATGACTAACAAATAAACATTCAGACATCCAGACATCCATACATTCTTACAAACTTTCACGTTTATTATATTAGCAGGATAAGGTATCTAAAAGAATCACACCTAATTTCTAAAGATTTGGCACCAAAGTTCATTACTAAAATATCCAGGCGTCTTTCATTATAATGATACGTGGTTCCGTATAATAATTATGGCAGTAGACTGAATACGGCCGAGAAGATCCTAATATAATGACGTATCTATTCAGAAAAGCCGCTGCAAATAATTGCTTATCGGCTTCGTGGAGCCTTTTGTGCTAATTGCACGAATACAGAATCTTCGTATTTGTGATAATTTGTTAGTATTTTCTGAATATAATGTCTAGTAGGTACTATCACAGAATTCTTGTATACATTAGTACAATGTTGATGAAAATATGTATTTAATAAGGTTTCGTTTTTTTGATTGATTTGTTTGTTCTTGGTATTTGACGGCTTCTTAACTTGTTCGTGTTTGAAAGTAAATTTTACTCCCTTAGTAGTGAAATTCCAAAATTGTTTCTTAGTAAATGCTTCCAGTATAAAAATCATCTACGATTGAAATTTCTAATTTGTAGGAACAGCGCTTTAGGATCTGCAGGGATGAATCAATCAGCCAGTCGAGACAAATATTTATATTTATGAATGCTAGTAGCACGCATCCCGACTTTGCTCGGGAAAATTTGTAAAAAGAAGAATATAATCTACATTCTAGTATCGATAACACAAGTTAAGCTACGTAAACCGTAGAAAATTATTTATTCAGATGTACGTACGGAACCCTACGTATCCGTTTCGCATTTGACTGGCTCCAAATTCAAATTGTCCACTACTTCAAAGGAAAACAGAGACGTGCCGCCAAGAGCACTGTATAATTTGATCGCCCAATCACTTAGAGTGTATTAGCAATAAACTTGCAATGAATTATAATGGAAGGCACTGGCGAGACGGCTGTCGAACTAAATTGTCGTAATTTACTTAGTGGTCATCATAGAATTTCCAATTCAGTTTGAGTAGGATATTTCGTTATATGCGTATAAAACATTCGGATAGAACGAACTGTACACGAGACTGTCTCAGGGTGCGGGCTGGACCTCCACGTGATAACGGGCAAAACAGAGACGGCAACACCTCTCACTCGCAGGGGCGACACTGCTGCCTGGGGCAAATGCCGGCCAAGGAGGGATTGTCTACTAACCATCCGTGATGGCCGACAGTGGTGGTATGCGTGGGGATTCCCGCACCACAAAAGTCAAGGCTGTGACAAAAATTGCGGCGGCTGACAACATGTGAGTAAACTTTCAGTTGCAATTTCTTACCCAAGTTGACTTCTGAATATTTTTTCTTGCTATCACTACAATTTTTACATTAGTTCACTACACAAAACATGCTGTATTTTTATCGCTACTTATACTGTCTGAAGCAAATGACGTTTGCCGCGTATTCGCTGACTAGTGCGTGCCAACTTGTACTTATAAACAAACGGGCCGACTCTAGTGTCGCCAGTTGTATTATTCACCACGTTTCGTCCATAAGTTTTATACGTTCATGGTTATGATCATTTCTTTGTAAGAGAAAGTGCTATCTCGAAGACAAAGGGTCTATGTCTCGTGGCGATTAAATTACTGAATTGCAAAATGAGGTGGCTATTTGCTCTTGGTAATTAAGTTTATACTGCTCTCTGTTCACCTGCTGATTAATTGACAAGACTCTGGCGCAGGATTTCCTTCCGCGTTTGTGAGGTCTGACAGCTGCCTCTCCCAAAAATGCCGTATAAAAAATTAAGATGTGTAGACGGAGTAAGCGGATCTCGAACTCCGAGGTGAAAATCAATGAAATTTTAAAGCTATTAGTATGCTAATGATTTTTGATCGGAAAAAGTGAACATCCGGGACGGGACTTGAACCCGCGACCAGTCACTTGCCAGGCATTCGAACATCTAGGACGTGTCCAGGTAGCTCAGTTGGTCAGACTATTCCCCCTGTAAGGGACAGGTCGCGGGTTCAAGCCCCGTCCTAGATGTTCAATTTTTTCCGATCAAAAATCCGAGGTGAAAGTTTCGAACGCAACTAGGAACAATGCTAAGGTGATTAAGATCAATTGGCATAAAAACTTTTTTATATACCTAACCAATTTTTTTATTATCTTCAATTGATTAATATAGATAGATAACGTACAGTCAGCTTCAGAAAAATGTTCCAAATCGGCAAATGATCATCAACTTTTGATGCTAACCATACATCGTAAGTAAATTCCCGTAAAAGTTATTCCAATAACCTTCCAAGGCGCTATAAATAGCTTTATAGAGTAAGCAATCGACATTCATTTATGAGTACAGTAATGAAACAAGGCGCGTCCATGATTGCCTCTAATTTAATACAGCCTATCATTCGCCGTGAAGGGTGGGGTGTACGTGAGATATGTAGGTCAAAGAATAATTTAATACATAAGAGATTACCCAGGGGAACAGATTTTTAGAATCATTGGTGCTTAATTAATTGTTTTGTATTGTACTAGCTGATACCCGCGGCTCCACTTGCGTTAATGTTTTTTTTTTATTTGACACGTCAATGTGACTTCACCTCACCTGATGGTAAGGTAGAAGAAGAAGAAGAAGTAGTCAGGACCGGGGGTAACTATTACATACACCGA
This sequence comes from Lithosia quadra, assembly GCA_963576445.1. Taxonomy (NCBI): domain Eukaryota; kingdom Metazoa; phylum Arthropoda; class Insecta; order Lepidoptera; family Erebidae; genus Lithosia; species Lithosia quadra. The sequence continues at coordinate 3,889,449 of OY754900.1, read as the reverse complement.
TAGTGCTACAGTGGTGGACCTCAGCTTGACGGCCTCATCAAATGCCTTTTCACGCAATAGGAGGAAGGAAAACATGCTCTGAGCCTCAATTTTTTTTAAATAAGCTACTGTCATGCCACTGACACTCCAAAAAACACCATTTAATTTTGGACTCTACTGTTATCAAGTTAAATTCTAAAACTAAATGATATTTTTTTGCAAGTAAGTTTAATGAATTCTTTTCATTTGATTTTAGACTTTAACTGTATAACGGTGAAGTCTATAATTAAATAGCATTTTTTAGAGTGTCAGTGGTATTACAGTAGTTCACCTTTAGCAGAATTCAGGCCCTGGTAAAGAGTTCCAAGTCTTTATGATGCGGTTTTAACAAAAACCGCGGAGATTCTAAAAACCGCAATCACAGTTAAAATGACATGGGTACTTAATATCAATGGATTGAATGAAAATTCTCGCCGATATTTCCATGATATGTGACATATCAGAGCTTATAAAGGGTGACAAGTCTTTGACAAGGGTGTTAGTGTGATATGACAAAGGGTTCCTGTGTCCGACATATTTAAAATTCTCCAAAAGTACTCGACCATACACCGATATATTGCCTATATGAACTAAAGTGGATGCCTAGGGCTATTGGTTCAATAATAACTGTCATACTTAGCTTTGTTCTTTTTTTATATAGGACACGTCAAAATGAATTTACCTCGCCTGATGGTAAGCTAAAGGCAAAGTCTCAGGATTGGGGTCACCACCATATACACCGTTAGTGCTAAAGTGGCGGCCCTTGGCTTGACGGCCTCATTATATATTATGCTTCTTATTTATAGCGGATGGCCGCGGCTAAGCCCGTATGAAGGTAATATTTTTTTATATATCTCCGGTTCTACTAAACCAATTGCAATTAAACATACGGCAGATTTTAAGTTGGATCAAACCATTATAATAGAAAAAAAACTGTAATCATTATTCGCGCGGTAGTTTTTGCATACATCGTTAACAAACGGACAAAAATTTAAAAAAAATGCCACAAATTGTTATCAGTCTCCAATGAAGGCATAGCTAATTTACAATTTTATAAGTGTAGGTTGATTTATGTACGTTATGTAAGTTTTTAATATACGTAAATTGAAGTTTTTTTATATATGGGATACGTCAACATGACTTCACCTCGCCTGATGGTTAGCTAAAGGCAAAGTCTCAGGACCGGGGTCACCACTACTTATATCGATAGTACTACAGTAAGTTTTGACCAAAAAATTCTATGATTAATCTTTTATGTTCCTAAGTCTGGATAGTAAAAAAAAGTTACACTAATAGGTATTTCAAAAGTGTGATTTATTAAAATACATCGCCAAAACTGTGTTAAAAATGAGAAAACTTTTCGCACAAGTAATTTTAAGTACTTACATAAGAAATTTCCACTTTCATAAAAGCTCCCAAGAAAGTTTTCTTGGAAATAAAAAATAAATGCGTCGTATGAGACGTCGTTTAAAAAAACAGGGTTTTCTCGTACCTTACTGAAAGTTTTCTCTAGTGTTATCACTCTATACTTTATCTAGAGACGGGTACTTGGCAAAGTCACTTTTTATTAGCTACTAGTCAATTCCTGCGGCTTGGCTTGCGTGAATGTCATGTATCGCGACTTTTGGTCATAATCTAATTCTGCGTGAGACAAGATTAAAATAAGCCAATTATTGTATATATAGAAATAAATTTGATTTATAAATATACAAATTTGATTTATAAATACATAAATTTGATTCATAAATTATATAAATTTCGTTTATAAATATATACAATGTCATTGATTTATGTAATACTAGCTGTTGCCCGCGGCTCCGCCCGCGTAGATGTCGAAATCCGTTTCAAAAACTATCCTATCTCTCAAGTTGGATCGAACTGCACATGGTGTGCGAATTTTATTATAATCGGTTAAGTGGTTTAGGAGTCCATTGAGGACAAACATTGTGACACGAGATTTATATATATTAAGATTATCAGGTTTTTTACTTTAAGGACATGTGCAATTATCATCTACTTTGAACCCTGTCTGTACGTTTCATGGCAGGCCCACTGATTGGCTAAGTTTTCGACTGAGTTCATTTCAAGCAAAACAAGATTATAGTATAAACTAATTATTGTACTTATTTAGTTAGAGATGATGCCTAGTCAAATATACTGAAAATACACAACTACTTACTAACTTGTTTAATTAAATCCAGATTAAGCTCCTATCGCCTAGGGACCACACTAAATATCAATTTTAGTCTCTGGCTTAACTTAACGAGGGTTGGAACCTGACTTCAAAATAAGGATAAAATGGAAGCGTTTTACTTTAGATAATAAATTCGATTTATCGGAGGCCTCCATTTTCTATATCACATGAAAACTTGATGCGTTAGTTCAATGACTCCTTTGCGTGCTCCTAAGCTGACTGTATGGAACAAAAACAAGTACTTTTTGAAACCGTGTGCGAGCCCATTTAGAGCGTAGAGGGCCACGATTCTGTTAAAAAAAGTCACTGACATTTAAAAAAAAGACTATTTAATTTTGGACTTTACTGTTATCAGGTCTGGTAAAGGAGTGATGTTTTGTAGGGCGAATGAAAAACTTTAATGAATCTTTTCATTTGATTTTAGACTTTAACTGTATAACTGGTAAGTCTACAATTAAATAGCATTTTTGGAGTGTCGATGGCATGACAGTGGTTTGCCTTTAGCAGAATCGAGGTACAGGTGTGTGATGTTATGCAATGAAGTTGCATTGGGATTAGGGGCAATACTAGTAATTTTAGTTAGGTACCTATAAAATTCTTATGTAAATGAAACAAATGGTATTATACAATTTATTTATTTAATTGAATATAATATGTACCTAACACGTTTTCAATTTGCCATGGTCCGAATCAGGTTTACAAAATTGTTTACATTTTAAGTTTTACCATCTATGCGACTGTAAAATTAAGGGTATGGTCAAATTCCCCCTACCCTTAACATTTGACCTTATTAAACAATGAAGCAATACAAACACTAATTTTAATACGTTACAACATTAATATTTAGTACCATTTTGATTTACATAAATACTTACACATTTTTACACATTTATCTACATTTTACATTAAATTTTATATAAATTTACAAATACATTATAAATTGATTTTTTATTCATTTAATTTTTCATAATAAAAGCACATTGAGAATTAAATTAACGCTTAAATATATTTCATTTAATATTTACATAGTATTTATACTTTTTCGAAATGGGGGCTCACCATTTAAGGCCGTGCGATCAGCTGATCCGATTTAAACATATATTAGGTTTTATTACTAAGAAAATAATAATTATTATAAAGATAAGGTAACCGCACAGCCGCGAAAAAGTACATAATAAAATATTATACATTTATTATTTTATACAATTTGTAAAATATGAATGCAAATTATATATTAAAGACTACATTTTTAATACAAATTTCTATTTTGTATTTACTCTAGAGCATTTTGATAACCTACGAATGTTTTATTTTATATCTAAATATTCGTAGAAAATAATCATCTTATATTATATACTTATTATATTTATATGCTCTGTTTCCTTTCAAATGTAAAACTATAAATAAAATATAAACAAATACAATGTAACTTTGTAATTTGTAAATCGTTCGAAATACAAAATGAATTATTTTTTGTAATTTGATATGTTCTAATAGTAAAGACAACAAAAATAAACAATTCAAAAAATTCCTTACACTAATCATAAGATATTTATAAAACATTCTAGAGAACGGTTTCATTAGTGCAAGTCCTAGGTCCATTTACTAAAGAGTATCTACTAGAGCCGCCGTTTTTCCTGCTAGTCACCGCCCCCCTAATGAATAATTCTTTGAAAGTCTCCCTAAATTGCCTTGACATGCCGCAGTAGATGGCGAAATTAATTGGATAAGATACTAAAATGAAAAAGTTGGTTACGAGAATAAGGATATTCGCGATATAATAATCTAAAATTTCGACTATTGTGCTGGAGATAATATGGAGTATGGTGACGACTGCTACGGGGATTTCCACCATCAGGAACACGGTGACAACTACGATAAGCATTAGAGTGGTACAATTAGAATCCCTAAGTTTCCTGCATTCTGATTTCCTATTCTCCTTGAACAGCCTCTGCCTGTTAATCTGTGCTGTCCTCATGGCCCTGAACAGAAGCACGTTCAAGACCACGAGAGACGTGCATGGGATGAGATGTACGAATAACACCCTGAAGCCGTAGTATGAGATGAAGTATACGTCCAGGGAGATAGCATGCACCCACGGAGCCATCTTGATCTGAAACAGAGAAACTCAAATTGAATTCTATAATTTTAATTTAATTTCATAAGTAATAGATGAATTTGAATTTGAATTTGAATTTGAATTTGAATTTGAATTTGAATTTGAATTTGAATTTGAATTTGAATTTGAATTTGAATTTGAATTTGAATTTGAATTTGAATTTGAATTTGAATTTGAATTTGAATTTGAATTTGAATTTGAATTTGAATTTGAATTTGAATTTGAATTTGAATTTGAATTTGAATTTGAATTTGAATTTGAATTTGAATTTGAATTTGAATTTGAATTTGAATTTGAATTTGAATTTGAATTTGAATGATGAAGTTAATTTTTACCGTCATTAGTTCTACACGAAATTTATTACGTCGTATAAGAGTAACATTTTGAGCCATCACCTCTATTTCTGTAGTTAAATTGATCCCAAACATAAACTGCTTAACTAATCCGCATTTGTTCCTTTAAATTTTAGACCAATGGAAGCTTTTGACGGCCGTCCTAAGTAGTGATTCAATTTTAGCATTAAACCTCTTTTCATGAACCTTAATACAGGTCACATCTCGGGGGATAGCAAATCGGTTTACGGAGTTACTTCATCAAGTATTATCAAGGATTTTGAACCAAAACTAATTATGTTGAACTACCTTTATTAGATTTATGGGATAACCTTTTCATTTTAAACAATACTAGCCGTTCTGATAATTGGTCTGGTTTCGTTGTAAGTCATGGAGAAAGCTTAAGTATTGTTCCAGACTATAATCTATCCCTGTTCGAAAATTTCAGCCAGATCTGTTCAGCAGTTAGATTCACATCTTCACAAACTTTCACATTTACAATATTAGGAGTAATAGGATTTTTTTATATAAATACAATCACGCTTTGCCCCACTGGGATAGGTAGAGACAAATTGTTCTCACTTCCAATGATTTTGGCATAAATTACCATAATCAAGTCGAAAATGAGTCTATTGTTTTTTTGAGCTGATTTTTTGAGCTGATCACTATTTTTTAGTCATAAATCAACTAGAATACATACACTGCAAACTTCTTCCACATGTCCCCTCCAGAAGGTAGTATGTGGCACGTAGCATCGGTCGAAGAACCTGGGGAGCTGATGCAGGAAGGCCGCAATCCCAATGTACAGCAAACACTTCATTACTCTCGGCATCGTGCACCTGCAGATAACGAAAGGAAGATTTATACATAAGATTAGGCTTAACATTGCCTTGTTTGTTGGCGTAGGGTGACGTGTTCGAGATGACCCCTCGGGTTTGAGAACCACCACGGTGTCCCCGACCTACCTCCCTACGCGAAATTATCACAGTGAGGAATATAAAATATAAGTTGAGGTCGTATTTTATGTCGGAATTGTAGGTATAGAATTTTTTATGACAATTTTATGAAATTAGAATATGTTTATGACAATGTTTTGTGCATGATACTTCAAAATTGTATAAAGAATGTGAAATGTGAATCGTATTGTATCACACACAAGCTCCAGTGGCTTTAATGATGCATTTCATTAGAAAAATTACCTGTATTTGTGTATAGTAAATAAATAATAAAAAAAAAGGTGGAAACTTGCTCTAAGAAATCCATCGATGCCAAACACAAGTACTGACCGCGCGGTTAGGTTCTGTTCTATATAGCTTTTGTTAGCGAAATGAACTTAAAGACCGTTTTAAAATATAACCTTCAGCTATTGATATATTCAATTGCTTCCTAAAATCTATGAACTGCTCAATAACAGTGAAGTTCATTAGAAATGTACCTGGCAAGTATGTATAAACATTTCTGTGTGAATTAAAAATAGTTTTACAACTTTTTTATGACAGTTGCAAACGGAATGTAAACTCACCGAATGTTTAATGTTTCTCTATAGCTGTACTTGTTTATGTTATAGTTTTATACATTTAATACTCGATGGTACATACACAGAACGAGTTTACTGAAGATGAAACGTATTCACACTACGAGAATCGTTTAAAGGTTAAAATAAATAACCAGTCTGCAATTGGTACAAGATAGATATAATACTCTCCTGCCGGCAAATGAACAGACATTGATTAGGCGTTAACTAGATGCCAATATCTATTGACTAAAGAAACGGTCATTTTTACTATGGTTCAGAGTTTGCAGAGAACATATTGTACAGATAGTATTATTTTATGTTAGGGCGAGTAAAAGGAGCTTGGGTCTTCACAAGATTTATCTTTACAAGCAATACATATGTATCTAATCATCATGGCGTTACTTTACATGAAAATGTATCCGTATAAATACATTTCAGCAGAGCCGTGTACTGTACAATAGTTGGTAATAAATATATTATAACACTGTTAAGTTACATACAAAAGTACTTATTATTAATATGACTCTATGTCTTTATATTAATTTATTTATTTATTGCATTCTATAATGTGATACAATATATAGGTATACAGTTGTCCAGTATGAAAAGGTTACAAATTATGGACCCTGTCGGGCACAGCATATCTAGTATTTGGAGAGAGGAGGAGTTCTTATTCTTTATTTATATTCTTAGGTACTCAATTGTTTTACTTAAGTTATATTTTTAGTGTATTACAGTAATGTTATTTCCCTCTGATTATCATTTATGTATCACTTACAATGTGAGTGGGCTATCGGTCAAAGTAAGAAAGTAGTCATCAACCCATGTCCATACAATTTATTAAATATTATAATGTAGCCATCAACAAAAATTATCATAAAGTGGGTAGGTATAGTACTGTACCTACCCACTTAGGAATATACAAGCTGAGGTACTCAAAAAGAATTTATATCTCTTGCGAAAAAAGGTACAATACAAATGTTGTGTGATTTAGGAAATATGCTACCGACTACCAAGAGAGTTTATCCAATTACATAATGTGATGTACGACGATATTATTTTTGGGATTTTATACTCTATTTCCATTATCGTGAGTGGTTATTGCGGTGAACATATTTTATTACGACTTACTTATCTAGTGTCTCTTAATCGTGATATTATATTATGTAACTTGATTGTCGAAGCTTTTTGATGAAAATTGTAAGTAGTGATTTTTATATTGTTTTCCTTAAATTTTGGCAGAATAAATAAGTAGTCAATCTGGAAAAACAATCTATGTTCCGCTCGGGGAGTGAATTAAGTATTCAAAAATGATTTTGCACGATTAAAAATAAAACTTCAAGGTCGTACAATATTCCATATAAAAATCATTTCATACAAAAGTGTTCTATATGAAAAAATGCTCCATGTAAAAAGCCTTCCATTAATTTTTTTTAAATACTCCAATATGGCGCTACTATTTTGAAAACTAGGAATAATATTGTGTTAAATTATATAATGATTTATGTGTCTAGGTTTTACATTTTATGGTACTGTATACAATGTTGTACGTATAGAAACTGTAGTAGTCTATCTATAGTATGGATAATCACGACTCACCAAGTTCTGGCCACAGGAGCATGGCAGACGTAGATGTACCGCTGCACTGCCAGGGCCAGCGTCAGCCAAATGCTTGCAGTATGGAACATCGCTGGAATCACCTGGATGGGCAAAAAGAATCATTTTTAAAGGTACATTTGTTTTTAAAAAGATTACTAATAACCAAAATTAATAATAACATAACATAACATAAACTCACGCCTATATCCCCGAAGGGGTAGGCAGGAGGTGCTAGCACCCACACTTCGCCAGTTTATATTTAGGTCCCAATGTTATAGGTGGCGAACTTATAATAGGTATTCTTTTTAATCTTTCTAGCTAAGCTAAATGAGTTTGTTAACGTCGATAGTTTATACCACTTAGGTGGCAGACAAGCACACGGCCCACCTGATGGAAAGCGGTCGAATTCACACACGTCACATTCACGCTGCCGACCCTATAAAAACCTTCTAATACCTTCTTGAATTGTATAATTATTCGCTAGTCATGTTGTATTCTAGACATCTATCCAGTATAGTCTAGTCGTTATGGTGGAATCACACTTCGCTATTTTCCTTTATTCACGTGTATAGATTGAAGTGCTTCGTCTCAGTCACTCTTCTATGACGAATTGTGGAGGTAAACTCTCCATCATCTTTAAAAATTTCCTCGAATACAATATAGGTGAATAGCGAAGTGTGGTTCCATCATTACATATTGTAATCGCTAGGGAAAACCAGAGCAGGGAGATCATTGTATTATAGTGTAATGACCAGGATTTGAACCTTGAACTTCTCAATCTTAAGGCCGGCTTTTTAATCACAAAGCTACCGGTTATGTACACTAATTTAAGTATTTTAATATCCATATCTGCCCATGTGAAAGCGTATTACTTTTTTGATTACGACTCATAATGCTCCGAGTGAACCTCATCATTTATGGAATATATTGTGTTCTGGTCATGAACCTATAAAACCTTTGGACAGAAAGTGTAGAAAAATACAACGGACGACACTAGAGTTAGCCCACTGACTTATGTATTGCACTTGCATATCTGCCTATAATGTATACATGCATGGGTGGATATTGGATATGAATAATGTATGAATAAAGCATGTCTTGTGTAGTGAAATTGTGTAAAAACCCCTAGTGATAGCAAGAAAAAATATTACAGGAATTTTTATTTCAATCAAATTTGGGTGTCGATTCTGTCTTACAATTTCACTAAACTAAAATATCTAAATTTAAATTTCGATTTTATCTCGATTTACTTATTTCAGAAGTTTTTTAAACCATTAAATATTACTACGGCCTGCACCTAATTGTTTTTTCCAACTTTGGAAACAAAGCAACGTTTGAATTGGCTTTAAAATCAATGTAACATTAAATTTAGAGATTTTAGTTAAGTTTAATAAAATGTGCAATAGAATTGACACCATTGTAACGCAAAACTCACTCAGCCGTTAGCCTCATTTAGTGACATAGCCTCATGTTCAACGTGTCCGGTCCATAAGTTTTATAGGTACCTGGTTCTGGTTAGCTGTATACGTGAAATTTAATTTCGTTTTACATCCCTTAACAAGCAACACGTGCGGGTTGTCTGCCAAGCTCTGTGTACTCGAAGCCTTGAGGTATAATATCGGTATTGCGGAAGAATTTCTAAGAAACGTGCTACGGATACCTGACAGACATGATATTTGTTACCAATATTTGTTCTACCTGAATACAAACCAGTGCGTTTGTTACCTCTCTAACAGTACCGAACTAAGAATGATAAAAGTTATTAGTATAAGCTTTATTTTATCTTAACCACGGTAGCCTAGTGATCCGGGTAATGGACTGCTGAGACGAGGTCACGGGTTCAATCCCCGGTTCACCATGGCACACACCAATGACTTTTCGATGCTTTTCGAAGTTATGTGTTTATTTATCGCAGGTTTATTAGTGCCTCGGAGAGAAAGTTAAGCCGTCGGTCCCGGTTGCCATACAAACATCTATGGCAGTCGTTACGGGTAGTTGGAACCCACAAAAGTCCAACCGGTCTAACTTGGAACTTCGATATCGCCATTGGTCATAATGACCATTGGTTGTGGAGGTCAGATGGCAGTCGCTCCACGGAAAATATCGAAGTTCAGTCGCATCACAGTTAGACTGGAAAGCCGACCCCAACTGAGTTGGGAAAAAGGTTCAGAGTATGATGATGTTTTGACAGATTTATGCATTTACTAGCAAGCTTGTTTTAAAAAACACTTTTTAAAATTAAGAATTTATTTATCATCATCCTCTGTACTTATGATTTATTTGTGTGCCAAATGTTAGCCATATCCGTCTAGCCATACGTGATAAAATAACAAGCAAACTTCTAAAATTTATATATTACTAGGATACAATAGTGAATGGAGGTAATTTCACAGGTTGAAAGCTATTTCCCGCGGCTGACACGCGCCGGTTGCCTCAGGAAATTGTTCACTTGCTTCGTTTAGTTTTTGCTACCCTCTGAGGCCCACACGTCTGAAAGTGACCTTAACAATCATTATTGTTTTACTAACTTTATTGTATGTGATTTAACTTTGTAACTAGTGATTTAACTTTCGCGATTTCATGTATAATACTGGGTTGTGACACTAGGGTTAATGGTTGAAACAATGAAACACGCGCTAATTGAAGCGTTAGGGTTGACAATGTGATAAGTTCGCGATAAAATAACGTGACCACGGCAAATAACCGTGGTAGCCTAAGTGGTCTGGGTAATGGACTGCTGAGCCAAGGTCTCGGGTTCGATCCCAGGTTCACCATGGCACACACCAATGACTTTTCGATGCTTTTCGAAGTTATGTGTATATTTATCACAGGTTTAGAAGTGCCCGGTTAATGGCAATAGGCTCGCCACCTATTATATTGGGGTCTAAACATAAACTAGCGAAATGTGGGTGCTAGCACCTCTGTCTACCCCTTCGGAGATATAGTTTATCTTGTTATGTTATGACCACGGCAACCATGACTGATAGCATAGCAAGATCCGTTGAAGTTCATGTAGACGCGTGCGTCTGTGTGAGTGTGTCATTTTGAATATTTACGTACGTTTTTTTTTGCTTTAGCTTATATATTTACTGCGGTAGAAGTTTCCAACCAGGCTAGGTAATAGATAATCATGCCAAGTAATCCGCTGTCCAACGGTTGAGTTTGACAAGTTGTTTAAATGTTGATTGGCGCCAAAACTTTCATAGCGCGATGCAGGTTTGTTGGTTCCGAAGTAGTTCGGTTAGTCTCCGTTAGATGACGCTGAATACTAATACAGGCTGTACCAAATCTATTTACAAGTCGAGTCTCATGACTGGGTATCCTTCTAAACTAAACCATGGTTCTAAGCGTTGAGGAACAGCTCTTAGATACGGCCCTCAAAGTCCTAAATGCAAAAAAAGTATCAAGGAAACAATACAGTACATTCCTTTTATATTCAAAACGATTCTCTCTCAAAGTGTCGATTCAGTATGCAAAAATTTAATCGCAATCCGATCTCAGTTCTTCCTAGAAGCCAATTACGGAATATTCAGGAATCGCCCTGAATACTAAAACGGTGCTAATAGGTTACTGTGAATTTATTTCAGGATAGGTTATCGGAGTTGGGTCGTCAAGTACTGGGTACAAGGTTTTATACAGTTATAATACTCTCTTTTCTACATTTTTTTAAAGAATATTTAACTGAAATCCTTCTTCCTCCCTACTAATGTTATAAATGCGGAAGTATGTGAAGATGTTTGGATGTTTTTTACTCTATCACGTTCTAACGGCTGAACGGATCTGGCTAAAATTTATTACAGGGATATATTAAAGTCAGAAAAACGATAAAGGTTCCGCATGAAAAATAAAACCTTAAAAATCAAAATCTGCGTCGGCGAATTCACAAAAAATACTTTATCAAGAAAATCTTTGTAGACCAAAAACTAAGTTTTTCTAACTTTAGCTGCGTTTACTAGACAGACAATAAATGGTTAGAGAAAATGTCCTTTTTGAGAAGTGGTCTAATAAAGGAGCTATTAAGTTAGTTGAAAGACGAAAATGTCTCTTATCTCTTCGTTGAATGGGTGCTGATTGTGTGATGTCTATTTTTTATAAGGATTTCCTGCCGTTGCCCTCACGTGCCTTATTTTTATTCGACCGCAAATTCAAAGCTTGCGTTCAGAAGCCCAGGATCCGCTCTCCTTCTTTTTGTAGTTTAGTGTATATTGACTTATATGAGAGTGACTTATATAAACTGCCATTTGACTCGAGAGAAAAGCCTGTTAATCAACTGCAGGTGTATTGATTATTAGCACGTATTAGTCTCGGCGCCGAATATCTTGTTGCCACCTCATACATTTAATTGAGTTGTATTTGTATTTGGTGTGAGTTAATCTGGGTGTTTCTATATACAATATGTATGTATTTACAATAAAAGTATATAAGTATGTATTCTAGAACCCATAACACAAGCTAGTTAAACTATCCTTACTTTGGGTCTAGAAAGCGCTGTAAAATGTTGTAGAGTATTTATTATTTTATTTCTTTCTTTCTTTCAACCTAGCGTTAATCTCAGTCGTATCCAAAGCTTTAAGCTCGGAGTCTGGGGTCCGCTTTACCAGTCTTAACTGCGAATTGGCTGGACCTCGATATTTTCCGTGAAGCGACTGCCATCTGACCTTCACAACTCAATGGTGTCTATTAAAGAGTATTTATTATTTATTTATATTTATTTGATGAAGTTCCAAGTTAGCCATTTTACCATCCATCAGTTAGATGATGATATCCACACCCTATAGGGAAAAAAAAATAGGCGTAATATCACCAGATATATAATACCTATTCATTAATAATGTAAGGACATTAATGGTATACGGTACTCAGTGAAAAATGGGATACAATTTAGCATTTGCTCTGGTATTTTTTTTATTATTGCGTTTGAGAAAATTAAGTGAAACGTTTTGTTCCTACTTAAATTTTTACGTTAACGATGCCATTGTATATTAACCTCACGTATGTGTCATTTGTATTTCCTTTTTTCTCATGTCATCTGTGTCGAGTGAGAACATCATCATCATCATCACTTTTGAGCTTTATTATCTTGGCATTTACGGAAATGACTACCATCTGACTTTGTAACAACGATACCAAAGTCTATACCAGAGTCGCGTCCGTCAATCAGAAGATGTGCTGGCTTGTAAATTACATTTAAATAATAGAATGTGCCTTGGAGAACACGTTAAGCCGTCGAGGTCCCAGTTGCCATGCCGGTAGTTGGAACCCTAAAAAATCCGACAACTTAGTATAATTATGAGCAGTCCATTGTGAAGGTCAGATGATAGTCACTCCACATAAAATGTCGAAGTTTAGTCGTTTCCTATTTAGACTTAGTTGGTGGTCGATTAAGTGTTGAGAAAAGGCCTGGAGGGTGACTTAAATTACAATAGGTTAAAATAAGTAATTATTCACTTGGTATTATGGGAGTATTGAAAAAAATAACTACTCAGTATTAAAATAAATCATGCGGAAAAATTCTACAGCATTCACATGCGAATTCCTGGTTAAAATTATCTCTCATTTTGTTCCCAATACCCGAGTGTCTCATACAGTTGGCCTGCCAATCGACATTGTGTGGATACAATAGTATCATCTGAATTTCAGCACACAAAGGGCTTATAGAGGAATCAATACTCGGGTATTGTTCGATGCATTCGGATATCCCTCTTGTTTTTTTTTAATGATGTAATCTGAAGTGGATGATGATATGCGTTGTTAAATACTTTTTTGTATTACGTACGTAGTTAAGTAGTTAAGGGTTTTGGATACCTACATTTGAATATACATACATAGCGGCGAGTTTTTTTAATAATGATAATTACTAACTGTTACCATCACAAATTACTAACTAGACCTCTATTTATTGGAGGGTTTGATAGGACTCGAGCTGAAATAAATACGTTTAGCTGCAACCACTGTTTGCCAAGGAATAGACACATTGAAAGTTAGTACGGGTAGTCCCTCAGTTTAAAAAAAACTTGGTGACGATAGTCAACATTCACGCGGGCGGAGCCGCGCGCGGGTAAGCTAGTGATAATATATGCATACAAACTTTCGTATCTATCAAAACACAAATGAATCACTAAATTTATTGAGACCGAGTAAAACTGGACACAAACAGCTCGTTAATAAAAATGGTAAGATCTTCAGACATTATAACTACCGGTGATATTTCAATTTTATTCTTTTCAATTTTTGGCTCACCGTCGAAAAATTCTTTCACAAAAAATAGTGAAGTAATTTTATATTTTGGTGGCTAAGTAAATTAGTGCTAATTAATTAATAAGCGGGCCTAAATTAATCAGTGCCTTTAGTTATGTATTTTGAGTAAAAATATTTTAATTATTTCGGAGACCACTTTCATGTTTTATGTATATGTTGACGTGATAGGCAGGGATAATTTTTGCTTTGATGTTTTTCTTTGAAATTTCATTAATTAAATAAATAGGTTATTTTGCTTTGCTACTATTTTGGGCAACAGGATGGCCACCTGTCATCCTGTCCGGCACGGCGGTGTCAATAATAGGACGGCCTGGCTGTGGTTTTATGATGACCCCAGGGGAACCATAAAAGCGGTTTTAGTCGATTCAAGTGCAACATAATATAATATGGCCGATGACCGACAAGGGTTGGTATCCTTGGGGATTTCCACGCGCATAATCGGGAATATGGTATAGAGACTTATTAATCCTGGGAACGAGATCGGTACTTCATTATAACTAAAGTTTAATAATAACTCATGATAAAAATTAACTTCTTATTGAAACGTAACATCTGAAATTAATTAAGACTTGTCAGTTGCTAGTGCCACAGCTGCGTAGCATTCGTAGCAACTGCTACGCCGTAGCAAAGTCTACATTGATCTAGATTAGTCAAGTTTAAGAACACCAGGCGCTTCTTTTTGTAACTCAAAGTCCTTTGATTTACAGTAATATGAAATAGACTTTTAATTTCATTTTTTTCTGAGTCATATGAAAATTAATTTAGTTAATTAAAAATAACCATGAGCAATTTTTGATAGGCAAATTTATCATAGGCATGTAATATTATAATATTTAATAAAAATGTATCCCATCTGCTTATCTATCACATGCACTAACCAGCTCCTAGACTACTATAATAGAGATAGCACCCATTCCTACCACAAGCAATTTAGTTTAGCAAGGTTCAATGTTTAAAAAAAATAAATTGTGAAAAAATATTTTTCAAGTTAAACGATTTTAAATTGTATTGTTATAAGAACTAAAGACTTCTGCCAATTACCAGAGCAATCAGACAACTGAAAGGGGGTAAAATTTCAATTACTACATTCGACCCTAACAAACAGGTCAAGTTAAATAAAACCGTTAAAAAAGGACCACTCACCTCGTTCATATAATTCCATGCTTGACAGGCTCTCACAGGACTCAGCGGCTTGTAATGGTTTCCGAAGGTATACATATAGAACAGCCATGGTGCAGGGAACAGCATCGTGAACATGTCACAGAGTGCCATGGCCATGAGCACCACGTTCGTGGGGGTCCGCATGTGGCGACGGGAGAGAACCACCACGATGAGGGTGTTGGCGATTGTCGTGGTGGCAAGCAGGAAGGGGGCGATGTATCTGTGGATAGAAGATTTTATGTAGTTTTTGAAGAGTTAGTAATATGGCATTAGCTAGTTATACTATAGAAATAGTACAAATGGGTACAAGAATACTTCTAGAGCGAGATCCCTTCGTGTTTCGAAGAAGTACATTAAACCGTCGGTCCCCTTTTCTATTTATGATCATCTGTCACAATTTTTACGGATATTTTGGTGGCTATAAAGTTAGATACCTGGTCTAATTACAGAACTTCGATATTGCTGCTAATTCTGTTGTTACATCTCTAAACTTAAATTTCTCTAAAAAAATATAATTGCATCTGTTTCTTTCATTATCAGATAAAAAGGACAGATGATTTTATTTAGGTTAAAACTTGCCAAATTAAGACAGCGCCTTGTTGGTGCGTAGTAAGTTAAGTCGCATGGTCGTAGATGTCGACTAAAGTTGAAGGGTACCGTCAAGGCGCCGACTTAATTTGACAGGTGTTCACTAAAATAAATCATCTGTCCTTTTCTATCTGATATTGAAAGAAACAGATGAAATTAGAAAATTTTAGAGAATTTTAAGTTTAGAGAAGTAACAACAGAATTAGCAGCATTATCTAATAGAATAAAACTAAAGGAGAAGGAATAAACAATCCAGTAGGTACTTCAAGTCACAAGATCATAAAAACCTAAACTACAGTATACAGAAGATATTATCGCTGGTTAAGGGGGAGGGAACACATAGGAAGATTACGCTAATAAGGACATTAATCACAAGTTCAGCAAGGCGAGACCACTTACGGCAGAAATTAATAAACGATCTTATCGCAGAGCTACATATTAAAGTTATAACGTTATGGAAGGTTTATTTTATATGTATTTGTATGTTTATTCTATAATATTCATGAGTCGAAAATTACGGGCAATAAACTTATTTATACATTCAATTTCATTCATTCGGGCATTAAGTTTCAGTCATTCAGTTTCATTCATTTAGTTTCATTCATTTAGTTTCATTCATTCAATTTAATTCATTTAGTTCAGTTCAGTTAACGGTACATGCTAGAATTCTGCTTGGAACTGGCAGTTTGATAACTTTATTGAGTAGTTAAAATCATTTGTGTTGTAGAGATTATGATGAAATTCTCGCTGCAGATTATTAAAGTGCATAACTTAGGCTAATTTAGAAAAAGTATCAGAAACTGAGACCCCAGTTCTAAGTATGCATGGACGAAGCCACGGACACAGCCAGTTATAATTATAAAAAACCTCTGTACCCTCAAAGGGCAGAGTAGTATAAAAACAACAGGACAAAAATGGTCTATCAGGGCCTACACAATAAATAAATTAATTTGGCCTGCTACTTCAAATTATAACATAAAGAAAGCTTTTCCTTGAAACATTTTTAAAATTCACAAAAAAAGGACATTTCTAATGGACCATTGCTTTCATAGAATGAATATTATTTTTATATTTTAGGATGAATGAACGAAATTATTTCTGAAGAAAAAAGATTCTGTTTTATGTTTTAAATAATTTCTAAGCAGATTAATATTCAACAGTCTTTATTTACTTAATGAGTTTGTTCCTGTTTTTCCTTTCTTCTTATAAGGTCTTTTAGAATGAATATTGCTAGAATAAAAATCTGTATCTTATTATATTTAGAATTAATAAACCCCATTGTTGCCATATGTTGCCATCGCCAGTGCACCCTAATAAACTAGGCCTTTGTGGAACAGTGCCAGCATTATATTGGCTTGAACGAATAAAACCTACGGACGCAATATGTCGAAGACGAGACTGTCATTAAAATGACGGTGGCTAACAATGTGTGACTGAATTTTGGGTTGCAACGTGACACCCAAATTTGATCGAAATGTGATTTCAGAATTTTTTTTTCTTGCTGTCACTACAGTTTTACACTATTTCAATTCGTTCCCATTTTCTAGGATAAAAATGCCTATGACTATTCATTATTTCAAACTATAATCTATTCCTGTACCAAAATTCAGCCAGATACGTTCAGTCATTAGAGCGTAATTGAGTAGCAAACATTCAAATATCTTCACAAACTTTCCCATTTATAATATTAGTAGAAAGTCGGGCAGTAAGATAGTAGGAAGTAGGATAGTAGGAAGTTGGATAGTAGAAAGTTGGATAGTAGGAAGATAAATAGTAGGAAGTAGGAAGTAGGATAGTAGGACATTGGATAGTAAGAAGTAGGATAGTAGGAAGTAGGATAGTATGAAGTAATATAGTAGGAAGTAGGGTAGTATGAAGTAAAGTAGGAAGCAGGATAGTATGATAGGAAGTAGGATAGGATAGTTGGATTGATTAAAGAAGAATGTGCCTCACTCACAGATTGGTTGAAATAATATGATAGACTTACCCATACATCGGCTCAGCATAATTGACGGGGAACTCACACGTCACGTTCAAGTAAGCATGCGAGTGGTTCGATTGGCAGAAGTCATCTGTGGTGAAATTGCTGAAGTCTGGGTATCCTGTCTGGTTGTCTTGATACGAGTAGTTTATCTTGTTATCATCGATGACGTCATTCGGGAGGCTCTTTTTCGTTGCATTGTAATCACCGAAGTAATCAAACCAGTCCTTTTCCTTGTCTTGCGCCATTTTGTTTTGATTTTCCAGTTCTTTTTTTGATTTTTTCTTTTGTTATGGCATTGTGTTTATCTGTGGACAAAGATAAAAAAAAATTTAGATCTTGATTATACACATTTTTTTTCGTGCGGGATTTCCTTCAGACATCCTTCGCTGGCCAGCAGAGCGTTTATGTCAGACTCAGACCCACAAAAACCGCACGCCGTCTTTGGTCTTCAGATGGAGTGGAATACCCTGCCTGAGTCTGAGTTGCCGGCTAGCTATAACCTGGGAGTGTTTAAGTCTAAAGTGAATAGGTTGCTTCTAGACAACCGTGCTCCATCGTCGACCATATCATCGCTTACCATCAGGTGAGATAATAGTAAACGCGGGTCTCTCGACTATAAAAAAGGCATTTTTCCCGGCGGCTTCATACACTTTTAAATAACATTTGTCACACTGTTTTCTTTCAGTGTAGCCGTAAAAAGGACAGGCCAGTATTGTACATTATATTCGTAATAGACAAAAGTACCCTGGTTATCTTTGTACCTGTAAATGGAGGCGTGATACTTAATAAATTAATACGACCCAAAAGGGTTGAGCCATTAACGGAGGCTTATTACGGAGTGAATGGATGGCGCGTAATAATTTCCCTTTATCAATTTACACGTTTGGAAATTCGAGAGGCGTCGAATTTCTTATCTAGTTGACACAGTTACCGTTAGGCAGCGTTTTGTTAACATGATTTTAAAATTTTGCGAGTTGCACATAACCATAATTATTGGGTAAATTCGATGTTGCGTGAAATATTGATATCGTTAGACCCAAATGGGCTTACAGTCGGTGAAGACCAACCTTCCCCATCAGATAAACAGATGAGAATTATTTTATCAAAAAAGCCTTTAAGCGGGGCGTGAAAAAACATTTGATGAGGCCGTCAAGCTGAGGGCCTCCACTGTGGCACTATCAGTGTATGTAGTGGTAACCCCAGTCCTGAGACTTTGCCTATAGCTTACCATCAGGCGAGGTGGAGTCATTTTTCCTATAAAAAAAAACTACTTTTGACGCTATATAGTATTTTTGTTGGGTAATTTCAACGCATACCGGGTTAGCTATTCCAAGTTTTAGTTATTAAACCTCAGCCGCACACAGCTTCTAGCTAAAGCCAATAATGGCGTAAAGTACGTTTGTTCAGCTCTTTTTGCTAAGAACCATTTCCCAGTTTTGCATTTTGTATATTAAACTGAGTTTCCACGAGGAGAATTAACATTTTCTAACAATTAACCCACTCTCTGGGGATGATAGACTGGTCGTTCGTTTTTCTGTGGTTTTAAAACGCAAATATTTATTTTTATTTTTAATACTATTATTACATACATACATATACTTACGTCTTTTTTCCTCAGGAGTAGGCAGAGGCAACATCCACCATCTGCTTATGTCCTTACATACTTCCCGAGCTTCCTCTACTGTCATTAACCTTTCATGCAAGCTCACCGCTTTTGAGTACATAAAAAATGCTTCAGGTTCCAAGCATTAATTTGCCGAAACCAAGACTAAGTGTAGCAGCTATGCTAATAATAAAATAATAAAATAAAATAAAATAAAAATCTGTTTATTTCAGTAAACTTATTTCTAAAACAATGCCGAGTCTTCCCAGTGAGTGATCTAATGATACTCGTGTTGGGAATGACCCGCTACTTTCCTTAGTTTTTAATATACTAGATAAATAAAAAAAGTGTACATTTATAAAACGCATTGAGAAATACATGAAGATGTGTCTAGATATTTGTATCGAATAAAAAGGTATATGATTAAAATTTGTGATGTAGGTGCATTTAAGGTGCTACAGGAGAAGGGGGAAGTCTATCTCTAAAGGGTGCACCAGATTCCCCGGTCACGTAGGCTGATGTGACAAGACACCTTGCGATTTTAGTCGGTTCAACTCCGACATAACCACCTCCACTACCTAACGGGGTGGTTTCCGTGGGGATTTCCGTAATGAAAACATGCATCTTTAACGTCTACGAATACTTTTTTCCTGATAAATTAAATTGGGAACTTACAAATTTTTAACGACGATGACCTATTAAAAATAATGAAAGAGTTACCCATATAACTTCATAGGTATACAATCCACCTCTTAATTAAGCGTTGTTTATTTTTAATAAAGAACGCCCAAACAAGTTTTAATTTTACCGTATATCTTTCCCGGGGGAAAGTCAACTTTTTCCGGGAAACTTCTCAACTTTTACCCTTTGATAGGGTTTTGAGTGAATATAAATGAAAATAAAATAACCGTAAACATATTTAATATCGTAAACAAACATTATGTCTGTCAAAAAATTTAAAAAAAACTTCAAAAAACTACTGACTATTACTATTACTTGCTGTCGCTAGATGGCGCTAGGTATATACGGCAGTCAAATACTACACTCCAAAACCGGCAATTGATGCAAAGACATTCTTTGCTTTCTCGTGGCACGTGTCAATACTAGACTGTAGTAGCAGTTCTCATGTGTCGATATTGGCTACCTAGGTACTTCAATAACGAAAGTAACTTGCCGTTACCAGATGGAGCTGGGTACAAGTGGTGTCGCCACATATTTATTGTGCGTTTACCTATATTTATTGTGTGTGTATGTGTTAAATTTGATTCTTCGGTTCGATAATGAAACTAATTTCCCGCTCTTGTCTAAGTTCCCGCAGGCAGCGAGTTTGGCTCCTTCCGGGACCGGGAATTGGGTAGTGAAGGTAATCTAATGAAGCGTTGAGACAGATTGAGGAAATTTATTGCAAGTGTTATGAAGACGCGGTGAAGTAATGTCTATAATGCGTGACGTCAGACTTGCAATGATGGTTCAAGGTTCGAATCCTGGCCCTGCCGACTTGAACCTATTTCTATCAAGAAGTTAAAGAGAAGAAGAACTTGAGGGAGTATTCAGTACTCAACATTGAAGTCAAATTGCCGTGACTAGTATAAAAAAAACTCAAGTAAGCCTAGATAAAATTTAAAATATTTTGTCTCAAAAAGCTGCTGCCGCCCGCGGCTCTCGGTGGGAATTGATCATAAAGCTCCTAACGGTGTTTATGAACGAGCTACGAGTATTTTATGCAACGGTTTAAAATTTACTATGCACTTTACTTAAAGTTAACTTGACTTAAGTTATGGCGGCTTTTAATTGCATTAGTTAGGTATTATTAATACACGTGTTGTATCATATTACTTAAGTAAGTACGTTCTTTACTTTAAGTATATATTTTTACTTAAAACTTATCTTTCACGGGGATAAAAAATATGTAGTAAAGCCTTTAAGTGAATTTTATTTTTTATTTTTTGAATACATTCACTTTAACTCGTTGGATGTGTCGAAAAGGTTCTCTAAGGTCTTTGGAGCTAAGCTAACTTCACCTGCAAGCCGGAACGCCTGTTGACTGACGAACGAGGTTTTGACGCTGGCTTCCCTTCGGGGTTGGGAGGATAAACCATAGACAAGCGGACCCTCGACTCTAAAATATAAGTTTGTATACAACCAAGGATAACGCAAAGTTGATAATATAAACAAATATTCACAATAAACGGAAATCGAACTTACGACCTTAGATTTAGTGGTCGTTCTCTCTATCTCTACGCCTGCCACAGAGGTCGTTACATAACCTAGACTTCAAGTTGCCCCGGTATTTTTTGGTACACAAAGTTAGACATTTTCTCTTCGACTCGGCATTTTCTAGCGTTCAATGTATGAACATTTTTCCTTTGAAACTAGCGAGCGTGTTGGAATGTAATGTAGCTTTAAATTGTGACTTGTAGGGACATGAATATACTCGCACATGGCCTTTGAATTATGCATTACTGGTTTACTTGCGTAGAAAGAGTATGCATGTACCTACTGTACAATTGGTGTTAGCATAACACATTCTAACTTACTTTTTACTTTGTTAAAATTTTACGTAACAAATAAATAAATAAATATTCTACGACATTCTACACAGCGCTCTCTAGACCCAAACTAAGCATAGCTTAACTAGCTTGTCTTATGGGTTCTAGAATGCGGATAGACATACTTATATACCTTTTTTTGTAAATACATAGATAGATACACCCAGACTAATGCAAATAGACATATTCATGCATACAAATATTTGCACTGAGCGGGAATCGAATCGAACCCACGCCCCCTGTAGCAGTCGCCGCTACGCCACAGAGGCAGTCGGTCACAGCCACTATACTTCCTACTAATATTATAAACGCGAAAGTTTGTAAGAATGTATGTCTGGATGTCTGGATATATTATGTTTGTTACTCTTTCACGCAAAGTCGGCTGAATAAATCTGGCTGAAATTTGGCTTTAAATAAATTAAATATAGCTTTAAACTCATTACGATTGAAAGAAAATCATAAAAAGTGATACCACATCTTCTTTTCAAGTCGGGTATGATTTAAATAAAAAAAATACCAAAAGGGTACACTTAACGTGGAATAGTATTCGTTATAGCCTGCCTTCTTGCGTATTCTGACCTTTCTTATGAGGGTACGAAAATAACTGACTTCCAACATTGAAGCACGTCTTTCGACATTTTTCGTTTGCTCGGCCCCTGTCCATTATACAGGAACATCGGAATCCAGAGCGAAAAAGGTTGCAAAATGTAAACACACGTGTAGGCACATTCGTGAGAAGATTGGCAAGTTTTTGTCAGACTAAAATACATTTTCATATACTAGCATTGCAATACTGTACACCTATGGGTATCTTTTTTATTAAAATGAATATTTTCTGTAATTTTTTTTTATATTTAGGACACGTCAATTTGACTTCACCTCGCCTGATGGTAAGCTGAAGGTAAAGTCTCAGGAAAGAGGGTCACCATTACATACACGTACCATGTTGAATTTTTACCAATTTGAATTCTTTGCTATAAATATACATTGATACACCACCACTACTTTACAATTTTATACTTACCTATAAAAGTTAGCATACAAAAATTTCCTCCAATAATTCATAATTATGTCCAAATTTTTTCACAAACTTCCAAATCTATTAAATTATTAGCACTTAGATGATGAAGTAACACGGAGGCTGGCACTGAAAATCTGTAGGTACTGTTTCCATCCTATGCCAAATTTAGAGGTAGGACACGACGGTATCTACCGTCCGAAATGAGCTGTCCGACTGGGGAAGTACCTGCACCCTACAGAAGACCGCGGCCATAATAACCATCGTGTTGTGTTCCCGCCGGTAAGTAGGGTAGCCAGAGCTTACTGTACCCCTCTTCTTCCCCACCCCTTCCTAGCCTCCCCACCCTTTCCTAGCCTCCCCCTTCCCTTCAGGGTCGGCTCGGTTACGCCCTTGGTATTGCACACGTCCATAGGCCACGGTGACCACTTCCCATCAGGAGGGCCGTGTACTTGTCTGCCACCTAAGTGGTATAAAAAAAAATCAAAAGAAATGAGCGTTCCTTTAAACAGAGAATCCTATTCGGTATTTGGATAGATTACCATACAGGTTACTTTCGTTCCTGGAATAGATTCTCATGGGTTGCTGAAATGGAAACAGAATTCCACACTGGTGAAGCCGCGGGCAACAGCTAGTACACTTCTATTATATGCCGTAATTATGATATACATCAAAATGTTTGTTGTGACTGAGGCGATAAACGACCCCCGAGGGCGTCGTTTCGAAGATAGAACGGGTCAACCGGGGTGCGTTTTGGACCACGTTAGAAGACCCGAGACGGCTTGCGGTTTTAGTCGGTTCCATTCTGGAAAAACCGCTCCCGCTGGCGACGGGGTGGCATCCGTGGGCATTGCCGCAAGAAAAAAATGGCGACGAACATGTTCTCAGCGAAGTTTATACCCATAAATATTTTTTTAAAGATCTCCCGTTTTGAGTTGGTGTATTTTGTATTATTGCGTGGCTCAAAAATCTAATAACACGGTATCCCTAAAGTAATACGTTTAAATTAGCACACCGTTAAGACATTAGGCGTAAATCCACTTTGCTCGTATTTTTCATGTTGTTTATTTACGATCGGCCATTTTGTTTTTCCTTATGAGGTGTCAAGAGATAATGGACCTTTGTTGTTTTGTTTATGGTCTTAATGCTTTGTTATTAAGTGGCTGGTGTGTTGACGAATTTAGTGTGACCTCTTTATCATGTTTACGACCAGTCCCTTCCTAAGGGAAATAATTATTTGAACTAACTGAAGGTCAATTCTCGTAATAAAATAATGTTCAAAATTTAGTTCCTATCTCACAAGTGTAAAACTTGCCGTAGGTATACATAAAGGGGTAAGAGAATACGAAATACGTTTCATTCGTACACAATATCTATAAATTACAAAGTCTGTCTTGCGGAATTAGGTACTACTTGTCTTTTTTCGACTTGCGAGCACGATTCAGTTAAAATCAAGTTATAATATTGGATATTGAAACTTTGTTACAGTACATCTATCGAGATTTTTCTCTTATTATAGGAGAAAGTAACCAATATTAAACCGGTGCTTAAATTAGACCACTCTTGAAAGATAAAGAAGTGGTCCAATTTAAACACCATCGATTCAATTTTGGTTACTGTCCCCACATCGTCAGTAAGAAGAATTGAGAGACCGGTTAAGTTTGGCTTCATTAAAAAAGCCAGATCGTGTAGAAACTTTATGTATTTATATTCTGTCAAATATTTTATCTGTGGTAGACAATCATAGTAACGCGTCCAACGTCGGCAAACATTTGACAGCCAATAGCCAATATCATAATATTCCAAGACCGGCTGACATATTCACCGCCAGTAATAAATTTATTAACCGTATGAGATTAATATGCAAAGGACAACCCGTTGTATACCCTCTGAAATTGGGCCCAGCAATGATGTCTGGGTTGGGTATCTCTATAACATCTTTATAAAGACCCTAGTACACTATATAAATCAATACAGAGATGGGAATGAAATGTGCTGACATTTTACCTTCTGACAGGAAAAGAGAGCGAGCGTTGTGTAGAATGTCGTAGAATATTTATTTATTTATTCAATTCAATTCAATTCAATATATTTTATTGCGAATTATGGGTATAATATAAAGGTCTTACAATTATTAAATTTGGGCTCCACCATATTTCAGTCATATTGGCATGCAATAATGTCACATAGGTTATTGATAATAACATATTATTACAACATAATCTTCATTAATTAGGATCTAAAAATTTATAAACTATTTATTTATTTATTTATTTATTTATTTATTTATTTATTTATTTATTTATTTATAGATAAGATCTAAACATTGCAAGTGAAAATGAGATTGAAAAACAAAACAACAAAAAAAATTTGCAAACCAAAGTGAAAAGCAACCGCAACGTCGGGATCAGCGTAAATAATAAAACAAACACCAAATAAATCGCAATGGAACCCGCTCAAAATAGTTTCATTTTAATGTGTAACATAATTACATAAACTTCTTGTTTGTTTTTAAATAATAACTTCAAAACTGCTAGGCCTAGAACAATAAATTTTACTGTTTCTGTCAGATAAAAACCCCCTCCATCATCCACATTTCATTGGTTCACAACTTGCGGGACACCCTGTATAGTTTTTTTGTCATGACTATAATGTATACTACCCCTAACATTCCCCATCAAATCGGCCCACACGTCCTCAGAATTCCAGTAGAAAATAATTTAACATAGGAAATTGTATCAGGATGTCGAAAGGCTCCAAGAGTGTGTGTATAATACGGTTAACCGTCAAAGCGTCGGTAAATAGGTAACCGGGGTAATTTTGTTACCTTGGCACTGTGAGGGTTGAGTAGGTTATATGAATATCGGGGCAAAATGGAATGAAAACTCTTTTAATAATACAAGCATATGTTAGCAGACTTTTGTTCGTCGTATAAGGAGCATATTTCTATTAGAAACGAGTTCTAAACACAGTCATAACGTGATTAACCGGTCGATTTCAATTGTTTAGTACATAAGAAAGAATTGTGGTACAACTAACCAATTTAAATGTGCCGGTTAATACGAACGCGTATTTTAGTACGGTTTAGCAATCTCAATAAGGGGGAAGTTGGCGCTTAGGTTTGCCATTTTAGTGTCGGTAAACATAACGATAGTTAATTAATTGATCACTAATCGTTAATTACTAATCAAATTAGCATTAGATACGAGAGCTGGCGAGGGCCGGGATGATTCACCGCACACGGACGGTTGGGTGACAGGACGGCCGCCTGTCACTCTACACCCCACCGTCAGCGAGGTGAAGCGATGCTCACCCCACCCCCCTTTTGGGGGGCGAAGGGTCCATCTTAAAATCGTAAATAGCCTAGGGTCAGCTGGGGTGCGAAGGATATGCCTATTAGGTAACCTTACACCCCGGTAATTAAGACCCGAGACGGCGTGCGGTTTTATTCGGTTCGATCCCGACATAACCACCCCCGATGGTCGACGGGTGTGGTATACATGGGGATTTTCGCACGATAAAAGAAAAAAAATATTTTGTCCTTCAACATAGGCCTCCCCCAGTTTCTGCCATTTGTCTCGAGCTAGTCTTCTCCATCCTTTGGGTAGTTCATCCTCTATCCATTCATATTTTTTCCCTTTTCTAGGATACCATTCTATTATGTCCTTCGTCCATTTTCCTTTCTTTGTTCTTATTATAATGTCCAGTTCATTTCCATTTCAGTTTTTTTATAGTTTAAATGTTAATTACTTTTGAATCATTACACTTCCAAATTAATACCAATTTCTACCTAAAAAATTTGAGTTGTTAATTTTTACACAATAACGGGCTTATTGAAAAGATTTTCCATTCTTAATCCTTTGTAAAAACTTTTGTAAGAATATTTAAATCCCTCTGTTTAAGAAGGAAATCTTTGTAAATAACAAATTGAAAGAAATGGAGGGACGAATTCTTTGTGAATGGAAATTATATCTTTATTTACAACTTTATTAACAAGACAATGTAATTTTTTATAGGTAATGGAGCCGTGAATGGATTTTTACGAAGTTTTACTAAAAAGGTATACATTGGGCTTCAACATGCTTAACCGAATTCAAAAAAGGCGGAGATTCTCGATTCGACGACATTTTTTTTACGTTTGTTCTCTTAGAACTTTTGACTGCTTTACCAGCTCACGCGGTTCCCTCTTCCTACAGTCCCGTGTCCTTAAAGCGAGGCGTGATGAAGGCTGAGGGCCACTATTGTAATACTATCGGTGCATAATGGTGATTCCTATTCCCGAGATTTTACTTTTAGCTTACCATAAGGCGAGGTGAAGTCACATTGACGTGATCTATATAAAAAAGAAACGTAACGGTAGTTGGCACCACAGATGCACAGACCGACTAACGGCTTAGCGTGTTATCCAAGGCTAAATTCAAGGTAAGTGTTAATTGATTTATGTTGCAATTATCGCTTACATGTATGTGGCAACTACACTGTACGTAGCCTATTTAGATTGTTTAATTCAGTATCAAAAATGAAAGTGTTCGGCCAACTTGTAACGTTCTTATATTTCGTAAGTAATAATTTATTTATGTTTGGATCACAGAACTAATAAGAGAATACATATTTCTACCAGATACGATATCGACAAACAGGGCCTCGATTCTGCTAAAGATAAACCACTGATATGCCACTGACACTCTAAAAAATGCCATTTAATAGTAGACTTTATTGTTATCAGGTTAAAGTCTAAAGTCAAATGATATTTTGTAAAGCGAATGAAAAATCAAATGAATTCTTTTCATTTGATTTTAGACTTTAACTGTATAACGGTAAAGTCTACGATTAAATAGCATTTTTAGAGTGTCAGTGGTATTAAAGTGGTTTGCCTTTAGCAGAATCGAGGCCCAGAACTTAAACTCCACATAATACCAGTTTGAGTGACGCACACATAGACATTGCTCACGGACGTGAATCTCGAAATGCGGGCTAACCTGTACAGGTTCTAATACCTAATGATTTTTTTAAAGATTTTTGATCGAACCCGTTCTTTACCTGGCTCCACCGGCGCCCTATGACGTAGAATACTTTGAAAAAATTCGAACATCCAGAACGGGTCCAGGGAGCTCAATTGGTCAGAGCATTCCCCCTGTAAAGGACTGGACACGGGTTCAAGCCCCGTCCCGGATGTTCACTTTTTTCGATCAAAAATCATTAAGAATAGTTAGCATACTGATTGCTTTCAAATTTCATTGAAAGGATCTAGTACCATCCGTTAATTGATTAAAATTAAACTAACATCGGTTCTATACATATTATTTCTATAGTGTGGTGGTTTCAGCTGGTCAATGTTGAGTTGTATATTATATTAATCTTAGTACATTGAATTCCAGGTGAGCGGTAAACCAAACCCGACTTCGTTGACGTACCATCTGGGTGATAGACATGACAAGGGCTCGCCGAACCCTCCATATAATATTTTGGTTATTATCGTAAGTTTTATCTTCTAAATAAGTATATTCATCATAGACCACATCGTCACTTACTGAGTGAGATAGTGGTCAAACGTAAGCCTAAAAAATATCTATCTGTATTTTTTCGAATAAATTGCCGAGCGAATGTATATAGTATAAATTCCATTCATACCCACAATACTGACCCCGTTTTCGCGATCTAAAGGAATTTATTGCTGGAATAAAAAGTAGCGTATATGCTATTCCAGAGTATGATCCATCTCTGTGCCAAATCCCATCCAAATCCATATAACTGTTTTTGCTTGAAAGCGTTACAAACATCCATAGAAACACATACATCAATATGCCTAACTAACTTTCACATTTATAAACTTAGTAGGATTAAATGAATGCACTGAAAATTTATTAATCGAAAAATTACAATACTTATAATTAAATTAAATCAAACTAACACTGATTAAATTACGCTAATTAAAAAGGATTTAAAAACTGATGGGTCCCTTCGGCGGTGTGCCTAGGATGCAGGCAACATTCCCGCGCAAATTAAACTAATTATAAATTTTCAGCCCAGATCAGAAGACCCGCCCAGATTCATAAGTTTGGATTACTTAGGCTATGACGATGGGGCAAGGATGGAAACGGTAGCTGACAAGCCCAACAAGGAGCTAGTACTAATGCAAAAGGATGCCTGCCTAATGCACTTATCAGATTGTCGAAAATATTGCCACAGAGATAAATATTGTAAAGCAGTCAGTAATAGCCAAGTCTGTGATAAAATATGCGTCAATAAATGTGAAAAACTGGTGCCTTGTCGACAAGAGAAACGTGTTAATAAATGATTTGATTAAAAATAAGTCCATTTTCATTGGTAAGACGAACGAGTAGTTTTCTCGTAAGTCGGTCAAGACTGAAAGATGATGATATTTCCAGGTCATTTTTACCAGTATGGTGACTATTGAGCAGTCTTATTATTTTTTAAACCACCACACTCACACTGGCACCCCTGGAGTGGTAGGTTGAAGAGGATTAGGGGGAATTTAAGGTGGAGGGGGGGGGGGGGGGGTTGGGCAACAGGTGTGCAACACCTAATGTCAATAAGGCATAAGATGGCCATATAGTACTGGTACTGGTGGCTCAACAGCAAAATACAATTTTGCAATTTGGCCGCTAGTACCAGTTCTATGACCATATTAAATTTTTCTTTTGGGTCTAAGGTAAGAGACGCCAAACTGGTACAAATGACTTGGCAATTTGTGTAATCACCTTCCGGTCTAGTCTAGAGAGCGCTGTGTAGAATGTCCTAGAATATTTATTTATTTATTTATTATTTATTTAGTCGATCTAAAGTATATTTGCTCTGTAGACATTCATAATGTTTGTTTTGGTATACTAGTGGTAAAAAACCATGGCAACGGATGTCATTATAGTTATATAAAGGAACCTAACAAAGGCTCTTAACCTCGATTCGGACAAACAAGCGCCGAAAGGAAATATACAGGCCACAATATGTGAGATAAAATCTACTTTGATGGAGCTCTCGTTTGATCACGGCTTTTAAAAGGATATATTATTATACTCACGCCTGCGTCCTAAAAGAGTAAGCAGAGATGAATAAGCACACTTTGAAACATGATTTTATGTGTTTGGTCAAACCCATTGTCGTCAGCTGGGTTCATACCACAAAAACAATAAACGTACTAAAATAGCAACTGGGAAATGGCTAGAAGCATTACCACTTCAACTGTCCGTTTTCAAAACTTGTTGCTCTGGACACTATAGTATCCAGGATGTAAGACGCAATTTTTTTTGATACCATACTATCCACAGAAGTTCAAGTGGCGTAACGGTAGTGCAATTAACTACTGTGACGTGGGGCGCGGGTTCAATTCCCGCTCAGTGCAAATATTTTTATGCATGAATGTCTATTTGCACTGGTCTCGGTGTTTATGTATTGTGTATGTATGTATTATATAAGTATGTTTATATCCATTCTAGAACCCATAACACGAGTTAATTTACTAAACTATGCTTATTTGGGTCTAGAGAGCGCTGTATAGAATGTCTTAGAATATTTATTATTGTTTATAAGCTATGCCCATAATACCTTCGATAGAATGCGATGATTTATAAGCATTCTTTAACAATGAAACCTCATTACAACCACAACCCATTTAGCTTTTCTTACCCAATATTGCGGTATAGGTATATCAGCTTCCATTTTCAATATCGGCGCCACACCTAGCCAATAAGTGGTCCTAAATTTGCTCTTGTTACACGTTATTATACTGAATTGATATCGTGTTAGGAAAGTGGTAATGTAATAATATCATGTTAGCAATTTAGGGGTAAATGGTTACATTTATTTGTCAATATAACTCACAAGCAATTTAGAAGCCTTTATGTGATAATATTTTTATTGTGTCTTCTAATTTATTTATGGGATATAAATAATAATAATGTACCCTGGCCATACAATTATATCTCTATAATGTGGTCATATGACTTCAGCGCCATCTAGCGTAAACATACGGTACTACTACAGAACTACAAATCTGCATCACACAATTGAAGTTGTCGCGCTCGTGTGGAATTTAAATATTGTTCTCGTAACCCATGAGACCCTATTACAGGTGGTGGCAGTCCGCCAAATTATAAATTGGAAATTTTCAGTGAAATTTAACGTCCATTTTAATATCATTTAGTAGGTGCGGGTAGCGGTTAGTTGGCTATATAATGTGCATGTCATTCTTGAGTAAATATAGACACGAGAAGTTTACCTTAATAAATAAAACTAGACGAGAATCTTCGTCGCACGCTGCTTACGGAGCTTTTCGGGTCTATATCGGCCGTCTTCAGAACATTGTAATCTCTTAGGAAACATTTCTTTACAGAGACCCGATTCCGTCATTTCTTAATGCACCGAAAATGACAAAGGAACACGGGATGATTGGGTCAATTTCTCGCCCTACTTACTTTGTTTTAGCTCTGAAATAATACCTGTCTTTCAAATATAATACTTTCATCTCTGATAATAGAGCAGTTATTCGCTTGAAATCGTTAATAGAGTCCGTTAATTTTTATAATCCGAACGAATTTGAGATGTTTAGAGAGTAAACTTGAGAATAGGAAAATGAACACAGGGTTCGAAACCGGGTCAACAAAAAAATCATTGACATGCCTTGCCAACTCAGCTACCTAACAAGTAAGGGTCGTTTCCTCGTTTGGCAGGTAGCTATAAAGGTAAGAAAATTTACCTACCTACTTACACTTTACTGAATATGAGTTAGGTTAGACCCCAACTGTTGTTCAGTATGAAAAAGGAAGAAAATTCAATCGTGAGATTGCAGAAATAAAATTTCTTGAATATCGTAATATTCTAGAAATTTTATTTCTGCAGTCTCAGGCAGTCTCATGCAGTTGCGGTCAACCGCTAGTGTATAATTTTTCTAGGGAAAAAGTGAACTGACATACATAATTTTAATATCGTTTAAGTATACTAAAACCTACTCCTATAGTACATTAATCTATACTATTATAAAACTGTAAATTAGTCGTATACATCGGAGTTTAAAAAAATGCTTGGATGATCGATTCTGAACACCAAATTTTTTTTTTGAATCTTGTGTATTTATTGGACTCAAAAACTACTGAAAGGATTTTAAGGTAGTTTTTCAATAAGAAATGTCTTGGTCAAACTCAAAATCTGCCGTATATATATTTCATTGCAATTAGTTATGGTATTGGTTTAGCAAAATACCTATGACCAAAAATCGATAGCCAACCTCTGTGCGGTCGGAGTCACAGGCATCACCTAAAAGCAAAAATATATTCTAGCATTCCTTTATGTATGCCGAAAACGATTCACAAAACAGAAATCCTTATTCAGCATTGAGTGTGTAAACACTCCGCTGTTAAAGTTTGGCCCGCATAAAGTTGCTTAGACGGAGAAATCGGTCACTCGTGAACGCAGACATAAGCCTGTCTTACTTAAAGTCAACATTTAGACCGAGAAATGTGGGTTTTTAGACGATATATACTTGGATAATATCTAAAGAGTAGAAACTTCAATAGACTTCAGAATATGATTACTACAAACTAAAAATATACAAAGACAATGGTATATTATTCTTCTTTTTAGGTCTATTTAGGTGGTAGACAAGCAGTCAGGGTGATAATATGGATGTGTGCAACACTAGAGGCGTCGCACTCTCGCTGCCGGCCCTTTTTATTCCGTGCGGAAATACTCATGGATAGCCACCCCGCGGCCAGCGGGGCAGGTTATGTCGGACTCTTACCGACTAAAACCGCACGCCGTCTAGGGTCTTCTGACGTCAGGGTGTAAGGTGGCCCTGTCACATCAAAATCTGTTCAGTAGTTTTTGCGTCCATTGCGAACAAACAGACAAACCGATAAACAGACAAGAATTTAAAAACACATTTACAGACAGCTCATTTACAGTTTTATAATATTATTATGTAGATTATGTAGAACCTAATAGATTATTATGTACCTACATGTATTGTGTAAGAAACACCGTCTGCCATATCTTGTATTTTATCATCTGATTATACCTGGGCTACAAGAGAACACGTAGTACAATAATCTCCTGTGATGAATAATCAAAGACATATTACATTAATAATACTGCCAAAAATGTATCCAATTTTGTTCACTCTCCAACAGTTACTCCGCCACGTTGTCTCCACCCTTAATCCTTTAATCCTATTTGACGAATTTTATTAAAGAAAATCCCAGTTGGGCTCATATTATTTGGCCTGTGTGCGTTTCACCCTTTTTCATAATTCATCTACTTAGGACGATAACCTGCATCTGTCGACGGAAGGCTGGACCATTAGGGACGGACCCTTTTATTAAATATGGTCCTTTCGCTTTACTGCATTTGGGCATCATAGTACTTGGGAAATGGAGTCTTGGGCTAGTACTGTTGATATCCTGCCAACATTTTGACGTCAAAATAGCGAAAGTATGAAAGTATAAAATCTATGGATGGAACGCGGTGCAGAATACACCTGAAGACACGTTAATCCGGTACTGTATGTGGAACCAAATTGTAATATTCTACCATCACATTTCTATTTATTTACCATACTTCAAGCAAATAAATTTCCTTTAATTTCATTTTATTTCTATAATCGGCGCACTAGCTTATCGACGCCACAGGTGACCAGAAGGCTGGACTCTATCTTGCACAAAGAATCAGCATTGCTATTTAGCGTGGCAATGCTGCCAGCCTCCTGGGCACATTACCAGCTGGTGATGATGTGGAGGAAATTATGTTTTAGTTATTAAAAAAAATGTTTTTCTTTCGTTTTAATTATAATAATTATGTTTTAGTCAGTTAAAGTAGCGGAAAAAACAGCACATTTTGTGAAATGGTGTAGTACCCAGGGTGACAGTAAGAAAAAATATCCAGAAATCGCATTACAACCAAAAATTCACTCGCACATGGCTAGCCGCCGCCATTTTTGTGATACAGTCTTCAGCGCGTTCTCTCCGTAGATTTTATACGTTCATGAGCGAAAGTTAATCAAACACATTGGACATTTATGTCACATGGGGTATATGAGGTGCTAACTTGGAAATCATTATTCGTCGAGGACCCAAGTTTCGCAATAAGGAAAATATTATGGCAAAATAGGGTGCTATTGGCCATTTACAAGGGCCCTGCGACTCCATGCTAGTCCTAACCGTGTTTGTACTCTTGCCTACTACACCCTCACCTACTATCGACGACAAAGAAATAATAACGCGCAACGCGGCGGAATCACGAGCTGACGTGTGATTGATCGACCTAATCTATTCTATTCCTTAGCGATTTAGACTTGTGACACTTGTCTACGGGCCCTGGTTATGTGATAATGCCTAGCGTATCTCAGTTCAACAATTGATGTTGATCACCGCGAAAATATTCATATCGCGATGCAGAGTTATTTACGAAGTAGTACGGCCTGATAGCGTTAGATGGCGCTGACTTTGGTGTCGTCACAAAATCAATAGAATTATTTTAGAGAGCCAGCCTCGTCTTTGATTAAGGTCCTAAAATGTCGTAAGGTAAGGGTATCAGAGCCTAAAATCTTAATAGAGTAATGCCGCACGAAACAATGTACCTATAAGGGTCTAGACAAAAGGTATCAGAAAGGGCCCAAGGGAGATATATTACTGTGTGTAATTAAATTAGATCACAGTGAAGTAGTACTCAGAACATGGAATAGTATTTAATTGAGGTTTTAGATTGCTCGTTCAGTCATTTTGTTAACTGATAATATAATTTAATGCGTTTTGACATTACCTTTTCGCCATCATAAGAGGTTTTTTTTTAACATGGACACGTTTATATGACTTAGCTTCGTCTGATGGTAAGCTAAAGGTAAAATCTCAGGATCGGGGGTGGAATGGATCTGGTTGAGATATAAGGATAACACATAGGCTACTTTTTATCACGAGAGCCGGAACAGAATTCCACGCTAGCGAAACCGCGGGCGACTGCTAATTGGTCATAATATATAAAAGTTTGACAACACTAGTTTATATGCTAATGATACTTTAGGGCATTTCCTTCTGATTTTAAATTGCACTATCAGTTACCCGTGGCTACACCCGCGTGGAGTTCTTTTTTATATGGTAAGCTAAAAGTAAAGTCTCACGACCGGGGACAGGACTGATTCAATTATAGCTATTCCACGGATAAAGCAGGTGTAACAGTAGGATAGAGTACTCTATGTATTATTTCAGACTGTAAACTATATCTGTGCCAAATTTCAGGCAGATCCGTTCAACCGTTCAACATGATTGGATACCCAACATATTATAAACATTTTCACAAACTCACATTTATAATATCAGTAGGATGACGCGTACCGCGTACTTCTAACAGTAAAGCGCTTAGAAAGCCTGCGAACAAAAAGGAATTCTAAAGTGAGCTCAACTTGAGTGTAAATATAGCTACCCTTTATCATTTCAAAGTAAGACATGTGCCTTGCTCCTGAGTTGGCCTGAATAATGAATGTAGAAAACTGGCACAACGTTGATACAAAAGGTGCTTTCTACGACATCGGAATAATAAAACTCATTATTTTTATATTAAATGTAAGGAACAGGACATTTCTGTAATAAGAATGACTATCGCTCTTTAACGTGGCAGTGTCAGTCATTTGGAATCGTTAGAAGTTGACAGGGTAACTAGGCGAATGAAGGTATAAAAAAGTGCAATCGAAGACATCGCGAGCAAAGTGTGTCAGTAATTCCTTACTTCGCCGTATATTATAGCTGTGTCTGTATAATTTTTATTTCTACACTTTTTACACCTAAACTTTTAAAGTGTAACAAATGTAAAAGTAAATTAATGTAAACCGGGCTTGAGGTGATGGCCGCAGCACTTGTGGGACCAGTGGGTATTGGCGTAGTCTAATATCTGCGGTTTGTCACGCAGTGCTGCGACGACAATCACCTCTTTTTCATGAGGCCGTCAAGTTGAGACCACCATTATGTCACTGTTATAAGAACCTCCTTCCAGAGATTTTACAAGTGACCGATATAATATTTAGTCTCTCGTCCGTGTTACGTTTGAGCATGGAGTTTCGGATGTTGGTCCTATGACAGCTCCTCTCGAAGTGTTCCCACAAGCGTTTTACTTCGTTTATAAGGACTTAGCAAAGTACTGCCGCCTTACGAACTACTTAAAAAGTTAAGACCCATGACAAAGAAAATATTTAATGGCTAAGTTTTATGAAGTAAGTAGTTAAGTATACGGTTTATGTTCTGAAGACCACAGCTGTTTATTTAAGCACTGTTTTTTATTATTATTAAACGCTTTTATTTAATTTGACCTATTTGTTTGGGTCAAATCTAGTAATTGAAAATTGACTCCCTTCCTGTGGATGGATTGTTCTGATATTGGGCATATAAATCTTTAATTCTGGTGACAATAAAGTTAATCTAATCTGTATCATTGTAAATTCAAGATGGCTGCCGCTACAAAATGGCGGCTTACGTATTTTTCCACAACTTACGCAATATGGATATCAAATGAAAGTGCTTGACTAGTAGAATATAGTTCACTGTGAAAAAAAAGAAAATCCAATATGGCCGCCTTTAGTGTTGGTGGTCGTAGAGTATTTTACCTAGTACAAAATTTCTTCATCTTTATTATTAACACAAATAGATGTATTTGGTAAAAGTCTAATTCAATTATACTAATATCTTTAAGCACCCTGTTGATATGAACTGCCGAAGCGTATAATATCATATTATTTTCCTTATAATAATAACTTATGTCAGCGTTTCTCAAATAATGGATGGCGACCCAGCTCCCCTAAGAACTTAGTGGGGCCCCATTACCAAAATTTTTTCTTATATGTTTTTATATTGGACACGTCTACATGACTTTATCTCGCTTGATGGATATCCTCTAGGAGGGTTGACGTCACGATTGAAAAACATTAAAATAATCTTCTGAGCCTTTACCCAAATCAGGTGGGCTTTTCAGTCTAACTACGAAGTGGCGGTATTTCGATATTTTCCATTAAGCAACTGCCATCTGATCTCCACAATCCACAACTCATTGGTGATTTAAACAATTCTGTAGTTAGACCAGCTGTCGGCCTTTTTAGGGCTCCAACTACCGTTAACGAATGCTATAGATATTCGTATGGTATCCGGGATTGGTGGCTTAACGCGCACGTCTCGATCATGGTCTCGATGTGTTAAGAATGGTCACCCAACATAAGACGGACTGGCTAGTATTGCGTAATCTTACAAACCATAACATAAACTCACGCCTATATCCCCGAAGGGGTAGGCAGAGGTGCTAGCACCCACATTTTTAATTTTACAATGTGTTAACCTACTCAGGAACCTCTTAGCCACAAACCCCTTTATCCTTAAGCCCCTTCTTAGGGATGATTGGGAAACGCTGACTTACCAGTATGTTATATCATAATTGATAATAGTCGTCTGATTATGAAATATGAATGAAGTACTCCATCAAATGGGGAATATCTGATAAAATATGAGGGTAGTTGGGTAGTTTTACCCCGCTTACTCTTGCGACGTCATCGATAAAAATCTTATTGAAATATTTTAGTAAGTACAGTTTCCTTCACGGTATATAGTGGCGGCTGAAATCTATGGGGTCTCAGGTTTTATGCCTGTGTAAAGGTAATTTTTTATTGTATTTATGTGTGAGAATCGCAATTGGTTAAGTGGAATCAAAGCTGTGATCAAAATCAATTAATACATAAAAATAAATCACAATTTAGTATTCAAAACACGTGATTTCAATTCGGTAGAAAACCCGAAAAATAACTTTTGATTTCATAAGATCTATCAAAGCAAAACCTACGCTACGGTTTCATGCGGTTATTATACATTGAAAATGATGCATAGTTTGAATCATTTTCAATTAGATTTTGAAAACTCAATTTTACAAGCGTTCGTAAGTTTCTAAATCACGGGTTTCAAAAACTTAATTTTACTGAATCAGGCCACCGTTGAAAACACGACGGCACGGAGTCACAAGAACAAAACTTAATTATATTCCGTTGTGGTTTCGACAGCTACTTCTTGTTTGTATGTATGTTAATCAACTTGGTCTGGAAGTTAATTAAAATGTTAAAAGTTCACCGTTTTTACTGAAGTTATCTGCGGATTTTTTAGAATATGATAGAATATTATAATTTACACGCCCGCGGCTCCGCCCGCATGGATATCGGATTTCACGTTTTTTGATTACATCTCCGGTTCTGCTCAACCAATTTTCATCAAACATGTCTTTTTCAACCTTTCAAACAAAAAAACCGCATCGAAATTCGTTTGATGGTTTTTGCGTCCATTTCGCACAAACAGAAAAAGTCAAAGTCAAAAATCATGTATTATCAATTTTCAATTATTAGATTTGACCAAACAAATAGCTCAACTTAAATAAAAGCGTTTAATAATAAAATACAACCTGTAAAGATCATCGTAAAAATGATTAAGAACTCCTGCACTAAGTCATGAAAAATATCTACTAAAAAGAAATGCATTCAACAAAAATGTATCAATTTATCCGCAACAAAGGCTAACTTTGTCACACGAGCAGTTTTTAATCGCCATTTACAATTTTATCGCCGATATTCTCGTAAACATTGGAAGGAACGTAGTCAGCGCAGTTTTTATATACTGCATCGAAGATAAAAACCAGCAGGAGGATACAACGTGACCGGAAATTATATTTTTCTTGGTTATCTTTTAGGCTTAGGTACATTTTATAAAAATGTAATATGAATTGCAATTCAAAGGGATAATTGTATGTAAATATACGATGTATGAGTTAGTAGAAAAATGTAATATGGGTCTATGGGGAAAATGCTCCCGTAAAAGCCAAGGTAAGCCAGAAATAAAAAGTAGAAAAATGAACCCCGGGCTCCATAGTGCAAGCCTTGCTTTTTTTTATTAACCTCTCCAGCTAAGATAAATTACTTGTGTCAGGATTATGTTCACGTCGAGTGTACTAGCCAGGATTCGAACTCGGGACCTTTCGATCATAAAGCTAACTTCTTAACCAATAAGCTACCAACACTCGTTACTATCATAACTGTACATAATTATTTCCCTCATCCCGCAATCCCCACCTCCAACCCCCCCTCAACTTCCCAGCCCTCCCCCTCCAGGGTTGGCAGCGCGAATATGACGCCCCTGGTGTTACACACGTCCATAGGCCACGGTACCGCTTCCCATCAGGTGAGCTGTGTGCTTGTCTGTCACCTAAGTATTATAAAAAAAACAACAAAGTAAAAGTTATTTGTGTGAAAATTTTATTCAAAAACATTCAACCATGAGTTTCAAACTATATAGTACAGTCGAAGATAAAAGTTACATAGATGCAAACTACAATAGAACAACTGAAATATAAAATAACGTTACGAACAAACTGTTATCGCACTACCAACTTCAAATATCCGAGTGCGAAACAGAACAGCTTTGAAAGAGGCTATACAATGTTAAAGTGTTGCAAAACATAGACATATATATTTTTTAAGGTATTTATCATATCAAAAAACAGTTTATAAAAAAAAGATTACAATAAACATTTTCAAAAATAATTTTGCATACATACATACACATTAATCACACATTTTTTTCTATTGGGGTAGGCAGAGACAACAGACAGTGGAAAGATTCCACTTGCTACGATCTTGGCATGATAGATAGGTTGACAGTTCAGTCCTGTCGTCCCAACCAGCCCGCCCCTTGCCTACTCCCACTGTGCCGACAGTTAGTTAGTCAAACGGACACACGGTGAGCCTCCAAACAGCCTTAAATATTGCAACTCTCGCCTTGGCCATAGTTAACCGCCAAAGGTCTGGGGTGCGACGGATATGCCTACTTGGTAACCTTACACCCTGGTAATTAAGACCCGAGACGGCGTCCGGTTTTAGTCGGTTCAATTCCGACATAACAACCCCCGATTGCCGTTGGGAGTGGTAATATCCGTGAAGAAATCTTCACGGATATTACCACTCCCCGCACGATAAGAAAAGGCCACTTTCATTTTGGAAAAAGATAATAGTTATAGAATAGATAATAAAAAATATGAACCTTTAAAATTTGAATCCACGTGAGCACAGCTAAGTGTATGTATGAGTGTTTAAGAAAAGATCACGTTATCCAATGAAGCGTTGCTTTTGTGCGCTCTTAGTATGAAAAAATATGGCACGCGCCGTTTGAAATACGACGCCGCACGTTGGGCCAAGTGTTTCGTAAGTGGCTATTAAGACTCGAGATTGTGTAAACAAACTTTGTGCGAATGTTTAATGTTCATTTCGTATTGTAATTTGAACTACGAGTACATAAAGTTGTGAGTTTGTCAAGATGTTAGAGTACTGCGTTGTCCTCCCCCGCCCTCCTCCCTCCAGTGTGGATAGCGTGAGTGTGAGGCTCTTGTTGTTGCACACATCCATAGGCCAAGGTAACAGCTTCCTATCAGGTGGACTGTGTGCTTGTCCGCCACCTAAGTGTTGTATGTACTTAAATATGTTATGTATATTTTTTACCGACTTCCAAAAAGAAGGAAGGCCCTCAATTCGTATTTTTTTTTTTTGATTACCTATTTTGGATGGAGGACTGTTGGTGGGTAGAGGGCTCCAAAAGGATATCCTACATCAGAGCTTCGTCCGTCAGCAGGAAATCTCCATGGGTACTTAGACCAAACGGGGGTGGCTGTCCCGTTCAGCTGACTCAAGGGCATCTACGCTTTTAAGTTGGCCCCCTCAACCCCAAAAAGGGGCGGAGGCGAGCATCGCGTCGCTGCGCCGATGGTGTCACTATAGAGTGACCGGTGGCCGTCCTGTCAACCCCACGTCTGCGCTCGGTAAATCAGTCAACCCCTCGTCTGCTTTCCACTGAGCCCTCTGCTAGTCAGGGGTAAGCAATCAATCCTCTAGAGGGCTACTCCCGCTTACACCGGCATTTACCGTAGGCGGCAGCGTAGCTAGGACCGAAGATCTTGGTGGGGCCCCAAAACACCCATGCCCCCACTATCTTCAATATTAGTTGTACTAAAATACTTTGTACAATATCTAAAAATTCTGTTTGCAATGTTAGTTTCCGTGATATTTTTGTTACAACAATTTCAAAAAGGAACAGCCATTGTAATGTACTGTCGGGAGGTTGTTGTGAACGAGTTTTCTGTACCTCGCATATTGTAGAACTAGGCCACCCGTCAAATTCGGGTGGTAAGTGTACTGATTGCAATGAATTTCGAGACGAGAATTTGCATTTGTCTGTGTCTTGCCTGAGTCTGTGTTTCCGGAAAGCTATAACCTGGGAGTTTTCAAGTCACGAGTGAATAGGTTCCTTCTAGGCAAGCGTGATTCATCGTAGACCACATCGTCACTTACCATCAGGTGAGATTGAGGTCAAACGTAAGCCTATCATGAATAAAAAAAAAAGA
Organism: Lithosia quadra; assembly: GCA_963576445.1. Classification (NCBI taxonomy): domain Eukaryota; kingdom Metazoa; phylum Arthropoda; class Insecta; order Lepidoptera; family Erebidae; genus Lithosia; species Lithosia quadra. Next base: position 3,848,099 of record OY754900.1, on the reverse strand, counting down.
ATAATTTCAAATACGTTACGTATACTTTTGATACGTGTTACGTATGAAAAATTTTATGACTGACTTTGAAAGTGGAGATACAAATCACAAAAAATGTATTTCGGCATATAACCTACCTTACATACTACCTACCTATTTGTTTTTCCTGTAAACTTTTGGTGTACAACAAAGATTTATCTGCCTATCTATTTATCTATGTACATTTTTGGGATATACATACTATTATCACCATAAACTTAGTATTGTTCCTGAGTGAATCGTAGCGTTTACGTCGTTACGTTATACAAATATTCTACGACATTCTACGACATTATACACTCCCTAGACCCAAAGTAAGTTTAGTTAAACTAGCTTGTATTATGGGTTCTAGAATGCCGATAAACATACTTATACACTTTTTTTTTGTAAATACATACTTATTATACATAGAAACACCCAGACCAATGCAAATAGAAATATTTGCACTGAGCGGGAATCGAACCCGCGCGCCCGTAGCAGTCGCATGCACTACCGCTACGCAAAGAAGCCGTCAAAACAACAATGTAACTCTTCAGTATTATAATATAATGTTATAGATAGATAGTAGTAAGGATAGGACTAGATTTGACTCGCATAAAATACGAACTCTAAATAAAACTATTGCATAGTCACTGAGAGAATCTGATGGAATAAATTAGTCGAGTTGGATTATCTTAAGCGAAAATTCATACAGTTTCATTTAAGTTTTGATCTTTGTTCAAGATGTATAACGCTATCAACTTCACGAAGGCCCTGGCTGCAATAAGGATCTAAGTTTGTGAACTAAAGCGTGATGGCTAGGGATTCATTACTTAAAGTTGAACCAGTTTTAAGTTACACAATCTCTTGTTATGACTTTGTGATTTAACAACTTAAACCCAAAAGATCCTTATAATAATTCTCTTGAGTTATTATTCCGTACGAGACGATGCTCGGGGCTCCACCCGCGTGAATGTCAATTATTGCAACTTTAGGTCATTATCTCTGGTTCTACTCAAACGCGAGATAATCGCGGACAAACATACATACAGGTCAGCAAACCACCTTTTAGAGTCAGTTATAAATTCACTACTATCACTTCAACAGAATATCAATTGGAAGTGAGAGAAATTTTTGACCCAGCACTCATTAAATGTAACTCTAAAAATAACTATCGAAATATATCCGAAAATAAGTTAATTTCTTCAATAAAAATAAGCGTGCTCGATAAAATATGTAAAATTACATCTCTTTTCTGTCTTCATTATGTCAAAAGTAGAAAGGAAAATACTGTCTATTTATTATTGTTATACAAAACTTAAATATGACAGCTAGAATCTGAAGACTTATAAAATATTAAATTCTACGTCTGAATCTACTTTAGAAACACTCACACAAGGGTTTTATCCTCTTATTGTCAGAATTTCACTAATATAATTACAAAACACAAAGAATAAAAACTGAGAAGAAAATTATGTTACGATTATAACTAACTGTATTGCCCAGTGTCACAGGAAAACGATATGCTGTGAATATTGTAAAATTTTTGGCCAATTGAGCTTTGGCAGATATTGGGAGAGGCCTATTCTGCCGTCTTAATTGAAAAGGGCATAACTAACATTTTGTAAATATTGAGAAAATAAGGTTTAAAAATTTTTCTTGTTTTTGTTAAAAAAAACACTACTAAACTAGATTTTCCGAAATTCTGCAAATGGTAATACTTGCATTTGTATAGTACATATAAGACCATAATATTTATTTTATTTTATTTTTAATGCAAATAATAAATAATTAGCATAATCCCTTTCATCTTAACATAAAAAATAAATTAAAAACAATAATGTTACGTTTAAAAGGCATATACAACCAAATATGCCTTTTCAATGTAACCTTTTGAGAAACATTTTGTAATTTTACAATGAAAAGGCACTTTTATTCAATTGTACCTGTTCATCGTCTTATTATCAGTAAATATTAATACGATGAAAAGTAAGGAAAGAGTTAGAAAATACTTCTCTACGAGTAAAATAAGGTAGGAAGTTACAAGAAAATCAAACGTTTATTTCAAAAAGTTTACAAAAAAAAAAAATATCTTAATGTTAACATTTTAATTAAAATCACAAATTGAAATTGAATCCTCGCTTGTTTGTTGTTGCTGCTTGTTTTCAATCCCACTCGTAGACGTTACATGTTCATCTAAATAACCTTCTTGGGCAGCATTTACCAATTTTTTCACTTCATGACGACATAATGCTGAAAAAAAGATTATTTATTATTAAGCTGAGCTCCGCAAGCAAAGGCAAAGCCACGCTATCTGTATAAAAAAAACTACGTTTTTCTTGAACTCTCCATCTTTCGTACAATAAAATAAACTAGTTCTAGTGCTTGAACAGCAGACCTCGCGAGAATCTATTTGATCGAGATCTTAAGTTGGTTATAATCTCGACCCTTGACCAATCTTGTTCATTCTCACTACACCTCAAAAGAATTTGTAAGTGTATTATATATCGGCCTTCCAAATTTCATCAAAATTGGCTCGTAAATAACGGAGAAGCAAAATTCTCTGCATCTCTCAGACGCTTCGCTCGCTCAATCAACGAACAAACTATTCAGCTTTTTAATTAAATACTAGATTCCACCCACGGCTTCGCCCACGTGGAGGTTGGTATCGCCACTAAGTCTGTTTAAAAAAAACGACTCACCATTCCACTCACTACCCCACTCATTACTTCACTCTTCACTTCACTCTCCACTCCACTCTTCGCTCTTTCGCAACATCATTTTAAAAAAAGTACTGATTGCATTTTTAGCATTAGTATCGATCACCAAAATCATCCCCCAATAGTTATTTTGCAAATAATATTTAATGTACAGTGTACAGAGTGATCTCTTTACAGTTTTATTATAAGTGTAGATTAGTGGTAGATGGTAGATTCGCAAAAGAAGTATTGAACTACCACTGTCTTATTTTCTACTAATTACAGCTTATAAGAAAAATTTTAACAATCCACGGTACGCAAACAGATAGATGGAGCGTATCCATTTATTAAATTGAAGATGAGTCTATGCTAGGCGAGCCGAGGATGAGCGATGCACAAGCGGAGCACGAGCCGAACACAATTCGTCTAGTGTTCACTAGAATGAGCGCGCTGCGAGCATTTCGTTCGTGCTCGGCTGCGTTCCGCCTTTTGTCGGATTTTTGACGAACACAAAGGGATTTCGAGGACAGTGATCGTTGTAGATTGGTTGTACGTCTAAACTTGACGCCGCGAACGACGAAGCCGCTTGTCCTTCACTCGTGCTCGGCTCGCCTAGCGTAGACCCACCTGAGTTAATATGTAAAATTCAAAGTAATCCAAGTTACTTGAATCTTAGACTAATAGAATTAGTGTAGGACGTGTAGGTAAAATAGAAATAAGTAACAAAAATATATAATCTTACCAGAGCGTTGCACCGACAGGCGTGGATTCGTCTTGACACGTCAGGCACAACTGACGCAACGTCGCCCTCTTTACTTCATCTCCCATCAGAGATGTTAAGTAGTAAAGGCATAACCGCCAATGTGTATATTTTTACTATATGAAATTTTAAGTGGTAGGGTAAATAGTAAAGTCACAACTGCCAGTTGTGACTTTTCTTCTACGTTTCTTGCTACGGTTTTGGTACAAAAAATTTGCACAATTGCCACATAAGCCCTTTATATTTGAAATGCGCCAATTATGCCTTTTCCACTAAGTATTTTTAAACTATAAATATGAAATAGAAGGCATAAGTCACAATGTGACCTTTTTCTTTACAAAAACTTAAAAAAATGTGCAGTTGTGCCCTTTAAGCTTATGGTATCTTCGTTAATTTTGTTGATAAAAATACACAAAAAATTAGGCAGATAGGCCTTTTTTTCCTGATTCCGAATATGTATATAACTCAATTTGGCAAAAAATGTTAGTTGTGCCCTTTTTAATTAAGACGGCAGTATTGGTCCCTGTACCCTACGCCGCGCCGGTGGGGTTCTATTTTTTATATTTTTAAATGCATTTTTATATTATTTAATTTTCAAAAGTATAAATAGCAATAGAAAGTGAAAGGAGTAACTATATACAAATAAAAGTTTAGGTGTCGAAAAATTTATATTTAAAAATATAATTTATATGTTTACAAGATAAATAAAGAGAATTATAATCAATTATAATTATGTTGAATGAGATCAAAAGCACTCGAAACTGGTGGGCTTTCATGAAAAGTTCAATGACGGTAGGAAGCTCGTGTACTGTGTAGGATAAAAGCAGATGGTGAGCGGCTGTCTCTTGCTACCCCGGAGGGAAAAGTATGTATCTGATTGTATGACCATATTGAGTATATATACCTTAGCCTTATCTAATGCAACAGCTTGGATGTAAGCCCAATCCAATGTGTCAATTAACCTGCGTTTGCCGTATAGGCACATTCTCAGGCAATTTTTTTTTTATATTTAGGACACGTCAATTTGACTTCACCTCGCCTGATGGTAAGCTGAAGGTAAAGTCTCAGGAAAGAGGGTCACCATTACATACACGTACCATGTTAACAATGGTGGCACTCAGCTTGACGGCCTCATCAAAAGAGGATTGTCGTCGCAGCACCGCGTGACACCCACCGGTCCCACTAGTGTTGCGACCACAAACCCCACTTGCTGACCCCTGACCACAATCCAACCGAGATTGGATTACTATGGAGGGGTTTTCGCAATTGTGCACGGTGGTACCTACCCGGTCGAATTTTGTGACAAAATTTATGCCAACAAATTTCTACCACCAGTAAAAAAAATAATCTCTATAGTAGCAATTTTAATTCTCAAACCCTTGAAACACTAATTCTTGATACAAAACTTCTAAGTAACCTGTGTTTTTAATAGTCTCATGTAAATGCTGGTCGCGTAAACTCTTTAGTGCGATCTGTGGTCATTAGCTGCGGTCGTTACTGCTAGGGTTGGCACACATTTGCATAATTCTAAGAATGACCTGTAAACTGTGCATGAATATATTTTTGAAAAGGCTTTAACAAAGGAAAAAGCTACTGCAACGGTAGTTTTTCTGTTAAACAATTATTATATGTGACTATTGTGAATATTGTGATGACGAGTTCCAAGTATTATTTATTCATTTGTAGAGAGCTTGAATATTTCAATAATAGTTATGTCAGATTACTATTGCAATATTTTGGTTCATATTTTAAGTTATAGAAGGATTTATTTAGTTTCGTTAGAAACACGAAATCATACAATAATCCTATAACAAAAACTGTCCTTTATGTTCTTATAAATTGTTTTTAAAAAACCTTTGAACGACATTTTCAAATAGTTTTGTAGGCATAATTTAATCTCTAAAATTATAATAGTAAACATTTGATGACCTTGGTGGCGCTGCGGTAGAGAGTTCGACTACTAAATCAGGAGTAGTGGGTTCGATTACCAGTCAGCGCAAATATTTGTGTAAATGAATATGAAAATTTCCATTGATCTGGGTGTTGCTAGAAATAATATTTATATACCTATTTACAAAAAAGAAGTATCTAAGTATGTTTATCCACATTCTAGAACCAAGTTAAGCTATGCTCACTCTGGGTCTAGTAAACGCTGTGTAGAATATTGTACAATATTTTTATTACTATTTATAACAAAGATGAATTTCTACAGCATGCTTCTTCAAATAATACGCTCCAATTTTTAACAAAGTCGCAGCGCAGGCAATTAAAATTAAATACTGACAACCCTGTTAGTTGTTTTGGCGCTTAAACGAATTCCAGTAGCAATTTCCCGTGCTAACAGTTAATCACGGAATAAAGAATACCTACTACAATCTTTTCTGTGCAGTTAATAATGTAATGCGAGTTGTCCTACTCCGCCATCTTGTAAAATGGAGACGGGCTCATGAGTTCCTATTTTAAAACTGTTTTACTTTACTGTTGGTAAATATGAAAGAGTAATTAAAACTTGTGTGGGAGTTATGTAGAATACATATTTTGTTAATTAACACGCTTTTAATAACTTGGTGTGTATGTTTGTATGTAGTGGAATCTATGTATGATACTGTTAGAAGTATACGCAATTATCACATACAGCTATTGCTGCGGCTCCGCCTGGGTGGAATTCTACTTCCGTTCCTGCTGCCTAAGGGAACCTATTTCATGGATAAAAAGCCTATATGCTATTCTAGACTATAATCTATCCCTGTACCAAATTTTAACTAGATCTATTTTGATCTAGAGCGTGATTGAGCAACAAACATTCAAATATCTTCACAAATTTTCACACTTATAATATTAGTGGGATATTGGAATAATAATAAGAACACAAAACAAAACAAAAATTGTGATTATTAAAATAACACCAATCTCAAAATACTGATCGTCTTCAAATTTTATTAAACAGAGACTTTATCTATAGTCATTCAACATTTAGCTACAATATCTACGAACTTCGTAGACGTGCTACGCCGTAGCTTGTAGACAGACTTTGGAATAACAAAATGAAACGCTGCTTTCTGAAGCTGTTTTAGGGTTACGAAACTTTTTCAAGTATATTACATTTAGTAAGGCTTAATCTTTATAATATAAGGTATAATATAATATAAGGGAGTACCCCTTCCCCCCTTTTCTGGACAGGTTGGGGACACTATGGTTCCCACACCCCTGAGGGGGGCTATCTGAAACCGCAGATAGTAGAAGGTCAGTCGGGGTACGAGGGAAATGCCTTATGGGCCACCTTATACCCCGGCGCATATAGACCTAAGACGGCGTGCGGTTTTAGTCGGTAGGAGTCCGACATAACCTGCCCCGCCTAGCCGCGGGGGAGGCATCTATGAGGGTTTCCGCACGAAAAAAAAGGTACAACAACTCAAATTTTTTTTATAATTGGATACGTCAACATGACTTCACCTCGCCTGATGGAAAGCTTAGGATTAGGGGTCACTACTACATACACCGATAGGGCTACAGTGGTGGCCCTTAGCTTGACGACCTTATAAAATTCTTTTTCACGCCCCGCTTAAAGGATCCGGGACTATAGGAGGAAGAAAACACATGCGCTATTTACGTAAGTTCAGTTCTTTCGTTGTTATATTGAAAAGCCAACCCCAACTGAATAGAAAAAGGCTTATAAGTTGATAAGGAAGAGTGCATTCCCCAATCGAACAACTTTTATAGTAAAGGATTTAACCATAAAATATTGTGGAATGCCCGGCATTTTCAATCTCAAAACCATACCAATGTATATCTTAAGTACAGGCAGAAAGGAAATATGCGGAAAAGCCTTGGGCCTTTATCCATAATACATTCAGTAAATCCTCCACATAAAATCTCAATATGGCTACACATAAACTACAAGATTTTCATTCGTTCTAAAACGCGAGAGTGCGAAGTACATCAGCTCCTATTGAATAGTAAATTATTCTATGAATATTGAACGTAAGTAAACATATTCAAATTCCAATAAATGTAAGAAAAAATCCGTCAAGTGTGAGTCGCATTCATGCACTGAGAGTTCCATACATAGTGCTACCTGTCACTCTAATTAAATTAACTAAAAAACTAATTAAATTAATAGGAAATTCTTATAGATGACTAAAACCTCCACAATTCGTCATAGAAGAGTGACTAAGGCGAATATTCGTGCGAATAAAGCAAATATACACGAATAAGCCCTATCCACTTCGATTTATACACGTGAATAAAGGCAAATAACGAATAGCAAATAGCAAAGTGTGGATCCGCCATGTCATGAGCCGGCCGAGGCAGCTACAGTCCCCTCCCTTAGTCCCGGGGCCAAGAGGGGGACACCGTGGGTCCCAAACCCGAGGCAGCTATCTCGCAGCCGGAGATCTCCAGGGTTAACCAAGGATTCCGTCTTTACGTTTGATGTACTGAACCCTAAAAATAAACTACGGAAAGTTATTTTCTATATTGACATGTTTTCTCAAGATCAAACAAGACGTGCGCGATCCCTGGTACCCTTTAAAAGTACAGTAGGTACAGCTTTATTTGGCACGTTGGAAAGAAGCGTTGATAGCCAGTGATAGCGGTGATTTCGATTGTATCACTATGGATTGTGTTCAATATTTATCTCGTAACTAATAACCAGTGAAACGGATTTTGATGAGAAATAATTGGTGATACCACATTCAACGCCATCTAGCGTAGTTATGTTGCATTTATATGAAACTAGCAATCCTGTATCTCACAAGTAAAGCTTTCGCACTGATTAACATCAACATTACAACTTGCCAACATCATCTCGTCTAGTCGGACGATCCTCCCTTTGTTTCGAAGGAACTAACCATTGACTCTATATTTGTCTTTTTATGCATAAAAAATACAAAATAAAAATATAGTGACTTTTTTAATTAACTTCCCGTACAAAGTAAAAGAAATAATACCTACAAAATAAAAATTTAGTGACTTTTTTAATTAACTACCCGCGCAAAGTAAAAAAAGGACGCACATTGGTAGACTTAATGCCGTAGGCATTCTCTGCCAGTCAACTACAGGGTGATGCTTTATAACGAGTCAGGCGTAAAATCAAAGTCTGAAAAATAATTTTAATATTTTTGACTATATCTTCGGTTCTACTTAACCGACTTGGATTAAATTTCCGTAAGATTTTAAGTCAGATTTTAAACAAAAAAACAGCATCAAAATTAGTTTAGTCGTTTTTGGGTCCATCGCCTACACTAATTCAACACAATCCAAGTATTTTTTTCAATATGTCCAGAGTAGAGACAAAACTAATTTACAATTATACTAACCCACTTCTAAAAAGAAGGAGGTTCTCAATTCAACCGTTATTTTTTTATAATAGTACAAATGAAAATGAATTTATATCTCCAATTAAATTCGACCTCGATATTTTCGCAAGGATTCAGTGAAGTTTGAATATTATTTACAAGTTATGTCATCAAAAACAACAATAATTATTACAGCTCGTATTGGCAACACCAAAATTGGGGAACATTCTAGGAATTTATGTGTTCATCATTTATGTGTTTGTTTTGTCTCTGTCACAAATAACGAGGTTATGATCAATTATTTTATTGACTGAACCGATAGGTAGGATATTATTTATATAGTCGCGCCTAATATATACGAATGGTTAGGTAGAGGCCAATAAAAGTAATATCTATAGATACTATAATGAAATTGTAAATATTATTTGTGTCTGTAACATTGGAGATTTGAAATAAAAAAACTTCTATTGTGAAAATTATTATACATGAAAGATTCTGAATACAAAGAAATTTTTATTGGAGTTTTTGTCTTTTTGTCTATTTTGATTTTGAGGCAAAAAGTACTGAATGTATTTAAATGCAAATTCTATTAGATAGGTTTCGTAGGTTGACAGGTTGACTTAGTAAGTGGGTGTTTTAACGAATGTGTAGATACTAGTTATGCGTTGAACAGTGGATAATCGATGCCCGAGCTCGAGTAAATAGGTTTTGGTCAGATCTAAAATTCGTCGTATTTTTGATTGCAATTGTTTACATAAAACTGGAGATATGATATGACCAAAAAACGATAACCTATCTCCGCGTGGGTGGAGCCGCGGACTTCAGCTAGTAAACACTACTATATAGCCCAACCCCTTACCCCCTACCCCTCAGTCACTTTGTGCGATACTCATAGCTAAAATTATTATAATTGCTGCTGTTATTTCAAAGATTCCAAGTTGTTGAGGCCGTCAAGGTGAGGGCCACCACTGTATCTACACCACACTATTAGTACTAGTAGTGATCCCCGGTCTTTGCTTTTAGCTTACCATCAGGTGAGGTGAAGTCAGGTGACGTGTTCAATATAAAAAAGTATCCCAAAACGTCTAATAAGGAATCACAGATTTCAAAATATAAGCCAAAAGCCTAAAATTATGTAGGGCGTATTATTAAAAACTTTTACTTAACAACTCCATACTGCAGTGAATGTTTATACGATAAGAGCATTAAGCGAAAATTCATTAATTAAATGTTTAGGCAATGAAATGACGGGTATCCTCCCCATATGCTGGGAGATAATTGAAGATAACTTTCTAATATATTCTCGTATCTTATATCCGTTGGGTAAAGGTCTCAGTGCTGTGGAATTTAGCGGAAAAGATTTTGACAGATAAACCAACCCAGTACCTTATTCTTAATGGAGGTAGGACACGACGGTTTCTCCTGTCCGAACTGAGCAGTCCAACTGTGTAACCATCGTGTTGTGTTCCCGTCGGTAAGTAGGGTACCCGGAGCTCACTGTACCCCTTCTCCCCCAACCCCTTCCTAGCCTCTCCACCACTTCCTAGCCCCCTCCCCCTTCCTTGAAGGTAGGCAGCGCGTGTGTGACACCTCTGATGTTGCACACGTCCATAGGCCCCAGCTTCCGCTTCCCATCAGGTGGGCCGTGTGCTTCTCTGCCACCTAGGTGGTATAACATAAAAATGAGACTTTTTTATTCTCTATTATTCAATATAATTTTAATGCCAGTATTTTATATACCTCACATTTCTGTGTGCAAATATTACACGCCAACAGTAGCACATGTGCTTTACACACGCCCTCATATCGAAACGTCATCACAGGAAAATTCATGAAGTTAATTATCCAAAACTCAAGCGTTATAAAGGGCTGAACAGTTCACAAATTTGCCAAAGTAAATAATTACTTTTGGAGATGATGATGATACGGCAAGTTGTGTACGACAGGCGAAATTGAGAATCATGGCACTTAAGGTATTTCAAATTTGGTGATAATATTTAAAAAAATACTAGGGTTATGTTATATAAACGAGTATTTTGGGGAATTTTTGTCTGTTTTTCTGATGGTTCCTGAAGGACACAAAACCCTTGAATGGATTTTTATACGGTTTTTCAAACTCATGTTACAAGTTTTTAAACTTTCGCGTTCCATGATTATAATAAGATGTAAACAGGAATTAACGCGATCATGGTATAGGTACATACATACCTTTGGAATGCATGACGTTTCGACCAGGTTACACCGGCCGTGGTCACAGGCTGACTGTCTCAACTGCGCACGCCCTCCGCCGTCGAGTCCGTGAGGTAGCCGGTTGTTCATCTACCCGCATATTTTCGACATTTTTCATATTATTGTTTCTCCTTGTACCGTCACATACCACACTCACAGGGTCCCTATTATTTGAGCAAACGGCTCGGTGTCTATCCGACCGCGCAGAAAAGCGAGGTAGCAAGTTTTTTATCACTGGATTCCATGTCCAAAGGTATGTGTATACCTATACCATGATTGCGTTAATTCCCGTCATATTATCATAACCATGTTACAAGCTTAGGTACTATTGGTAAATATGTAATATTTTATGACGTTACTCCAGCACTTCTTGTCTTGGTCTTGCCGTTACTCCACCTACCGGCGGAGTCGGTATGTCCAAACATTTATTAACGATTCTTGTCGTTTCATACATACATACACTTGGTACTACTTCTTCCCTTCGGGGTAGGCAGAGACAATAGCCCGCTATCTGCTTCTGTCTTTATATACTTTACGCGCTTCCTCTACTGTCATTAACCCTTTCATGCATGCTCGCCGGTTGCGAGGGTTTTTGACCCGGTCTTTTTTCACTACCCCATAAATTTGATCTTGTCTTCAGTTCTAGATTTTGCCATAGAATCGTAATTGACGCCCTATTACCAATCAGTGCGCAATAAAATTAATGGCTTACTTTTTACAGCCCATAATGGCTTCTAATGGAACTTATTTATGACTACCATTAATAACCATCAATCGTCCTATTTCGTATTTATCCGTTGGCTAATGATCTTTTTACGTATAAGGAAAAGAAAAAGATTTCATTTGGATACAAGATGTGCTTTAGGATAAACGTGAGCTTTCACTAAAGCTGAATTAGGTAAAAGTCAAGTGATTATGTATTGCGTTGTGATTTTTTTATAGAACAAAAAAAATAAGTTTAGGGTGTACGGGGCCTTCTAAAATCTTCACAACCCAAGAAGATAAAATAAAACTGAAGTGTTTATTTGTAATATTAAAATAACAGGTTTTAAATCAATGCATATGAGTATAATGTACAATATACATATGATGCTCACACCATTTTCCCTCCGAGGTAGGCAGAGACAACAGGCCGCCATCTACCTCTGTCCTTATAATATACTTCACGCGCTTTCTCTACTTTCATTATACGAGTATATAACAAAAAGCAATATTTAACATTTTTAACAAAAAAAAATTTAACAATTTAAAAAAATTTAACAAAAAAATAAGTTTAGGGTGTATGGGGCCTTCTAAAATCTTCACAGCCCAAGAAGATAAAATAAAACTGAAGTGTTTATTTGTAATATTAAAATAACAGGTTTTAAATCAATGCATATGAGTATAATGTACAATACATACGATGCTCACACCTTTTTCCCTCCGAAGTAGGCAGAGACAACAGACCGCCATCTACCTCTGTCCTTATATACTTCACGCGCTTCCTCTTCTTTCATTATACATATAACAAAAAGCAATTTTTAACATTTTTATCTGTCTGTTAATCTTTTTGTCTATTTGAAAGAGGTAATCTCTGGAACAGTTGGGCCGATTTGGACGGGACTGATAGGTAATTTTATAAAGCGTAATATAAGCTACTTTACGAATAATTCGGGACTCGCATTAAAAATTAAAACCTTAAAAATCTAAATTCACGCGATGCTACTATCTGAACTGTTCAACTATAAACGCTTATTTATGAGTATTTAAAACTTTTCTTAATAACCTTCACAGGGAAAGACATCACCGGTACTAGAGAAGTCACCGAGTTGTTTTACGGATCGCAGCACGCACTTGTTCGCTATAACGAGATTACCAACTCAATCTCGATGTCATAATTACCCGCCTTCGCTTTATTACGAAGTTGTGTTTCTCGGCAAGGTTTCCTTAGTTAAAAATGTGTATAACATGGACCGCACATTGCTGGGAATCTTGTTAAACCTTCCCACGCAGACGAATGCTTGTTTTATACGTAGTAATAACATTTTTTGGAGTTTTGTATTTTTTAATTACACGCTTATGAATTCTCTTCGTTAGAAGTAAGCAGATGAGTTTATAATAAACTAGTTTACATAGAACTAGTAGTTCCTGCGATTAGCACATTCAACCAAACAAACAAACTCTAAGACATAGAATAGTAAGTATAGATAAATCAAAACGAAGTACACTAGTATTTAGGTAGGTAGGAATTTTTTACCAGCTCACGTATTTCCTTCCTCCTACAGTCCCGGGTCCTTTAAGCGGGGCGTGAAAAAGCATTTGATGAGGTCGTCAAGTTGAGGGCTACCATTATGGCACTGTCGGTATATGTAATGGGGACACCTGAGAATTTACCTTTAGCTTACCTACAGGCGGGGTGAAGTCATATTGACGTAACTAATATACAAAAAAGTATTATCCGTATTATAAAGGGCACGATGGAACTGGCGACAAACCCATAATTCGACTTTATAATGTAGTAATTTTTAAACGTAAAAGTATAATAATATGAAGATGGATTTGGATGTTTAGAGTTTTGAATATTTGTTATTCAATCACGCTCTGACAGGTGAACGGATCTGGCTGTAATTTTGTACAGGAAAAGATTAAGTTTAGTATAGGCTTTTTATCCTTGGAATTTTTCCCATGGGACGCAGGAATGGGAAAAGAATTTCACACGGGCGAAACCGTGGGCAACAGCTTGTAATAAATAAAGAGACAAAAGTCCACTGGTGTACTAGTAAACCAGAAGCGAACGAACAAAAACGGCCAGTAGGTACTTTAGTAAATAAAAGTGCGAGAGTATTTTCAAGCCACAGTCATATGACGATCATTAAAACTCGAGGGCGAGAGTCTTTAAATGCTGTCATAAAAGTGTAACAACAACCTCATTAGCTGCCAGTTGTACATACTCGTAATATGTTTTTAATACAGCCATTTTGAAGAGATTCTGTGTTTTACTTTAAAACCGTTTGTTTTATACCTCTTGATGGCAAACAATTCACTTGATGGGTAGCGGTCACCGTGGCTTGTGCACGTGTGCAATACCAAGGGTGTCACACTCATGCTGAACCTGCAAAAACCTTCTAATACCATGAAGAGAGCACAGCAGGGAGATCACTCCACAGACATACGCGGAACAGATTTCTTCTCATATCTCACAATGTAGACTGTTGTTGGATACCATCTGTGACGATGAAGCGGTGTAATGCTAGAATTTGGCAGTGGGCATCATAATATACAATTACCAAAGACCTACGGATGTTTTCGAAGGGATGCCCCCAGCCGGACCAGACGTTTGTAGTCAATAAAAAGTGTAGCGGTAATTTAATGCAAAGTTGAATTCTATTTTTACCGATCTACATTTTGCTAGATTTCTCCTATGCCCCGGTTGAGATGTTATCCCTGTAAAAAAACCCAAGCATACACCGCCCTTTCTAAGCTTTTTAATTTTAAAAGCGCTCACTACTTCCATACTCATTATACCTGATAGAGTCAGCCTTTTGTTATTACATATTCATAACTGAAGCTAGCGCTTAACCGCGAGTCCGTCCATGCGGAATTTAATAAACCAAATGTTTATTCAGTTCCCAGAATTCCCGCAATTTATGTACATATAAAATATACTTGCAGAACGAATAGTTCACGTAATAATTTCGAAATTGCAATGTCGAAATTTCAACTTGCAAATAATTATTATATTTGGATATTAGTTTAATTGGATTTTAACACGTTATTATTATTAGCAACCGAAAAGATAAAATAAATTGAAAACGGACTACTCTGCACTTATTATAAACATAATTTCACCATTCAAAAAGTACATTAACCCGACCCCCGGCCATGCAATCCGATTTGACGAAATACCGTGCGGTTGACTAAATCCGCACGGTATTTCGTCAAATCGGTTTTAATTCGTCAAGACTCTGACATAACCATCCCCACTGCCCGACGGGGGAAGGGTTGTTTCTTGAGGTAAATCCTCACGCACGTTAAAAAATGGTGGTACAATTATGAACATAGACCACTACGATGGCTTCAGATAAAAAAAAACTCATATAAACCGAAGCGAAACGAGAGCAGGTTGCTAAAATGATATACTTTAGTATATCATTTTAGCAACCTAATAGTTCACCTGAGTAATACGTACATAGAAGCCTCTAGAGCCTTGAAGATTTCGCAAATATTAATTTCACTTCGGCAAAATACGAGAAAGGAATAAAAATATATCTCCAGCCAATATTCATCCTATAACGAATTTCGAGGAAACCCGACCTATTTTCGCATACCATACATAATTTATACAACAGAAATGAATTAGGTACGTCTTCGAGTTAGCAGGATAACACCATATAAGGCAAGACATTTCATTCTTACTTAGGATTTCATTACAAGACTATATATTTGAATTGTAAATTAAGACAGGCTGGAAATGAATTCACGGCGTTGAGTAATGCTTGGGCCTACCATGTGTTATTAAATATCCGCAGTTCTGGAACGAAGTATCGGGCTATTGGCCCGAAGCTGGTATTTCAAATTTCATTTAGCCTTTTATTCAAGTGCGGGGTTCATCTTATGGAGCTAACGATGTGCTGAGTATGTTGGACTCGGATCATCTAAAACAGGATGAAGTCTATCCATATAGCTGAGGAACCAGGTTAAAGAGGATAATACCTCCGTATTTTTGGGGAATTAAATCCGCTATGAACATGACGAACTCCAACTCTCATCTATGTTAAAAAATAAAATAAACAGGAATTTTATGCCGTAAAATTGGGCCCAAAGACGGTACGTGACACTATATTATACGGTATTTATCCTACCGAAAAACATTCGAAGTAACTTAATTTTTTTATATTAGACACGTCAACATGACTTCACCTCGCCTGATGGTAAGCTAAAAGTTAAGTCTCAATAATGGGGGTCACCATTACATACGTAGCTACTGGTGGTACTCAGGTTGGCGACCTTGTCAAATGCTTTTTTACGCCCTGCTTCGAACGTCAATGTTACGTTTTTAGTTCGTGTTTCGTATGGTTCCGAAATTTCGTATATAATGTTCTATAGTAGCCCCCCTGGTGTAAAGAGAAAGTTCAAAAACGTAAGTATTTCACCGATTTAGATAAAAAATTCAACATTATACTACAGTATGTTTTTAAATGAGGTCCGTGTGTTTCAGAGGGTTGAAGGAATTTATTCAGCAAAGGACGCCTAACCTCAAATATGAAGAAGCTCGTACTTGTTGATGTATGTATGTTGTATTTATGTATGTAAAATTCAGTGTGTGCTAAAGTTCATGTATACTTTTTTACTGTGCGACAATTCCCACCACTTATGTTATAGCACACGGATACCAGTTATTTTGGACTTGGACTGTCTAAACACGCACATCGTTTCGAGTCTTAAAACGCTGGGGTGTAAGGTAACCCACAACACATTTTTCCCACACCCCTAGGGACGGCAGTGCGACGCCCCTGGTAGGTGTTGCACACGTCTAGAGGCCACGGTGACCGCTTCCCATCAGGTGGGCCGTGTGCTCCGGCCGGGGTGGGAGTGGACCTCTAGAGGGCTGCTCCGAGGCTCTCCACGTGTCCCTCTGACTAGCAGATGGCACAGTGGGGAGCGAGCGGGGGGCGAGCTGATTGTCTGCGCGCCGACGGTTGGGTGACAGGACGGCCTCCTGTCACCCTACACCCCACCGTCAGCGAAGTGGCGCGATGCTCGCCCCACCCCCCCTTTCGGGGGGTCGAGGGGGCCATCTTAAAACCGTAGATGGCCCGGGGTCAGCTGGGGTGCGAGGGATATGCCCATTGGGTAACCTTACACCCCGGTTACTAAGGCCCGAGACGGCGTGCGGTTTTAGTCGGTTCGATCCCGACATAACCACCCCCGATGGCCGACGGGGGTGGTATCCATGGGGATTTCCGCACGATAAAAAAAAAAAAAAAAAAGGTGGGCCGTGTGCTTGTCTACCACCTAAACGTCTTAGAAGGGGTGAAGTATGGTCTTAAATCGACTAAGCTATCTTCAACGCAACTTTCACCCCAATTGCACCCTTAAACACCAACGATTCACACGTACAGAAGTTTCAAACTATTGTTACGAAATGATTTGTATGCTGGATAGTTTTTAAGTATGCATATAAACTGTCTAGACGTCTGCTAGTATCGACCATAGATATTTTAGTTAGTATATTGTAGGGAATTAGCACATATTGTTTTTGGTTATTAGAATCTTTAGATTAAGTTGGGTTGCAGACTTTTGTAGCCCCGCCATAATGGATATTATCATGACTAGACTTATCAACATGTTAAGCTAAAAGTAAATTCTCAGGAATGAGGGTCAGTATTACAGAATGTTACAATGGTTGCCCTCAGCATGGTGGCCTCATCAGATGGTTTATCACGCCTTACTTAAAGTGCCAGGTAGTGTAGGAAAAAGGCAACACTTATGCTGATAAAGACCTTGAAAAAAAGTGCTTCCAGCAAAGTACAATAGAATATTCACTGTTTCATCCCATAGGTATCGCATAAGATGACACAAAAATAATAGTCTCTAGATGCAAAAGTATACTACAGTCGATGGCAAAAATTGGTGGTGATATAATACACCTGCATCACTTCAGGCATAGGTATACTCAAAAACTTGAACCTTCAGTCAACTTATAGGTACCCATGGAAAGGGTTTCCTTAACATAATATCGGTTCCTGCGTGCCCTCTTAAAGATTTACAGGCGTCCATATAAATATAAGGAAAATAATACAAGATTGCAATAACATAACGGCTAGTACCGCCAATAGGTTGCAGGTTCGAATCCTATATAGGCCATTCCGATATGAACTCAATATTAAGTTATAAAATATGTACGTGAAAACCTACACTGGATATGGGACATATTATTGCCAATCTGAATGGCGTAGTGCCAAATGGCGGCAATTTGGCTCAAATATGAGTTCCAATACTGCCGGGAATTGTCCGGAATATAAGGGTTTAGGTTTCATGGAGGAATTGTGTAGCTGGACAGTTTATAACTAGAATTAAGTTCTGTGTTCATTCCTGCTTCTGTGGTGCAGCGGTTATGCGATTATCTTGGGTTCATTGATATCTATATATATAAAAGAAAGTCGTGTTAGTTACTATTTATAACTTGAGAACGGCTGAATCGATTTGGCTGGAAATTGGTAGGGAGGTAGCTTAGAAACAGGAAACGGACATAGGATACTTTTTATTTTTTTTTTAGAGTGGAGAGTGGAGTGGAGTGGAGAGTCATGGAGAGTCGTTTAACTGGTGGCGATACCGACTTCCACACGGGTGAAGTAGTTTAGAACGAGAAAACGGACATAGGATAGTTTTTATCCTGCCACGGGGACGAAATATGCCACAGGCGAGGCCGCGGGGCACAGCTAGTATGTATATAAAAATACACAGTCTTGAACTAAAGTGACATTCGAATCTGTCTTCAATCACACATAAGTAGTTATAGAACATATGTTTTTGCAAATTTAACCTTACGCACATGATTTAAAGCTCTTTTTACAAAGCAGTGATCCGAGACTATTTGGAATGACTTCTTTAGAACTCATTTTACGCGGACGTTTTTGACATCCTGACTGTGTGGGTTCGATTTGTTTTTATGTAGGCTGCATCAATGTGACTTTACTTGCCTAATGGTAAGTTAATAGGGAAGTCTCAGGAATGAGGTCATCATTGCAGATAAATGCTATAATGAGGGCCCTTAGTTTGATGGTCTTATCGGATGCTTTTCCATGGCTTAAAGGAGTAAGTCCTTAAGTGGTGCGTGAAAAAACATCTTGCATCCTGTTATTCTGGGTAGAACAGAGGGTGGCGAGCAGCGCCTCCCACTCACCACGGGAGACGCTGCTGCCTGCGGCAAATCCGGCCGGGTGGGAGTGGCCATCTAGAGGGCTGCTCCGAGGCTCTCCACGTGTCCCTTTGACTAACAGAGGGACATGTGATTATTAAGATCCCGGTAATTAAGATCCGAGACGGCGTGCGATTTTAGTTGGTTCGATTCCAACAACCACCCCCAATGGCCGACGGGGGTGATTTCCGTGGGGATTTCCGCACGATAAAAAAAGGTTCTTTTTTTATACCAATTACCGCGTACTGTACACTATACGCGTGCAACACCAGGGGCGTCACACTCGCGCTGCCGACCCTGCAAAAACCTTCTAATGCCCTTCTTGAAGAACCCCATATTGTAGCCTGTTTTTATCTTTTTATATCTAATGTAGCATAGGTACATAAGAGGGTGGAACTTATCGAAAGAGCTCATCAGAACACTCGCTATTAGTACAGTATTTTGATAATATAGATTGCTGTGAGTAGTTTTAACTCTTAGAGCGGCAGAATCTTTACTTGAAACTTTACCACCGCATAGAAGCTTATGATATAAGCTTCTTAGCTACCTCAGTAACATAAAAAGGTAATAAAATATAAACTCGATAGTAAAAAGGTAAGTATCGAATTTTTTATTTTAGAAATGTGGAAAGAATAGCGAATGTTTACGTGCGATGGCTTTCAAAGATATTGTGAAGCATAGCGATACGAATGCTGATACATGATCATAAATGGGACAATGTTTTAAAATATAATAACTTTTTTAAGACGAAAACTGTAACCTATACACCGGACTCCTTTGTACTAACCCTATAATAACCCTCTCTTTAAAAGTGAAAATATTTTAACGTTTGTATTCCATGTGATGATTGGTCACTTTTTAAAAATCGAATAAAATGCATGCAATCCGATCCGGAGAACGGATCGAGATGTTATGTCTCCTAACGATCCAAAAAATCTGATCAAGCTTCTAAAAGCACATTCCTACGTACTTATAAAGACAGTTAAGGGCGAGCGCAGATTAGAGACAAATCACACTTGGCGCTGTACAGTGACACAGCTGATGTAGTTGACAGATTTGTTCATTAAACGGTATTGTTTAAAGTCTATAATTATTGATATACATATTTCTGTAGTTCAATAGTCTGTCTTAAGACTGACCAGTGTCTAATGAGCGGCTGCCCTGAAATGTTCAGAGAAGAAGTATTCACCTTATGATGACCTTGAGCTGAAGTAATCTGTAACAAAACACACTTTGGTTATTAAAATATTTATTAAAAGATATAGATTCAATTCTCTGAGTGTAGCATCAGCAATATTGTAATAGACTCAGACCGCTAGGATTTAATGCTGTAATATAATGGAGAATTTATTTTAATAATGTTATTTTCTCTGAGTTGTGGTTGCCAATTTTTCTAATTGAGTATATTCATTAATCTAAGGGCTACTATCTAATAATACTTACCTACTCAAAATAATGTTATATTATGGTTATGTATATATTAAAGTAATATTTTTTTAGCTAATAAGGTAGTTTTTTTCTTAATAGTCGATTGGAGCCTATTGGCATTTAACCATTATCTCACCTGATGGTAAGTGAAGATGTGGTTGATATTAAGCAATACATGAATTAATGAGCTGCTCACTTGTTTGTGAGCTCTGGCTACCCTACTCACCGCCGTGCCGGGAACACAAAATGATGATTATTATGGCCACGGTCTTCTGTAGGGCGTAGGTACTACCCCAGTCAGACTGCTCAGTTTAGACGGGAGATACCGTCCTGTCCTACTTCCTCCTCGTGTCACCACACACGTTTCAGTACACTTATACAAGTACTAAACTTGTGCAAGTATACGTGTGTGGCTAGCATAACACATTTACACGACTAAAATCACATCTAACACCAACTATGCAGAATTTCAACATACCAGCAGGAACTCCCATTTGCAAATATATTGGATTCGCGTCGCGGGTTCGATTTCTGACAGCTAACTGACGTTTTGATCCTAATCATATGCCGAGCCGCGCTCGTAAAAGCAAATGTTTTTCTTCGAACAATCTCCGCGACAACTTACAAAAGACTTTATGCTTATATAAAAGTAGAAGATGTAATGAGTCCGCCATATTGAATATTTTGTATAGAAACAACACTATTTTGTCAGTGTCAATGTTTTTTATACCACTTCGGTGGTAGACTTGCACATGGCCCACCTGATGAGAAGCGGTCACTGTATCAGGCGGGCATTATACTCGCGCTGTCGACCCTGTAAAAAACTTCCAAAGCACTTTTTTGAGAACCCCATATTGTAGACGCTAGGGAAAACCACAGCAGAGACCTCATTCCAGAGCCTGACCGTGTGTGTAATGTAAGTGCGATGCTTATATCTATAGATTTATTATTACATATTCCATGGACCAAATGAATGAGGTCCAAAATATAACTAAGGTTCCGGGTAAAAAATCAAAAATTCATAATTCTAAAACCAAGCGGATAAACTCGCAGGAACAGCTTGTCTAAAATAAACGTCGTCTAATTTCAATTTAAATAGAATTTAATGATAGTTTCAATAATACAAATGGAAAATTTTCATTCTGACCATTAAAACACACCTATATTATAACCGTAATGTCTACTAATTTAAAACGTTCGAATTTTAAAGAACCATTTAACCTACTTAATAATACTACCTTCCTTAAAATACCTATAGAAGATAACTTTAATTGCCCAAAGTCAAGCTCGGCAATTCCATTATGACTATATTATTGTTACTAACTCACTTACAGTATACACAAAATGCCACTCAGAAATCAATTTCGTTGAAATCTCTCACAAACTTATTAGATTACAACTAAAATAACTTTTAGCAACTTTGAAAAGCTTCCAGGTACATTTTTGCCAAATTCATAGGGGAACTTAGGTGGAACTTTGTCATCCGACAATATTATCGATGAACCTGACAAGTGCCAAGAACATCTGGTGTTAAGACGCGTTCTCCATCATAGTATAGAGAGTGAATTTTTGAACTTGATAGCCAAATCTGAAACTATGAGAAATAGTAAAAAATGCTTGAAGCTCGGAACTGATTTTGATGAAAACTAAAACTGCATCATTGGATTCTTAAACAATCAATAGTTCTAGCCAGGAATCGAACCCATGGATTTAGAAAAAAATACACCCTGTATTATTATACCATTTGATAGTGCCGCTAATAAGGAAGGATTTCTGGGAAGTAATAATATATGGCAAACTTAAGGAATGATCTCATTTTTAACAAAATAATTAATACGAACATGTCGAATCAGCAAACGGAAAATAGTACGCCCCCCAGCACGATGGACGGATGAACTGAAAAAGGTAGCTGGGATAGACTGGATGCGCAAGGCGGAGGATTGGGTAGGTACTTAGGGCGTACATTGGGAGAGGCCTATGTCCAGCAGTGGACTGTTATAGGCTATCAGATTGATTGATACAAACATGATAGCTAATACGAAAGCACGCATTCACGTGACGGTTAGTCAATGTAAATATAGGGACCTGATTTGACTTGGCAGTCGACTACTCTATTATATAAACATGTTTTGACATATTTTATTGTTAGGGATCAGTGATTAGTAGTGGCAAATATATTAGATAACTGTTTAAATATTGCCATATTAAAAAATAACTTAATAATGCATTATGGCCGAGCCAAATAACCTGTTATCAAACAATGGAGAAAAAAAAAAAGTAACTTTCTTCACTATTCTTCAGTCATTGTCAGATTTGTCAAATGTCATCAACGCTGTCAATATTACGTACTTACTTTAGGCTAATAACAGTAATAACGAAAACGAAAAACGATAAACGGTAATTGAAACTGTCAATTTTTCAAGGACAAAAGGACAAATAACAAAAACGAAAAACGATAAACGGTAATTGAAACTGTCAATTTTTCAAGGACAAAAGGACAAATAACAAAAACTGATTTCTACCTAATAATGTATAGGAAGGAAAGTGTTGTATTATTCATTATTATTATTTAAACTGTCAAAATAATACGTTTAGAAATTATCTCTACGATGTGTAGAGATAATTTCTAAACGTATTATTCAGGTTTATTAGTTTATATAATAAAGCTTATCTTGTGATAGAAGGAAAAATGGCTGTGGTGGTAATTTAATTTTTGTCTTTTGAAGTAATAATACTGAGATAGTTTTTTGTTTTAATACTAATTAGAATATATATATATATATATGGAAAATACGTTTCATACTAATTTGAACTCATTTTCATATCCCAGTATTTTTTCGATTAAATTATAAATTTCTTTTTTAAAATTCAATATTTATTCAGTACGTCCAAGGAAGTTATAGGAAGCATAAGTATAATGATACTTATTATAATAATATTATAATAAGCTGAATTTATTTAAAAAATCTTTTAGGTGCTATATTGCAAAGGTATAATTATTTAATCTGATCTAAATATAATTGATGATAGTAGTGATGATTATGGAATAATACAAAATTATGTTTCATTTATAATGATATAATTTTCTAACAATATTTTTTATTTTATTTTATAGTTCTAACAATATTAAGTTGATATATATCTAGTATAATATATGTCTATAACGCCTATGAATGACGTGTCGCCTCGTTGGACATTTTGTATGAAAATAAATTTCATTCATGAAATTCAGGTTATCGAATCTGAATTCATAACGTTTCTGATCTGGAATCCGAATCTGGAAACCGGACAAGCCTGCTCGTTTAAACGACGCTGGGTAGCATGATCCTACGCGAGCCTACCCGTCCGTGAAGATGCCCAATTCTTGAAATTAAAAACGTCGCGCGCTCTGTACCATCTGTATAGCGAGTTTGCGCGGCGTTTATCTGGACCATAAAGTTCTTGAGTACGTCTATAGTCTATTCTATTGTAGTTTCAAATCACTGACCTGTATAAGTACTCTGGACTGGCGATCAGTTCCACTACAGTGTGCCTCATTGAAAATCGCCATTTTGGCAACCTGTCTTGGTATCGATGAAACTTTTTCAAATATCACTGTTTCAACTACCTACTTCAATTTGAAGTATTTATTAATGATAAATACCATTTTAATATGTTCATAAAATTATTTGTAGTACATAATACCAAGCCTTTTGTGTTTAAAAGTATACCTACGAATTTTGGCACTGGATAGAAAATTACCGATATACATTTTGACATCCCTATTAGACATTATTGGTTATGAAAATATTATTAAAATCCCCTAACTCGAAGGGTATTCGCTTATCATAGTAAAGTGTTTGAGTGTTAAATTCTTATATTTACTTACTTGTGACAAGAAACACCACTGCCCTTCTCTTAATATCTGTTATTTTCTATATAATAGCCAGTCTAGTGATTATTATTACAGGTCAGTGTTTCAAATCAAATAGAGTACATTTTAGAATAATTGTAACATTTAGACTTAATTAAATATTACTATATTAATTTAAACCGCCTGCATATCCATTAAAATAATTTTATCGTATAATGGGAATCACAATAGCAGCGAATGATAAATATTTCGACAGTAAAAGTCGAAATATTTATTGTTTTCTGTAATGGCTGACCATAGAGACTTTAAAAAGTAGAAAATAAAAAATTGTCTATGCACAACATTATGTGACTGATGTGACAGCTTTAGGCTAATAAAACGAAAACGAAAACGAAAAACGAAAAACGAAAAACGAACAATAAATTGGTAATATAATTGAAACTGTCAAATTTTCAAGGACAAATAACCATGAACTGATTTCTACCTAATGTATAGGAAGGAAAGTGCCAAAATAATACGTTTAGTTTAGAAATTATCTCTACACGTCATTCGCGTTTTATTAATTTATAATAAAGCTTATCTTGTGATAGAAGGAAAAATGGCTGTGGTGGTAATTTAATTTTTGTCTTTTAAAGTAATAATGCTGATATAGTTTTTTTTAATACTAATTAGAATATATTTATGAAAAATACGTTTCATAGGTTTAATTACTAATTTGTAAAACTAATTTGAACCCATTTTCATAACCCAGTATTTTTCAATTAAATTATAAATTTCTTTTTTAATATTCAATATTTATTCAGTACGTCCAAGGAAGTTATAATATTAAATATAATGATACTTATTATATAATAAGCTGAATTTATTTAAAAATCTTTTAGGTGCTATATTTCAAAGGTATAATTTTTAGGCCCTAATCTTTATAATGACGTAAATAATCTCAGAACCACTTTAAATTCAAAATATATACTTTTGATATTATGGGACTTCAAAATATAGAAAAAAAATACAATATGGATGAAGTGAGAACAGCTGCCAAGTACATTAGGATTGTTCAATAATTCTCATTGTATCATCTTATCGATTACCAATACGAAAATAAATAGTATTCTCAAAAATACACTAGTAGTTACATTTTTTTCCGTTGTCAACATTACCATTACCAACCTAACAGGTCAGCAACATTGCCAATGGAAAAAAAGTCGTTAAGGAAAACTATCTATGGCCATGTTGTCATAGACAACATGACCATAGAGACTTTAAAAAGTAGAAAATAAAAAAATTGTCTATGCACAACATTAAGTGACTGATGTGACAGTAGGAGTAGGTAGGTATAAAAATATAACAGTAATAATTTAAGAACTGTTTACAACAACGGTTATCTTCCAACAACGTAACAGGCCAACGAAATATTTAAATATAACTGGTAATGCCACCACTATCAGTGATACATATATTTTTATATTTACAGTCCGATAATGCTAATAGTGTGTCTATGTATGCACATGAATATTTACAATAAGAGAAAAACAAAACTGTCAAATAAAAACAGACTTCTAATTAAAAACAAAAGAAAAAAAACTTACAAATAAAATCACAAAAACTCAATTCCAACACGAATTTCAAAATTACAATCGTTCGATGCACCCGCAATCAGTATCGTACAATCTAAGCCAATTAAAGACATCAAAAGTTTTAACGAATGTGTCTTCTTAAACCAAAACGTCCGCTAGACGCCGCCTTATCACCGCAGTGATCACGATATCACACAAGACAGGGGTACTTTAAAAACTTCGGTGTAAAGTTTGGACTTGAACACAGACTTACTACGAATAGAGGTGTACCTATTCGTGATAGACGGTCGCTATCGAAATCGTTTTTTCGTAATTGAATTCGTTTGCTTGTTGGTGATTTGTTGTGAATAAAAATAAAATAATAGCTTTTTTTAGCTAATGAGGTAGTTTTTTTCTTAATAGTCGATTGGAGCCTATTGGCATTTAACCATTATCTCATCTGATAGTAAGTGATGTTGTGGTCGATATTAAAGTGTGCACTGTGCATCTAGGGTTTTTTATATACAGGTATATCAATGATGTATGTATATGTTACGGCTAACACCCGAAGTGCGGCTGCACCTAGTTTTAGCCGGTTAGGTTAGGTTAGGTTAAGGTAAGTGGCTACACCTAGTTCTAACTGGCTAAAACTAGGTGCAGCCGCACTTCGGCTATACTAGGTTTAACCAAGAGTAAGTGGCTACACCTAGTTCTAACCCGCTAAAACTAGGTGCAGCCGCACTTCGGGTATTAGCCGTAACATGTATACTCAAATACTTAGTTTAGCTACAGAATTGCCTTGACGAATAACAACAAGGACGCTTATTTAAAAACATCTCAATACCTCTACGAGTTTAAAATCACAACACGTAGGCAACGAGATGACTGTTTCACGCTACGAGCCGTGAGAGCGGCGCTGTAACCTTAACGAGGGTGAGAAGACACAACTAGTGTAGTCAACTAATAAACGAAGTTAGTGTTATGTACCTAGTTGGATTTGTTATATCCTCACGTACCATCAGTCTTAAAAGTAGATGAACATTTTCAAATTTCAAAAGTTTTTGGGGGATTTTAACACACTAATATTATAAATGCGAAACTGTACGGATATGTTACTCTTTCACGTAAAATGGTTGAACGGATCTGGCTACAATTTGATAGGTTCAGAGATTTTATTATTTAGATTTTAAATTTAGAGAATTTATTATGAATGGATGTAGATTATAGGCTAATTTCTATATTTTTATCTGTGGAATGGATTCCCATTGAAGTATGCGTGCAAAAGCTAGTACGTCATACATGAGACCTGGGCCTCGATTCTGCTAAAGGCAAACCACTGTCATGCCACTGACACTCAAAAATTTAGAGTGAGTCTAAAACTTTTTTTTTAATTGTGGTCTTTACCGTTATACAGTTTAATAAAATGAAAATAATTCATGAAACTTTTTCATTCGTTGTACAAAACGCCACTTTGTTTTGAACTTTACCAAAATATTTTGAAGTATAAGCGGTTTGTTTCAACAGAATCGAGGCCCTGTAAGTTTGACTGCTAAATCGCAGGTCGTGGGTTTGATACCTGCTCAATACATTCTTAAACGCATAACTTAAGGTAATTAAGCTATATAGCGCTATTTAGACAGTTGTAGAATATCTATTTATTAATATTAATATTAAGTACAACCATTATACTTACATTAAAAGCCCTAAAAAGTCTAACGGCCTAGCTGCAATGTTTCGATATCATCTAATGTCACCGTTGGGTTGTGAAGGTCAGCAGATGGCAGTCGCTTCACGGAAAATATCGAGGTCCAGCCAAATCCGCAGTTAAGACTGGTAAAGCGGACCCCAGACTCCGAGGTGAAAGCTTTGGATGCGACTGGGAATGAACGCTAGAATGAAGATGAACAACTTACATTAAAACTACAAAGACGCATCATACCCTGTGGTACTACAGAGTATATACACAAAGCTCAAAGGAATGTCTTATCCATCTATTTATCTATAAATTGTTTTATCTTTCAAAGCTTAAAGTTCAGCAGTGAACGAATGAATATTTCACTAAGTTGCCAATTACTGTGTTAGAATTTCAGATACTTGTCTAAATATTTGCTTATTGTTCTATTTTATTTAGTACAAAAGTTAGTTAGTACTTCCCTGTAGAGAGGAGTGGAACAGGATAGATATTCTATGGAAATATAGATAGGTAGATAGATAATAAGTACTTTTTTATAAACCACGATTTTAAAGCTTTAAGCGGGGCGTGAACAAGCATTTGATGAGGCCGACAAGCTGAAGGGCACCCCTGTAGCACTATCGATGTATGTAGTGGTGACCCCGGTCCTGAGACTTTACTTTTAGCTTACCATCAGGCGAGGTGAAGTCATATCCCATATTAAAAAAAGTAAGTAGTAAATAGTACTGAACAGATTTTCATGCTGTTTTTTAATTATAAATTTATTGGTTAGACTCAAAATCTCACTTATATTTGATCACAATCGATTGATTAGAACCGGAACTTATAGTCATAAAACGCAAAAACTGACTTACACGGGGGTGGAGCCACGGGCAACAGCTAGTCAATAATAAACAATTCGAATCGGTTGGATAAAGTTTCGATAATATTATAAAAATACTGCTTGTTTAATAAAACAGAATACCAAAATGTTTGTAAAATTTTCTTTCCGCAATCTACGCATAAACGCAATTTATTGGTATAAAGAAAATATTGCTCCTTCAAATAGAAATTATTTATGCAAATACGCTGACGGCACACCAAAATATACATTTAGGTTCAGGAAATAAGGAAATTTGAAATATAAATGGGTTGTAGACATATTTTCCTGTATCAATGGCTTCTTCGACTTCAAAAATTAATCCTATATGCTGAAAATATTCAATATTAACTTATGTATATTTTGTTTTTACGACAAAGAAGAAAGAAATTCGATAGGCTTCAAACACTTAACGCGAAAAATTTTTTGTCACAAAGCCCGGTAGGTACCTGCTTTGCTACTCCTGTTTTTGTTATGAATTGATTTATCTTGATTCTTACGGAAGCAACTGTCATTCAACCTCACAACACCGAGAGGAATTCCTGCGATACTAACTAAGGATTTTTCTTTGTTCTGTGATACTAACTAATACCCGCGGTCCTCTCTTTTTGTTTTTTTTTTATCATGTCTCCGGTTACACTTGTTGGACAAAAACTAATCTGGCAAATCTAAAAATGATCATCTACTTTGACACAAACTCGTTAGAATTTTAGCATTTAGAAAGAGGCGAATGACAGATTTCTTTTTGTTATGATCGTACTTAATTGTTAGAAAAATCCACGAGAAAAATTGGGAGACGGATTAGATTGGGTACGAATATCTTCTACATAATAATAATTATTTATGTCTCTAATATAAAAACAAAAAATACCCGGAAGCCATAACAATAAAGGCTTACAACTCAATACTTAAAATCGTTTTCGGATATTATTTACATTGTTTTATTGTGGCTGAGACAAGAAAAAATACTCTTTGAGGAAAACTGTCGATATATTTTATTGAACTGCCAAAATGATGTGATCTTACTTTTTCTTTTCTATCGAAGCTTATAATAAGTATTTTCGTTTCTGAAATAAATTACTAAGGAATCGTTGCTTAGGTGGGTAGATTTAATAGAGGGGCAATATTTTAAGATAGGTTAGGTTAGGTTAGGTTAGGTTAGGTTAGGTTAGGTTAGGTTAGGTTTAGTTTGTATGAAAGTTTAGTTTGTATTTATTACTGAAAAGCAAGAACTAAGAACGCAATAACTAAGTATCTTTCAATAAGACAATTGCCAATGGAGACATTCTTTACTTTGTAAAATTTTTAGCAAATTAAGTTTTATTTTTAATTACTTATCAGCCTCAAGGTTAGACTGTGACTGTTATGAGATAACAGAATGATATTCATTTACATTTATTGGTTTTCCAATGGAATATGAAAATTTACCCGATTTTTTGGCATATATGATTACTGCTCCGCTCCCTTGAGTACTAGCGTGATAATAATTTAACCTATAACATTCCTTGATAAACAGGCTATCCAACATAAAAATAATTTTTCAAGTTGAACCAAGTAAGTAAGAAATACTTTCTTATTAGCGTATCCTACCAAACAAATAAACTCATTAGCATTATAATATTGTTATAGATTATCACTTTGGGTTGCAAGCGTTCGAATCCAAAATACCCACCTCATCGTTAGTTCCAATGATCCGAAACCCGAAGGCGATTACTCACTCACAAAAAAGGGTCAGTTCTACTGCGTTTAACTGTTTAGTATATTTTTGAATGTCACTATTACTTCAATCAGACCTTTTTGAATCCCAAGAGAGACATTAATCTCCTAGACATCAATCTGAACAAAGCGCAGCATCCCTGTGAAACCATGGACGTATAAAACTTATGGATGGAACGCGTTGAAGAATATAACTGACGACAGTAGAGTAGGCCCATTTGCTTATACGTACAAGAAGGCACGCACACATTCACACACTAGTCAGACACTGCGGTAAACGTCTTTCGATTGTCAGTTTAAGAAACGAAAATAATAAGTAGGTAGGTGTGTAGTAGGTGTGTAGTGTCCATTAACCTGTCGATGTCTACTGCTGGACATCTCGCTCTTAATGTGCGCCGTACCAACCGATTCTCTGCCTTCCGTCCATTCCAGCTACCTTTTACAGATCGCCGGTCCATCTTGCTTTGGGGGCATCCCACCTTCCGTTTGCCGACTCGTGGTCTCCATTCTAGGATTCATTTGCTCTAACGGCCATGAATACAGCATTTGTAGTGACATGGTGTAAAAACCGTAGTGATAGCAAGTAAAAATACCCAAGAATCACATTTCAATCGGATAACATGTTGCAACACAAAATTCACTCACTATGGTTAGCCACCGCCATTTTTGGGACACAGACTTATTTTTTTAAAAGGTAATAAGCTCGCGTTTAACTTATTCTCACCTGCTGGTAAGTGATGATGTGGTCGACGGTAGAGCACGCTTGCTTGTGACCTGTTCACTTCAGATTTGAAGACTCCCAGGCTATTTTTCGGAAACAGACTCAGGCAGTGCATTCTGTCCGCAGGTTTTATACGTCCATTTGTGAAACGAGTAAACAATGAGGACATTACCATGATTGCTTCGGTGTAATACCGGTATTGCTGTACGCATGAGATATGGTTTGTTGTTAAATATTATTTTATGTGACAACAATTTCAGGAAAGTAGGTATACACTGTTGTTTTTTCAACGAAAATTCTAAAGGAGATGACTCTACTACCTACCTACTAATAATTATTAAAAAACTGAAGAGTTTTTTTCCTTGTTTGTTTGGTTGAACGCGCTAAAGAAGATGCCAGCAGGGGTGTATTGTATACATGGGGGATTTCAATATGAATAAAAAGAGCACAAAATAAAGTTATATTATGTAAACTCATCCTAAAAATCACAACATAACAATGTTCTTAGCTCACACGATTTCTTAAGAATGATTGACATTTAATATAAAAATATTTTCTACTCTTTTCTATAAAGAAAAGTAAAAATTAAGAACCTCAGACTGTTCACGTGAAAAATGAATGAACCAAACAAAAATCCAACTCATATTTTTATCAAAAACCTGCATGAATTACATAAAAATGTCCCTCCACATGAAAAAATGTTCCAAAGAATAAAAGAAGAAACATTTACCTTCATGAATTTTATAAACGCCATTTCTTTTTAAATTAAAAAGTAAATTTTTCTGTGTTTTAATAATTCCATCTGTTACATTTTTATGAATGAAAAGGTAAAGTCGGACTGGCTTTGTGGAAGCCAGGTGTTAGTGTCTCTGCAAGTACGTTAACCCTCAAAATATGTACATTACTCCTAGAGGACTGGAGCCCTCAGTGAGATTATTCACTTGATTACATTTGCATGGCTACGTTTACCTTGAAGATTCTAACTGATATTTTAAATGCGAAAGTATATTTTTACTCGTCACTCAATCACGTAAAAATTATTGAACAAATTATGGATTTAGTGATAATATATTTTGCAGACAGAGTAGTAATGAATCTAAAATAGAATATTAACTACATACTCACCATTCCGTAAAATGGTTCCTATCGGTATAAGACAGTGATTTTCAAAATATAATTTTGTTTTAAGGCGATTACGGCTGCCAATAACTTCCCTCACTCCTAGATCATTTCCTCACTAGCTTGATGATTTGTAGCTTATAACTTTCCTTAATAAACAGACTACCAACATAAAAATATTTTCTCAATTCGAACCAACAGTTCCTGAGGTTAGCTCGTTGAAACAGATATTATAAACCATAGATGAATTTGTACTATGACCTAAAACACGGTGGCGCACACACTGTAATACAACATAGCAATCCATCACCATCAATGAATTCCCTTGGTCAGGATGTTATTATTGGGTGCGGGCCGGAACCTCCACGTGGTGCACCTGGGCAACGGAGGCAAGCAGCGCCTCCCACTCGCCACGGGAGACGCTGCTGCCTGCGGCCAATCCGGCCGGAGTGGGAGTGGCCCTCTAGAGGGCTGCTCCGAGGCTCTCCACGTGTCCCTCTGACTAGCAGATGGCACAGTGGGGAGCGAGTGGGGGGCGAGCTGATTGTCTGCGCGCCGACGGTTGGGTGACAGGACGGCCTCCTGTCACCCTACACCCCACCGTCGGCGAAGTGGCGCGATGCTCGCCCCACCCCCCCTTTCGGGGGGCCGAGGGGGCCATCTTAAAACCGTAGATGGCCCGGGGTCAGCTGGGGTGCGAGGGATATGCCCATTGGGTAACCTTACACCCCGGTTACTAAGGCCCGAGACGGCGTGCGGTTTTAGTCGGTTCGATCCCGACATAACCACCCCCGATGGTCGACGGGGGTGGTATCCATGGGGATTTCCGCACGATAAAAAAAAAAAAAAAAAAAAAGGGTGTTATTATTGGTTCGGTTTTTCTGTTAATAGATTCTTAATAACTGCAAAAAATGAGTGCCTAATGACAACAGGGTCGACTTAACAACGTGACTCTGAAACATAGTAAAATGTGAACGTAATAGACTTCTACCTACCCATCTTTATAATATTTTGACTATCAAATGCTAAATATAAAAGCAAACTTTTATATCTATATGAAAGAACTACGTTATAGTAAATAGTTATGCATAATATAAGTAGTTTGGCGCTAAATTTTACGACAAAATAACACATCCCAACACTACCGTTGTTAAAAATATAGCTCTCATAAAACACATATTACATAACTTTTCCTACAGAAACTTACCCCAAGTGTCTAGACCAGCGTTTCTCAAATGGTGGGTCGTGGCCCTCTTTACTTTTTCATATGAGATTCAATCGCAGTTGGAAACAAAGTCTTACTGTGGGGTCTGGGGTTCCCTCAATTTTACCAAATCGTGAAAAGTATGAGTCTTAAATAGGAAAGGTAAGTAGGCAGTGAGGACTCAACTGAAGTTGAGTTTTATGTTGATGACTGTCTTTTGACTCCCAATACCAAGAGGAAAGCCTACGCACGAGCCTCGTCTGCTAATCAGCAGCTGGAACAGCTAGTATATTGGTTTAGGATCCTAAGATCTTGATGGGGCTTTATACAGTCCGACCGGGCCACAAACACAATCAAGTAATATTATCTAATTTATTTAAAATCAATCATATTCGTTTATGACCGCAAAGGGTGGAAATAGGTGGTTTTTTATTTCTCAATAAACCCTAGATCGATTAAAAAGCGGATGGTGTGTCACGATTAGATGGGGATAACATTAAAACAATCGGGCGTAATACAGTTTGAGCAACGCTGCTGTATTCTATATATAACTGGATACATAAATATGAACACGCTCATCTAAATACCCATCAGCTTGACGCCCTAAGAATTAGGGGTCTATCGTAACAAAAATGTTATATCAAATCCGTTTTATTTATCCCATAAAAGCTAATTTTATTTTCTGAAAGGTTTGCTGTTTTGGGGTATCAACCAGCCTTACCTAGACGCATACATTATTAACGATTAACGAACGAGGCTCTGCGCAGGCATTTCTTTCAACGTTGTGAGGTCAGCTAGCAGTCGCTTTCATAAAAGTCGTATAAGCTACACCAATAAGAGAAATAGGCGTGCACAAATTTCAGATACCTCAGGATAAAGTTTTCATAAGATTTCAAATTGCGTAGTTCAAAAATGTAATTTTATTGAATCGGGCCCCTGTCACATACATGTCTGTCTTGCCACTTTGGTGGCAGACAAGCGTGGGATACCTATGAACGTGTGTAACATCAGGAGCGTCACACTCGCCCTACCCATCCTGTAAAAACTTTCCAATTCTTCCCTTCCCTTCCCTTCTTGAAGAACCCCATATTGTAGGCTAGAGAGAGACGTGTGGCCGCGTTTTACAAAAAAAAATTGAAGTTAAAAAACTTTAACAATAACGTTTACCTTGATTTGGCGCAACATTACTTAACAGCTTCGTTTAAAAACTGTCTAAAACATACGGACCCATCGCTTCAAGTTCGGTTAACGAGCGACTTAGACCTTTTTTGCTTAAAAAGTTCTTTCCGCAATCTCTTTGCTCGTAAAGTAGGAACCAAATGATCAGCTGCTATATTCTCACGCATATAGGATACGCAAAAACATTCATAATGTAATGTGTCTAAGTTTTATTTACTCCAAAGCCTTTGTAAATCTCAAGCTTACGTCATTAAAGCGCTATATAAAAGCTTTTAAACATAATCCTAAACTTTTGTGTCACAATAAAATTTCCATTTCTGTTTTAATGTACTTAAAGAGTAACACTTTGGTGATTAATGTTAGATAATTAGGTTAAATAAACATATATAGACAATGACAGTCCGCATTTAATTATTGGGTGTCCTGAGCGTCAATTCACGTAATAAAATAATGTTAACAATTCAGTTAGATCTCATTTTGATCTAACACAATTTCAAAAGTATTCTTGTAACAAAGTTTTCAACATCCAATATTATAACGATATTGCGACTGAATCGTGATCGAAATTTGAAAAATAACAAGTAAGGTATTCTGCCAGCCTTAGACTGTACTTGATAGGTAATGTTACTAGTATTGATAGGTATTGAGGATTTTTCTTTGTTCTGTGGTATTGTAGAACTACTAGTTCATATTTTAAAAATATTTTTGTTATGGATAGTCTGCTTATTGACAAAGATTATAGGTTATATACCATCACACTACTACCCAGGAGATCGGAGCAGGAATCATAATAGGTACGTCAAAAAAAAACAGGCATATTTCCAAATATTATTGCAAAATTAATAAATCTTGGGTATGGTTAAATGAACATAGTTTCTACAGCATTGACGAATTTTTGGAACAAAGGTGTTGATAGGAAAAAAAAATAGCACTCCGGGAGTGCCGGCAGAAGTGAAAACTTCAATATTAACGTTGTGTTTAATTATAAGTATAAAAGTACTATCATTTATGAGGTAGAAAACAATGTTTATTTATTGCGCTATCGTACACAAATATGACAATTTATACGTTGTTATTTATTCACATTTACGAATACACAACAGTATATTTACTACACAACAGTCAAGCAATCAGCTGTCACCATCCTTGGATACGCGTGGGACGCTGTACATAAACACACACGGTCATTCGCGCAAGCGCCCTGTGCCGCCTAAACAGAGCAGCACACTCAGGCACGGTAGAAAGAGTGGGAGATACTAGTTCCTCTCCCTTCCCCTCGATCTTACGCTTTTTCGATCAGCATCACGTGACCCTGACGCGAGTTTGAAAGTTTTTAACCATACAAAAAAAGTGCTCAGCGCTGCTAAAGAAGTTTTCACTTCAAAAAATAAAAATAACATAATAATAATAATTTGCGCACTACTACACCACTGGCAAAACATGCATGCTCAATATTGTAAATGTATGTGTTATAACTTTTATCTATAGGTACCATGTTTTTATGCAAATAAATTTGATTTGATTGATTTAAAAGGTGCCACGAGGACAAAGTAGGTATGTAACGAGCGAAACCGTGGCAGTCAGCCAGTAAAATAAAATATAACAGCAAAAAGACGTATAATACGATAGGTAGCGTATCGACCAAGTACCTCTTTGTAAGTCATATTAAACCTTATTTCGGCAAGACAGCAATATTCTTAGCCTATCTCTCAAAGTTGGACCGAAACTCATAAAATCTCGTAACGCCGCCCATAAAATAGTTTTGCGTACTCAACCGATGTATAATGTAATGTCATAAAACTGTGATTTTTGGTCCGACTAACTAAAAGTCTTGTTTTATGGAATGGACATTATGAATGGCTGTGCTGGATTGCTTTTTAAATACCATTTTCGAAGCATTTTAATAGAATAAAGTGTAGCAGGGTATAAGGTTTGCTATCATTTCGGCATCGCCCCTGTAGTTATGGCTGTCCTGTTCCTTACAGTATTTAAGTAGGTACTTGTTCTATAAATGAAACGTATTTTATGTATTAATGTGCCAAATAATATAATATAATTATGTTCATTGGTTAACGCGTTATAAAGTAACAAACAAACATTATCAAAACTTACACATTTATAATATTTGTAGTATTATCGTCGTATTAGTTAGAGATAGATTTAGACACAAACAAACACGATCTTTTTTGTAAAATAATACTGAAGGTTAGCCCAAACATACAACGTAACTAATCGTGTTCACTTCACTTGACTGACGACATTAGTTCTGTGTGGTCGAGCTTAACTTACGAAGCATTGATGTTGTTACTCACACTTCAACAAACAATCGAGGATCTATTCAAATTATTGATTTCTTATGCCTCTATTACACAGTGGCTAGTGATGGACCAAGCTCTACCTACCTGATTCTCAAGGAGGTAGGACACGACGGTATCTCCCGTTCGAAATGAGCTGTCCGACTGGGGAAGTACCTCCGCCCTACAGAACACTGCAGCCATAATAACCATCGTGTTGTGTTCTCGCCGGTAAGTAGAGTAGCCAGAACTCAGTGTACCCCTCCTCCCCCACCCCTTTCTAGCCTCCCCACCCCTTCCCTGCTCTCCCCCTTTTCCTTCAGGGTAGGCAGTGTGTGTGTGACACCCTTAGTGTTGCATACCCTTAGTGTGCTTTTCTGCCATCTACGTAGTATAAAAAAAGAAACCTCTACAATGCGCAACTGTAGCCTATTATCACGTACATGTTCACAGAATCATGTATAGATCGTTATTGTGCCACGATTCCTTGTCGTTAGTAACCAGTGGCTATGCTATGCACTGCCATGCACAACTGTAGACTACAGTCCCAGGTCCTATAAGGATTTGATGAGGCCGTTAAGCTGAGAGCCATCATTGTAGCATTATCGGTGTATGTAATGGTGATCGCCAATCCTGACCCTGAAATCCAATTTTAGGGTCAACAGCGCGTGAGACGCCCCTGGTGTTGCACATATCCATAGGCCACGATGACCGCTATCTATCAGTGGGTCGTGTGTTTGTCTTCCACCTAGTGGTATAAAAAACAATCCTGAGACTTTATCTTTAACTCACCATCAGGCGAGGTGAAGCCTTATTAACGAATCCAATATAAAAAAATCTTGTCCCGTCAACATCCGCTGCTCTAAAAATACATTTATGTACAAAAAGTAATAAATCTGTTGCGGTACCATGTCAGATTTAAAATAGTGAAAGTGCATTCATTCAGCTTCAAAAACAAAGATTAAATTGTCACTTTTCATTCGAACCAGCTTAATTGAGGTCAATTGGCTCTTATCCAACTACAGCAGGCGCACGACACTGTCATTTAAATTTATTTTCACGATTGAACATGGTTTAAAGTTAATATATTAAACTAAAGGGCGTAACATTTAATATGAAAATCCAAGCCAGACTCTCTGTACATATTCGGTTTATTAAGTTTCGGCTTATAAGCGTTTGGTTACAATTAGCGTACAGGGTCCTACCCAACCTGTTTTTTTATACTACTTAGGTGGCAGATAAACACACGGCCCACCTGATGGGAAGCGATCACCGTGGCCTATGGATGTGTGCTAAAGAAAGGACGAGACTTTGCTGCAGCATTTTCTCACAGGTTCGGCAGGGACAGCTGGTAATCACTCTTGTAGAAGTCAATAGGATCCTTGACGGATCCCAGATCCGAAGTCTAATCTTTGGAGGCAACCTGAAGGTTAATTCTCGTATCTAATAGAATATGTTCAAAATTCAGTTCTGATTTATCTCCATCTAACAAATGTCAAACATGACGTATTTGAGTTTAATTTCGTTTCGTTTCAATACCTATTAATTACAAAGTGTAATTCTAGCAGAATATCTTATTTGCCCTTTTTTATTTAACTTTCCGTCACCACGATACAGTCAATCATTTTATTCTGATATTATGTTTTTATCTGATTGATTCATTCGATCAATCAGATAAAAATATCGAATATTGAAAACTTTGTTCAAGAGTACCTACTTTTTAAACATACTTTGTGAGATCGAGATGAGATCGGAACTGGATTTATTACGAGAATTGGCCCTCAGGAAATCACTAAGAGGGTCATGAGTTTTCAATTCTGATAATAGTCTGACATCATATCAGATGAATATGTTATCATAATCATAACGGCAGATATTCAGAGCGAATCATTAGCTACACAAATATTTCCCTTTATGTTTTCATGCTCAGCCTCGCCAGCAAGACGGATGACCGTAATGTTAGCTAGTTAATGAGTGCAGGAAATGAGGGCTTCATTTGCGAGGAAGCTTTTTTAGTAAGGGATCTCACTAGCTTTTGTTTATATTAGGGCTTAATTTTCTTTTATAGGTACCTTTTATTCACACAATTTCACTCTGGCTACAGACAGTCCTACCGGTCCTTTGCCCAGCTTGGAATGCGTAGACTTGCGATTTGTCATCGCCAGGCCATTCTTGCGTCTGACTGCTTACGGCTTAAGTTACCATGGGCTAGAGTAACACATCGATGGCGGCAGTAAACACGCATATGGAATCTGCCAAGACTTCCAGCGTTTGTGCACAAAAAAAAGCTTTAGCAATCTTGTAACACAAAATTAACCAACTTTCAAGGTCAAAAGCTTTAGTTGAACACTGATGAAAAATGCTATAATAACGCCAAGGGTCACATCAAACAGTTTCTCAGATCCAACGTTATACAAGCTGCGTTGTGGCCTAAGGCGACGCGATCAAAGGCTGCTTGGACAAAGGAGGTTTGACAGCTACTTGGAGGCAATTTTGGTAGTGGCAACACTGATCAAAGCACACTTGGACGTTGGCATTTTGTTGTTTTTGAACGAATACAGGAATACAAGAAATATTATTCTACAAACTAACGGCATCATCAAATGTTTCCAATAAACAAAACTTTATAATAATGTTTCACCGTTTTAGTCTAACTAAGAAACGGCCGTAATTCGATAGCTTCCGTGAAGCGACTGCCATCAGACATGGTGATATCAAAGTTTTGTGGTTAGATCAGTTGTAGAACATTTCAGGGCTCCAATTACCCGTAACGACTGCCATAGATGTTCGTATGGTAACCTGGACTGACGGCTTAAAGTGCTCTTCAAGACACGGAAGGGTCTCGATGTTAATAATAATGGTCTAGTCAGTCATTCCAAGACCGACTGGTATAGCTTAATCTTGGCATAATTACCTACTTAGCTACGAGCCCCTTCACTCCTTCCTAAATCTGTTAAAGGTAATATTATACCGAGCTGGTAGCGAAGCCAAATAATTTCAATTCGATCTCCTACTACGTTTCAAAGTAGGTACGCACAGTCATATTATAACAGTTCCAAGAATATTTCCACTTTCTATGTGAGCATAAAGTACTGCAAAGAAATCGTTTATTCCTTCCATATGAATGCAAAAAAGTTATTGGGTGAAGCGACAAAATAAATACGTTGCGAGAAATTGCTCTTTTATAGCCATAACTTATACTAAGGGGTGGGTCCCGCTGGCGCGACTTTGCGTCTCGAGTGTGAATTATAGCTGATGTAGATGTCATCTGATTGATAGATTTAGTAACGAGACGGTGGAGTTTTTTTACCTTTTTTATGGAAGGGTGAATGTGATTTCTGTAGAAAATAATATAAAGCTTGCGTGACAGTATAGAGGAAACCCGTGAGTTATATCAGGACGTAAGTAAATGATGGGACACGCCACTGGTTTGTATGCTAGGTTTAATGACAGTAGAGGAAGCGCGTAAGATGTATAAGGACAAGCAGATAGGAATAGGAGGTAGGACACGACGGTATCTCCCGTCCGAAATGAGCTGTGCGACTGGGGTAGTACATCCGCCCTACAGGAGACCGCGGCCATAATAACCATCGTGTTGTGTTCCCGCCGGTAAGAAGAGTAGCCAGAGCTCTCAGGAGAGGGAGGAGGGATACAGTGAGCTCTGGCTACTCTTCTTACCGGCGGGAACACAACACGATGGTTATTATGGCCGCGGTCTGTTAGAGCGGAGGCACTACCCCAGTCGGACAGTTCAGTTCGGACGGGAGATACCATAGGAGATATCGTCGTGTCCTACCTCATAAGATACTCAACATAACAAAGAAATATGGTAAATATCCCATCAACTTTATAATAATAAGTTTACAAAACCAACTGTGGTTTTGTATTCACATTCAAATCTGTATTAATAAGAGCAGTCCTTATCGCAGCTTCCTTCCTTTTACAAAACATAAATGTCATGAGTACTGAATATGGCTCTCTAGTTTCATATAAAATGGTCGTGAGTTATGGCACTTTTACTGTTTTTTCTGGTTATAGTTTATACTTGTATAGCATATTTTTATGGAGGACATTAATAGTACCTGATATATTACATCGCTATGACGTTGCGTTCAGGGTTCAGCAGGTGAATAGCCGAGCTTGAGGTGTTGGTTGTCCCAGCATTTGTGGCACCACTGGGTACAGTGCACGGCATCTAACTTGGCAAGATTTCGAAGTAGTGTGCGCCCCACTACTCCAAAACATTGTCAAGTTAAATGCTGTACACTATAATACTTGTTTATATGCGACGCATTTTGCCACAAACAAGTATACCTAGTGTACAGCAATTGACTTGGCAATGTTTTGGAGTAGTGGGGCCCACACTACTTCGAAATCTTGCCAAGTTAGATGCCGTGAACTATATTGGCGTAGTTTAAACCAATATCTGCGCTTTGTCACGTAATGCTGCGACGACAATCACCCCTTCCTTTCGTGAGGTCGTCAAGTTGAGGGCCACCATTATGTCACTGTCGGTGTGTTAGAAAACGCGAAATCCGATGACCATGTGAGCGGAGCGGCGGGCAACAACTAGTCTATATATATAAAAATGAATCCCTATTACCCTTGGTCACGGCATCACGCGTAAACTATTGGACCGATTTCGTTAATTCTTTTTTTATTGTGTTAGTTATTGTCAGGAGAAAGTTCTTATGAAAGAAAAAGTTAAGATAGTTGCGTGGGACATTAGAAAATTTAAGAAAACTTAACGACCATAATATTAACTTTTTTAATTCAACCTTCTTAGTGCTTTTGACAATATAGGTAGATACTTTTTATCTTGCCACGGGGACTAAGTGTGCCACGGGTGAAGCCGCGGGGTACAGCTAGTATTCAATAAAATAGCAATGAATTAAATTGAAAGCGTGAATCGTTTCGAACGGCGGCGCCCTCTGACGTGACCCTCTTATTTTAACATTATTAATTTAATACCTATTATCTGAAGAAATTAATTTGGTAAGTGGTATAATTATGGCCTGCGGCATCTCTGATCTATTAGCTGATAGCTTTTTCTTTGATCGAATATCTTAATTTGTAATGGTTACTGAGAAAACTAAGATTTTAAACTTATGACAAGGTCAATGGCAAAAGTTGAAGTTGATTAAAAACGTAGAATTTGGAATCAATTTTTAATATTATTATTGCAATCAAAGGTCAATATAATGCTAATTTGTCTCACTCAGTCTTTTTTTTCTTTTTTTTTATTGGTAGGCTCGCGTTTTACCACAATCTCATCTGTTGGTAAGTGATGATGTGGTCGACGGTGGAGCACGCTTGCCTAGAAGTAACCTAGACTTGAAGAAGTTGTAGCTTTCCGGAAATACAGACACAGGCAGGGCATTCCACTCTAAAGCAGTACGCACGATGAACGTACTGCCAAAACGTTTTGTGCATATGAGAGGGATATCCACCATGTACCGGTGGCTCGTCACCGTAGTCGTTCGGTGATGAAAGAAGGGGCTTGGAGGAATTAGGTTATGTAACTCCTGCGCACATTCCCCGAAGTGCAACCAATAAAAAACAGAGAGGTCTAACGATTCTACGCCGATGTTCCAAGCTCTGCAGCTTAGTCTCAAACAGCGCATCGCAGTTGATGGACCTTCTCTCAATTGACTCAAGTGCTTCGAGTTGGTATTTCGCTGAGCCGTCACAGAGGTGCGAGTAATACTCCATACACGAGCAATACAACAGTCTCATGCGCATGCATCATACCTATATGCCCGTACTCCTAGCCACCTCTTCTTAGTCGTACACTCCTGACGGAGTAGTCATGGTTATGGGGCGTTACCTAAATTGGTCTGCGGCTCTTGCGAGATTTCTCCTACTACCCGCAGAGGCATTAAAATTGTGTTTAAGAGATGAATCACCTCTTGGATCGGTCCGTCTTCGTGTAGAAAGTTTTGAAATAATTATTTAGGAACATTATAGAAAGGGTATCACACTTTACATGGCATTAGTAATTTTTCTATCTTGATCCCCTGATGACTGGAAATTGACCATATAGTAAGTAAGACGCGCTTACTCTGGTTCCCAAACCCCAGAGATACCTACGAGAAAAAACCTATGATGGTAGGTTTTTTTTTCTACTAACGAACTTAAGAACGGGAGATACCGTCGTGTCCTACCTCCTAAAGGTAGTAAAATCATTCAACAATATAAAGGTATTTGCGAAATTTCTTTGTTCTCGTGTATCCATAAAACAGTACGTTTACAACTAAATATATAATGAGAATATACATAAACATATCTATCTATGAACATGAAACAGAATGTTGTGAAATTGTTGAAATACAAGACATGTTTGTGATAATGTCGATTTTAATAACGGCGAGGTCGTTCTGCTCCTGTATGGTATATTTTGATTTGCTAAGTCTCTTTGACATTAGTCTTTAACGTTTCATTATCTAAAAAATATAATAGAACTAACTGTTACCCGCAATTTTGCCTGCTCGGAATTCTGCTTAATTCCAGTTACTTACGGGAACTCATTTCCAGGATAAAAAGTAAAATCCGTACACCGTTAGAGCGTGAGTAGCAAACATCCAAATATCTTCCCAAACTTTCACATTTATAATATTAGGATAGTATCCTAATATCCTATAGATAATATCCTAATAGGATAGTAAGAAGTAAGTCAGTGATAGGATATAATGATGAGTATATACACCTAGTAAGTAATAAATCATAACGATAAGTGTGTTTTGTGTGTGAGCCGCGATAAGATTGCCTAGTGGTCTGGGTAATGGACTGCTGAGACGAGGCCTCGGGTTCGATCCCAGGTTCACCATGATGGCACACACCAATGACTTTTCGATGCTTTTCGAAGTTATGTGTGTATTTATCGCAGGTTTATAAGTGCCCGGTTAATGGCAATAGGCTCGCCACCTACATTGAGACCTAAACATAAACTGGCGAAATGTGGGTGCTAGCACCTCTGCCTACCCTTCCGGGGATATAGGCGTGAGTTTATGTTATGTTATATAATTGTGTTTACTAGCATCACCTCGAATATTATTGTGATTAAACTTGAAAACGAACGTTATTTTTTGCTGATCGTTACAATAGGTACCTACCCGTTAACGATGGAAACAGTTGATGAATCGAACCGATTAAAAAAAATATCGCGCAACGTTTTACAATTGTTCAATTTGTTCTTTATTGCTTGCCTTGCCTTTAAATTGAATGTGTGTTTATTTTATTTTATTTTCGAGCGAACGGCGAACGACATTTGAGGTCCGCAGGCCAGGATTAATTAGACTCTCCACAATTTCGAAAAACGATTCTCTGAAAAATCTTATTATTTTATACTTACTACAAAATTTAACGAAACCATAACGTGATTCAGCTTACACTAACGACGCCATCTAGTAGCAAATTTCAAACTAATTATAGTTAATTTTCGAAAATTTAAAGACGTTAGTAAAGGTTTTTTATTTTATGTACCTATTTGTTTTATTTTTATAGCCGTTCCCAATGGAAAAGTTGATGATAATTAATTTCTCATGAGCCCGTAAGGCTGTATGGAGTTTTCGCCACCAAGATATCACCTAAATAGACATGAATTTGCAAACAATTGTTTACAC
This sequence comes from Lithosia quadra, assembly GCA_963576445.1. NCBI lineage: Eukaryota > Metazoa > Arthropoda > Insecta > Lepidoptera > Erebidae > Lithosia > Lithosia quadra. Next base: position 3,803,976 of record OY754900.1, on the reverse strand, counting down.
TGAGCCCGAATTGATTGAAGATTGAAGGTTTGAGTCTTATGTAAATAAATGTATTCGTAAAATTATACCAACCTTTTATTCAAAACCTTGTTAAATCGTACGTGGGCATTAATTTCCGGATAACGTGATAGTTCTAGTCATGAACGTATAAACCAATGGACGGAGCATTGAAGAATACAACGGATGACACTAGAGTCGGCCCACTTGCTTATGCGTACAAGTGAGCACGCACACACTCACACTCGAGTCAGCGTCTTCGCGGTACACGTCATTTGATTAGGTCGCTTTAGGTAAGTAGCGAAAAAAAACGGCATAATATGTCTTATGTAGTAAAATTGTGTAAAAACCGTAGTGATAGCAAGAAAAAATATCCAGGAATCGCGAAAACCACGCGTTCACGGTTCACTTACACATTTTAGCCACTCATTTTTTTGACACAGTCTCGTCATCAACACGTTCTTTCCGCAGGTTTTATACGTTTATAGTTCCAGTAAAACTTTTGGTTGGCTCTAAAAATAGATTGGAACTATTTGATTTTGATCCAATATTTGTTTTACTCATACATGTTACACAATGGAGATCCATTATCTATTAGTTTTAATTTAGTTGTATCGAAAACCATTTAAGACCTAACTCAAAACGAGTAAATCAAAATACCTAACAATAATATTTTCAGTTTAGATCCCTCGAGTGAACAAGCAATTTCTATTTCCCCTTAATCGCCTTAACTGAAAAACTCTTCAAAGACCCTGAAACAACTTAATTCTTACCTTATTTGCATTAGCCTCAACGTAAAACCTCAGAATAGAGGTGGCAAAAGATCCTTTGATTAGATTTTATTTCTTTAGAAATAGAAAAGTAACCCTATATAAAATATTTTCTTCACGACGGTACAATACATACTAAAGGCAAATTCAATTCTCAGTAGTTCTGTAGAAGTAGTTCCGTATAGGAACTACTGAGACATTTTTCCCAGTCTTTTTGTAATCCTATATTGTACACACTAAAATAGACAAATATTATTTCACAAGAAATATACTAAGGAGAGCTTAACTCTATAAGAGTTCTCTACTAGCAAACCTTTAAGCAGTAGAGGTAGAAAAATTCAACGGTACTAATGTAAAATCCAATCCAAATATCAGTACTGTTAGGTATAGTTCTATGGAAGTAGTTCCATATAGGAATTACTGAGACTTTTTTCCCAGTAGTTCTGTTAACTACGCTACTAATGGAAAATCAAATTTTCAGTAGTTCTATGGGAGTAGTTCCTTATATGAACCAGTGGTTTCGTCAATGGCAATAAAGAGAAATCTAATTCCCAGTAGTTTCATGGTGGAGCAAGTGAGACTTTTTTCCCAGTATTTCTATTCATGGCACTACTGAAAAATTTAATTCCCATTAGATAAATAAATACATAGATCTCTTATGTGTTTATTTATATCTAGCTCTATTGATAAAACACAAATAGTTCAAACGGGTATCAGCAAATTGTATTGAACCGTAATATAGCGGGTAGACCTACCTTTCAGTTGTTTAATGTACCAAACGGTTGAATTGAGTTGTATTGATTGTACTATGGATGCAGTAACAATTTCCTATCAGGCGTAAAATTCCTTGTGTATTAGGTATCAAATTAGTAACGAGATTTCTGGTTCAATTATCAAACTATTGACGTAGGTAACTTTAAAAACTAATGGTAACTTAATCTATGGGATTTAAAAATTACGAATTAAATTAGGTACTACTGCACTTATTGGAAAACATCTTTCATCATTTGAAAGTTTTGAAAGAATAATATTATAACTACGAGTATTACAAGTACTTATGTATAAGGATTGAATTCAAAAAACATAATTAAAAAACCCGACTTCAACGGACCAACTTGAAATGGGACCACACGGAAAGCTACCAAATTAAAAAATAATCATCAAAATCGGTTCACCCAGTCGGAAGATCTGAGATAACAAACATAAAAATTACAGTCGAATTGAAAACCTCCTCCTTTTATGAAGTCGGTTAAAAATATAAGAACGTGAAGTATTACATATTTCATTGTAGCTTACTGATTTTATTTCGATAAAAAGTTCATCTCTCGCGTTGAACAATAATGGTTGTGCTTTATTGAACTAAGGGAAAAGACAAGTTCAAATTCGTATCTAAATTGATATCGTAAACTGCTAGCATTGGTGAGTAGGTAGTAAATTTTACGGTCAGTTCGGACTCTCCACGGGTGACGAATGTTACGACAATCGAATGGAGGTACGAAGTAACTATCTTGTAGGGTTAAACTTGATGGAGAACCTAACAAGACAGCAAGCAAAATATATAAATATATATATATATATATATATATATATATATATATATATATATATATATAATAATAATAATAATGTATAAATTTAAAATGTAGGTAAGTAGTACAGTGTGTAGTCTTGTGTTTCCGTTTTTGTTACAAATATTGTTTATGTTTTGTTATATATAGATATATAATAAGTAGTAGTAATTATGCCCACACTATCGCATTAGGTGCGGTAAACCTGTCATGATAGTTTTAAGGTTGAGTTGAATAAATAAATAAATAAATAAATAAATAAATAAATAAATAAATAAATAAATAAATAAATAAATAAATAAATAAATAAATAAATAAATATCAAGACTTCACGACACTGTGTTCATTTTACGTATATAGTAAATCCAACAATCCTATGTAAGTTGTACTATAAGACAACTCATACTTCAATCTATGTCTATCTATATCTTTGTCTGTCTACGAGTATCTATATCTATGTCTGTCTACGAGCATCTATATCTATAAATTGGTTTAGCTAGCAACAGCCGATTTAATTTTGTGATATAATATAGACATGGTTGTATTGAGTCCAACCCAGATATTCGAGGTCTAAGACAGTCTATTAGTTAGTGTGCCTGATTGACGAATGAGGCTCTGGAGTCTTCCTTCTTTTTTCCTCTCTCAGTCAAAGTAAGTAAATTCAAAAGAAAGAGCACGATTCTAACAAGCTAGCATTGAATGCCATCAATCAATCGATTAGCATATTGCAGCCCACTGCTGGACTAAGGCCTCTTCCAATATACGCTATAGAACCCGATCCTCCGCCTTGCGCATCCAGTTTATCCCAGCTATTGAAACCAAACAGGACTAATACAATGATGATGAAGAATATAATTGTAGTTTACAGAACGACTCATGCGTCGCAACTACACAAGGTAGCTGTGACATATGAGTTACAAAATTAGCCTGCGGGTTCTCCCACGTGGAATTTTGATCCCGTTCCCGCAACGCATAGGAACCTTCATTAAGAATATTAGTGGGATTCAACAAATGCCGTATCAATTTGGTTCCTGATTTTCTTACTTCCATGTGACTAACTACTGCTAGGGGTCGTTCGCTTGTCTTCGTCCCTCGGTATTAATCAAGTGTCCTCCTTCAAAGTACATGACTTGGAGACTCGGGTAGCAATAATTTGTGAAGTAACGCAGGACACTACCCTGATTATGTTTAAGTACCTTAAGTTTTAATATCTTTTGCAAATATGTACTTACCTATATAAAAATCTTTGAAAATATAAGACTAAGCGATCATTATACATAATAAACAGGCAGATTAATGCTCTACAGAAACATGAAAGTGAGTTTACTTACAATAAAACATTCTAACTAAAGACTGTCTTTTTTCTAATGTGCGCTAGCCCTAAGCGAATGTCTAACTCACAGAACAAAGAAAAATCTATAGGTCTAACTCAGATAATTGATAATACCTTCAAAAGACAAACATCAACAAAATTGAAATTTCCATCTCAAGATTTTGAACAGAATATCCAGGTGGACATAATGTTAAGAACTACACTTCTTCCATCCATTCCAACCAAGAACAGTCAACAACCAACAGTATAAACTCCATTAATATTTATTACGTTTTCAACTATGTTATAAAGTGCCATCTATCTCCCTTTATTGGAAACAAGTTATAGGTACTGCAACATGGATGCTTAGGTAACCAGGTATTGTGAATAATACGGACAAACCCATGAATGTAGTAGACTTTGTATTATTGATGGAGGTTTCTTAAGAAAAAATACCAATAGTGTGCCAATTCTGGATGCATCCAAAGTCTGGTTTATATACTGGCTTTACAGCAGTCCCGTCTGACTCAAAACCCTGAGAAGGGATCTTTAGAGTTCAAAATAACCTGGAAGCCGTTACACCTGCTGATTAACAAAATACGCTCTCGGTACAGCTGACACCAAAGCTGGGATAAAGACTACATATCAGTCATAAGCGTAATACTATTCCTGAGATGGCGACGTTTGCAGGGTCATACAAAGTATGGGTCTTCGGTTGATTAGGGTAACACAATACCTACTTCATTATAAGTAGGCATTCTTATAGGCGCATTCGGAATAAATATACCACCTTTTCTATCTTTCCGTTTGAAGTATGCTAGTTTTATGCTGAATAAAAAGTACTGTGTCTGACAAAAGTAGTGGTCACCCTATTCAATAAGTGACGAACGATTTCTTTTATGACACCTATGTATCGACTTGCTTTTATATACAGTATGCTCCAATACTGGCTGTGTATAAGGTTATACAGCACGTACAGAGCGTATAATAAACTACATAAATCCATCTCATATAGAGGCTGTTCTCGTAACCTATTTTTTTAATATCTAGAACATGTTACTACCAAGACAGTATTGCGTTTAATATTATTTTTTCGATCGAAGTAATGTTGTTAAAAAGGTTCAAAGAATTTATGTGGAGGGCTTTAAGTGCAGAAGTATTAATAGAATTCGAGAAAGAGGATATGGCAAGGAAGGGAGTGACTGAGGAGATGACATCTGACAGGAATGTATGGAGGAGAATGACATGTTGCGCCGACCCCAAATAATTGGGACAAGGGCAGGTGATGATGATGAGTTTCGATCTCATGTCACCCAAATGTAAAAAAGGTATTTTTGTACAAGAATAACTTTTTTATATTTAGGGTTGAATGCTTCACCTAGACCCTGGAGGGTGGTGTGGCTATGGTTTTAGTCGGTAAGAGTCCAATATGGGGGGGGGGGGGGGGTTGGAAGGTATCCATGAGGATTTCCGCATAGATAAAGAAAGGGTTGAATGCTTATTGTTATGTCTATCGGTATTCTTTTTATTATAATACAGATTTATAGCAAATGATTTCCTTGCTACTTGCATGAAATTGCATTGGCTTCATCAGATCACTACCTAATGTAGATAATCGGAGTTCCGGGAAGTTTCGGGATTCGTTACTCCTAAAGCTATGACTTATATAATTACTTTACGAATGACAGAAGTGAACCATGAAATCTCCGAGCACAACACTTAGAGAGTCCCAGTTAATACTCAAACTCTCGTGGAACCAGCAAGTTAATCAAAAGTTCAATAAACAAAACTCCTTTGGCAATTCAAACTACGCTTCGTTCCGTTTTCTCGGCTCACTGCATACTTTTACATCTACCTTGTCTGAACGCCCACGTCGAATCGCAGACAGTATAATTACCTGGAAAAAAAAATACTGCTATGATACGAATTCTTTATGATGCTAATTTTATTAACATAAGTTGAAAAGGGAAGGTCGAACACACTGGAACCTTGATGACAGAGAGGAAGCGCGTGTAGTATGTAAGGACAGATGCAGATGGCGGTCTGTTGTCTCTGCCTACCCTTTTTTTATCGTGCGGATGGATATCACCCCCGTCGGCCATCAAGGATGGTTATGTCGGGATCGAACCGACTAAAACCGCACGCCATCTCGGGCCTTAGTTACCGGGGTGTAAGGTTACCCAATGGGCATATCCCTCGCCTCGGTTGGGTGACAAGCGGCCGTCCTGTCACCCAACCGTCGGCGCACAGACAATCAACTCGCCCCCCGCTCGCTCCTCACTGTGCCATCTGCTACTCAGAGGGACACGTGGAGAGCCTTGGAGCAGCCCTCTAGAGGGCCACTCCCACCCCGGCCGGATTGGCCGCAGGCAGCAGCGTCTCCCGTGGCGAGTGGGAGGCTCTGCTCGCCTCCGTTGCCCAGGTGCACCATGTGGAGGTTCCGGCCCGCACCCTCTAGTTCCACCCTGAAAGTTGACTTCGTTCGATTTAAATTTATAAGAACTTTTAAAATAGTAGAAGTAAACATAACCAAATAAACAGACGAACTAAATTATTCGTTGTTTCGGAAGATATTTGCACGCCTATACAAAATTAAAACGGAAATAAAACAATGTTATTTTGTATAGCCCATTTTATTTGTTGACTTGGATGGAGTTCTTCTCAGTTACCGGAACAAATATTTGCATCTAAGTATTACTTTATCTATATTTCGAAATAACTGTTTGTATTGTATTGTTTAACAATTGTGTATTCTCGAAATTGGCTAGGTTCAGAATATTTGCGATACTGGATACAATACATCATTTCAGATTTTAATTTAACTTTGTGCCTAACATAAGAGGTATTTAAAATAAATTCAGAGCATGGAATCCTTTCAATATAAAAGTGAAAATTTGTGAAGGTGTCTGGTTATTTGTTACTCAATCACGACCTAACGGCTGAACGGATCTAGCTGAAATTTAGTACAGAAATAGATAATAGTACTATTTATCCTCGGAATAGGTTTCCATGGGTAATAGGAACGGAAAAGACAGACAAATACAGCCTACTTTAAGGTAAGCGGTCATCCAGGCGACCTCACTTTTTCAGCAAAATATGTCCAGGGATAAAATATTGTTTTGATTACGTCAGTCATTAGAGAAAACCGAAGCCAATCCAACCGTATAACATTTTGAATCTAAGTGGCACAATACGAAACATAACATAACATAAACTCACGCCTATGTCCCCGAAGGGGTAGACAGAGGTGCTAGCACCCACATTTCGCCAGTTTATGTTTAGGTCCCAATGTAATAGGTGGCGAGCCTATTGCTATTAACCAGCACTTATAAAGCTGCGATAAATACACACATAACTTCGAAAAGCATCGAAAAGTCATTGGTGTGTGCCATGGTGAACCTGGGATCGAACCCGAGACCTCGTCTCAGCAGTCCATTACCCAGACCACTAGGCTACCGCGGTTCTTAATACCTAGATAGATTATGTCAGTCATTAGAGAAAACCGAAGCCAATCCAACCGTATAACATTTTGAATCTAAGTGGCACAATACGGAACATATAGTTCAATAACGAACTTAGTGCTTAGAGATTGAACTACATTAGTTACAAATGAAATATGGCGACTTTGGCATAAGTTACAGTAGTTTCGACTAACTTTATCTTCGTTATAAAGTCATCCGTCTATTCTCGTCCTACAGTTGAATTCGTGTGTTAAGTTAGGATGAAATTATGTTAAACCTAATATTAACATCTCACAGGGGTGTCTAGAGACTTACGGTTGCTTTGGAATCTAAACAACGATCTTAGGGAGGTAGGACACGACGACGGTATCGCCATCTGACTGGGGTAGTACCTCCGCCCTACAGAAGACCGCGGCCATAATAACCATTGTGTTGTGTTCCCGCCGGTAAGTAGGGTAGCCAGAGCTCACTGTACCCCTCCTCCCCCACCCATTTCCTAGCCTACCCACCCTTTCCTAGCCCTCCCCCTTCCCTTCAGGGTTGTTAGCGCGAGTGTGACCCCCCTGATGTTGCACACGTCCATAGGCTACGGTGACCACTTCCCATCAGGTGGGCCGTGTGCTTGTCTGCCACCTAAGTATAGTATAAAAAAAAGATCCTCAGTAGTACCATTAATGATACTAATCAATGGTAAAGTTGGGAATGAGGGATGGTGACCCTCAACCCCCCCGCCCCCCGCCCCCAGGGTCGGCAGCGCGAGTATGACGCCCCTGATATTGCACCCGTCCATAGGCCACGGTGACTACTTACCATCAGGTGGGCCGTGTGCTAGTCTGCCACCTAAGTATAGTATAAAAAAAATAATCTCAGTAGTACCATTAATGATACTAATCAATCGTACAGTTGGGAATGAGGGGTGGTGACCCCCATTTCAGAGACTTCACCTTAAGTTTAAGTTTACAACCAAGCGAGGTAAAATCATATTGACGGAACAATATAAAAATAAAATTAAATATGTAGGAGAGCGGACCCCAGACTTCAAAATACAAGCTTTAGATGCAAACGAGATGGGACTATCGCAACGATTATGATAATGTTGATGATGATTTTGATGATGATGATGTTGATAATGACGTTGATGTTAATGATAATGTGAGTTCGATGACACTAATTTCTACACTAACAAGGGTTACAAAAACATATTGATTTGAAATCGATTTTCGAATAAAAACCTTAACGAAAGCCTTTCCATCAGACGTATGTAGTTGTTAGCTCTGATTATAATGGCCGCATGTGTTATAATCAAATGTCATTTTGTACGGCGACACTTGAGTGACACTTACAATAATAAGCTTTTATCTAGGCCGACGGGTAACAGGTTTGGGGGTGAACAGACGTGTCGTCACGTATATATCAAAATAAATATAATTATAGGGTAAACTTTTCTTTGGACAAAAGATTAGTGTCACATTACGTAGCATGGTAGTTGCCTACATACTTATGAATGTATTATGGTGTACTTGCGTATTTTTACAATAATATGGTAATCTTATCATTATAAAGATAATAATAGCAACCCATGTCCCACTGCTGGGCACGGGTCTCCTCTCCTCTAACAAGAGAGCTGAGAGGGTTTTAGACCTTAATCCACACACGCTGGCCTAATGCGGGTGGGTCGGACATGTACTCAGAATGTCCCACTGCTGGGGACGGGTCTCCTCTCCTCTAAAGAGAGAGCTGAGAGGGTTTTAGACCTTAATCCACACACGCTGGCCTAATGCGGGTGGGTCGGACATGTACTCAGAATGTCCCACTGCTGGGGACGGGTCTCCTCTCCTCTAAAGAGAGAGCTGAGAGGGTTTTAGACCTTAATCCACACACGCTGGCCTAATGCGGGTGGATCGGACATGTACTCAGAACTTCTTCTAAAATAACGTGGAAGGAATAAAAAAATTCAGCTCAATATGACGTCAGCAAGTGGTTCTAATTGGGGTTCCAAAAATTACCCCTTTCTAAGAAACCAATAGTTAAAATAAAGCTCGTCAAAATAAAATAATAATCACACAGATCGATACGTCACGATTCTGATAAAATTAAAATTTCAAAAAGTACCTACAAAATTGTAAATTGCCTCCTTTTTATTTCGGTTAAAATGTAAATGGTCCCTAGTCTATACTATTGCAAAACATGGTGGTTGTATTTTTGGCTTCAAACAATCTTACCTTTTGGGGCAATAAATACTGTTTAATATTTTTTATATACTCCCTGGACCAGTAAACTACATAAAACTGAATTATACGAGTACAGCGACTAAGCTCGTCTAGGGAATATTTCGTAGAATGAAAGTATTAAATTATTACATCCAATATAGATCCTTTATAACTGAGCGGTTTAGCCTGAAAGAGGAAAATCCACATAACACTTTGTATTATAGGTACGACACGTCAATTTGACTTTACCTCGCCTGATGGTAAGCTGAAGGTAAAGCCTTAGGAAAGAGGGTCACCATTACATACACGTACCATGTTAACAATGGTGGCACTCAGCTTGACGGCTTCATCAAAAGAGGATTGTCGTCGCAGCACCGCGTGACACCCACCGGTCCCACTAGTGCTGCGACCACAATCCCTCCCTGCCCGGCTATGCACTTGCTGACCCCTGAACGCAATCCAACCGATTTTTTTTTCATTCCTGTGTATTTGTTCTTGGTTAGACTTAAAATCTGCCTTATGTTTGACTTCATTTGGACAAGTAGAACTGAAGATTAAAAACCGATAACCACACTCCACTCCACTCCATGTGGGCAGCGAACATCTGCTAGTACCACAGCCTAGTACTAATAGGTTTACTGTTTATTTACATAACAGTACTATTATATTAGTACCAGCTCATATGCGTGACTCCGTGAAATTAAGCCCCGATATCAAATAATTGTCATTTTTTTTGAAAATTTTGCTAAATCACTGGTATTATAATAGTTAACGGGTTATATGCAACGGCACCGAAATATCGGATTATAATTAATAAAACAACAAACATGGTACATATCCCGTTAACTATTATAATAACAGTGATTCAAATGACCATGTCAATCTAAAATCCTAATTTTGCTAAATCTAAAATTAGATTAATATTTGCCCCCATTTACAAAAAACTCTTCTCAAAATTAAAAATGACAGTTTGGACAGCATAATCAGTGGCAGCAAACGGTATCACCCTTAATCTTTTGGAAGTAATTAACAAATTACAAATTAATTTCGTTCAACAGCTGTTCAGTTCAGGATCAGATATTTAATATTTGGCACACGCACAGTGATTAATTACTCGATACAGCCAGTCGCAGTGGTTATATGGAAATTAAAAAAAGTAAATTAAATACCTATTTTGTTCGTTAAAATTTAGACTAGCCGATGTCTCCAGGTTCACCCGCGTGGACGTCGATTACCGGTTTTTACTCATATATCTCCGGTTCTATTTAATAAATGGCGATCAACATATATTATGACAGATTTTAAGTCTGAATAACCCTTTCTTATAATTTTTTTATACTACTTAGGTGGCAGACAAGCACACAGCTCACCTGATTTCTCTTTTTTTTGTTTGGTTTGGTTTGGTTGGTGAAATTTTGTTTGAGTAGAACCAGAGATATGATCAAAAGTCACAATAACCGACATCAACGCGGGCGGAGTCGGAAGAGCATTTGATTGGTACGTCGGAGCTCACGAGTTCGATTCCCGCTCAGTGTAAGTATTTGTAAACGCTAATATATGTCTATTTACATTCGTCTGAATTTATACATGCCTTGCAAAGCACATTAAGTTACCAGTTCCGGTTGCCATATGAACTTCTATGGCAGTCGTTGCAGGTAGTAGGAGTCCTAAAAAGTTCGATAATTGATCAGGTCTAATTACAAGAGCTCACGGAATCGATTCCCGCTCAGTGTAAGTATTTGTAAACGCTAATATGTCTATTTGCATTCTACTGGATTTATGTATATATATGTAAGGTATGTCCTTGCAAAGCACATTAAGCTATCAGTCCCGGTTGCTATATGAACTTCTATGGCAGTCGTTACAGATAGTAGGAGGTCAGGTCTGATTACAGAACTTCGATATCGCCAATAGGTTGTGGAAGTTCGTAGTTAGACTGAACGGACCGCAACCGAGTTGGGAAAAAACGCTCGTAGGAAGAAAGCGGAGCCGCAAGCAGCAACTAGGTAATACATAAATGTTTTTTTCACGCCGGTACTATGCGTTAAGACCTCCGTAACTCGAGACAAGGGCAACACGGCAAATTGAAGACTAACATTTACTTCGGCAACTTAAATAGGCCTTGGGTACCGTGATTTTGGTTACAAGGCACAAGCTGAAGCGATTTCGATGCAAGATAGAATATTTTTTAGGTATATTCAGTCCGTCAGATTGACTGCTCCCTGCCTAGTGATAAGCTGAGGCGGAGGTGAATATTTGACGTATATGATATAGTGATAGAGCGTTTGACTGCTATGTCATAGGTTCGATTACCGTTCAATGTAAAATTTGTATGTCTGATTTATATATAACTAGCTTTTGCCCGCGACTTCGCCCCCGTGGATGTCGGTTATCGCGACCAAACATAGCCGAGGTCTAATCTAATCTACCCTTATACCAAATTTCATCAAAATCGGTTCAGCGGTTCAGGCGTGAAAGCGTAACAGACAGACAGGCAGAGTGTTACTTTCGCATTTATAATATTAAGTATAGATATTTACAAAAAACAATGTAATCTGAGTAACTGAGGTTTAAATTTAAAATGTGTGCAATCATCATCTACTTTTGACGTTGACTGTACTTACTAAAGTAACGTAATTGGAAAATGTTAGTTTTACAGAACATAGGGTGTAAATGTTAAGTAGTTATTATGCATCACGTCATTGTTTTTAATTACGATATCGCGTGTTCAATGTGGACGATAAAACTCAAGCAAAAATGCATAACATTATATTTAATTTTTTTCTTCTAAGCTTTAGTTTTAATAATGGTTGTAAACCTTTCATTATTCAAACAAGAATTGACCTCGATTAGGCAACACTTCGACGGGAGTTTGAGCAAAATATAATTATAAAAGAAATAAATCTTAGGAATGTGCGCTGGAATTACATGACTTAATTCCTCCAAGCCCCTTTCATCACCGAACGACCAGCCGTACGGTAACGCGCCACCGGTACATGGTGGATATCTCGCTCATACTCACGTACTGCTAAAGAGTGGAATGCCCTGTCTGAGTCTGTATTTCCGGAAAGCTACAACCTGGGAGTCTTCAAGTCTAGAGTGAATAGGTTACTTCTAGGCAAGCGTGCACCGCCGTCGACCACATCATCACTTACCAACAGGTGAGATTGTGGTCAAACTTCTGAAATGACTTAAAATTTATTTCTAAAAATTACAATAATTTAAATTAAACTAAATAAAACTAACATTAATTTAAAAAGGTTTAAAAAACTAGGTCCTCTCGGCCTAGGATGCAGGCCGGAGCATTCCTGCTCTGAATGGCGATGGAAATCCTTTGCGCGAGAAAACTGCCCTGGGAACTGGGCGGGATCACCGGTTCCTCCCTCAGACCCTTGCTAAGTAAATAAATGAATTATTTCTACAAAATTCTACAACAATGAGCCAGATAAGCTCAACCAATGAAAAATAACAAGCGTACTCTGGGCTTCAAAGCGTAAAATTGCTAGGACTTTTTCACATCAGAAAACCTTAAATGTATAATTTTGGCTAAATTCATTATTGGATTAGAATTTCGAAGGCATAATAAAGGTAGTTCTACTAAAACCATTACGTAAATCGCTATAGTAAGTACATTTTCCCGGTAGACTTAACCATTTGGTATTATAGGTAAAACATAATTACATTAAGTTCTGAACGAAGAGTTTTGACCTTTTTTCCGAAAGATTAGTTAATATTTTAAAAATAACTGTTATCTCAAAGGTACAACAGTCAATGGCTCTTATAAACCCTGAGACGATAAAATTATAGAGGATGTCGTTCTGAATTAAAACGACATCCGGCAGTCCAATTAATAGAGCATTAGAAAGGGACTACTGCGCAGGGGAAAAGGAAGGAATGAAATAAATAGAATGGAGAATAATTAAAGGGATAATTTAGCCTATATTCTTGTCCAAGCTCTAGCCAAATTTTGTCAAAATTGGTTCATTGGTTCACGCGTGAATGCATAACAGCCTGACAGACAGATAGATTTACTTTCACATTTATAATAATAGTATGGATCGTATGCAAATAGCGGTCTGTTGTCCCTGCCTACCCCGGAGGGAAAAGGCAATGGATAAGTCAAGCAGTCTTTCAAAATCGGTGTCTTTTATCAATTGTACCACACTACGTGTACCTCCTTGCATTAGATAAGTACGCTTGACTCCAATGAAGGGTGCGAACTGCTGTTAATTGTGTTCTGTATTTTTACCTTCGCACGTACATTACGTACACAGTAGTTTACTTTTTAATATCCTGCTTACAATAGCTCTATAGGCAAGTGCCTTAAGAGAACCGTTTTTATTTATACGATACTCAATTGTTCTCAAATGCTGGTTTGATTTGGTTGTCCACATGGGGAGTGTTTTTCTTTCGAAATTGCCGTCAATAGGGTGACAGGGTGATAGAAGGCCGTCCCGTCACAATCCCTGCGCTCGGAGAACCAGCCTGTCCCCCGCCTGCTCCCCACTGTACCCTCTGCTAGTCAGAGGGACATGCGGTGAGTCTTCGAGTAGCCCTATAAAGGGTTACTCCCGCCTCGGCCGGCATCTGCCGTAGGCAACAGGGTCTGTCCTGCGAGTGATAGGCACTGCCATCTCCGTTGCTCGGGTGCATCGTACGGAAGTTCCAACCCACACCCGCTGGAAACATGCACTGTCTTATATAGAAATCTATCATATGACATCGAAACAAAGGCTTTAAAAAAATCGGGGATTGAACTCCTACCATCCAAATAAACATGCAACATTTTCTGTAATCTGACAAGGGTCAGATATTCGTATATTGTGTCAATCAGATCGAGGAAATTTTGAGGAAGTGCCAGAATTATTAATGTAGAAGAAGCGAATTATCATTCAAACATATGCCTGGCACATTATGCTGAACTGGACACCCTTTTGATGCATTCGTGAGGCACATAATAGAATAAGTAAAATGTGTGCTAGCTTATTTGTTTATGTACATAGTGTTTAATGCATCAAATAAAAGTTTCTTTCTTTCTTTCTTAAACATGCACTGTCCTATTTAAGAAATCTATCATACGAAATCGAAACAAGCCTTTAAAAAAATTACCGGATACCGGATATTAACGTTATTATTTAACTATCATCCAAATTAACATTCAACAATCTCAATCGATTTACGAGCTTACTATTAAATCAATACTTGAATAATAGTGTAACCCAATACTGTACTACTTAGAGTGTAATTAATACAAACACCACATACATAGTTACGTCAAAGTTCACAACAAGGGTTCAGTTGGCCCGTGGGTTAATTATACCCACGCATACAAAGGGGCAGTTAAGTCAATTAAACTTTTGATCGAAGTTGCCATTTTGAACCTTTGAGAACTTATATTTGAAGGTTAATGTTGCTGTGATAAGTTTTATTGCAAATAGTGATGATTGTAGTTGAATTACCGGTGTATGTAGTGGTGATACCAGTCCTGAGACTTTACCTTTAGCTTACCATCAGGCGAGGTGAAGTCATTTTGACGTGTCCTATATAAAAAAATCGAATGAGGTGCTACTTAATTTAGTGATGTGCCATATAGGATTTTAAAAGGTTATTAGGAACCGAAACCCCTCCAGCTATGGCGTAGCGGTAATGATTTCAACTGCTACGACAGTGGTGGGAGTTCTTAGTGGTGTCATGGGGAAAGAACGCTCGATTTTGTAACATTATCCGTTATTTTTGCATAAAAACAAGGTATTATTTTAAGGTAGGTAAAATAGATTTTAAAAAGATTGCCAATTTAAATTTGGAACTCCTTTTCAAATTTGTTGCTTTTGTTATTCTACCGCCATCTTGGTTTTATTCAATTTCTGGGGCGCTTCTAATCCTCTATAGCCCCCACTGTCAAATATTTATCTCAATAATTCTAATTATTTGGTCGGTTCGACATTGTGTGGCGAACCATAGAATACATAACAAAGAGATGTTTTTGTTATTCTGGGTGGTACCTAGATAGCCGGGAGCACGGTCAATTTTACGTGTTTTGTATTTTTTGATCCACTATTATCTTTTACGAACAAAGTTTTTTCACCATTTCGCGTATTTTTAAGGCAAACAGCCTGTGGGTAAAACCTTTTGATGATATTACAATGAGATTTGTGGAAACTCCCTCATTTTAACCTTGAAACTTCTGAGAAGTGCTTTTATAAAAAATGTTCTTTGATCTAAAAAAAAACACTGTTTTTAACCAACTTCAAAAAAAGAGGTTTGTTATTTCGAAATTCCCATCAGCATTTTAGGGTAGAGGCAAGAAAAGGATAATTGAAAATAATCAAGTAGATACGGTTTTGGCACTCTCAATGAGACACCAAGAAATTTGGTTTTATAATTACTTTTCTCTTGCCTACGAAAGAATATTGATTGAATAGATTTAAGAGACGAGGATGGATACTGCCGTGTAACCGTACAAGGGTCGGATATTCGTATATTGTGTCAATCAGATCGAGGAAATTTTGAGGAAGTGCCAGAATTTATTAAATTAGAAGAAGCGAAATGTGTAATTGACTATCATTTATTTTCAACACTAAAATTGATCAAAGGGGCTAGTGGTAACCGAGTAAGTTAGTACATTGCAAGGTTAAGGAATACTAGTCAAGTCAGTCTTAGGATAGTTTTATATCACTTAGGTGGCAAACAAGCGCACGGCCCACCTGATGGGATGCGGTCACCTATGGACCATGGATGTGTCCAACACCAGGGATGTCACACTTGCGCTGTAAGAACTTTTGTGTCTCTGAGAGCACGTTAAGCCGTGCGTTGGACAGTTTCTGATCTGTGGCATTTGTGACGAGTAGTTTAAGTCCGACAACCTGGTCTAGTTACAGAACTTCAATACCAGTTGTGGAGGTCAGATGGTACTTGTTTCACGATAAAACGTTGTTAAGCTGAAAGCTAACCTCAACTGATTAGGGAGAATGTTCGCAAGAGGCAGAGGTGTCATCACTAAAATGAAAGTAACACAATCTGAGCTATGCACAATAGAGAATCTTTGAAATATTTTTAAATCCTCTTAGTCTACATTGAATCACGAATACAAAAGTACCTCCGTCTGCTAAAGAGCTTTTCTCCGTGTTAAATCTAATTTATCATAAAACCGGGTCTGACATAAATTATACGCGATAATGTATATTGATGTGTTTTCGTCGAAAATAAGTGTTGCGTCAATATGGCAGATATTTTTAGACGATGGAGGTCGTGTCTTTGGCGGTAGCTGGCGGTAGCGGTCGGCTGGTATTGTATCTGCCACCAAATATAAAATCTTGTAGATGCAAGAGTACCTACTTCAAATATAATTAAAAACTTAGTTCTATTGTCTCTTATGGGGAGATGACAAATCCAAAAAAAACTAAGCCACACAATCGTTATTTGTCAAGAAATAACCCACCCCTGATCATTCCTGGTACAAAAATGTTCTAAATTTACCAGGGTTGTTAAAAAAATAATCGTACCTAATTATAAACAACGTTCTCTCGAATTCTAAGTACACTTAACAAAAGTATATTTTTTATTTCTTTTAATGTTCGAATAAAAAATGTAGTCTTGAGAGTAATCGTTGCTGTTATTTTACTGCACTCAGGTAATATAAAACGAATACAATTTACAATGTTATTATTAAGGTGGCTCTCTACGGAGCGTTATTCAGCAGCATAACCGGAGACCGTATCAACTTTCTTATTGCCAATTAGACATAATTATAAGTAGCAATTGGGCTTGTATACACTATATAAAGTAAATTGATAAGAAAGGGAAGACAGTCTCCGAAAGTTTGCATTAAGGTAACTACCTTAATGCAAACTTTCGGAGACTGTGACTGTGACTGTGACTGATGAACTATTGGGTTAGGACTAAGGACTTACCTAACTATATTTCGATATCAAGTTTTGAAGCCTATCCTAAACTATTAAATCATAATGGTTATGTTAGAAACAAACCATCTGTGAGTAAGATGGGGACACCGTAATTTCCAAACTCGTGGTGGCCATCTTGAAGGCTGAAATAGCCCTAGGTCAACGAGGATGCAAGGGAAATGCCTATTGAGTCACCTTTTACCCGGCATCTGAAAACCCGAGACAGCGTGAGGTTTTAATTGATTCAAGTCCGACATAACCACCCCTGATGGCCAACGGGTGTGGTATCTATGGGGATTTTCGCACGAAAAAAGGTGTGTTGAGCTAACATACAGACACGGTTTTACCAGCGCATCTAGAGATGATACTCTTTACACGGTGTGTTGAATCAGTGCGGTTTGATTAGCGTCCGTATGCAGTATCATTCACCTTGGAAAGCCGTCTTTACCCGAGAGCCATGTGCTGCTAAGTGGCCACATGGCTCCTCAGTAATAAACGTTCATGAATGTTTATCGTTGAAAGAAATGCTGCAATAATTTGATTACATTCGCATGAGATAAAAATGCTTGTTGATGGAGTGGTTTGTATCTCGATGTTACCGGATCTCGAAAAGATGAATATCTTGGTATACCTACTACTTAGCGTTATTTAGACTAAGAATAGTTTAGCTAGCTCATATTATGTATTTTAGAATGCAGATAAACATATTTCGATACATTTTCTGTTATAAATCCTAATAATATTATACACGCGAATATTTGTAAGAAGGTAGGTATGTGTGGATGTTTGTTACGCTTTCAAGTAAAAAGTGGTGAACGAATCTGATAGCTTATGGTCTAAAATAACACATATGGCACTTTTATATAAAGAATAGGTTTCTGTGAGACAAAGGAACGGCATCAGAACTTCCCCCCAACGGGTGGAGCAACGGACATCAGCTAGTACTTACAACAAGTTTTACTATTTTATTTGTTTGTATTTTTTTTGTCACCATTACAAATTTGTAATTTGTAATAGTGACTCCCATTCTAGAGACTTTAGCTTACCATTAGGCAAGGTGAAGTCATATTGACCGACATAAAACAAATTCCGACGAAGACGAAATGAGCTATAGCTATAAAGTCAACCTTAATGATATAGAATGGCGCATCGCACCGTCTTTTCACCTTTTCTATATAATTTTAATCGCTTCCACGCGTATCTGCCCCATGTCTGTCTCTCACCTGATCCTCCCCTTCGCCTTACCTACCTCATTTCTACATAATTCACGTCAAAAAGGATCTAGTGACGCAAGGAAGATAAGACATACTAAATTATTAAAGCAAATATAATGTGTGTTCGTTAGAACAGTCTGTCACAAATAGTAATCCTGCAAGGGTTGTGTAAGTACACGTAAGATATACGGACCCCAAAAATAGATAAACATATAGATGGAAATACATTAACTCAGAAGGCTCCACAATGTCACATCGTCGATTTATGACGGCCCCGAATAAGTCTCTTTAGCCTAAAAGCTATACTCCTGAGAGCTCCCAAAGTTATGAAAAGTAAATATTAGATTTTTCATATTTCTATATCTAAAATAACCCGAAAAGTATTGGGAAATGGAGAGAATTTCCTAATGTTACTTACGTGAAATAATACAGAGTACCTAATGTCTATATTGACGGATGAATCATGTAGTAAAAAGTTAGTAAGAAATTAAGCTATTTTACACTGTTTCGTGCAGATAATATTGAACTAATTTCACAGATAATATGCACAAAATCGTCCAAAAATCTATGCAATTTGCACAATATGCGAACGACCGCATCGTGATCGCCTGCATGATACCCACAGAACTTATGGACTTTTCTTTGATCTGTGATGATACCCATGAGATAGCGCGATCCCTTTGTGATGATTTGAACCCTAGGGCGGTATACCCACACTTTAGAACGATACATTATCTTATCATGCATGCCACTATCTGAAATCGTATCGCTTAACGAGAATGAGACACTACGAATCTAATCGAAACCAATTCCTGTCCTTTTACATTGACGGCACGAAATCAGAACACAAGAAAATGTCATCGAAACTACATGGGGTTTTCCTAGCTGATAATTATAGTATAAGTATAATCTTTATTTTCAAAATAGTGCAACATAATTACATCTTTTTGACGTCAAAACTACTAAGTTTACCACCACTTCCTAGGCGATAGTGGAGAAGAAACGGCGCAACAAACTCCACTGCTGCATTTTCAGACGTCATACATAAATTAATATCTTAAGACGTGTGTAAGAAGAATGGACGAATATACATTTTCGTCTCGTGTCAATATAAATAAAGGTATATAAAAAAAGTTATAATAAAAATTTAACCCAAGTTAAACGATGAAAAAATTTTAAAAGTCAAAATATAGTAAAAAAAAGGTCGTGTGCCTACTAGGTATGATAGGCCTTTTTAGTTACAGCTGCTAGTATGACGTCATTCCTTGTTAGTGTCAAAGAATTCACTATGTTATAATATATGGTTGGATGAATAAAAATTAAAACCATAAAATAAGAATGGACGTGATTTTTAAACCTCGTAGAAGCGTTTTAATGTACGCGTAATTTAGTTTTTTTTTTATATTGGATATGTCAACATGACTTCACCTAGCCCGACGGTAAGCTAATGGTAAACTATTCCATACACTGATAGTTCAACAGTGCAACATACATACATACATACAAATCACGCCTTTTTACTATTGGGGTAGGCAGAGACAACATCTTTCCACCACTCGCTACGATCTTGGCAAACTCCTTTCGCTTGTTGAATACACGTACTTTTTTTTTTTTTTTTATCTCTTTATTTATTAAAGAGGGCTTAGTCACAAGGTGACTATGCCGCCCTCGTTGAAGCAGATTAATACAATGTTACACACGGTTGTCAAAACAGATCTTCGCTAATTTGTACAATTTTCTAGCCTCCGCCGAAGTGGGGCGAGTAAGAATAGTGTCACACTGGCCGATATTGTAACTAGGGTTGCCAAATAGTTGTTTTCTTTCCACTTCATTTCGGACACATTCCATCAAAATATGATATACATCTTCTACTACATTACATAAATAGCAGTCATACAAAAATACACGTACTTACAGACAGGAGTCAACCAGCATGCTCAAATTGTACCCGCGCACTGTAGGTATTAACTAATCTTTCCTGTGTAAGTGTAATCAACTATGCGTACATTGGAACACTATAATTATTAGTCCGTACAAGTATTTACAGTTCTCTAACAATTCATCATTTAATAAGCACAGATAAACAATTTACTTTAACTATGGGAAACTATTCCTTTTTACCCGACCCTTAAATATAAGGTCAGTAGTACCCTTTTAACAAGACTTGTCATAAAGCCCAATGCGGGTACTTAAAGCCTTTACGCAAAGAAACCAAAACCTGTCAAAGTCTAAGTAACCCTTCACTTTCGTATCCCTACGCATTGGTCTAACAGACCAATGATATACGTTTGCCTTGTTTTCTTTTCTTCATTTTTCCAGTCAGTAGATTGTACAAGTTATAATTTCAAGTACTTATACTAGTAATCGAAACTATTAATATTCTCGTTTAACCTTTCTAGCCTTTAATTATTCAGGTACCTGCAAAGCCTCCAGCTAAGCTAAATTGTTCGAGTTTAACTTTATTAAACCTTACAAAATTATAATGAAGAAATTGAAGTACTAGACTAACTAATTAAGTCCATTATGTAATGTCAGCTTCGGTTTGGAAACACGCTAAATGATGTACCTACTCATTTTGAAGCGCAACAATATTGAATGACATCAAAATTGTTCCATACACCAGTGTAATAATTTTGGCACGAATTAAATACATGCTATTCAAATTGGTGCGCTCAATCGAAATTCGAATTGTTGACTATCTCTATCATCTGTACCTTTTGTTCTAACAGACCATATACGAGTAAATGTCTTTGAGTTTTTGACATAGGTATAGAAGGGTTAAAACTTGTAGGTTCTTTTATCCCTAAATCGTATGATGTGGATCAAATTTACCTACACAAGATTTTTCTTTAAGCTTTTGTTTGATTCTTAAGTAGCTTACAGAGTTTTGTTTAGATTATTTTATCTAAATGATTGTCTTCTTGGAAGGCTTTCTCTTTGATGTAGGTTGAAAGTAGCTATTTTCAGCGAACCTTTTATAAAAATAATATGTCTACTTGTCCTCTGTTTATCGACAAATATTTTATTCTTGTTCCTTCTATCCTTCCATGGACCTAATCAGATCATAATATTATTATAATTCCATCTCCAGACAATTCCCTGATCACCAAACACACATTAACTACTGTGACTTTCAAACTCAAAGTCAGAAATCTTTTTATAAATGGGCCATTAAGACAACACTTACCAAACATCAATATTAATTTGTACAACATTATAATATGTGAAAAATACTGTTTTGTACACAATAAGTACTGTAACAATCTTGCATCTTGTATCTAACCATGTTTCTTGCAAATAAATAGTCTGATTAAAAAAATTTTCAATGAAAAAACCGACTTCAACGAAAACGAACGAAAAGCTAAATGGGTGAAGTGCCAGTTATCAAATAAAAAAAGAATCATCAAAATCTGTTCACCCAGTAGAAAGTTCTGAGGTAACAAACATTAAAAAATACAGTCGAATTCAGAACCTCCTCCTTTTTTGAAGTCGGTTAAAAAAGAACTAGACTAATGTTTACCAATTGGACCACGGCGTTCCGTATCTTCCAATTTATTGTACGATTTTATCGGTAGACTGACAAAATTACTGAAGCGAATGACATTTATTAGTTAATCAAATTTAATGGACAAAAATATTAATTAAAATAGGTATCGTTCAAAATGATTAGAACAAACAACTGTGTACTGAGAATTAATTTTAATCAAAAGTCTATTCACGGCGTCGCCATTTTGATTCCCCGTATCTCGGTGAGCGTCAACTCTTGTTATTTATAAACAAACAAACTAGATGTTATCAAATCTAACAAATTTACACTTAAATGTGTATTTACTCGAAGTTTGACAAATCTTTCTCGAATAAAATCTACAAGATAAGATTTACTAACGCTTTAGTGAAATTGTCGAAACTTTACGTGAATATAACACATTGGAATACAATTAATTGGAAACGTGAGAAGTAGGCAGAGATACAATTAATTTTAGCCAGATATTACGTACCAATCGTATTGCTGAAAGTGTTGAGAATGGTATGGTAGCGCCCCACTTTGTGGGGAGGGAAGTGGGGAGGTCCTATTCGTGTATTTTGCTTCATTCGCAGGAATATTCGCATTAGTCGCTCTTATATGACAATAGTGCAGGGTTTAGACGTCTTTAAGAATTTCATCGAATACAGTTTAGGTGAATGGTGAATAGAGAATAGCAAAGTGGGGTTCCGCCATTACACATTGAAATGAATATATTTTTATCGGCTACCATTCTGATTTACTTGATGTTATTGTATTATTAACGCTAATCCCGACGTTTCGGTTGATTTTCAGCTGCCATGTTCACGGAGAAACTGCCAATAAAGAACCTTGTTCGACGACGTTCGACGAAGAACGAACGACGAACAAAACACGAAAACAAAATAACGAAATTGTTTTCAATTCAACATTTCAATATAACTTTTTTTTGTACCACTTAAGTGGCAGACAAGCACACGACCCACTTGATGGGCAGCGGTCACTTTGGCCTATGGATGCTTGCAACACCCAGGAGCGTCGCACTTGCGCTACCGACTCCACAAAAACTCTCTTTAGTTTCTTTGAAGTGAAGCCCGAGGGTGATTCCCCGCGCAAAAAAAGGTAAATTGATTAATATCATCATTTGATCAGCTTCTAATTGTTGGTCTTATCAATTTAGAACTTTGTATGTGACACCCGGCAGACAATACGTTAATTTGACACCATCCAGTTGATCTGATAATATAGTGGAGGCAGGATAATGGATAATAGGAACGACCCCTCGAATTGGGGCTTATTATGTTTTTTATAACAAGTCCCATACATTTGATAGCAAGTGTTTTAACTATAATAGTAATTAATTCTTTGAGTAGGTATAGATTGATATAAATGATTTTAAAACTTGATGCTGAATTCACATTTGAAATTTGGAAGAAAATTTTTTTTTATCAATTAGGATAAAAACGTCCTAGAAGTCATTCTAAGGACATGTCCGATCCACCAACCCGCATTAGGCCAGCGTGTGTGGATTAAGGTCTAAGCCCTTTCAGCTTTCTCGCTAGAAGTGAGGAGATCCGTGCCCAGCAGTGGGACATAAATGAGTTGCTATCATCTTATCATCAGGAAAAAAGCAGCCCATTGAGTTTGTGACAAGCGTTTAGAACCAATCATGATGGTTCATTTATAGAACATAAATGTTTTATTTTTTATGACGTTTTGTAAGTTCCTATCTAATGGTCTACACAGACTTTGCCTCTGGTTAAGTTTTGCTTGAGCCCGTGATCAGGATAGATGGAAAATATGTGAGTATAATGTGAGTAATGTATGTATGAATGTAAATTTTACTAAGCAAATATATCGAGGATGTTTGCTACTGGAAGCTGAATCTACTATTATTAGTATAACGTTTTTGGCGGAAGCTAATAATATTTTTATTGTATAACACAGGCAAATATCCACAATATTAAAATATCACATTACCCTACAAAGAATATATCTACACATTTCTATCATATTCGTCCAATTTGATTTTCCTATATCCTTATTTTCATAATGTCTACGAAGCAAAACGTTGTCTGTCGCGAAAAGTGGAAGCCAATCGACTATTTTCAGTAGACCTTCCTTTCTTCCTATTTCTATGAAAAGTTTCTTCTAAAAAAGCTAACGCAATAAGGCTTTCAGGTCTAGGTAAGATGGTCGTATCAAAATTCCGATGTTTTCCGATCACGTATTACATATTTCTCGCAGTTGTTTTAGAGCCTACACGGTTAAGTTCGACCACAGAAATACTGTTGACCGAACTTTGTTAATAAACCGACTAATAATAAGTTTTGGCCATCAGTAGAAGTTTTTCTCTTATTAAAGAAGTAAGTTAAGTTAAGAAAGTTCTGGTTGGATTTACGATAATCTGGTAGTTATGAACCGTTTGATAATATGTACAGTGTAGGTATAAGGTTTTTATTACAAACTTTTAACTTTTAACTTGCTCTACTATTTATACAGAAGTATAGTTTTTAACCTACACTGTGAATATTATAAATATAGAAGTTTTTTTAACATGACTTCACCTCGCCTTATGATAAGCTAAAGATAAAATCTCAGGAATGTGGATCACCATAATGCTACTACGGTGGCTTGAGAGCTTGACGGCCTCATCAGACGCGTTTTCACGCCCGTTCCGTTTATAACGTGTGATTTCAAATCTTAGGAAAAAATTTAGTTATATTTTTTTCAAAATCTAATTGAAAATAAATCAAACTATGAGTGATTTGACGCCATGATAACCTCACGAAAACGTATGTTAACTATATTTTGATAGATCATACCGAGTACCAAGTTTTTTTTTTTCAGTTTTCCTTGTAATCGAATCGAAAATCAAACCGTGGCGTTACTGAAGCGCCTGGTTGCGAAGTATATTCACAGAATCTCGTATAATGATGGAACCACGCTTCGCTATTCGTTATTCGCCTTTATTCACGTGTATAAATCGAAGTGGGGAGGGCTTATTCGTGTATATTTGCTTTATTCGCACGAATATTCGCCTTAGTCGCTCTTCTATGACAAATTATTGTGAACGGTTTAGTGATCTATAATGTTGGAACTACACTGCGCTATTTGCCTATAATATATTGTATTCGAGGAAATTCTTATAGATGACTAAACCCTCCAAAATTATTCGTCATAGAAGAAGAGTGACTAAGGCGAATATTCATGCGAATAAATCAAATATACACGAAAAAGCCCTCCCTCCCCACTTCGATTTAAAATACACGTGAATAAAAGCGAATAGCGAAGTGAGGTTCCACCATAAGAATTTCCTCGAATACAATATAGGCGAATAGCGAATTGTGGTTCCACCATTACATAATACCACGTAATACCACGTAGTAAATTCAGTAATATTTATACATATAATAAATCTGTAACTGATCGGTGTCTGTACATGGAAGATATATGAGAAAAAAATTATCAGGGGACTTTATGAATGTAATAGATGCCAAAACTATGATTTTTAGAATTTCTGTCTGTTTGTCTGTGCCTCTGTTTGTCTGCACTAAATCCTAATTAGTTTTATTCCATTGTATAATATTCTCATAAGCTTCCGACAGTACTGTGTAGTATACGTGTTTCAGCTTTAGGTATATAAGAAAAAAGTTGGAGCTAGTTTTGCTACACGTATTTTTCCCTAATATATTGAATCTAGGCTTGAATCTCATTGGATTAGGTGATAGACTGGCACGTTATATAACTTTGAATTGCACGGTCTTATTGGATTTTCTTTTTGGAATACTTAATAACACAACAGAATCTGGAAAAGGGTCTAGTTGATGGCAAGAGGCTGACTACATATAACGTGTAATGTTGGCTCCATCTCCGAAACATAGTTTACGATACACATAGGTACAAAAACGTCGTTCCGTTCTGTCTGGTTCGTGCCAAATCATAGAGACAGAAGTATGGACTTCATTCACCTACGTCTACAATAAGAGGTTCTTCAAGAAGGTCATTAAAAGGTTTTTGCAGGTTCGGCAGCGCGAGTGTGACGTCCCTGTTGTTGCACACGTCCATAGGCCACGGTGACCGCTTCCCATCAGGTGGGCCGTGCGCTTATCTGCCACCTAAGTGGTATATAAAAAAAAACAACATGACACACATGCTCGGATACACACACATGTATTATACTTATTTATACTCACGAATGCACGCACACACATGCTCACACACAGTGTACTACATAGCGAATTTTCAATATTGTAATAATACAAAAAATAGGAATTGAGTGACAACATACATTCGTCAAAACTTTTACATTTAAGTATAAGGTAGGTAAGTAAATAAAAATGTATGGAAAGAATGTTATACGATATAACTTCAGGCACTTTATTAGAATTCTTTATTTACCATTGCGGAAATCGTAAAACCGTGAACATCGCCAATGCTTTCGGGCTCCTACCCATCATTCATACACATTTACATAAATCTCCGTACTGCCGTTACATGGGGCTCGTTAATAAAAGGTTATGCAATAAAATAGTCATAAAATATGGATCGGTTGTGGTATTTATGGCAATTTAATGGCCCTTTCATTGAATTCTGATAATTTTGATATAAAGGGTTGGATAATTTACTTACCGTTTTTGTGGGTTACATTATGTGGTCACCTGTCAAGATCTTCGGGAACCTTACCAGCAAGCCGGTAGGTACCTCCGCCAGTTCTGTTGACAGAAGAGGCTCTAGGGCTTTCCTCTCAAGGTTATGGATCCCAACTCACTCAACCAAATCAAGATAAAAAATCCTGTAGGATGATAGGCGGTCATCCTGTCATCCCCCCCCCCCCCCCCCCTGTCCTTGGAGAGCCAGCCGGCCCCCGTCTGCTCCCCACTGTGCCGTCTGCTAGTCAGAGGGACACGTGTGGAGACGTAGGACATGTCTCCCCTGCGACTAAGAGGCACGCACTGTCTACGGATTGTACCTAAATTTTCAATGTTCTTTCTTTCTTTCTTTCTTTCAATGTTACTGGGACTTAACATTGTAAGAAGGGACATTTCAATATAAAAATTATACGTTCTATAATAAATTTTGAGGATAGACGTATGCAAATAACAATGAGTAGATACTTATCTGGGTATTGTAGTTTCAATTCAGAGGAGAAATTGATATCTGAAGTCCCCGGCTGTCAGAGAAGCCTATCTCGCATGGTTTATTGAACTAAGGGTGTGAGTACATCACTAGCGGAGCGGATCAACTAAATAAATATCGAATGAAAGGAATCCTGCATTTTGATTCACAGTTCTGACTTTTGAGGTCGTTAGCCGGCACAGGTGAAAAGATGAGATATACATAGGTACTGTTTCCAATGTGGTAGGCAGAGAACATGTTGTCTGTTTCTACTTGCGATGACTCTGGCAGACGCATTTTACTTCTACTTTCTTTTTTTTTTGTTCATGCTCACTGATTGCGGGAACTTTTAACCTGAATTTGCTTTAACATGTAAAGGGCACTGACTTGTCATAGGTTCCAACTTTAAGTTACAATTTTATTGTAACTATGAAGCCAGTGAGCGCCTCCGATAGGGTAGGCAGTAGTTAATTAGGCATAAGTAGTTGACAGTTTTGATAATAAGTCACATTTTATAATACATAAACATAACATAAACTCACGCCTATATCCCCGAAGGGGTAGGCAGAGGTGCTAGCACCCACATTTATAATACATACATACATATTAAGCTCACACCTTATTGCCTCCGGGGTAGGCAGAGACAATTATTCAATAATAGACACTGAAGTCACTACTATCGTCTTCAAGGCCAGATAGGTCTTTAACACTTCGCATATCGCTTGTCGCTCCGCTTAGTTCCAAGGTAGCAGTCTTAAGAACGCTTTTATTAATTAATTTGTGGTTTTCGTAACACATGTAGCGCGTATTTCGGTCTTGTTTCATGACGGATGAATAATATAGACGTACGAGTATATGTGAATGATTCAATTAAAATGATTCAATAAAAGGGTTTAGATGAGATGTATGTTGTTACTTTTTATCTAATGGTAAGTAGTTGAATGGAAATGTGTGATATGAGACACTTTATAGTTTGGAATGGTAGGTAACCATGTGGTTAGCTGACAAAAATGTTACAGCTGGTATCAAAAACATTGTACCTATCTATACATACATACATTCTCTGAACCTTTTTCCAAACTCAGTTGGGGTCGGCATTCAATTCTAACTGTGATGCGGCTGAACTTTGATATTTTCCGTGGTGCGACTGCCATCTGACCACCACCATAACCAATGGTCATCATGACCAATGGCGATATCGAAGTTCCAAGTTAGACTGGTGGGACTTTTGTGGGCTCCAACTACCCGTAAAGACTGCCATAGATGTTTGTATGGCAACCGGGACCAACGGCTTAACGTGCTCTCCGAGGCACTAATAAACCTGCGATAAATACACACATAACTTCGAAAAGCATCGAAAAGTCATTGGTGTGTGCCATGGTGAACCTGGGATCGAACCCGAGACCTCATCTCAGCAGTCCTTTACCCAAACCACTAGGCTACCGCGGTTTGTATCTATCTATACTCTTATTATGTATACTAGCTGATGCCCGCGGCTCCGCTCGCGTGGAAGTCGCTTATTGTGTCCACTCCCACTCCTGCTCCCACTCCTGCTCCAGCCCCTACTCCCACTCCCACTCCCGCCCCTGCTCCCGCTCCCACTCACACTCACACTCCCACCCCCACGCACACTCCCACTCCCAATCCCACGCACACTCCCACTCCCACTCCCACCCACACTCCCACTCCCACGCACACTCCCACTCCCACTCCCACCCCACGCACACTCCCACTCCCAATCCCACGCACACTCCCACTCCCACGCACACTCCCACTCCCACTCCCACTCCCACTCCCGCTCCCGCTCCCACTCACACTTCCACCCCCACTCCCACCCCCACTCTCACTCACACTCCCGCCTTCAAGCACACTCCCACCCCCGCTCCCACTTCCACTCCCACCCCCACCCCCACTCCCACTCCCAATCCCACGCACACTCCCACTCCCACGCACACTCCCACTCCCACTCCCATAAACCTATTTCTGATGATAACTAATCTAAACTCAAAATGTAATATTTTTGATAATAAATACAAAAAAAAAACTCATAATCCCTAAAAACGAATTACACCACTATCCACTAATCGTACTCGAACACCACTCTTAATTAACCTACTCATAAAAAAACATAATTTCATCTAAATAATTATAATTTAATTTGTACCTAGTATGATGTGTTTCATATGATAATACTATTTTATATAAGACATGCATTATAAGGTCGCTGAAGACATGCTACGGTGATACTTTTATGTAATTGACAACATCTTTTATCTACCTGTGACCTTTAAATAAAATGAATTTTGAATTTTGAACTGTGGGTGACGTAACCTACGACAAACTTATTATTTGCGGTTGGTACAGTAATCGGGTCTAATAATTGAACCGCAAAGTTAAATTTGTCTTTTATTGTATGTACTTTTCCGGGATAAAAAGTATCCAGTGTGCTGCCCAGGATATTGAAGAATAATTATACCAAGTTTCATCGTAATCGAACCGGTAGTTTTTGCGTGATGCCTGAACAAACAGACAGACAGACAGACAGACAGACAGACAGACAGACAAAA
Source organism: Lithosia quadra (assembly GCA_963576445.1). Classification (NCBI taxonomy): domain Eukaryota; kingdom Metazoa; phylum Arthropoda; class Insecta; order Lepidoptera; family Erebidae; genus Lithosia; species Lithosia quadra. Next base: position 3,774,356 of record OY754900.1, on the reverse strand, counting down.
ATTTTTTTAATCACATATTTGGGATCGGTGTCGGTCTAGTAACACCCCCTGCTATTTTTTATTTTTTTATTTTCAATGTACAGAATTTTCACTTCTACAGATTTATTATAAGTATAGATAAAATAATTGTAAAGAAGCTGTGTCTGTACGTTGAAGATATTAAAGAAAAAGCTTGGGTTATGATGTTATATGAAAGATTCTGAACACAATATATAAATAATATTTTATTTTTGGATTTCTTATCTATATGTTGTATTTAGTTTTTTTATTTCGAAAGATCTTGATCAGACTTATAATCTTACACAGTTTTGATCGCGATCAGAGACCACGCGGGTCGGCTATAAACACGCTAGTTGTACCTACATACGAGTATTTGCGAGCGGCCTGTTGTCTCTGCCTACCCCGGAGAAGAAAAGGTGTAAGCATATGTATGTAAGCTAAATTAAATGTACTTATTGTGCTGTAATCAGGAATCCGAATCAGGGGCCTTACTCCGAAAAACGAAAATATTCGTATCCGTTGACGTTTTGACCATTTAGCTACCCCGAAAGTGTTTCGTTTCGGATTTCGGATCCGTCTTCGATCGTTTGACATTGAGGTTGTCGATCGTTATCAGTACACCTCTTACTCCCAAAATACGTTTGACGTTTTCGCTGTCGTTGTTTGACAAATTGTTCGTTTTCGTGCGATCCGAAACGATCATGTTCGATTTTCAGAGTAAGGCCCCAGCGCTATTTTAGCAATGCGTGTTGATTTTGCCAATGACTACATTACCAGAGTCTATTATGAGCCTTGAGCAAAGATAATCACTGAAATTGTCTTGGCATAATTTGGGTACACAATGTTAACATCACATTACCGATGAAATTCGCATGTTATTTATCTAGACTGAGGTACAGTAGCAGTAAGGTAATCGCGGTGCGCAACGTCTCAGGTTTGTTGCCCAAGTCACGCAATGTCACGTTATCTGTGGCACGTAGTTTAGAAAAAGTTAATGTTACAAGAACAACAACGGCCTGCTTTTTTATACCACTTAAGTGGCAAACAAGTACACTACCCAGCCATATGGCCTATGGACAATGCAACACCAAGGGCGTTCCAATCGCGTTGCTAACCATGAAGGGGAGGAAGATGGGGGGGGGATTCTCTACGATGAATGTATTTTTCCAGTCGGCCAATCTTTAATACAAACTGCTATAATTTTACCTAAATTATTAAAGAGACTAGATACTAAGGAGTTCTTTGGCCGTCGAAGCCTGTTATTTTGTCCGTTTTCTAAGCTTATAATGTTTATTAATTATAAGACAGTTTCTTTGAAAGCATTTGTGTTTAGTTAATTACCTTGTAAGTAGTGAGCAGCTGTGTAGAAAATTCAACGAAAGTCTGAAGTAATTAGTACGTTAATTTATGTACTTACCTACTATTATAAAATTGTAAATTAGGTGTGTCTATACATCGGAGACATTTAAAATAGTACCTGGGTTATGTTAAATGAACGATTAGATATATAAAAATATATGTATAGTCGGTACCCATTAATTCTCTTTAGGTTTATGATTAATTGTGAATGGGTACCGTCTGCTATAAAACTTGTTTCAGGCTTTTCAACAGCAGTCGGGTTTTTTATTTTTTAATATTTTTTTTTTTGAAGTCGGTTAAAGAGAAAGCAATAAATTGCTATAGCTATAGCTTGTCTTATGGCTTCTAGAATGCGGATAAACATACTTCTATCCTTTTTTTTTGTAAATACATACATATTATACATAGAAACACCCAGACCAATGCAAATAGACATATTCATGCATACAAGTATTTATTTGCAGTGAGCGGGAATCGAACCCATGCCTGACCAATGCAAATATCGATTAGTAACGCAATGCATGCCGATTCTTTGTGCAAAAAAAGCCATCCCTTCAGTCACGTGATGCGCCGACCAGTCGCTTTGCGATTTCTTTATTAATTACTAGTTTTTGCCCGCGGCTTCGCCCGCATGGATGTCGGTTATCGCGACCAAACATGGCCTATGTCTCGAGGTCTAATCTAAGCTACCCCTATACCAAATTTCATCAAAATCGGTTCAGCGGTTCAGGCGTAAAAGCATAACAGGCAGATAGACAGAGTTACTTTAAGTATGGACTTCAGTAATTCTGAAATGACAATTGTAATTATTCATTCAAATGAAATATAATGTAGGCTTGATTTTACTTAAGATTTGGGAGGAAGTCTGAATATGAAACGGTCGATAAAATCTATTGTGTTCAGTGGTACTTTGACGGTGGATTTCTATAGGAGAGACGCAGACCGGCGGAATGGTTTTTTATATTAGGCTCTCTCAAATATTGTAAGGGACGATATTAAATTGTAGATTAAAAATTTTACTTCGGGTTTACGTAAATTACATCAAGCATGTTTAATTTCCAAATGTAAGTTCCATGTGTAAGTTCCAAATTTGGCTAGGCAGGGCGGGAAACTCGAGCAGTGAAGGTGAGCGTTGATGCGCATCCCAAAGGGGGCCTCCTTAAACCTACACCTAGGTCGCAAGTCCTGGGAACTGCTCGGAGTTTCTCACTCTGCCACACGATGGACCCGGCACCCGCACGGTGAATCCATGGAATGCTAAGAAGTTCATCTCTCTTTTAGGGAGATTATTGTTTCCGTGGCAGGATAGTCAGAAACTCTCCCAAACCCCCCACAACCCTCTCTAGGGTCGGTGGCGCGAGTATGATGCCCCCCGTGTTGCACACGTCTATAGGCCATCAGATGAACAGTGTGCTTGTCTGCCTTCGTTTCCTCCAGAAATCCCCACGGTTTCTACCCTATCGTCACCAGCGGGGGCAGGTATCTTGGATTTGAAACGACTAAAACCGCACGCCGCCCCGCCGTCTTGGCTCTTCGAGCGTCAGGGTGTAAGGTGACCCAAAAAGAATTTCTCTTGGTTCCTGGCTGATCCGCGCTATCTCCGGCGTTGAAATGAGGAGTAGGAGGCCTCAAAAAGATATTCCTGAGATTAACGTGTTCAACCAAACCAACAAACAAACTATTCAACTTTATAATATTAACGTAGAAAAAAAATATTCATAGACTAATCAAATATTCTAGGAAATAATATTTCTATGTAGGTATTTTAATCCCGAAAAGTAAATGCTAATAACTGTATACATCTCTAACGTTTCAGAAAAAACCTAGCTATTTATTCATAATCGTTGAATATACTCATATAGTACTGTCAACATTTAACCGACCAGCTTATCTAGAACTCACCTCCCTTCATACAAATAAGAAAATCATTTCAATACACGGATCTTTGTAAGTGGTTGTGCGAATATTTTTTATCTTTCCACGTCACTGTTTGGATATTGGATTTCATAAAAATGAATTTATTCGGCTTCTCGTATAAGCACTGGTTCATACTAGCGATTTGTCGGTCCTAACAGCTACGTTAATGACAATTTATGACCATAATATCATCATAATTATGACCCTATTAAAGACCCAAAGTTAAGGGCGGATACACTATCAAAATAAAAAGACTAGAGCATTAGCCACAACGTTGACTTAGAGAAGATTGATAAGGATACATGGATAGGTACTTTCATTAATGTCTTGACTTGAGACAAAATATAAAACCAAAGAATCAACAATTGCTAAATGTGGAACAATTATTCTAAACTTGAAGTATAGCAACTTGGGTTCCGAGGTGGAAACTGCCGAAAAAATCGTGACTATGGAAAGTTGATGAATGAAATTTTACTGGTAGAGCTACAGAGCTCGAAAAAGCATTAAAAACTATAAATTAAAAAGGTGGTAAAAAGTTGTCATAGACGGACAAAATTAATTAAGATTTTAGATTGACATGATCATTTAAATCACTATTATAAATAGTTGTATATACGGGTATGTCCGTGATTATGGCACTTGCAACAGGGTCAAAATATCGGATACTCAACATAACAAACAAATATGGTTAATATCCCGTCAACTATGAATATAATAGTAACGTTAGTTAACTTGAAAGTGAGCAAAAGTCATATTAAAAATCTTGCACTATTGCTTACAAAAGTAGGTTACCAGGCTACTTTTCTCGCAAAGAATCCCATCTTCCAAATCACATTTTTTCCTGCAAATTGCCAGCACTTACAATCTCACTGCATTTTAATATCATCAATCATATTAAGCCAGCTTCCGCGTAAAACGACATCAATGAATATTTTGCAAAAGTTTTTTGAGCGCGAAAATAAAATTCTCCATCTCCGTAGCGGTATTTTCACAATAAGGGAAAATGTCTACCTTATTGCAGAAATAATTTTCTCCGCAATAGAAAATTTTATTATAAAATAGCCTACTATTGTACTCCTGTAGTTTATTGCAGTATTTCAAATTAGTCTCTGGAATATTTGGTTAATTTCTAGACTAGAAAAAGTCTTATTAAATGAATGCTCTACGACATTTTATACAGCGCTATTTAGACCCAAAGTAAGCATAAAACTTAACTAGTTTGTGTTATGGATTCTAGAATGCACTTACATACTTGCAGTATTACATACTAGCAGATTTGGAGTGGTTTGGTTGTGTAGATATACATAATCTACACAACCAAATCTCTCCAAATCTCTTTGGTTGTGTCGATGGCAACATCTACACAACCAAAGAGGCGATACGATGTCTCATGTGTCTTACGTAGTTACTTCTAAAGAAAGAAAGTTTTCTTTACATCAAGTTATTTTTTTATGTTAGTCACGTCAATATGACTTCCCCTCGCCTGATGGTAATCTAAAGGTAAAGTCTCAGGAAGGGGGTCCCCATTGCATACACCGACAGTGGCATAATGGTGGCCCTCAACTTGACGGCCTTATCAAATGCTTTTCACGTCCCGCTTAAAGGACTGTGGGAGGAAGGAAACACGTGGGCTGGTAAAGAATTCCAGGTCTTTATGGTACGGCAAAAAAAAGAGGCACCGAACCGCTTAGTTCTTGCTGGAATTTTTTGCACGATATGAGGGTGTTTCTATTTCTTGCACGTGTTGTTATGTATAAGAAAGGAGAGGGTAGAACTAGTTGGTAGAGCTCATCGGAAATAATTTTCCAACGAATTTAACAGTAACGTTGGCAAAGATCTGGACGCTGGAAGGTACTCTATTGCACAGGATAGCACAAACTATCATGACAAAAGCTCTAATCTCAGAAATAGTATCGTGTGATTTTCTGATCGGAAAGTCCTGGATGATCATTTTTTCCGATCAGAAAATCATTTGGAAATAGTTAGCATGCAATTGTTTAAAATTTCATTCAATAGTATCGTGTGATTTATTTGTCAATGAATTTGAGATTGCCATTTCCGTTTTTTTTTATACGGATTCATTGTCTGAGAACCGCAATTTATATTAAATTTATAACCTTGGTTCTACTTCACGCTTCTCTCAAAAGTCCGAAGCCGCAAATATGTCAACTCCCTTATATTTGAATGTCATAAAGTATTTACGTTCAAAGTAAAGAATTCCGCAATATAATGGTTGACTTGCTAATATAAAACCTAATCTTTTGTCAAATTCTCTTAACATGTTTTTGACGTCAAGCATTTTTTGGGTCTCCCCCCGGTAGGAGTTGAACAGCTCAGAAATAGACTTGATAATAAAGGACTGGGACCTTTAAGCGGACCCGGGTCCTTAAAGCGGGGCGTGCAAAAGCATTTGATGAGGCCGTCAAGCTGAGGGCCACCACTGTAGCACTATCGGTGTATGTAGTAGTAGTGACTCCGGATCCTGAGACTACCTTTAGCTTACCATCAAGCGAGGTGCAGTTATGTCGATGTGTCCAATACAGAAAAAGGATGATAATGTGAGCCAATGGACTCAAAATTGGTCTGGAATAACACAGTAGGCTACTTTTTATATCTGGAATAGGTTTCCATGGGAATCGGGACTGGTATCAAAGTTCCAAGCGGGCCAACCCGCGGGTTACAGTTAGTAATCGTAATAAATATAAGAAATAGAACGTCCATCGTAAAATCGCTACCTAATAATTTAGTGAGCGTAAATAATAACGTACCGTGTTGCCATCGCAATTAATAATAATTAATTGCCGTTGCCATGGAATTGAGAGCCTGGATTATCTCCAATGAATTTCGAAATGTCCAACCGAAAATCTCAATAAGTTAAAGTTTAAAGGTAATATTCAAAACTAGCTGTTGCCCGCGGCTCCGCCCGTGTGAAATTCGATTCCTGCTACCGTGACCCACGGGAACCAGTTCCCGGGATAAAAAGTAGCCTATATGTTATTCCAGACTATAATCCATCTCTGTACCAAATGTCAGCCAGATCCATTCAGCCTTTTTTGCGTGAAAGAGTAACAAACATACATCCAGACATTCTTACAAAAGGATAGGAAGGATATTAGTAGGATTAAATTCAAAAAATTTAATAGCATGGAGAACAACGTTTTTTCGTACGATAATCCTCACGAATACCTCTTTAACAGAATATAGCAGCCAACACTCCACGGTATTGTCATGCTAAGAGCATAATTGAAACATAGTTTAAAAACAATGAAAGCCAGTCTAAAAATATCCCTTTGTATTTAACTAAACAAGTTTCCAAATATAATTTTCGTACAAAAAATAAACCCACCCATTTTCGGTTTGGCAAAAAAATAAAATGTTGTTATTTTAGGAAAATGCCTAAACAAAGGATATCGAGATTTGATTCCAGGATTAACTGAGCGTGGCATGTGTGAATTGAAAAATAACAGATAACGTATGCTATTATTGTTATATTTTTTTAAAGAAACCCTTTGTGAAATACGTAAGTGGTTTTTTTTTTTTTTTTTTTATTCATGATAGGCTAACGTTTGACCTCAATCTCACCTGATGGTAAGTGACGATGTGGTCTACGATGAATCACGCTTGCCTAGAAGGAACCTATTCACTCGTGACTTGAAAACTCCCAGGTTATAGCTTTCCGGAAACACAGACTCAGGCAAGGAATTCCACTTTGTGGTTTAAAGTGGTTTAAAAAAAGGGGTTTGCTTTTCATGTATTTCGTATCCTACAGTTAGCGTCACAAGTAAATGATTATTACACAGATTTGAAACATAGAAATCAACTGAAACAATCTGAAAGTGATCATCTAATCTTAACGTCGACTAATAAATTTGTAGGTATTATGAAACCCTATCTGTCCATCCCCTTTAATTTTACAGAAATCAGTTCCCTTTCCCAAATAGACAATACCTATTATTATAAAGAAATTTAATATCTTAGTATCTTATATAATATCACATTATAAAGTCAGAAGCAAAATGATGTCTTTGATGTCATTTAAGTTCCACACTTTAAAATTTTCCGTTTAATTGCATCACACTATTTGCTTCAGAAGCGGATTAAAAGGACTTCCTCGACTATAAAAATTCAATTTAAAATCTAATCAAAATGTCCGCACCGTTTACATAAACATAGCTTTGTAAAATAAATTAAAATGAATTGTTCCTTTTGCAGAATGTACAGTCACTTTCAGAAGTTACTGAACAAAAAATTCGGAGCGGTCCATTTAGCGCATTTTAAATAGCGCTAAATCAGGTCGACACTTAGTGCAATTTAAAATTGGTACTTCAATTTTTTTTGTGTTTATCGCTGGTTGCATTCGAGTAAATCTAGTTGTATTCGAGGCTTCCGAAGCCTGGGGTACGTATGCGAACCACGAAGCCTACGAAGGTGCCCTCAGTGTGTTATCTTTCCATTCTCCTCTTTGCCCGGTCTCGTTATCCTTGGCAGTGAGACATCATAATTTACGATGACAACCCAGCATTTCTTGGGTCTAGCTATCCTGCCGGAGCGGAAAGCGGTATCTTAAACGGTTATAAAATAAATGCGTAATAAAATAAATTGAAATACTTACGTCAATCTAATTTTGAAAGCGACTGTACCTAGTAGTTAAATTGAGTGTGGGCCAAACTTTTATGAGGACAATAACATTTTTTTAAAAGCTATAAGGTACCTCGCTGATTGGTTTGACCGGGTCAGTATAACCTTTTCACTTAAAATGGAATCTATGTAACAGTTTCCCGTATTCTTACCAATCCCGAGACCTAGGCCTTCTCTCAAAAGCACTCTAGGCTCGCATGAAAGATTTAGGCGATAAGCAGACGGAGGCGCGGGGTGGTCAAAATGACTACGACGCGCTCTTATTATTACTATCATTAGATCACATTTAGCTGCGACATGACAAGCGACATTAGCTATTGCGCGGACAAATGCAACCTTATCTCTTCTTCTTAATATATATAAATCTCGTGTCACAATGTTTGTCCTCAATGGACTCCTAAACCACTTAACCGATTATAATAAAATTCGCACACCTTGTGCAGTTCGATCCAACTTGAGAGATAGGATAGTTTTTGAAACGGATTTCGACATCCACGCAGGCGGAGCCGCGGGCAACAGCCGGTCGTGCGTCGCGGTCATTTTGACCGCGACGCACGACCGGTCACGAGCGGTTCACGAGCTTCCTCTACTGTCATTAAGGCGATTGCCTTAATGACAGTAGAGGAAGCTCGTGAAGTCTGTGAGGACAGAAGCTGATGGAAGGTGGACCGTTGTTTATTACCCCATTTTTTTCGTGCGGAAATCCTAGGGGATACCACCCTCATTGGCTGTCGGGTGTAGTTATGTGACAGGTTAAAACCGCACGTCCGTCTCGGGTCCCAAGTAACGGGGTGTTATTTCTATCGTAACCCAGCTGACTCCGGACTACCTACGGTTTTAAGATTGACCCCCAGAGAGAGATGTTGCCATCTCCGTTGTCTAAGTGCAGCGAAGTTTTGGCCCGCACCCTGTGTCTTACCCCGAAGGCGTAAGTATATGCATGTATGTAGTTTATTGGTTGCTGGCAAATTGGAATGTTGTACAAAAAGAAAATACTTACACGAAAGTGAGGCATTTCAATAAATTCGTTTATGGCAAGCGAGAAATGAAATAAATTGAATTGGTTATTTCAGGGAAATGAGTATATTTAATTTGGCCTCGCCTCGCCTCGTTATGAGGCGAAGTGTTAATATGCTGCTCCAAGAGGTGGTTATTTAAAAATGTTCGTTCATTCTTAAGCCAATATTGAGATAAGAGCCTTTTATTGGCCCAAGTGCATATGTGTGTGTATTTTTAAGAGGATGAAGAGCTGACACAGAGTCTGTTTGTTCGCGATGGGTCCCAAAACTATAGAACGGATTTTGATAAGGTTCTTTTAGTTTGAAAGGTCTTTGTCAGACTTAAAATTTACGGATACCGTTGATTTACAATTTTATAATAATACAAGTAACATCTTAATAATCTATACAAATAAATAAAATTGGAGTGTCTGTTTGTAATTTTAAAATAACCGCTTTCTACTACACGCATATGAATGTATATTATATGGTACACATACCAAAATATATATATTTAAAATTTTGTCTGTCTGTCTGTCTGTTTGTTCCGGCTAATCTCTAGAACGGCTGGACCGATTCGGACGGGACTTTCACTAGCAGATAGCTTATGTAATAAGGAGTAACTTAGGCTATTTTTTTATTACTTTCTACGCTGACGAAGTCGCGGGCATAGCTAATTTAATAATATAATAGGTATGTGTAAAGGCAAACTTAACTTTTAGCTGAGTTTCCTTCCAGCAAACCCCTGGGAGTGCAGAGAAATAGCAATATAAGTAGAAGCAAAAAAGCAAAAAGGCAAAAAAGGCGTATTATTAGAAAAACATGGCTATAAAAAGAATTCAGGAAGAACACATGTTGGTAATTGTATAGTAAATTATAGTCATAAACGAAACCACTTTTTTATTAACACGAAAAGAAGCGTATTAAGACTCGTGTACACCAACACATAACTAACGGTTTAAATAGAACCAGCCGTTAAAAAGATTGCTTTTATCAGACAGGCAGAAAGACAGACAGATATACAGAAATATAGATAGACAGATAGACAGACAAACAGTCAGGTAGACAGACGGTTAAAATGCTTTTCTGTTTTATGTGTCGTGCATGCACTTCATGTGCATTGGTTTGAAGCCTATTGTTTTAGTGTTACAAACGGACACTTCAATTTAGTTATTTAATTTTGTATAGATTAAAATCAAAATAACAAAAAGATGCATTACGGTTAAACCTAAGTTAAATTTTCTTCTCTAGTAACGATGTTGCCATAGAAGTGTAGTAATTGATTTCACGGCATGCCGCTATTTACGGAGAGGGCCCGAGCATAGCCTCTTCGAGAAGGCTTACTACATCCCCCTTCCCCTAAATTAAATAAATAACGGTCAGTTACAAAACTACTATCGGTGACCACCAGCATTAATCGTATTATAAACAAAAGAAAACACGAGACAATTCTCACTTACTGTAATAACATCACTGACCAGTCTGGCGAAAATGATTTCGTTGCTGTTATTAAGAATAATTCTATTTTGTTGGCACATTATTAATAATAATTCCATTTTGTTACAACCAATATTAGGAGAGCCCAAGGGACAGTTGGTTAGTTAATACAGTATTGTTGTCAGGAGAAAGTAATAGATGGTCACTTGTATTTTGTTACCATTTATGATTAGGGAATGTCTCCGAAATTAATCTTAGAGTAGGCATCGTAATGTAATTCTGTGTGGATGGTTTATTATATTTTTGTGTTATATTTGAAGACCAATGTGACCATACTAAGAGCAAGTTTGACACATGATATATACACTAAAATAAAACTATTTTAATAGAACAATGATTATTTAACGGATTTCATCGTAGACCACATCGTCACTTACCATCAGGTGAGATAGTGGTCAAATGTAAGCCTATCCTGAATAAAAAAAAATTCCATCGCGATTTATTTAACACAATATAAATGCGTTTGCATTTCAATTTTTGATATTCTTTTTAAATACATCATGGGAATTGCCTAATGGGCCTTACACCCCAGCGTCTGTAGACCCAAGACGGCATGCGGTTTTAGTCGGTCCGATTCCGACATAACCACCCTCGCTGACCAGCAGAGAGAGATCCATGGGGATTTTGCACGAAAACCAAAAAGGTAGAATTTTTTTATACCACGTAGGTGGCAGACAAGCACGCGATCCACCTGATGGGAAGCGGTCACCGTGGCCTATGGACGTGTGAAAAACTAAGGGTGTCACACACGCGCTTTATTGAGTAACCGATACCGATTGAGGATCCGAAACATCAAGCATGGTAAATATCCCGAATGAAATTTTTAAGCAATTGCATGCTAACTGTTCTCAATGATTTTCTGATCGGAAAAAATGATCATCCAGCACCGGCGCCCTAAGCCGTAGAATATATCGGAAAATTTCGGGCATCTAAGATGGGTCCAGGTAGCTCAGTTGGTCAGAGCATTCCCCCTTTACTGTTCTGGTGACGGGTTCAAGTCCCGTCCTGGATGATCATTTTTTCCGATCAGAAAATCAATGGTAAATTATGACACCAGTGATTTAAATGACCATTATCAATCTAAAATCCTACAACGTAGAAATGTTCCGCTTTCCTCTTGTTTTTACAATGTTGTACGTCCAGAGTATATTATTAATCCAGTACAAACAATAGCAAATATCTCCAACAATTCCAGCTGCAATTACCGTTGTGATAATTGCAATGCGATACAAAGCTATCGGAGAAAATAAACATTGAGCGAGGTACCGATATCCAGGGCTGTTCTGGGTAATGGGCCATTTGAATCGTAACCCGGGCTGCTAATTTTTACACACACACCGTTGGGTCACCTAGAAACGAAGAGTGGGGTCTGTAAATTGACTTCGATAATAAAAACCATCTATTTTTTATTAAAAGTGGCTACTCACACACCTGCTGCAGGAGCAATCTAGGGTGCAAAAGTTGGTATACCCTTAGGCAATAATCCAGATAGGTGGCAATTAGGGACATTCCCACTTTTACACCCTAGATTGCCCCGATTACATTTTTTTATTTACTTAGTTTGTAAGTTTGTATGTAATGAATCTTGGAGAATTTTGGATTAATCGTCTCTCAAATGATTTGAAATTTTCCACACCTGTCAAGGCCCGATGACACCACAATAATTGAGTAAAAAAATACAAAAAATAATAGTTTAGTACAACTTAGAAAAATTCTTCTGGAGAAAATCAATTCCATACACTATAGGAGGAATGGTTTTTTATTCTTTTCGTGCAAATATATTTCATACACCGCCATTTTAATAAACGAGTATAAATAAAATCCATTAAAGCATCTCATTCCAATTACTAACTAGTTATTTCAACTCCACCGTATATTTGCTCTGTGTTTAATACTCATTCGTAGTCGAAAAGAAATCTCTCTCTGTATACGAAACTAAAATAAACCAAGTTTACGAGTTCGCAGTTTTTCATTAAACAGTGTATATTTACGTAAAGCGAATGACCGTTAAAATGCTGCTATAATACCACGCTCAGTTGCTCATGAGTGAATAAAATACCATAGTTACGATTTGAAGTGCGCGAGGTACGAGTATGCAGCGCGGTTTTAACTCACCCCTTTATACGGTAAACAAGCTGCTATTGAAATAAAACTATTTAAAAACTAGCTTTTATTATTTGCAATATTGCATTGTCATGGGACTTACATAAGTATGTCAAATTTCAGCTCAATCGGATAGACAGAAGTGGTTGAAAAATATAATCTGTTCTTATAATATAATTGTATTATCATTCTATGCCTGCGATGTGTCTTCTTAAAATTGGGTTCATAGCCAATTAATTAAAGCATTCATTGAACGTATATTTCTGACAAATGGTCTGTAATTATTGGTAATTATAAATTTTCTGTTTCGAGCATTTGCCAACTTCAACAGAGAGCTAATTATCAAGTGTTCTTTTAACTTGAACCTTGTAATATTAATTTTGTATGAAACCAAATCAATCGAGTAATCTTGTATGAAATGAAAGGTCACTGATTTTGTAAATTGCGAATCTTACAGATCAACAAAAAATAATTTCAAAAGAATATTTTTGTGTTTAATATCGTTCATTTAAAAACTTGTTTATTTTTAATATCTCTAATGTACAACCATACAATGTACAGACATAGCTAATTTACAATCTTATAATAATACAGTTGTCGCCCGAGACTCCACCCGCGTGAGTCGTACTGAACCCATTCCTGCAACCCAAGGAAACCTCAGAATTAAGAAGTCTATAATTATTATGGTTATTTCAGAGTCTAATCTATTCTTGTAACTAATTTGATCCAGATCCCTTCAGCCGTTTGAGCGTGACGGAGTAACAAACATCCAAAAATCTTAACAAATTTTCATTTGAACTTGAACGTAATTTATTTTTGCGATATCAAGAAAACGATAAAATACACATACGTCAATTCAAACTTCGGCTAATTATAGAGCATACTCCATATTAAAATAACAAATAACAAAAATAGACATAACGTAAACAGTGTTTAGCTAGTTTGTAAACAATACATTATACCAGATAAAACGGTTCTTTATTCTCGCCATCCATCTATCTATCTATTAAAATAGTAAAGTAGCTATGTCCGTACATTTTTTTATACCACTTAGGTGGCAGACAAGCGCACAGCCCACCTGATGGGAAGCAGTCACCGTGGCCTATTGACGTGTGGAACATCAGAGATATCACACTCGCGTTACCGACCTTCAAGCGAGAGGGGGGTTGATAAGTTTGGGCGGGGTTGGAGGGGAGGATTGGGGAGATGAGGGGGGGATTGTGAGCTCCGGCTATCCTACTTACCAGCGGGAATAGAACACGATGGTTATTATGGCCGCGGTCTCCTGTAGGGTAGAGGTACTACCCCAGTCGGACTGCTCAGTTCACACGGGAGATACCGTCGGGTCCTACCTCCTAGCACCTACCTCCACATTGGAGACAAGCTTGGGTTATGTTTGATGATGTATGTATCAAATATTTACATACTAAACGGAAATCGAAACCCACGATCTCCGATTTAGAAGACAAACGCTCTACCATCACGCCACGGAACTGGTCATAATCACTCTGAGTGTTCTAATTATTAAATAATTTTCAGTATCAATATCAAATTAATGTTTGTTATCGAACTTCGATATCGCCATTGGTCATAATGACCATTGGTTGTGGAGGTCAGATGGCAGTCGCTCCACGGAAAATATCGAAGTTCATCCGCATCACAGTTAGACTGGAAAGCCGACCCCAACTGAGTTGGGAAAAAGGTTCAGAGAATGATGTTTGTTACCAAATCAATAGGTATTTTATTTATATCACTTAGGTGACAGACAAGCACACGACCGATGGGAAGCAGTCACCGCGGCCTATGGACGGGTGCAACACCAGCGGCGTCTCACTCGCGCTGCCGATCCTGTAAATTCTCCCAGCAAATCCTTTGACAGCATCAACATTTTTAACCATTACGAAGCGCTTTTGGTAACATGATTAATAAATCTCCGGTTCTGTTATTTCGAATAATAAATATCGCAACTGCTATACGCTTACGGATTTACGACGCCATATTAAAATACCGGGTATTATAAATGTTATGATAAAATGTAATAACATTTGTACATGATTCAGGAACCTTGGAACAGAGTACTTGCTTTTTGGATAAGAAAGTTATATTTTAATCTTAAATCTTGTTCTAATCAATCAATGGTTGCATCTAAACTTAGAAAGAAAGGAGGTAGGACACGATGGTGTAGGATGTAGACTGGGGTTTGTCTGTTTGTCTGTTTCCGGACAAACAGACAAACTCAAAAAGTACTGCATGGATTTACTTCAAATTTGGCTCGAATATTATTTAAAAGTCGGGTCAACACGTAGGCTACATATGATCACGCTATCACTGACGGGGAACGAGCAGTGAACCTTTATTTCTTCAACGCATTCTGTAACAACGTGTAATCTAACGACTCATATTAGAATATTGTTAGGTATTATGTTAAAACCAATAAGCTAGCTTCACACTATAAGTAAACTTGGTAGCGATACCGACCTCCACGCGGGCGAAGCTGCGGGTGGAAGCTAGTAATATATAAAAGTTTACGGCTGGTTCAATCAATTAGTGTACAGTCCACTTCTGGATACACTACTACTTAATACCAATGAACAGATGGTATTATCCCCAGCTGAGTGGCCCAAAATACGAAATGGAAATCCCTTGATACCGTATAAAAGTTACAACAAAGTTACAACAAATAAATTAGATTCCAGTAAGCACATCCTCGTATCAATCGGTCATAAATTTTCATCGCAACAAGGCACTAAACTGAGCGTATCCTACTAAACCGGTTATAAAATGGAATTCAGTCAATACACTTGAATTGGAGCAAGCTTAAGTCTGATTCACACCACGCTACTGTTAATATTCCATCCGAAATTATAATACTCAAAGGGTTGTCGTTCGAGATGTAGTTAATACTAGCTGTACCAGCAACTTCATCCGCATGAATTTAGATTTTTAAGTATTTATACAACAGTGCATAGTAAGTACACAGTAGCATACAAAAGTACACAATAGCGCAAAGTTGTACACAGCAGTACACATCAGTACACAGCAGTACACAGAAGTACACCGTAATACACAGTAGTACACAGTAGTACACAGTAGTACACGGCAGTACACAGTAGTACAAGTAAATGCTCTAGAGCCTGTTCTATCAGCAGCCTTATAATTTCACTATCAACAGAGCGCCCTTCATGTTATGGCAGCTAAAAGTAACAATCCATTTCGCTGACCGGGTGGTAAAGTTTTGAGAACGAGTTAGTATCAGAGTTGAATGTTACTTGATGGCCTGTTTTAGGGCCTAAAAAGATAGCCTTACACATTAAATCTTGAAACCTTAATGAGGTTTATACCTTAAGGAGAAGGAGTAAGATGACTGCTGGCTCCGCGCCAAAAGCCTCAGATACTGAGCTGTCGCCCGCGGCTTCGCCCGCGTGTTCCTATTACCCATGAGAACCTATTTCGGGGATAAAAGTAGCATATATATTATACAAAATTTCAGCAAAATCCGTTTACCCGTTAGAGCGTGATTTAGATTGATTGTTAACAAAATTATCGAAACATCCTAAACTTTTCGAAAACTTTCGCATTTATAATAAGTATTAGTAGAATACGGCACATTTGTAAAAAAAATTAATCTCTGAAACGACTGGGCCAATTTTGGCAGGTCTTTCATTGACACATTTATTGTTTGACATTCTACGTTTTTAATTATTATTTTAATAGTACCTACCT
This sequence comes from Lithosia quadra, assembly GCA_963576445.1. Taxonomy (NCBI): domain Eukaryota; kingdom Metazoa; phylum Arthropoda; class Insecta; order Lepidoptera; family Erebidae; genus Lithosia; species Lithosia quadra. The sequence goes on along the minus strand of OY754900.1, from coordinate 3,758,121 downwards.
AGGTACTATTAAATATATATGCTACTTTTATCCCCGAAATAGGTTCTCATAATAATAGCAGTATAGTTGTAGCACATTTATATAATTAGGTAATTATATAAATGTGCTACAACTATACTGCTATAATAACTTAAAATATATTCTCTGTGACATTTTAATAATTATTATAATAAATATTGTAATTATGTAATTGAATTAACAATCGCATATTTTAAATAATTGTAATTTGCACGCCTTGAGGCGGCATGAGGCTGGTCATACTTGCACTATGTTTAAACACCAGTACTCTGTAGGTACCCATATTCGCAAATAAATAAATGATTGATTGATTGATAAAATATCACATAACTAGTTGATATTTTAAGGCGTTTGAGAAATTAGGCCAATGATAAATAAATAAATAAATATTCTACGACATTCTACACAGCGCTCCCTAGACCCAAAGTAAGCATAGTTTAACCAGCTTGTGTTATGGGTTCTAGAATGCTGATAAACATACTTATATACTTTTTTTTTGTAAATACTTACTTATTATACATACAAACACCCAGACCAATGCAAATAGACATATTCATCCATACAAATATTTGCACTGAGCGGGAATCGAACCCGCGCCCCCTGCGTAGCAGTCGCATGCACTACCGCTAGGCCACAGAGGCCGTCAATGAAGTTATTAGACTTTCTTACAAATCAATTATACCTACCTTAAAACAAATTGATGACAAATTAGAACTGCCGTAGCTTTTTTTCTGTTTATTACTACTCCAGCAATACGAATGGCAAACAACAAAGTTGATCCAACGTAATTTATTATGATATGGAGTCATAGCCGTCTTGAAGTACAAAAGAAACTATTTGAGAAAGCGATACGTCTTTGAGTGAACTGTTTTATTGACCTCGCGTTAGGACCAAGTTGCTTTGCGCGTAACGTCGATGCGAGCATTCTAGCATTTGAAGCGAACCATTTTTGCAGTAATACGATTGCTCTTTGCACGAATCATACGTCTTTCTCATTGAGCCGACATAGACAAATTATCTGTAGGTACTTTTTTTATACAACTTAGATGACAGACATGCACACAACCCACCTGATGGGAAGCGTGAGTACTATTATAAAATTGAATCCATTTCGTTTGTTGTGTTATTCCAGACTATACTTTATCCATGTATCAAATTTTAGCTAAATCAATTATTATCACTCCTTATAGACTAGATACTTTTTATTCCTGGAATAAGTTCCCAAGGGGAAGTAGGAACAAGAGCAGATATTCACGCAAGGGATTCAGGTATTGTTCTCGCAACTCTTTGAAATCTAGATTTCTAGAACTAACATGATTTTATTTTTGCCTTTTTTCACGAATTTTGTTGAAACCAAAATTATGCTCAATAATAAGTGATTGCTATATCAGAGATGTGACTAACGTATGTTTTCTTACAAAAGGGAGATAAAAAAAAACTCTAGGATGCGTAAAACAATATGCGTCTTTAGCATCTAAAGAAATTAGATAGAAAACATAAACAGAGGACTTCTCGTAACTTATTGAGCAGCTTAAATCCGACTTTTGCCGGCATCTCTTTAGGATAAAGCGGTTATTGACCTTATACTGTTTCTGAGCGGTAAGTACGTCTTAATTGTGAGTAATAGTGCTAAGGCCGGGGTAAATACAAATCGTTAGATGTAATTTGCTTAATTGTGGAACTTATTTGGAACTATTTTTGGTTGTATTATGTATTCCTTTCTTTGTCGTAAGATGTCATCATTGTCGTTCTAGCGTGTATCTCGATTGCATCCGAGGTGGTACCTTTTTTTTGTCGTGCGGAAATCCCTATGGGTACCACCCCCGTCGGTCATCGGGGGTGGTTATGTCGGAATCGAACCGACTAAAACCGCACGCCGTTTCAGGTCTTAATTACCGGGGTGGAAGATTACCAAGCAGGTACTGCTAGTCAGAGGGACACGTGGAAAGCTTCAGAGCGGCCCTCTAGAGGGCCACTCCAACCCTAGTCGGATTTGTCTGTGGTAGATAGCCTATCTTAGTCCACAACTGGACATAGACCTCTTTGAATGTACGTCATACCTCCCGATTCTCTCTCTTCCTCATTCAGTCCATCCCACCTTTTTCAGATCGTCAAACCATATGGCTGGGAGGCGTCCCACCTTCCATTTGCCGATTCGCGGTCTCCACTCCAGCACTCGTTAATAAGCTTAGGATTCTCTCTATTTTAATTACGAGTGTAAAACTAAATATTTCGTTAAATTTTCTTGAATTTCAGAGCTTGAAAATATAGATGATATTTCCATCCCAATTATTTCTCGCCTCTCGTATTTGAACTACAAATTTAAATTTGAAACGCTAACGACTAATTATGGATACCTTATCTGCAACTATGATAAAACCATTTTACCTTTAAGTATTTTAAGCTTTCTAACATAATAACATAACATAACATAAACTCACGTCTATATCCCCGAAGGGGTAGGCAGAGGTGCTAGCACCCACATTTCGCCAGTTTATGTTTAGGTCCCAATGTCGGTGGCGAGCCTATAGCCATTAACTGGGCACTTATAAACCTGCGATAAATACACACATAACTTCGAAAAGCATCGAAAAGTCATTGGTGTATGCCATGGTGAACCTGGGATCGAACCCGAGACCTCGTTTCAGCAGTCCATTACCCAGACCACTAGGCTACCGCGGTCTTTTACATGAACTTAAAAAACATACCGATGGAAAGCGTTGAACACGAGGCTTAAAAACATTCATGCAGACAAAGTCACAGACAATAGTTAGTGATGCTATTCTCTATTAATCTACTACATCACTTAGCTCCATTCCTCTTCACATAGTTGCGGTGTCTCTATCAAAACTTAGTACCAAAGTTCATTCAAACTATCGCACAAGTTCGATATGAGTTCGCATAATACCTATTCGAGGATGTGGTTTAGGAAAACCGCTTAATACTAAGGTTTGAAATGGGTAACAGAGTGGTCGAAGGGTTTGTAGTCGTTAGTACCATCAATTAACCCATGTAATGACTTAACTCTATCTATGGAATTTCATTGAGACTAATTGTTTGCGCTGGATATAGAACAGTTTTTAGATCTGACTAAGATCTTTCTAACTAAAAAGAACCGCATCAAACTCCGTTCAATATTTTTTGCGCCCATCGTATAGAAGTCTTGGTCAGACTTAAAATATGTAGGTATGTTTGATTGTTATTGAGTGAGTTTAACCGAAGATATCACCAAAGGTTGCGATATCCGACATTTACGTGGATGGAGCCACGAGCATCAGCTTGCCTAATTACATAACAGTATCATATGGATTTAAGGGTTTATGTATCTACCATGGACACCATCGTTATTATCAGACTATACGATAATCAAAGTCAAAGTCAAAAATACTTTATTTTGTACATTATACGGCACTTACAAAACGTCAAAATTAAAAATATTTAATACTAGATCAGCAAATGGACCACACCGGTTTGAAACGCGGCCAAGACCTGAGAAGACTCCGGCAAGAAACTCAGTGGGCTGTTTTTTTGGTCTATTTAATCACTTAACTATTTATTAGAACTAGTACTTATCCATCAGACACCAACACACTCCGCAAAACCCTACCGCAGAAAATATATAACAGTAATAACATAATATGAAAATTGTGATGGGATAAGTGTCTAACCCCATTTCAGATAAAAATCTCCAGAGGCTCGACGAGACCCATCTCACCACGAAGGCCTTTGTAATGACAGTATGTCTAAAAACCAAGGCTTCTATGTAGGTTGCATGACTTGTTTTATATAATAACTCTGTCTGTCAGCATTATTACAATTATATTACTCGCTGGATGAAAATAGTGCTAACAATAATTTATGCCTGTCATTATGTCAAAAATGCTGGTATTTTTTTATATAGAACACGTCAAAATGACTTTACCTCGCCTGACGGTAAGCTAAAGGTAAAGTCTCAGGACTGGGGTCACAACTACATACACCGGTAGTGCTACAGTGGCGGCCCTCAGCTTGACGGCCTCATCAAATGCTTTTTCACGCCCCGCTTCAAGGCCCCGGGACTATAGGAGGAAGGAAACACATGCGCTAGTAAAGAATTCCAAGTCTTTATGATGAAATTGATTAGGTTGAAAAGGCAGCTGGGGTGCTGGAGTGGTAGCCGAAGACCCAAAAAATGCTGGCTTAGTTTGGTAGAAGATGACATGCGTGCCAATGGTCTCACTACCATAGATCATCGTCGTCCATACGGGCGGAGCCGCGGGCATAAGCTAGTTGTTTTGTATAACAGAAAAGTAATAAATATAATGATTGTCTGGTAGGTCCATTGAGGCTTTCAATCATGATTGATTTATCACACCCGTATCAGAAACTCCTTAACATTAATATCGGCAGACACAACATTGTTCACTGCCACTGATTGATAACTTACTAATAAAGGAAAAGAAAAAGGAAAAATAATAACTTATGTCTACATTTTGATAATATTTTAGAGTAGTTGCAACCGACGCTATAGTTTCAATATTTTATGAACACAAATGGTTTTAACAACTCTATAAAGGTAGCAAACTGTTAATTCGATGTAAGACGAAGAGAACGCTCTATAAACTGAAATTAGCCGATCATAGCCGAACTCTTGGTTTAGTTTATGCAGTTTTATGAGAGCAACTACCGTCTGACCTCCTAACCTTAAGAGGAAAGCCTATACTACGAGTACAGGCTCATCAACTGCGATGCGCTGGTGGAGACTAAGCTTCAAAGCTTGGAACATCGGCGTAGAATTGCTAGCCTTTCTGTCTTTTATTGGTTGCACTTCGGGGAATGTGCGCTGGAATTGCATAACCTAATTCCTCCAAGCCCTTTTCATCACCGAACGACCAGACGTACGGCAACGCGCCACCGGTATATGGTGGATATCCCACTCATACGCACGAAACGTTTTGGCAGTACGTTCATCGTGCGTACTGCTAAAGAGTGGAATGCCCTGCCTGAGTCTGTATTTCCGGAAAGCTACAACCTGGGTGTCTTCAAGTCTAGAGTGAATAGGTTTCTTCTAGGCAAGCGTGCTCCACCGTCGACCACATCATCATTTGCCAACAGGTGTGATCGTGGTCAAACGCGTGCCTATTACCAATAAAAAAAAAAAAAAAAAAAAACAGGCTATAGGGTGTTTTTATGTACAATATGTATGTATTTCCAAAAAAAAGTATATAAGCCTGTATATCCGCATTCTAGAATCAGAGTTTATGATAGGGCCCCAGTTGCAAACATAAAATGTTTCGCACAAAACATAACAAACATTGTCATTTTATTTCCCAAATTCTCATTACAATTTATAGGTCTTTGGGCACATAAAATAGGGTTTTATGGGACCCTGGCAGGTTTCCAGCGCACCTGGATGGGTATCAGTTAGACTTACGACCGTTTAAAGCAAATCGAAGCTGAATGAACAAGGCTTTAGGGAAGTGAGGAATTGTTGAGGATAAAAACAAGCTATTCTAAGGAGTTTATGACCTCTAATGCAGTATCCAATCTAATACTATTAAACGAACAATTTTCTTTTTTTATATCGGTCACGTCAATATGACTTCACTTCACCTGATGGTAAGCTAAAGGAATGTAAAGTCTCAGGAATGGGGGTCGCCATTATAAACATCAATAATGCTATGATGGTGGTACAAATAGGAAGCGAGATATTCGTGAATTTTTTTTTGAAGCTTGAATATTTTAAGACACGGACACATAAGCAATTGTGACTTTTGAGACAACATTTAAAACAACAGGTTTATACCAATTTACAGCTTATTATCTTTCATGCCGAAGTTGGCCCCCTTTTTACCCGACTGCCAAGAAGGGTTATTTACCTAATGTGCTATTAAGTCTCGGACTGACCAAAACCGCACATCGTCTAGACTTCCCACTTAAATATACAAAGATAAATTACTTCCATAACGTACTATTTAGGTAATTTGTAGTATATAGGAAATGTCAATTTGACTTCACTTCGCCTGATGGTAAGCTGAAGGCAAAGTCTCAGGAAAGAGGGTCACCATTACATACACGTACCATGTTCGGCCTCATCAAAAGAAGATTGTCGTCGCAGCACCGCGTCCGGTCCCCCTAGTGCTGCGACCACAATCCCCCTGCCCGGTTATGCACTTGCTGACCCCTGAACGCAATCCAACCGAGATAGGATTACTATGGAGAGTTTTCTGCAGTTGTGCACGGTGGTTGTTCCCGGATGGATTTTGTGACAAATTTGTGCCATCAAATTTCTACCACTAAGTACTACAGTTTGTATCTATATAACTTACGTAGGTACTTGTTTAGTTTCAAAAAAGTTATTCGACCCTAATTCTTACGTTTTAATAAAATCCAGTTCTTAGGGTTATAAAAATACTAATAAAATGATTCAGTAAGAGTTATAGGTTTAATTCTAGGGCCGTAGGATATATTGGATCGTATATTTCTTTTAGAGCTGTGCTTGGAGTTTTCCTATCTAGGTAGGTACTATGAGTCATACACACATGTCATACATAAAAACCTTATAGCTGGACGGTTCTCGTGTTTTGATCATATCACCGGTTCAAATTAAACAATTACAATCAAAATTATGACAGATTTTAAGTCTAACTAAGACCTTTGTGAAACCCGCATGAAAATCCGTTCGGTAGTTTTTGCGTACATGGTGAACAAACAAACGGACAGTCATCAGTTCAATTTGTTAATCATTATAATAATGTATATCTTACTACCTGATACCCACGCAGGGTGGGTGTATCCCATCTGCCCCGGTGACTTGGCCCGGTACCGGGCCACATGGGAAAAAAAAGTTTTAACTGGCCCGTTGATATGTTTACCGGGCCAGATAACACAATCCAAGTGCCATCGTCCCCGGTAAGGGAAAAATAGAGGTTACGCCTCGTAATTTTTTTTTAAATATTTATATAGGACTCGTCAATTTGACTTCACCTCGCCTGATGGTAAGCTGAAGGTAAAGTTACCATCAGGTGAGGTGATAATAAAATAATCTGTGTATAATTTACAATTTGATAAAGGTAACACCATCTTACAGTTAAGCAAACAAAAATATCACTTCCCCATGGACTAAACCCGCATCTTAGCGTTTCCGACATCTCAAAGTCCGGGTAGTACAACTTAATCTCAAGCTTTTGACAGCTTAATGCCCAAGTTTCATACTCCGTAGATACGAACTTACGTAGGCAAGTGCTGTGTTTATATATTTGAGACTTCGGTAAGTAAGTGGATAAAGATATCGTCACTAAACTCTCTAATAGTTTTTTTTACATATTTTTTCTCTATACAAATAAATAAAATTGGAATTTCTGTTTGTAATATTAAAATAACTGCATTTGTGCTCACAACCCCCCCCCCCCCTCCGTACACTCTCCCCTCCTCCCTATCCAGGGTCAGCGGCACGAGTTTGATACTCCTGGTGTTGCACACGTCCATAGGCCACGGTGACCGCTTCCCATCAGGTGGGCCGTGTGCTTGTCGGTCACCTAAATAGTTTAAAAAAAATTGGTATAGGTACCTACATGGAATATAATTATACCAAAAATTTTAAAGAACATCTTTACAATTTTTGTCTGTATGTCTGTCTTAAGACTTAAAAAAATATGCTGTATGTTTGATTGCAATGAGGTAAGTAGAACCGGAGATACGACCAAAAGTCGTGATAATATACACGCGAGTGGAGCCGCGGGCATAAACCAGTCATAGAATAAAGAGCATTACACAAGTTTTACTACATTTTCAGATGAAGCTTGGCTAGTTTTATTCAGAAACCTAGCTCCGAATTTATTACCTAACTATCTGAATGCCTCGTCGTAATCTGATTAGAATTTAGTCCGAAACTTTGTTCGTAGCGATAACAGAACTTCTGCCAGTGACTTAGCATGTCATTTAGTGAATGGACCAAACTTTGCCTATACTAGCCATTGCCCTCGGTTTCACTTGCGTGGAATTCTGTTCCCGTTTTCAATTCTCATGGGAACTTATTCTAGGAATTAAAAGTAAACTAATTTTTTTGTTATTATGTTTGGCCATAGAACATTTCTATAAATAGTTAGGTATAACGCGTGCGCTATAAGTTGAGACTTAGGGTCTCCGCCCACTTCCCCCTGCACTGCGCCTTAGTCGCCTGTGACGTACTGTTCGCAAAAAAATAGGTAGAAAGCTACTTCTCGGGCGAAAGCTTGTTTACGATATTTTTTTGTGGGCTGTACAAACACGCGCCGGTGACGTCATAGCGTCAGGTCTCAACTTAAAGCGCACGTGTAGTATTCATTTCAAATTTAAATTGGCTGGTGTCAACCAAACTCTGTTTTTATTGCGTTATTTTTAACTAGTTTCAAACAAAGTTCATAAAAACCGTTATAAAAACGGTATAGCGAGAATGGTTGGGTCTGTGACACGTCCAATGTTTTTGCACGTGGCATCTCCATACTGTAGATACGTCAGTATGAATGTGTTAATATTTATGCTGTGTTAACCTCGTACGTAACTTTAAAATTACACAAAATGATGCATAGTTAACTTGATGAGATCCGGCGGCATAACCAGAGGACTAACCAGTGTTACATGATGTAATTTATAACATTTCACAAGCATTTTGTTGAGTTAGTCGGAGTCGCTGATACCTACTTAAATTTTGCGTAAACGGTTATTCTTAGCAAAACCGATTATTATAGTATTACTTCACACACAGACAGTAGAAAGTATGTATAACGCTAACTTACAAACGTAAATAAATAGTTACCAAAATAACAGATATTATTTTTGAAATTGAAATTAGTAATAGATGACTAATATTATAAAAAGATATTGAAATTAGATGAAATGAATTGAATGAAATGAATTATGATGAAAAAAAATTAAATGAATTAGAAATATTGAGATCTTCAAGGAAATTCCAATATATAAATCAAGATATAAAAAACGGGGCAAAGTGCGGACGGGTCGTTAGTTATTGAATAAAGTTATACTTACTATTCAAAATATTAATAGAATTTATCACAAAATATTGAAATATCATTTGTCAAAGTATCGAGTCAAAGTGTAATTGCAGAACTTGGAAATATAATGAGAATACCTCCGTCTTTGTTAAAGTTACGACAAAAGAGCAAAATAGAGCCTTTAAAAATAGAGACAGACTCAAATATAATTGGTCTTGAAGAACTATTTATCTTGGTAAAAGGATTGAAAATTCAGTCTGGCTGCTACAAGATCTTATTGAACACAAATTCTAGTTAATACTGAAAGATGAATAATCTTCACCTATCCATGCATTAGTATATTCATCCAACGATAATTATAAACTTACATAACGATATTATTATTTTTTCTTAATTATCATTATTTTTTATTAATCATAATCTTATACGTAAAATAACAAACATAAGTTAATATTATCTACCAATTTACTTTTTGTTTACTTAGCCAAAACGTGGACATAATATAAAAATCAATAACTGGCAGCAAAAAGTAATAACTAGTTACAAAATGCAATAACCGATGACCTAACAGTTACAATAACGTTTTACGGCACAACGTTATTCTTTTATCGACTCAGATAAATTTTAATTGAGGAACTCTGACCATCGGGATGTTTTTCTTCACCTGCGTTCGAAATTAGAAAAAGATTGCGGGTTTGTTCTTTTTTTAAATTTTGAAAATGGAGAACCGTTGAATATGCGAGTATAATACTCGTAGATGGTGTTTACTGTTTACCAATAGCTAAAATATTAGAAGATATTTTTTTTTGTGAAATTGTTCGGTTTGTCTTAGCAAACGGGGCTAGGTGTAAACGAGGGTATCCAACCGTATATTCCCGAAGGTGAGTGTAGACATATTATATTAGGATATTTGTTTATGTGCTCAAATAATGCCATCAAAACCCATAGACATCCGTCTAACGCGTTCTAGAGGTTGTCGACTTTGAAAGTTTAAAAAACGAATATACCAAAACCAATTTCTTTACCTTCATAAATAAAGAGATATTGTGTGTAAAGAGGTCGTCGTATTTTCCCAACTCCATGTTCATGCTTCAACTATGTTTAAATCTTCAAAAGAGACTTTGAATTCTATTCCTACTTCTGTAAAGTCTATTTCTGTGTGTGATATAGTAGAAAAACAAACTGTTTTTCGGGGACTACAGTAACTTGATAGCTTTTTAATATTATAATGCTGATGTAAACGCTTTTAATATACAGCACCATTGTTAGTCTACCTACGTCACAGGCGAAAAACTTGGCAAGTATTATTTTTGGGAGCTTGGAATTTTAATGGTGTTGTATGGGACTTTAATGAATGCTACAGATACCGGCACGTAAATTGGCCAGACGCGTCATATGCGCAAAGGTCGAGTTTTAGGTCCCCTTTGAGGTATGAGCGGGTCGCGGGAGACGCGGTTGCGCCGTCGCGGACTCCTCTCCGAGAGACGTCTTGTAGCGAATCAACGTTCCGTTCGTTCGTACTTTGAATAATTTGATTGGCTCAAAGTGCACGATGCGCGAACTTACCCCAAAGCTGGCCAAGTTACGTGCCTGTATCTGTACCTAACTCCGTTAAGATGAAGAAAAAAATTAAAGTAGTGTACATACCTGATAATTTTGTTTGAGCAGTTTTTAGCAGACGAAATCAAATCAAATCAAATCAAATCATCATTTATTTGCAAATACAGGTACAATCAGGTATTACATAGCTTTAAAAGTTTGAACATTCTGTATTCCACCCATAGGGTATGCAAATTTTTAATACATCATCACAATTTAATATGTCAACTAATAAGCAGCATACAATACATAATAAACATCATGTGAGAAATCGAATAAAACAATGTCAAAATAGCATGCATGTCAGAGTCATAAAATTAAACAGTGCAATAAATGGAGTTTTGACTGTAGTGTATATACGAGTAGATAATAGTTTTAACTTAAATTTAAAAATAAATGCCAGAGATTTTTTTAGAATACAAAAGAAAATGTTATATTAGCAATTATAATAATTTAGAATGTATTTAGAATTAAAATTAGATTATGTCATATTTAGATGTAGATGTCAAAACAATTAATTAAATCCTGTGATTCTCCCCTCTCAAATGCATACTGAACACATCACTACTAAAGCACTTTGTACTGCCGTAAAGAGTTATCTGACAAGAAGTTTTCTAACGAGTAGTAGCATTTGCTTACTAGCAAGTCACGGAGTCGTTTTTTAAATAGGTTTAACTCTGAAATAACTCTGATACACTCTGGAACATTATTGAAAATTCGCGGGGCCAAGCAAAAAATACTCTCATGCATGAGTTGTGTTTTGCTAGTGACTATATGTAATTTATTCTGATGTCTTGCACGTGTACGATAATCAAATAATTCAATGTTATTTTTAACAAATACAGCTACCTCAAGTATGTATATACACGGAAACGTCAGTAGATTCATTTTCTTAAAATATGGTTCACAGGAGTCAGGTGCATAAAAATTAAACATCGCCCTTACACAGCGTTTTTGAGCAATGAACGCACGCTCGTGGTCTATGCTGAAACCTGGAACAAAAAAAGACAAACCTTATAAAAAATCGCGACAGAATACGTTAAGAATAGTTTTATTTCAATGAACGTGTTGCACATGTATACAACACCCCGCATAAGACTATGTGGGGTTGAACTAAGTATGGTCGAGCAGTTTAAATATCTTGGACATATTGTGACCCCGGACTTGAGGGACGACGCTGACCTGGAGAGAGAGCGGAGGGCGTTGTCTGTACGTGCTAATATGATTGCCCGTAGGTTTGCTCGTTGCTCAACTCCAGTTAAAATTACCCTTTTTAGGGCGTACTGTACATCTTTTTACACGAGCAGCCTGTGGGCCAGTTACACGAAACGAGCTTTCAATGCGCTGAGGATTCAGTACAATAATGCGTTCAGGATGCTGATGGGTCTGCCGCGTTTCTGTGGTGCATCGGAGATGTTTGCCGAGCTGCGAGTAGACTGTTTCTACACTACAATGCGGAAGCGGTGTGCATCTCTGGTGCGTAGGGTACGAGGCGGCGGCTCCAACAGTGTCCTGAGCGTATTTGCGTTGAGGTTTGACTGCCACTACCTGAACCACTGTTGTATGGTGCAGGCTCTCGGAAATCGGGACATGTAGGTTGTTGCTGTTGTTATTGTTTATTGACATTTTTTTATATGATTTGTCATTTTTTATGATTTGAATTAGGATTAGTATAATTTGATGATTACTACTAACATTAGGTTAAGTAATATACTAACAAATTTTATATGACCTAATTAATTGGTTGAAATAAATGATTTAATAAATAATATAGGCTACGGTGACCGCCTCCCATCAGGTGAAGCATGTGCTTGTCTAACAACTAAGTTGCATAATAACACCCCGTTCGGGTTTCCGTCGGGGGTTAAAAAAAACATACACACGTACTGCAGGCTAAAGAGTGGAATGCCTTGCCTGAGTCTGTATTTCCGGAAAGCTACAACCTGGTAGTCTTCAAGTCTAGAGTGAATAGGTTACTTTTAGGCAAGCGTGCTCCACCGTCGACCACATCATCACTTACCAACAGGTGAGATTGTGGTCGAACGCGAGTCTATTACCAATAAAAAAAAACATACAAACATAGATAAGTACGGCTACAACTGTAGTTACAGGCATGTTTATCAACCTTAGTCGTGTAGAACGATCAGCCCATATTGGTGCAAAGCCCCTATTTATCGCTGTGCTAACACTATCGAGACCGGTACATACCCGTTCAATTTGAGGGTGATGTGTTTGTTCGCTCGCTTAGTAAACTTAAATGAACGTGGCCATATGAAACATTGATTTAAGTTAATCGCGGGATTACACTTGATTATTAATTACTGTTTTTTATTAGATTACTAGCTGTGCCAGCGACTTGAACTTGCCCGAGACACGTCAACATAACTTCACCTCGCCTGATGGAGCTAAAGGCAAAGTCTCAGGATCGAGGGTCACCACTACATACACCGATAGTGCTACAGTGGTGGCCCTCAGCTTGACGGCCTCATCAAATGCTTGTTCACGCTCAGGAAGAAGGAAAACCATGCGCTGGTAAGGAATTCCAAGTCATTATGGCGCGACAGAGAAAAGAGGAACTGATCCGCTTGGTTCTTGACGGAATTTTATTGTTTGCACTGTGTGAGGGTGATTTAGCCCATACATATCCGTAAACAATTAATTTTACAATAATGTATGGCAATTTTTCCGATTTCTTGACATGCTGTATGATGTTCCACTCCCCTATGTAGCAGCGTGATGATATATAGCCTATAATCTGCCTCGATAAACAGGTAACGTCCATAGGCCACAGTGACTGCTTCCCATCAGGTGGGCTGAGTGCTTGTCTGTCACCTAAGTGGTATAAAAAAAGGAGTGGATTAGGTACGACATACATCCCCCTATATCCTTCCTTAGGATCCCTCTCGCCAGTTTCCATTAAAACTCCAAAACAATAACGTCCCTAAAGAATAATCTGATGCAAAATAACATGTCCATTTAACCAACAGTATCCATGTAGCGATGAGTTTATCACCATACAAAAATAATTCAACATTCTCAAAACAACTTGTCCCTTGAGGCCTGCAAAATTGAAAATAACCAGTCTAAATTAAATCTGATATAACGAACATAATTACCTACGTTCTGGAATAATCTCTAGAGATGAAAGCATGCATGATGAAAGGTAGCAAGTCATTTGTCATAAAGGATCGTAGACAGAGAATAGTATCTCTGTCTACGTAAAGGATCGTAGACAGAGAATAGTATCTCTGTCTACGTAAAGGATTTATTCCTGATAGATTGGGCTTTGACTATTTCACTTTATATTAAGTAATCACGGAGTGTGTAAAGGGGTATACGAACCACAGCCAATAAAAAAGTATAGACGGAGTGTTGCGCATTTTTTTTTGAAGCCCACCAACATAAAGACGGTTCGGTAGTCTTTGGGTAGTCGGCCGAAGAGCTATTGTCAGCGTGTGACGTGTTTTGACTGATGCACAAGAAGCTTCACTTTTTCGTCGCTATTGTTCACAATGGCTCCGTCTATACTTTTTTATTGGTCTGAGAGTCGAACTTATCCGAGTCATAGGTACAGGCGACATCATACTGATTATTTTCTTAATGTGAAGCATAATAAAATAGTATAGACAGGACAGGGTAGAATAGCATAAAACAATAAAAATAAATGTTATTAAGTAAAACTTCAATTTCACAACTTGTATTCGTTATTTTTGTAACTTGCCTAAAAACACAAAAAGCAGTTCTTTCAGTCGTGAAATTTTAATCTATTCCTTTCGATCTTTGTTTCCATTTCTTGTAGTAAGTATATTCTTATAAAAAGTTAATTGAGATTTTAATAATTGCTTTTCTGAAGTTTTGCTACGAAAAAGTGATGTCGAATAATTTAGCTTACATTATTCAACCTAAATTATTTGCCGTCTGTCTCTTGTAAGCGTTGTAAAACTGCGTTTACAAAGAATTGAAATCGCTCGTATTCTGTACTATTATTATAAAAATTAATATCTGAATGGATTACTAATTTATCGGTAATCTTTAATCTAATTATCTGCATACATACATATACTCACGCCTTTTTCGCTCCGGGGTAAGCAGAAACAACGTCCTATCCTATGCCTAATTATCTATTATTCTATCTATAATTATCTATAATATTATGAAGAGATAAAGTTTGTGAGTTTGTGACGTTGCTTGTAGGGGGTAATCTCTGAATCTACTGAATGAATTTTGTAAATTTTTCACAAATAGTAACCGCATTATGGTAGGTATGTGTTTAAATGAATTGTTTGATATAATGCCTACAGCCATGTTCTATCGTCGCACCGCTCGCTACATGCAGGAAATTCAGCCCCACACGTTGCATCCGCCTGCAGTGCGTACTGTGAGATGTGAAACAAATTTCATTCCACGCACGCTTAGGCTGTGGAATGATCTCCCTGCAGTGGTTTTCCATGGCTACAATATGAGGTTCTTCAAGTTTATTATAACTAGTTGACGAACTATTCGAACACTACCTTAGATGTTGGTTATTTGAAGTGTAACAGTTCAAGAAATCAATGCAAACTTGTACTTTGATGGTTTCGTCCTATCTCCAAAAGTTTGTTTAACCGTTGTTGCTAAGGAAGGTATTTGAGTGATGGCTAAGTTGTATAATATACCTTCTGATGGACAATCAAATGATCAATATGAAGTTGCCCTGTGCCATAAATATGGGGGTCACAGTAGTTGTGATTCATTTTTGAATTTTTGAGTTACTGACAATGTATGTATATTATGTGAATTAAAGTAAATTGGCTGGCCCTCCCCGGCTTCGACACTTGCGTATTTCGAACCCCGATGCTTTATTTTTTTTATATTATATCGGTCACGTCAAAATGACTTCACCTCGCCTGATGGTAAGCTAAAGGTAAAGTCCCCATTACAAACACTGACAGTGACATAATGGTGGCCCTCAACTTGACGGCCTCATGAAAGAAGAGGTGATTGTCGTCGCAGCACTGCGTGAAAAAGCACAGATATTGGCTTACGTGCTGCGACAACCATCATCTCAATCTCCGGCTATGCACCTGCTGAACCCTGAACGCAAACCCTTTTAAACCCATATGTGCCAATAATTTATCAGGTTTATCAGCGGTCACCGTGGCCTATGGACGTGTGCAACACCAGGAGTATCACACTCGTGCTGTCAACCCTGTAAAAACCTAATGCCCTCCTTGAAGAGCCACATATTGTAGACGCTAGGGAAAACCACAGCAGGTTACTTTTTAAATGTCTCATCATCATTCTCTGAACCTTTTTCCCAAATCAGTTGGGGTCGGCTTTCCAGTCTAACTGTGATGCGGCTGAACATTGATATTTTCCGTGGAGCGACTGCCATTTGACCTCCACAACCAATGATCATTATGACCAATGGCGATATCGAAGTTCCAAGTTAGACTGGAAAAGTCAAATATCTCCCGCATCAAAATCGTGTCTCCGTTGGTCGTGGCATAGTATAGATAAATATACCACGTTTTAATTATCATTTTCTGATAACCAAACAAACCATTACAGGCGACAACGAATGCGTTTAATTCTGATCGACACTGAAATGTCACGACACGCTGTTGACAAGCTCTAAGTAAAATTAAACCTGTCTATTGCCGAGGGGCAGCCAATTTATTTCTTCGCTAGGGTTGTCACGGAAGCTAGATAAATTTTCTGAGAAACAAACAAAGTTTGGTGTTTATTGAATTTGGAATGTATGTTATTTGTGTGTGTACGAATGTATGGGTGTGTGTGTGTGTATCCAACGCCACCTAGCGAAGGGAAAGTAAACTACTTCGATACAAATACTAATAAAATTGATGTGTCTGAAGTCAAAATTGAAGTAACAGGTTTCAAATCAATGAATATGAGTGAGAGTAGGTACCTACCTACGAAACATAATTTATAAAAAAAGCAATTTTTCAATTTTTTTCTGTCTATCTGTCGTTTTGTTTGTTTGAGTAATGTAATCTCTGGATAGGTTAGGTTAGGTTAGGTTAGGTTAGGTTAGGTTTCAAATCTTTTTTTTTGGCATTCTCATCTGTTTGGCGGTTTTTTTGTTCGCGGTAAGTGTAAAAGCTGTTTTTCGGTCTTTTCAGTCTTGGTCAGACTTAAAATTGTACCTATGTTTAAACACAATCGATTGAGTAGAACCGGAGATATAGTCAAAAAAACGCGAAAACCGACGTCCACAAGGACAGACCATAGACTAGAAAATAAAATGGCAATATTTTACACTATTATATATAGAGGATACTGTGAAGATTTCTTCGTGTTTGTGACCAGTGTATACTGTGTATAGTGCTACTAATATCTAGAAAAGTAAGGTGTAGTAGGTATGTGGTGCGTGTTTACAGAGTCCTATCACAGAATAAATAATAGTGCTACATACAGAAGTTGGACTCCTTTAATCTTTATAGAATTAGGTAGGTACTGCCTTTTGTTTCGAATATACCTACGCAGCCAACTCTAGACTAGACTAGTCTAAAGGTGGGTCTATGTTAGGCGAGGCGATCACGAGCGAAACACAAGCGGAGCGAATTATTAATTGAAATTAAACGTCGTTCGAGGCTTGTAAGTCAGTCCACACTAGACGAATTTGTGTTCGGCTCTTGCTCAGCTCGCCTAGCGTAGACCCACCTTGAGGAAAGAAGAAATTGTAATTAAAAAATGTCAACAACATTCGCAATTTTCGTGATTTTTCAATAAATTAACTTTTTCAATTTAAGTATGAGATTGCGAAAGTGTTCGTTCGAAAGATAAGTTTCAATCAATTAATCAGTTTATAGTAATCTATCCATCCCATCTGTCTGTCTCATCTTTAGTAAGTGAAAAAACTCATCTATACTTGTGTACCTATACAGTTTGGTTAATTAAATAAATAAACATAATATTATCTTGAGCAATCATCTTTTAAAAGTTTTGACAGACATTTTCAATTAGATTTATCTCAATATCGTATTGACTTTTTTGAAATATAATTTACCATATCAATCAAAGACAGAAATTTCTAAAAATATTTGTATTTTTTAAATTGAAGCTCTAATATTTCATATAACTAAGATGTATAAACATAATACATGCACATACATGCATGACAAGCAGTGGTCGCGATTTTGTCCGCGTGGTTTTAGGTTTTAAAAGTTTGAATTTTTCACTCGGAACCCTAATTCTTTTTTCAAAATTAAAGTAGCCTAAGTTACCTACATCAACTATCTACAAGCCCCGTCGAAATCGGCCCAGCCGTTCCATAAATTAGGCGGAACAAACTGACAGATAGTCAAAAATTTAAAAAAAATGTTGTTTTTGTATATGCACCGTAAATACATCCAAATACACTTAATAAAAAGCGGTTATTTTAATATTAGAAACAGACACTCCCATTTTAATTATTTGTATAGATAAACTTAGTGCTTAAATCTAAATTAAACCTGACTCAGGCACTCAAAGGATTAGCCCATCAGGGATAAAAGCAGATTAATCTTCTTAACATTAAATATGAAATTTTAATTAAAATTTAATATAAAATACAGGTATAACCGTTATTTAAAACATTTATAAGAGTTTTGTTTAAAATTGTAACTTAGAAGGGCGACGCTCTAACGGGTTAATGTATTTGGCTGAAATTATCTACAGGGATAGATTATAGTCTTATAGGCTATAGGGACGAGGACGGACTGCGGACTGGAACTTTCACGTGGTGCACCCGGGCTTATCACTCGCCAGGGGAAACGCTGCTGCCACGGTCTTCTTAATATCGTATATGGCCCGAGGTCAGCTGGGGTGCGAGGGATATGCTTATTGGGTAACTTTACATCCCGATAATAGCGATAATTGAGACCCGAGACGGCGTGCGGTTTTAGTCGGTTTGATTCCGACATAACCATTCATGATAGCCGATAGGGGTGGTATCTGTGGGAATTTTCGTACAATAAAAAGGAAAAGAAAAGCCGTGGGTGATATTTAATTTACAAACTTTTCAAACAGTAAGTGGCAAAAATTTTTTTAAACAGTAAGTGGCAACCCTAGACCTTGTTCGGTCATGGGGTCAATTCCGTCGTTTACTCATTTTAATAAAAACCTCTCAGCAGATGTACAAATATCATGTTATTAGGTAGGCAGGCGAAATTTTATTATTTTTATACGACTTCTTGCGAAGCGAAATTAATGAAAACGTGACTTGTTAATGTGCTGTTATTTTTGTATGTATTCGTACCAAGTACGGACTACGTGGTAGGTACTGTATAATAGACTAGCTTTTGCCCACTGCTTTCATTCTATCCTCGTTCCCATGACCCTCAAAAAGGTAAAGACAATCCTCTATTTTTCATCAAAGCATCAAAATCCTTTTAGTAGTTTTTGCGTCCATAGCGAAAATACAAACAAACAGATCAGAATTAAAAAAAGGGTTCAGATTCGTTCATGTAACATAACCCAAGTACTTTTTTATTTGTAAACAGTAAACTGGCGAAATGTGAGTGCTAGCACCTCTGCCTACCCCTTCGGGGGTATAGGCGTGAGTTTATGTTATATGTAATGTTTTTTATTTAAATATCACATAATATACAGACACAGTTACTCTACAATTTTAGAACAGTATGGATAGATAGATATAAATGTATAGATTAAAATACATACATATGCTCACGCCTTTATCTCTTCGGGGTAGGCAGAGAAAACAGTCCGCCATCTGCTTCTGACCTTAGACTTCCCACGCTTCCTCTACTGTCATTAAAATTGATATTACCATTTAATACTTCCTGAGACTTTACCTTTAGCTTACCATCAGGCGAGGTGAAGTCATATTGACGTGACCGATAGGGATATAAAAAAACACAAGTACCGAACCCTCCTTTTTAGCTGCTCCACAGTCGGGTAATACAGTAGAGGTTTCGTTCATTTGCAACTTCACTTGTATTCCATCTCGAATGAGGATCAGTCACATAACAGAACTTTTAATTTTTAATTAATGAAACGTATGCACTACAACTTTCTAAGCATTTTGTTTTTTAAATGATTGAAATCCGACAAGAAATGACGAAGTTATCGAAGATTTAAAAACGGCTATTTTAAAACGCACACTCTCGCTGGATTTTTGTCGATGACGTCATGGCTCACATCGTGTGCGATGCCCTTTGATAAACAGACCGATATATCAACGAAGAGCCTAAACCGCTGGCCCTACAAACTTGAAATTTTGACAGTAGATGCTTTTTATGTTGTAGGAATCCACTAAGAACGGATTTTTAGAATCTTTACTCCTAAGGTGGCAAAATAAGGCATAAATATTTATATGAAAGTTCTTCATTTTCAATGTTAGACGCATTAAATTTCATATAATTACTTCGTATTATACACGTATATCAGCGTTTTTCAAAATTTCACTACTAAAGGCGTAAAATAGGCGATGGCTGGTTGCATAAAAAGTCCGTTATTTTGAAAGTAAGCTGCTTCTGGTTAAAAATAAACGTACCCCGTGAACCGCGGTTTTTCAAAAATCCACCCCTAAGGGGGCAAATAAGGGTAGAGTGGTTGTATACCTAGACTATCCGTTATTTGGGAAAGTGTTCAAGTTTTGATGGAATGATGTCCATTACTTTTAGGACTGCACCTCAGCTTACCATCAGGCGGGGTGCAGTCAATCCGGCGGACTGACGCGAATGAGTGCGGTTCGAGTGTGACATAACCACCTCCGCAAATAAATTTCTTTTATCTTTATCTTTATCTTTATCTTTATCTTTATCTTTATCTTTATCTTTATCTTTATCTTTATCTTTATCTTTATCTTTATCTTTATCTTTATCTTTATCTTTATCTTTATCTTTATCTTTATCTTTATCTTTATCTTTATCTTTATCTTTATCTTTATCTTTATCTTTATCTTTATCTTTATCTTTATCTTTATCTTTATCTTTATCTTTATCTTTATCTTTATCTTTATCTTTATCTTTATCTTTATCTTTATCTTTATCTTTATCTTTATCTTTATCTTTATCTTTATCTTTATCTTTATCTTTATCTTTATCTTTATCTTTATCTTTATCTTTATCTTTATCTTTATCTTTATCTTTATCTTTATCTTTATCTTTATCTTTATCTTTATCTTTATCTTTATCTTTATCTTTATCTTTATCTTTATCTTTATCTTTATCTTTATCTTTATCTTTATCTTTATCTTTATCTTTATCTTTATCTTTATCTTTATCTTTATCTTTATCTTTATCTTTATCTTTATCTTTATCTTTATCTTTATCTTTATCTTTATCTTTATCTTTATCTTTATCTTTATCTTTATCTTTATCTTTATCTTTATCTTTATCTTTATCTTTATCTTTATCTTTATCTTTATCTTTATCTTTATCTTTATCTTTATCTTTATCTTTATCTTTATCTTTATCTTTATCTTTATCTTTATCTTTATCTTTATCTTTATCTTTATCTTTATCTTTATCTTTATCTTTATCTTTATCTTTATCTTTATCTTTATCTTTATCTTTATCTTTATCTTTATCTTTATCTTTATCTTTATCTTTATCTTTATCTTTATCTTTATCTTTATCTTTATCTTTATCTTTATCTTTATCTTTATCTTTATCTTTATCTTTATCTTTATCTTTATCTTTATCTTTATCTTTATCTTTATCTTTATCTTTATCTTTATCTTTATCTTTATCTTTATCTTTATCTCCGATGGCCGACAGGGGTGATATCCGTGGGGATTTCCGCACGGGTTATTTAAGTATTTGATTTCCAACATGCCTTAAGTGCTATCGAAACACTACAAATCAAAGAATAAATATTCCATATTCACAATACATAATACTATACCCGACGGTATATCCCGTCCGAACTGAGCTGTCCGACTGGGGTAGTACCTCCGCCCATACAGAACACCGCCCCATAATAACCAGCGTGTTGTGTTCCCCAAGGTAAGTAGGGGAGCCAGAGCTCACTGTATCCCTCCTCCCCCCCCCTCTTCCTAGCCTCTCCACCCCTTCCTAGCCGCCCCCCCCTTCCCTTCAGGGTAGGCAGAACCCCTGGTGACACCCCGTGTGACACCCCTGGTGTTGCACACGTCCATAGGCCACGATGACAGCTTCCCATCAGGTGGGCCGTGTGCTTGTCTGCCACCTACGTAGTATAAAAAAAAGAAAAAATATTTAATTCTAAATCTAAAAATTATAATTTAAAAAAAAATTCATGAAATGTTTTATCCGAATAGCTCTATAGATATTCTCCATAGCGGCGAGCCGCGGTGGCGAGCTATGACGTCACAGGGTATTTCTACGCGGTGGCGAGCGTTTTTGAGATTACCGCACTAAAATGACTATAACTTCGTCATTTTTGATCCGATTCAAATATCTTTTTTTACAGAATTTATTGTTTTTTTTATGTCTATAAAACTGCATACTCAGCTAAAAAAGTGACTGATCCTCATTAGGCACTAGCTGTTAGTACATGCGATTGGAGAGCGATTGTTGATATACGCAGATCGATTAATCATTCAACTTCAGGACTTGAACACACAATACCGCTATTCATCGCTTATCTCTATGCGTTGTTGATCAATAAACGTGTTGAGCTATGATTTCGTTCTGACTAAGCTGAATTTAAATCGAAACACGATTAAAAATTAGTTATTAATTTTAGATGGTATGTGGGCTGGAGACCGTATAGACCGCGATAGCCTAGTGGTTTGGGTAATGGACTGCTGAGACGAGATCTCGGGTTCGATCCCAGGTTCACCATGGCACACACCAATGACTTTTCGATGGTTTTCGAAGTTATGTATGTATTTATCGCAGTTTTATTAGTGCCTCGGAGAGCACGTTAAGCCGTCGGTCCCGGTTGCCATACAAACATCTATGGCAGTCGTTACGGGTAGTTGGAGCCTACAAAAGTCCAACCAGTCTAACTTGGAACTTCGATATCGCCATTGGTCATAATGACCATTGGTTGTGGAGGTCAGATGGCAGTCGCTCCACGGAAAATATCGAAGTTCAGCCGCATCACAGTTAGACTGGAAAGCCGACCCCAACTGAGTTGGGAAAAAGGTTCCGAAAATGATGATGTGGGCTGGAGTTAAAGGGCATCTTGCTCATGTAAAAACTTGCCTGCGGGCCAAATGTCGACTTCTTAAAATATGCATGGGTTATTGGCCCGGAATAGTTAAATAGACAGGGCGAGATGTATTTTATAAAAAAGTGAAGGGATATTGCGGCACGTGCCATATGTATGAAGATTTCTGAATATGATGCAGACTGAAAAACACGATACCGCCTCCATCTTCAGGCACTGGGTATCACATCACTTAGCTTCAGAGTATTTGCCAAGACAAAACAAATGAAGTAAGTTTTTCTCAGTCTGCTGGTCTCTCTGTTTTGGCTAATCTCTGAAATGGCTGGACCGATTTTGACGAGACTTCACTGGCAGATAACTCATGTAACGAGGAGTAACTTAGTCTACTTTAATTTTGGAAAAATGGTTAGGTTTATGCGTAAAAAAACTAAAACCTTAAAAATCTAAATCGATGCAGGCGATTTCGCAGGCTAGTCAAAATAAAATTGTATATAAGTTTATTTATCCACATTCTAGAAGCGTCATTTTTGTAGTCCATTGCTAGATAAAGCTCATAAGGGTTCATAATTTCCACTTATCTCGTATATTAATTGTTGGGAGCTGTCGTAACATCACACAAACAAAATGCTACACTGACATTAAAATCTCGTTAGGGAGAGCTTGTACATTACTCTCGACCAACGAGATAAACAATTTCTGGGCCGCAAATTTGATCAATATATTTAAACGACTAAATTAATTATGAATTTGTAGATATTTCTTTTTGCTTTTTTCTGTCTGTAAAATTTATTTGTTGAAAAGAATTTACCAACTTTTTCTAATTTGTATGAATTTGGTTATCATCATCATCATCTTAGGCCATCATCTCGAAGGCCAATCCCTAATTTGTATGAATATTTTTATGGATTCGCTCTTTCACGTACTCATCTATTCATTCATTCATTCATTTTAACTTATTTATACGGGGACGAGTATCGTCTGAACAATCACTTAACCACGATAGGTTAATCTATGCCAGAGATGCCGGTTTGGAGCCAATGGCTCTTGCTCTACACCCACATCAATTTTTTATTATACTTAGTTAAAAGTTGCGACGCTGAAGCGCGCAGAAACAACCATCTATCATGGGTATGAAAGTTTGAAGGTTATGTTGAGAACTAACTGTGACATTTCCAATAAACCATTCCATTTTCCCGCGCAGCTTTTGATGTGCAAACGAATGAATGATGAACCAAGTTCCTCGTTCATTCAGCAGTTCGCGGACAATATTCAACGTATAATGGAGTGTTCGATATTTGATTACTGAACGAATTGAACAATGAGTTCCAATATTGAGCCTAAATGATTTTTAAGGTAGTGTTCGTTTTTGAATTTGAATATTTCATTTATATTCTGTTAATGTCAAAATTGAATTTGTTCGATTCAAAATGGCGCTGGAACATCATTAGAACTGATTGTGTTTAAATACTTATCATCATGAACGTATAAAATCTACAAGTATAGACGAAATGCTTGGAAGAACACCCTCAGTTGATCCATTTGCTTATATTATGGATAAGTCGGCACGCACACATCCACATGCTAGTCAACCACTACGCGGCAATTGGATTCAGTCCGTATAGCAAAAAAAAAATACAGCAGTCTTGTGTAGTGAAATTGTGTAAAATCCGTAGTCACAGCAAGAAAAAATATCCAGGAATCACATTTTAATCAAATTTGGGTATATACATTCATATAAATATTATATGTTTAAATAACATATAATATTATTATCATGTAGGATTATTGGTCTCGTGAAATATATAAAATTACCTGATATTTCGACCCGACCCAGGCACAAAACCCGTCTAAAGTATGTGTTCCAAATTCCAGATTCGAGAAATTTACCGCAAAGTTTTTACCATCAAAATGTACACGGTAGATATATACAACTTATGGACGCCTAACCTAACATTCTCCCGTCATACGTCCAATCAAGGGTCACAGGGTCAATGTACCTTTCATTACAACCTTTTTTCGGGACAAAGCTTGACATGTCACAGAGAATCTTGACGAATACTATGTCCAGTCACGCACAAAAGCGGTTTCCGATACACATACAAATTATCCTTTATCCTGATCTCCAGTTATCTTGCTTTGTCGATTCTGGTCACAAAGTACCCTTTAGGTCTGATAATCAAAGATATTTCCGACTGACCCTCACGTTTTACCATTCTATGACCCTTAGGTATACATAACTTTGAGCTTAGATATGGGCCTAATTTCGTGTAGGTAATATATTTTTGTAGTTGCGGCTTCTGTTGGGTAGTAAGATTTATTGTTCAATCACTACATCATCATCATCTTCCTGCCCTTATCCCAATTATTTGGGGTCGGCGCAACATGTCATTCTCCGCCATACATTCCTGTCCGATGTCATCTCCTCAGTCACTCCCTTGCTTTCCATATCGTCTTTCACGCATTCCATCCATCTTTTCTTAGGCCTACCTCTGCCCCTGAAGCCCTCCACATTCATACTTTGAACCTTTTTAACAACATTACTTGTTCAATGTTCAATCACTACATGTAAATGTATTATTTAAATGTTATATGACAATGTTATAAGCTATTACTATACCAGATCAATTAAGCCGTTTAAGCGTTATTGGGTAATAAACATCCAATTATCGTGACAAACTTTCTAATTTATAATGTTAGCAGGAAGTAGGATAGAATAGTAGATAGATAATTTGTAATGATTTTTGATCGGAAAAAGTGAACTTCCAGGAAGGGACTTGAACCCTACCAGCTCCTTACGCACCATAAAGATTTGGAACTCTTTACCAACGCATTTGTTTCCTTCCTTCTACAGTCCCGGGTCCCTTAAGCGGGGCGTGAAAAAGCATTTGATGAGGCCGTCAAGCTAAGGGCTACCACTATTAGCACTATCGGTATGTGTAGTGGTAACCCCCGATCCTGAGACTTTGCCTTTAGCTTTCCATCAGGCGAAGCCAGAGCTCACAACCCCCCATCTCCCCAACCCCCCTCTCCCTCGAAGGTCGGCAACGCGAGTGTGATATCTCTGATGTTGCACACGTCAATAGGCCAAGATGACCGCTTCCCATCAGGTGGGCCGTGCGCTTGTTTGCCATCTAAGTAGTATAAAAAAAGTGAAGTCATGTTGACGTGTCCAATAAAAAAAATCTCTAGAAAAAAGAAACCTTGAAAATAGAGAAGAACCTGGCAGAGAGGCGTGATTCTATGTAGGCATGTAATGTGAATTACAAATTACAAATCTATGCGTAACTTTGAATGTTACATCGTAGTTTATCAGTGAAAATGTTCCATTACATACAGCCTTGTAACTCTCGTAGACGAACGGGTAATTAATAAGATTATCAAAGTTGAATGAACTCTGCGTAACGAGTGTTGAGTGGGCAATATTTCAAAATTAATGGAAGGCATTTACATATACCTACAGATGTACCTGATGTAAAGCCTATATTATTACTGAAATCAGAGGAGGAAGAATAACATTTTGTAAAGATTTGGTTCAAATTTGAAACGGAACCCCTTGGCGGGGAGGCTAGGAAGGGGTGGGGGTAACCAGAGCTCACTGTACCCCTCATACAGTGAGCTCTGGTTACCCTACTTACCGGCGCGCCTCCTCGTCTACGAGAGTTACAAGGCTGTATGTAATGGAACATTTTCGCGGCGGGAGCAAAACACGATGGTTATTATGGCCGCGGTCTTCTGTAGGGCGGAGGTACTTCCCCAGTCGGACAGCTCATTTCGGACGGGAGATACCATCGTGTCCTACCTCCTTTAAGAAATGCACTCTACACAAATTTTTACTTTACCAAAATAAATACGTTAACATTACGCTAAGTTAAAAGCCTGAGGCCTGCGTACCTAACCCTCATCATGCTATAATTAAAACTGTCATGAAACCATTTTTAGGAGTTCCAGTGAGGGCAGGGACTACATCAGCAGATGGTGGGTTTCGTATCCAATTATAAAAGTTTAATTCGGCCGAAACAATATTGAATACGAAGGCAGATTTACAGTTACCTACTGACGTTCACTAACTAAGTCAGCAAGTAATGACAGCCAGTAACACTAGGCGCACACTGGGCGACACGCGATAGCGACAACTCGGCGACTAGACGCGACGACAGGCTGCGGACGAGAATTTCATATAACATAGCATACTAACATAAACTCACGCCTAAATCCCCGAAGGGGTAGGCAGAGGTGCTAGCACCGACATTTCGTTTATGTTTAGGTCCCAATGTAATAGGTGGCGAGCCTATTGCCATTAACCGGGCACTTATAAACCTGCGATAAATACACGCATAACTTCGAAAAGCATCGAAAAGTCATTGGTTGGTGCCATGGTGAAACTGGTATCGAACCCGAGACCTCGTCTCAGCAGTCCATTACCCTGACCACAAGGCTACCGCGGTTAATTTCTTATACCTATTTTGTTCTAAGCTTCGCACACTTGGCGCCAGAGACGCGGAATAGCGACGACAAGCTAGGCTTAATTCTCGGCCGCAGCCTGTCGTCGCGTCTAGACGCCGAGCTGTCACTGTCGCCTGTCCCCAAGTGTGCACCTAGGGTACACCTTGGCCAAACATCAGAAAATCAGTGGTTAACGGTAAGCATTCGTGCACAAAAAAAATTTGTACTGCAAAACAATCTGTTTAACTATATCACGGTTCTTGTGTGAGACTGGAATGAATTTATAACGAGTTAGCAGTGGTCGCCCACGACTTGTCTTTCGCCCTTGTGGAAGTCTAATCCCGTTCCCGCTACCCATGATAACCTATTTATGGGATAAAAGTATCTAGTATATATTCTAAAATATAATCTTTACTTGCGCTAAATTTCAATCAGATCCGATCTCCCATTAAAGCGTGACTGAGTAACAAACATGCAAACATCTTCACAAACTCATTATTAGTAGGATAGGATAGGTAATAGAAAGCCGGGGTGCGAGGGAAATGCTCTATGGGCCACCTTACACCCTGGCGTCAGAAGACCCTAGACGGCGTGCGGTTTAATCGGTAAGAGTCCGACATAACCTGCCCAGCTGGCCGCGGGATGGGTATCCATGAAGATTTCCGCACGAAAAAAAAGGATAGGTAATAGAAAGCTTGTAAGGAAAAGGAAACACGTGTGTCCAGTAAGGATTTGCTAACGACAAATACTGAACCCACATCTTGTCCGTCTGTCAACAAGAGATCTCACCGTCCGCCGGCTAAGCCTCTTTTTTCAACGCGGCTTAGACTTGATCCATCAGTCAAGAAAACTCAAAGAAACAAACAACTGGATTTGCTTTTAGTAAACTTGGTACATTAGATAGACAAATACTTTGTTTATAACACAATGTTATATTGAGTGGTTCATATTGACTTAACTAATTTAATTACTGTAGTGTTATCATCATAGGGGACGCTATGGTTCTGAAACCCAAGGAAACCATCTCAAAACTGGAGGACACCTGATGGGAAGCGGTCACCGTGGCCTATGAACGTGTGCAACACTAAGGGTGTCACTTACACTGTACACACGCGCTGCCTACCCTAATGGGAAGGGCGGCGGGCCAGAAGGCGTGGGGAGGTTAGGAAGGAGTGGGGGTGGAGGGGTACAGTGAACTCTGGCTATCCTACTTACCAGCGGGAATACAACACGATGGTTATTATGGCCGCGGTCTTCTGTAGGGCGGAGGTACGACCCCAGTCGGACAGCTCATTTCAGACGGGAGATACCATCATGTTCTACCTCAAAACTATATTTGTCTGCGCCCACAGAAACCTCTGTGTACCCTAATATCGTCTAACTCAAACACCGAACCCAAAACCAGAACATTACAGTTGCAAGACAAATAGGAGGACAATAATCCGCCATAATGATTTCATTAAACCTTCAACAGGCGAAACTACGCGAACTAAAATTTCTCTCAGGCATTAACAACCGCAAACTTTGCCAGTACGGTGACTACGGTTTAGTATATTGTCCGGACTTTTGTGAATCTTTACGAGATCGTTTCGCATGTTTTATTTAACAGTCACTACGTGTGTAGTTAAAGTTGTAAGGAAGTAATAGTAGTTAGATCCTAATGGTACCTCGGACTCGATTAGGTAAGTACAGTTAGCTATAAAATTTTGCTTAGCACTTTAGCACACAAGATTTCTGTATACCTTTAGCTTAACATCAGGCGAGGTGAAATCATGATTGACGTGACCGATATAAAAAAGTTTTTACATTCCAATTTACATTAGTACGAATATGAATGTGAAAGTTTGTGAATATCGCGCTCAAACGTCTAGTAGATAATGAGAAGCCTATGGTGTTATATTAGGCTACCCTTAATCCCTGGTATCCCACGAGAGCGTAAAACATTTCTATTAGCCAATTACAGCACCATTTACCGATACAACAAATAGGTGAATTGCATAATTTTATTGTAATGCCGTGTTAAAAGTGCTTAATCGATATTTTTATATCTACGGGTATATAAGCACAGGTTACGATGCAAAAATCAAATAAATATTAGATAAAATTCACAGTTATCAGTTGATACACTAGTTAACTTGTTTTTAATTCACCAGTATACACGTTTTTTAAAAATTCTGAATTCGAACTCGTCCAAATACTATCCACCCTTTCTTTATGGCCACCCTAACGACGTGGTAAATAACATCGCGAGATTAACTATAGCGACGCATAATACTACAGCCACAAACAAGTCTCAGTAGCTTGTGTTTTCATCATAATTAAATGCGATTTGAAACGAATTATAAACATAATAAAAGTAAAAATGTTTTTAAGTTATACGGTTTTTTAAATTGTATTGTCATCAGAACTCATGATTTCTGTCAAATATCAGACCAATCCAACAACTAAAAGGGGTTCAAATTTCAAGTACTAGATTTGACCCAAACAAACATGCCAAGTTAAATAAAACCGTTTAAAAAAACCTCGGCAGGCGGCAGGAGTGAACAACTACAATTTTTGCCACACACGTTACAAACCCGATTCGAAAGAGACATGCTCGCCCCACGATAGCTTTTGCATCCATCGCGAACAAATAGACAAGAATTCAAAGAAAAGCCTCTTTTCAATGAAATTTTAAAACCATAATTTACTAATTATGCTAACTACCTATTCCTAATGATTTTTAATCGGAAAAACTGTAGCTATGTCTGTACATAGGAGATACTTAAAAAAGGAATCTAGGATTTTATGTTATAGGACGGGACTTGAAACCACGACGTGTACCTTACAGAGGGAAAGCTCTGATTAACTGAGCTGCCTGGACCCGAGTAAGGGACTGTGGTCGCGGGTTCAAGTCCTGTCCTGCATGTTCACTTTTTCCGATCACAAATCATTAGGAAAAGTATTTTCGTATTCAAAATCGCTGATATAACATAAAACCAAAGATTCCCTTTTTTAATATATCCTATATACAGACACAGTTACATTTCAATTTTTAAATAGATGTTTAGTTAAACGCACGAACCCAAAAGTTACAAATTGAATTCACTTCCGTATTTAC
This sequence comes from Lithosia quadra, assembly GCA_963576445.1. Lineage (NCBI taxonomy): Eukaryota > Metazoa > Arthropoda > Insecta > Lepidoptera > Erebidae > Lithosia > Lithosia quadra. The sequence continues at coordinate 3,727,887 of OY754900.1, read as the reverse complement.
TTAGCCGGCTCTCTATAGAATTGTTGAGCTAAATACGATTTGCCCTACATCCCATTTCAGCCTCAGGAGGGAAAAAATATAAGTATTTTATTAGCCGATGACAAAAACCCCAAAACACAATTCACAGGGGACTTATATTTAACTCGTAGCTAAAAGGGTATCGACAGAAACTTTTTCACAAAATTCGGTTTTACTTTTTAATGGAATATATGAGCGTTGGTTTCGATGAATATTTTATGTTGAGTTAAAAGCAAAATGTCTGTTATACTTTGTTAGACTACTGTGGTGTTAAACAAGTTGCACGGTCGTATGGGTCTCATCTAATGGCAAGTAACTAACAGTACCTATAAATGTACGTAGGAACGGTCCTCCTTCTCAAAAACGCCCCAATTATTTATTTTATTTTTATTTTTTTATTTTATTTTATTTAGGGACAACCAACAGTTACAATATCTATGCATGCAGTACACCAAAGGACAAATCATTCCATTAAAAAATGTTCATGTCACGTCAAATTCATATAGCAGTTAGTAGAACAATAATTGCATTGCAAGTAATTCATTTTTAAAAGCAATGTGTATAATATGTTTTACTACAATGACAGCTGAACCGCCTTCGTGAAATAGAACATCTATAATTTAGTATACGAGTCAAGTATGAATTTCAGCTATGTCCACTAACAATATAAACGAATATAGATACATCGTATAGGTTATGTTGACACCGTCTCATGTAATCAGGGTCTGGGTGTGTCGAGGTCGAGGCCTGTGTGCTGTATGAGCGTATAACTCCAATTTGCCCGTGACAAACAAACCTAATTACATTTGTAGTAGTACTATCGAGTTATATGGGTTTTCTGTGGGCTGAATAATTTCTTGTTACTGCGACGGGACGGTATTTGTGGGAGACTAAGTTATTAAGATTTGATTAAACATGTTATGTACTACCGACGCCCTATGGGACGTAGCGGTGGTTTTTGACTGCTAAGTCCAGAGGTCGGGGGTCCGATTCCCACTCAGTGCAATATTTGTGTACATGATTATAAGTATTTGTATTGGTCTGGATGTTTTTATGTAAGATAAAACTCATTGCAATGGTGACTCCCATTCCAGAGACTTTACCTTTAGCTTACCATCAGGCGAGGTGAAGTCATATTGACGTGACATACAGATACAGCTAGTTCAAAATGTTATAATAGTGTACCCATATAGATGGTCGTAAACGTATTGTAATTACATGGTGCTTGAAAGATATAAAACACTATATATAAGTAATCAGTGTGTTTATCCGCATTCTAGAACCCATAACGCAAGTTACTCATGCTAAACATACTGTGGATCTAGATAGCGCTGTATAGAATTTCCTAGATAAAATATTTATTCTAAATCACATAAGACCAAAAAATATAGCTGACTAAAATACAAATATTAAATACATCTGTCAACCTTTTGGGGATATACCTACTTAATTATACACAAATGTTTATATATTTTCCGCTCTACGCAACACCCAACATCATTCACTCAGGAAATCACACAAACCACTTGATAAAAATATTTTAGACACAATCATTTTAGTCATAAAATACTGGCTTTATATGAAGCCCCTGTAGGCCAACCCTTAGGTGTGTGGAAACTGGTATTCTCGTATTTATTTCACCGTACAATAAATCACAAACAAACAGCCCGGTTGTGTGTATTTGAATATATTTTGACAAATATTTGAAATGTGAAGATTAACCCTTCACAACGAACAACACAATGGAATATTAAAAAGTAATAGTTAAGTTAACAATTCATAATACGGTATTTCCACTTTCATTCCCACTACTACTACTGTAACTCCTGTAAACCAGAATCAGCAATACGAGTAGGTAGTAACCAACGAACATACCGCATAATAAGAAAAATACATACCTTGGTACCTTGGTAACCTAAAAGTATATCCCAAAGTAAAAATCCAAATATCATGTTGAATCTACGTTAACAAATGCAAATATTTGACATGTAATATCCTTATGAATAAATGAGTTATGAGTTATGAGTTATGAGTTATGAGTTATGAGTTATGAGTTGTGAGTTGTGAGTTGTGAATTGTGAATTGTGAATTGTGAGTTGTGAGTTGTGAGTTGTGAGTTGTGAGTTGTGAGTTGTGAGTTGTGAGTTGTGAGTTGTGAGTTATGAGTTACTTTAAAGCCAATTCAGTAATTGTTATTTGCAAATTTGACAAAACTGGAAAAAACTGCAATCTATACCTAATGATATTGAATAGGTAGTTTAAAAACTACACAAGTAAAACGAGATAAAATCGGCATTTAAACTTAGAGATATTTAGTGAAAATGTACAACAATTGATACCATTATTGTAAGTATTAAAAGGGTTAACAGCAGGACGTTAAATACGGAAGGCGTTAACCACTTAACAAGTCTAATTAATGAATTTACTGGAGTTTAAACTGCGCACGGAATATTCGCTCTGCTGAACTTGGACACAGAAAGCCCTCCATTGTTTATGTGCTTCGCTGACCTCTGCAATTTGATTTATTTAATACTAGTTGTTACCCGCGGTACCGTCTGTGTAGATGTCCGTTATTGTGACCAAACATGGATCATGTCCTTTTCCAAGTTCTAGTCTATCTCTGTACCAAATTTCATCAATATTATTTGCGTACCGCAGGTTTATTAGTGCCTCGGAGAGCACGTTAAGCCGTCGGTCCCGGTTGCCATACAAATTTAATATTATATATATATATATATATATAAATATAATAATAAAAAAAAAAAAAAAAAAAAAAAAACCAATTTAAAAATAGATTAGACCAACACATTGACCAAAAGAATAAACACTAGTGGGCATAAGCAGGATACGGGCATTATCAGTTGTTTCGACTGCCTGCCTGTTAAAATAATAATAATAATAGTAATAATAATAATAACTACCTCAAATCTAAGCGAAGAAGTAGTAGATACAGGAGCTATAGACGTAAGTACCATGTGCAACGAAGAATTAAGGAGTGCTTTGGAATGTGCTATACGGGAGTATCGATCCATCCCTTCTGACAGACGTCCACGACTTCCACGTTTGCCCACTCATAGAAAAAACATAGCGCTAATGTGTGCCCTGGATTCGCTATTGTCAGAATTCTTTGATAGGAGCGAAGATCTCGGTGATACGCATTCAATTCTGTACTGCGCAGCCGTCGCGGCATGTCGAATAGCCAATGTCAAATTTCACAAAAGTGATATAGATACTCGACCAAAATCTGCGGCGCCTGTTTGGCAGTGTAGAATTGAAAGGCGTATTGCCGAGACTAGGGCACTCATTGGCAAACTCATATGTTTCAGATCGGGCAATACACGCCCGAGAGTGATGCGCTCTGTGAATCAAGCGTTCTTGGGGACTGACATTAGTCCTCGAGAATTTATATCGCGAGTCACAGAGCGCATCGACTTTTTCAAACAAAAAATATATGCGTGGGCAAACCGGATTCGTCGCTATAAAAAGAGAGTGGATCGTTATTCTCAAAATCGCATGTTCCAAAGGGACGAAAGGTGGGTTTACAGAGGTTGGGAACGACCTGACTCGATCGGGACTGACATACGTCGACCGGATGATGATGCCACTAGTGCGTTCTGGCGTAGCATCTGGTCGACACCTGTCGGTCACACAGAGGGTGATTGGATGCGGGTTGTCGAACGATCGTGTGAGTCTATTAAACCCATGGAACCAGTTACCATCACAACAGATGATGTAACCAATGCAGTCCGTCTACTACCAAATTGGAAATCTGCGGGACCAGACGGACTGCAGAATTTTTGGTTAAAATGGTTCAAGAGCTCACACGACCGTTTGGCATCACAATTCCAATCATCCCTTGAATCAGGTTCACTTCCCGGCTTCATAACTACTGGCGTAACCCACCTTCTATATAAGTCCGGCAGTACCACGGACCCTAAAAATTATAGACCTATTACGTGTCTACCTACGGTCTATAAGCTTCTTACATCTATTCTGAGAGAAAAAATTTCACTTCACTTAATTGACAATTCTATCATGTCTATCTCTCAGAATGGATGTAGAAGTGGGGCTCGTGGTACTAAAGAGCTCCTTATAATTGATATGGCCATTTGCCAACAGGCCCGCCGGAATCACAAGGATCTGGCGACATGCTGGATAGATTATAAAAAGGCCTATGACTCCGTGCCACATGCATGGCTTTTGAGGGTACTGGAGTTGTACAAAATTGATACAACTCTATGTGCCTTCATGAGGACATGTATGGGGCAATGGAGTACGGTCCTTTGCTATCCAGGGTGTCGACGGACCTGCGAGAACGGTGGTCTGATAAAGATTGAGCGGGGTATATTTCAGGGCGATAGTCTTAGTCCATTATGGTTTTGCCTGACACTGAACCCTCTCAGTACTATACTGGAGAGTTCAGGGCTAGGATGTCGATTGCGGAGAGATGGTCAGGTGATATCTCACCTCCTTTACATGGATGATCTCAAACTATTTGCCCCCACCAATCTACATTTGATAGAGTTATTGAGGCTAACCGAAACTTTTAGTAGCTCTATCAAGATGGAGTTTGGTGTTGACAAGTGTGCGGTCATGCATGTAAAGAGAGGTCGGATTGTGGAATCTGAGGGGATAGAGCTCTTGGATACCACAAAACTTAGATCTCTTTCTGCAGTCGACACATATAAATATCTGGGTATGTCGCAGGCGTTAGGCATTTCTGAGGCTGACATGAAACAATCGTTGCGGGACCGTTTCTTTGGCCGTCTGAAAAAAGTTCTAAAAAGTCTTTTATCGGGTGGCAATAAAGTTCGTGCCTGTAACGGTTGGGTCATGCCAGTTTTAATGTACTCCTTCGGCATACTCAGATGGACTCAGACTGAACTAGACGCCCTGGATAGAAAAGTCCGTACGCTACTCACTGCATATCGAATGCATCACCCGCGTTCATCTGTGATGAGGTTGTACATACCACGGAAATGCGGGGGTCGAGGCTTTTTAAACGCCAAGTCCCTCCATAACCGTGAGGTGTGCAACCTCAGGGAATATTTCCTTCACAATGGAGCGGGTATGCATCGAGATGTAGTCAAGGTAGATAACGGACTCACCCCTCTCGGTCTGGCTAAAGAGAACTGGCGCAAACCTGTGGTATTAAGTATTGATGACCGCAGAGATGTATGGAAGAGCAAAGAGTTACATGGACGTTTCTATCGGGCTCTTCACGGGCCTGATATAGATATACCATCATCTTTATCTTGGCTACGCTTCGGTGACCTATTTGGGGAAACCGAAGGGTTTATTGTTGCAATTATGGACGAAGTTGTGATGACGAATAACTACCGGAAGTATATCCTAAGGGATGGTACGGTTGACATTTGTCGGGCGTGCCACCGTCCCGGGGAATCCCTTAGACATATAATATCCGGTTGTTCTCGTCTAGCCAACGGCGAGTATCTGCATCGACATAACCAAGTAGCCAGGATCGTCCATCAACAACTTGCTCTAAAGTACAAACTTGTGGAATCAGAGATACCGTACTACAGGTATGTGCCCGACCCAGTTCTCGAAAATGGGCATATCACGTTGTACTGGGATCGATCCATTATCACTGACAGGACTATTGTTGCCAATAAGCCCGATATAGTGATAGTGGATCGATTAGAACGCCGTGCAATAATAGTTGATATCACTATCCCCCATGACGAAAATCTCGTGAAGGCAGAAAAAGAAAAACAAATAAAGTATTTGGACCTGGCCCATGAGATTGTCGACATGTGGGATGTTGACTCAGCTATTATTGTACCGATAGTCGTTTCAGTGCACGGACTCATCGCCAAGAGCCTCGATCAACACCTTAAGAGGCTCTCACTAGGCAGCTGGCTCAAGGGCGTGATGCAAAAGGCGGTTTTGCTAGGCACGGCACGCATTGTGAGGAAGTTCCTCTCCCTGGAGCCCTAACCACCGGTGGCTTGGTCCCTGTACCTGACGCCGGTGGAGCACTATTTTTATATTTTTAAATGTATTGTTTTTTTCTTTTTTTTATGTCATATAATATATTTAAAAATGTAATAATATGTTTAAGAATTAAATAAAGGAATAATAATAATAACATCTATGGCATTCGTTACGGGTAGTTGGAGCCCACAAAAGTCCAACCAGCCTGACTTGGAACTTCGATATCGCTATTGGTCATTGGACCATTGGTTGTGGAGGTCAGATGGCAGTCGCTCCACGGAAAATATCGAAGTTCAGCCGCATCACAGTTAGTCTGGAAAGCCGACCCCAACTGAGTTGGGGAAAGGTTGAGAGAATGATGATTATTTGCGTACCTACCTAAAGCACTGCTGTGTCTGATTTTAAAGAATTTTTTTTTTTTTATTGGTAATAGGCTCGCGTTTGACCACGATCTCACCTGTTGGTAAATGATGATGTGGTCGACGGTGGAGCACGCTTGCCTAGAAGAAACCTATTCACTCTAGACTTGAAGACTCCCAGGTTGTAGCTTTCCGGAAATACAGACTCAGGCAGGGCATTCCACTCTTTAGCAGTACGCACGATGAACGTACTGCCTTCTTTTTTTTCATTTACTTGCAACTACGGGGTTCGTTAGGACAATATCAGATCTCAAATGTTGTTTTAACTGCCACCACTCGGGGTCGTTTGGCATTTAACACTGTTAAAAATGTCTCATGGAACCCCCTTGGTTCGCGGTTGGGAACAATTTGAATGTCGCAAAGAGCACCGGCTGGAGACGTTGTAACGGGAGCGGTTGGGAATAAACTGACTAAGCCTAAGCCTAAGCCTGTTTTGAAATTTCGACCTATGCTCGGTCCGGAATATACCAAACAAAGCGGATAGCAGATTTTTTTTTAAGAATATTAGTAACAGAATTTAGGTACTGCTATTCCCCTGGAGTGATATTCACTTTCTACCAATAAGAAAATAATCTAAAATGGCTTACTATGTGAATTTTAATTCTGACAGTACATTGAAAAATAACGTTTAATAAAACCGATGTCTTGCAAAAATCTACATCCAAAATGTATCCCAAACGTCTTGAAGCCTTCGTAAGCCTCCAAATTAAATCAGAATCAATATCATTATTAATACCTTCCGCTTCCGGAGGCTGCGACGGAGCTTGTACAAACTCTAAATTTAAATATCAGATCACGTAGTGACTTGTCGTTACACTAAATAAACCGAGCTCTTGATAAGCCAGTGGAATGACACAAGAAGAGATGTGAAACGTTTAATGTCGATATCGATAAAATATACGATGAAAAGTAAATATGGCATAATGAGTACAGGCTAGATGGTTTTTAAATAAACAAAGTTATGTTATCATAATAACGATACTTTGTGAATGTAACATTGAATAAACCATACTGGATTATAATATTATCAATGTTTTTTCTAATAATATCAATAAAATGTGTGGATTTAGATAACAAACGGAACATTACCTTACTTTTAAGGGAAAGTGATAGAGAATAATTTAGCTAAAGGAATACTCAGTCGAAACTCTCTTTGATTAGTTTGATTGTGACCATTCCTGTTATATTGGCATACATTTATTTTAACTTAGGGTTCAGTCTGAATTTCATCAAAATCAGTTCTGTAGTTTTCAAGATATGATGTTTTTAACACGCTAGTATTGATGATATTACTCGTATATTTGTAAGTTTGTATGTTTGAAAATAATGAAAACTTTGAACTCGATTCTGGCGCTTTTCCAAACGTCGTCGAATTGATATAAAATTTTACACCCTTATAAAGTTTTTAGTACATTTCACGTATGATAATTGTATATTTTAAGTACAATTTTATCATACAGTTTTCATTTACATAATATCGATATTTCGCCATCCCTATTTATGATTTTAACCTCCTCAGATTCTCACCGTTGTATATATAACAACGTTGAGTGAAATATAGGAGTAAGGCTAAGATTACGCGTGTATGTGTGAGTGTATGAGTCATACGTCATACTCCAAGATTTAGTATAATACCGGCTTCAAGTACCGGGTTTTGTGTTGTCTTTTCTCGATATAAATTTATAAGAAAATATTGAGTTTAGTGAATGTATACTTATAATTCTTCGGTTATTTTCATGACTTCATTGAACAAAATAATCTCCGTTGGAATAACGGTAGCGCATATTATTGTGTTGCCTTTACTTTCATCCGGTGCGTTTAAGGATCTATATTAAGCTGGTTTCATTGACAACGCATACACGTGAATTCTATTAAATTTGTCACGTTTTACTTAAGTAAAGTATGTCCAAATTGTTAGTATTACACATGATCAATAATTTAAATTATGAATGATGAAATAAAATAAAATAAAAATTCTAGGACATTCACAACTCTATCTAGACCCAAAGTAAAGATAGGTTAACACTGGCTTGTGTTATGGGTTCTATAATGCGGTTAAACATACTTACATACCTTTTTTTGTACATACATGCATATTATATACACAAACTTTATCTTTATTATTCAGTTAAGATTGATGTTTCTCTGGTTAGAATAATTAATTAGTTGGGAAAAATCAACGTTAAATTTATTATGAACTCATATTACGAGTATGTGCGTTTGAGGCGCTAGGTAATATTTAATTTAACACACCTATGCGTTTGAGGCCTATAGAAAAGTATAGCACCTGATCAAAGTCCCAGAAAATTGAATGTGGTAAGTGACATTTTACTGAGTGATCTGTTGCATTAACCCTTCCTAGCTTAAAGAGAATTCGACGCCCAAGAGAATTGTGTGGAAAAAAAACCAATGTAACACTTAATCTGAATTCTGGTAGCTGACTTTAACAAATGACTTGTCAAAACATCCCTTTGTGAAGTTACAATGTTTGTGCGGAAACTTGTGAATGCTTCCCGTAATGGTTTAAACTTTGATTTTGTTTATGCAGAGCTGGCGATGAAATTGTGTGAAGGATGATGAGAACAATTGTTTGTTTACATTATACGATCAAAGTTTAGTATCAAAATGTTACCTATCTTTCGTAGTTGCGTACTACGATCAAGGGTCCGATACTTCTTAACACCCTTCTTATAATAAACCGTGTAAATAGCAGAGAATGATGCCATTTCATTTAGGTCAAATGAACTGTCATAGTGGGCCCGAAATTTCGGTACGCAATTGCGGATGTATTGTATAGATCCAAACAACAAGATAGGTACAAATAAAAATATTAGTGAAAACGTTATTAAAAGTAGGTTGAATAATTTATTTATATTAATAGCCGCGGTAGCCTAGTGGTATGGGTAATGGACTGCTGAGACGACGTCTCGGGTTTGATCCTAGGTTCACCATGGCACACATCAATTACTTTTCGATGCTTTTCGAAGTTATGTGTGTATTTATCGCAGGTTTATAAGTGCCCGGTTAATGGCAATAGGCTCGCCACCTATTACATTGGGACCTAAACATAAACTGGCGATATGTGGGTGCTAGCACCTCTGCCTACCCCTTCGGGGATATAGGCGTGAGTTTATGTTATGTTATGTTGAATAATTTCCAAAGAAAAATAACAAATCAATAAAACACAGTAAGTGCTATAGAAATATGAATAAATAATGTAGTTGATAATACAAAATGATAAAATTAATGTGGCTGGGTTGTTCGTTGATATGATTGGCTTTCAACGCAACATACCATCAACCACTTTAAGCAAATTAATACATTATGATATTAAACTTTCATTAGCTACAACTAATGGAAGCTAATAAAATTGATGATTGTATTTGTAATTGTTTTGATGAAAAAATGTATTTATGTTATGGTGGCGCCCCACTTCGGTATTCGCTATGCGTAATTCACCTTCATTCACATGTTTAAATCGAACTGGGGAGGGCTCATTCGTGTATATTTGCTTTATTCACACTAATATTCGCCTTAGTCGCCAATATATAACGAATTGTGCAGGGTTTAGTCGTTTATAAGAATTTCGTCGAATATAGTATAGGTGAATACTGCCCTACTAAGCACAAAAGCGTTATCTCAAAAAAAGTTGAAAATCTGATTTTTATGGCATCGGGTAGCTTAGAAAAATACGCATCTATTGAACTAAGCCTCATAGCGATATGTCACTTAAAAGGTATAAAAAAATCGTTTTGAAATATTTCTCTATCTCAGTTTTACCTTAAATTTCTAGGGCTATTAGAGGTATATCAATAATACGTAGGCAACTCGCCGTATATTGAAATACAGCCAAATCTTTCAAAAAAAAAAAAAGCATCGTGTTCTAAGCCAATAAGCGGTGTAATGACTTACCGCTACAACGCTTAGTTATTTAATACTGACTTGATTCATAAATTATGAGATACGACTGCAGCCGCTAGTCAAATTGGTCTTTAAGGTCCCATATGGTCGAATTTGTAATACATTTTGCTATGATTTTTCCCTACCTTGGCTAATATTCGTGTCATTACTTGTTTATAGGTAAATTTGTTGTTGTAAACAAGTGGAAATATTATAATTACTGTTTTACATAATTGAAAATACTGTGATTTCTTGACTACTTGATTTCGAAGTCTTCAAGTCACGAGTGATTAGTATCCTTCTAGGCAATTTGATTCCTCGTAGACCACGTCGTCACTTACCACCAGGTGATATTGAGGTTAAACGTAGGCCTATCATGGATGAAAAAAAATCTTGACTGAACTGCATTGTTTGCTAAGTAATGCGTTTTTAAAGATGAGTAAGTAACACGAGTTATATCTTCAGTAGTCAAAGAGTAGGTATACAAAAATACTCGGCAAATGGCAACCTTATTTATTAGAAATACAGCGATAGTAACAGTTAGCTAGCTTCAATTGGAATTTGAAGCTTCTAAGCATCTTTAGGTTTTTTTACCTAGGTATATATTTCCAGGATTACTTTCAAATTTGTGATATTATAATTTATTTTCTGTTCAAATATTCTGCAATCCAAAGGCGTACAAAACATCATAATCTCAAATTTGTTCCTGGTTGCTTTCGTCCGCATAATTCTCGTCTTTGGCTTTTATGACTTTTATGGGAGTGACTGCTGTCTGACATTAAAAACCCGAGAGAATCCGTCTTAGGTATTTCTACAAACAAAATAGATAATATTTTGAAATATTTCGAAAATATTATACCACAAAATGGAATGTCCTTTTGGAGAAAACTCCCCACTTTTAACTGATTAGAATTCATAGAACACGTCTCTTTTTTTAATATTTTTTTTTATGATTATAAATTTCAATAATAAAAGACTTTGTAAGTGCACTTTGATTTGTTTTTTTGTATATAAAAATACGTTTTTTATTTGACTGAAAATCAATATATTTTTGTATAGAAGAATGTTAGGCGGAATGCTAACCAAAAGGCGGCAACTCAAATTTTAAGTTTGTAATTACTAAGCGGTGTAGCAGTAACTCACGATTATGGCATTTCCATGTATATTTTACATATTTTAACTATTGGAATAGAAAATATACCTAATATTATACATACACTACATATAATAACCAAAAATAACAATCGATAAATTAACAAAAAACCAAATTTTACAAAACATCAATTATCTCGAAACTAGCTTTCACTGAGATACCGCTTTTGTGATTAGTGGGGCAGAATAGCGAATAGCGAATAGCAAAGTGTGGATCCACTATAATTACACAAATCTAATTGCCTAGATTTAAACCATCTAATGCTCTTCATTTTTTTTTCTAATTGAAAATGACTCTAAGTGATTTTAAAGGTTTTGTAGGTAGAATTTATTTTGACATATCATAATTATCAAATAAAAGTTTTTTTTTAATTCTTTATTATCGATCTGAAATCACGCGTTTTGAAGACGTGGCGTTACAGAATTGGGCACCTATTCGCGTGTCCACGTCCTGGCAAGTTTCGGGAAGCTTTCACTGTCTAAACTTGGGGCTCCGTACGATTGTCCTGGGAAATATGTTGTGTTTGTATTGCGTTGGAACAGGTACGGCTATGCTAGTAAATACGTGTTTTGAGTTACAATGTACATTAGCACTGACCCGTCCCAGTTTCATAGGGCGGACCGTTTGATTTCTTGATCGATATATATATATATGTTCAGGTCGGCCGGTCCAGACAAAACCTGTGTGCGACTGTGGAGCCCCTGTGCAGTCCATGACACACCTACTTTCCTGCCCCTTATGCCCTACTCCCTGCAGTCAATACGACCTTAACAAAGCCACTGATAGCGCGGTTAAGATGGCAGAATTTTATGCCCGAATAATAATTTGAAGAAGTGAAACACGAAAGAAGAAAAATTTATGTTTTTTTTATCGCTCGCGTTTGACCACAATCTCACCTGTTGGTTTTTTTTTAGGACAAAATGACTTTACCTCGCCTGATGGTAACCTGAAGGCAAAGTCTCAGGACTGGGGTTACCACCACATACACCGGTAGTGCTACAGTGGCGGCCCTCAGCTTGACGGCCTCATCAAATGTTTTTTCACGCCCCGCTTAAAGGCCCCGGGACTATACACTCGTACTCGTATAACATCATAACCCAAGTTTTTTTTTTAATATCAATATAAAGATAATGATAAGTACACTCTGTGTAATCGCACAATAGAATTCAATATTGCCATCAACGTGGCAAACAAGTAGACATCCTCCCATCTCTACCTCCTACGCCTCCAACACGTAGCTAATTAAACTCAAATTGAATTGCGTTAACACAACCTTCAATAGCTCGAATCATCTCTACTAAAACAGGGCACGTTTCGTGTACGAAAACGACGACACATACTCTACAATACAACATGTAACTCTATGTAGAGAATGTAGAGACCCTTTCTGAAACTTCGAAACCTTTACTAAAATAGGTTTTATTTGCGTTTTGTTACTGCCTACTGCCTATTGTGTTTATGAGGTTTACGTACTAGTGAGGTAATGGTATAGAAATGTTGTTATGTTAGATAGAGTTCTTTGCAAATAGAGGAAAACTGTTGTATATAGAAGATAGATCTATATAATGAGTGAGGCGTATTTCAGTTCCTTATTCAGTTCAGTTTGGTTGACTTTCAAGGGAGCGACTGCTGTATATTTGGCGCGCAACAGCGCCCCTCCTCCCCCTATTTCGGGGGCATGACGCGGATCGTTTGGTTCCCAAACCCGAGGGGGCCATCTCGAATCCGGAGATGGTCCGAGTCAAGCCGGGGTGCGAAGAAAACGCTCTTTGGGCCACCTTACACCCTGGCGTCAGAAGACCCTAGACGGCGTGCGGTTTTAGTCGGTAAGAGTCCGACATAACCTGCCCCGCTGGCTGCGGGGTGGGTATCCATGAGGATTTCCGGACGGAAAAAAAGGGGCGTCACACTCGTGCTGCCGACCCTGTAAAAACCTTTCAATTCCCTTCTTGAAGAACCCCATATTGTAGTCGCATTTATAGGATAGATATTTAAATTTGAATTCGTATCCGCTGTTATACTAATTAACAAAACAATCCACAATTCGACGTATGGAATGGACAGCATACACGAATATCTCAGAACATGTATTTCAAATTAATTTTAGAACAAAATAATTAATTCCATCCCAAAAGTTTGAATTCATAATTTAATTCAAACTCAAACTTTTGCCCACTCTGCATTTAAGCTGCTTTAATAATCTTCACATCATTAAATACTTTCAACAAAAGCAGTAACTTGCCTCCCTACTTGCCCTTATTTTATGGTAAAAATACGTGATTTAAAAACAGCAATAAAAACCAGATACCAGTAACATGGGGAAAAATAATAAAAGTCCGTTTGAAGGACTTAGAACAACTTCAAACTGTAATTTTCGTTCAGAAAGTTTTTGAAGTACTGAAGAAAATAAATAATGGTAATGGTCAAGCTGTTTTCATTAACCAGTGGTTTTTTTTATACTACTTAGGTGGCAGATAAGTACACGGCCCACCTGAGGGGAAGCGGTTACGGCGTCACACTCGCGTTGCCGACCTTGAAGGGGTGTAGGAAGAGGGGGGTCAGGAATTATACTTCAATATTCTACACAGCCCAAATTAAACAAGTAAGAAATAGCAAAGCTAACTAAATTGTATTATGGGTTCTAGAATGCGGTTAATCATCCTTAGATACATTTTTATTTTTGTCACATACATAATTATAATTATTATACATAAAGACACCCATACCATATTTGCACTGAGCGGGAATCGAAGCCGCTCTGACTTAGCAGTCGATCGCTCTACTGCTACGCCACAGATCGTCAGACATGAGATCGAGACTAGACTGAAACATGAACTTATTTTTTCACAAGAATTGGCTTGCTATTATCCTATCGTGGGTGTATTTAAAATATAATCATAATTACCTACAACATTTTATCGCATATGTGTCTGTTTATCATCAATCACGCTCACATTGACCTTGTCGGCGGCAGAGACCAACGGATAAACTAAACGAGATTCAATCAGCAAACAGACGGGCAGTTAAACAAACTATTATATATAACTAGTAGCGTGTGCTTGTGTGAGGCCACGGACAGTATGCAATGATAAGGAAAACGTGATAGAAGAAAAATACTTTGATCTGATTGCCTGCAGATAAATAGCATCAAATGCATCATTATGCATGTATCGGTGTATGTAATGGGGACCCCCTTCCTGAGACTTTAGCTTTAGCTTACCATCAGGCGAGGTGAAGTCATATTGACATGACCGGTATAAAAAAAAGATTTTTATAGTACTAACCTATGCCTGTGAATCCGCCCGCGTGGATGTCGGTAAAAAAATATTTCATACATAACTTGGTCTGTCGATAACAAACACACAATCAAAATCATATAATAATAACAATGTATTTGACGCCTACTATGGCGTAGTGGTAGTGCATTCAATTGCTACGACAGGGAGTGCGGGTTCGATTCTCGCTCAGTGCAAATATTTGTATTGAACCGGAGATATGACCAAAAGGGAGATATGAGATATGCCTCAAGCATCGGTTAGTCTAAAGTATAGTTAATGTTATTTAAACATTTTAAAAAGAAGAGAAGATCGTAACTTTACCTAAAGTGATCGTCAGGTCATCGACCTTCCATATTGTTATTTCTAAAATGGTCGAATATAACAAATAGTCTTTATCACGATCAGACTGAGATTTGAATTCATTTATCTTCGTCTCCATTAATTATTGAGATTTATTAAACGTCAGTTGAGTTTCATTTTATTTTTACTTTGATTTAGATAGTCTAACGATAGTCTGACGTATATTTATTTTGGAATGTTTTCAACAAAGATAAGTACTTACCTAGTAGATTACTAGCGTTCGCCTACGGTTTCACTGGCGTAAATCGGGGTCCGCTTTCTTTATAAAATACTGAAATATACCTATGTACCTATGTCATAATATGATTATGCATTTAAAAAAAAACTTTTTAAGCCGATTAGGTACACAAAACCTTCTCCATAATGCAAAAAATACTTTTTGTGGTAACTCATCACACGAGTTTTTTTTTATAATAATGTAATCTATTTTATTTTGCTCAATGTGTTTAAATTTCATTATGATAAAAATATAATGAAAATTAAATGATATTTAATTACGAGTAATTGGTTGAAATAAACAAACTCTTTTTCGAAGTCCTTTAAAAATAAAGTAGGTAATTCTTGCACTTCCTAACAATACATATAAGCAAAATAACATTGATTCTAATTTCCATTTAAAAATCGCTTGTAAACTTGTTAGTATCCAATAACTATTATCACCGACTGTACGAGTACAATTATGTAGGTAAAGCTAAATAGTTGGGACTGGGACTGTACTCTTTGCGAGTTTATTTTCGTAATAAATAACGTACACAATGCAGGGCTTCCACCGCGGTACACTTTTGTTACAAACAGTCCCTTTAATGTCTCCCTGGGAAGACAGACAGAAGAAGGGAAGAGGAGCTTGTATAAAATTCCATTATATTTATAAAGTAGCTGTTCGTGTCCAACAGTACCCGGAATCCAAAGAGAAGTTGGATTTTGCTAAATTTTCTTTCGTATAAACCTTGTTATGATAATTTATAGGTAACAAATAAAAAATTAAAGTATCTATAATATTTACATAATATAACATAAACTCACGCCTATATCCCCGAAGGGGTGGGCAGAGGTGCTAGCACCCACATTTCGCCAGTTTATGTTTTTAGGTCCCAATGTAATAGGTGGCGAGCCTATTGCCATTAACCGGGCACTTATAAACCTGCGATAAATACACACATAACTTCGAAAAGCATCGATAAGTCATTGGTGTGTGCCATGTGAACCTGGGATCGAACCCGAGACCTCGTCTCCGCAGTCCATTTTTACATATTTACATAACAGGTTTTAAATCTATGAGTGTATGTAACAAAAAAGCAATTTTCGTTTGTTTCACCTAATCTCTGAAACGGTTGGACCAATTTAGACGGTTTTTCACTGGCAGATAGCCGATGTTATAAAAAGCAACTTAGGCTACTGTAATTTTGTAAAAAGAATAAGGGTTCCCCGTTAAAACCTGGAAAATCAAAACCCATACGAATGAAATTCTGGATACAGCTAGTTATATAAACACTTAGACCAATGCAAATAGACAATAATAGACATACATATTTATGAATAAAAATATTGGTTCGCATTGGTCGGGAATCTAACCCGCAACCTCCCACTTAGGAGTCACACGCTGTCTCATTACGCTACAGAACCGATGAATATTTCATAGAAAAATTCAATTAAAAACATTGTCAAAATTATTATCAAAAATTTTCCTTAAGCGGAACGTCCGCAAAAGAACCTTAAAATAGCAAGATACCAATTTTTACTTCTAGTGTAATTGTGTTATTTTTCCATTAGATGAGGGACATTAAAATTGAGTAAGGGTCTTGATTGCGTTTAGTGCTAACTAAATAAAAGTTAAGGCTACGGGTACATTGGGAACGAAGTAAAATAAAACTGAGTTCGTTTCACATCTTTTAATATTTTGCTTCATATGAAAAATTAAAGGAAAGATAAGTTTATTTAGAAAGTTTTAAGATTATATTCTACTAATCCTACTTCCTACAATATACTATTCCTGCTATATCCTGCCATTCTACTTACTACTAATATTATAAATGTGAAAGATTGTGAAGATATTTGGATGATTGCTACTCAATCACGGTCTGACGACTGAACGCATATTTTTATTTGGTAATAGGTTCACGTTTGGCCATAAGCTCATCTGTTGCTAAGTGATGATGTGGTCGACGGTAGAGCACGCTTGCCTAGAAGTAACTTGTTCACTTTAGACTTGAAGACTCCCGGGTCCGTCCCGGATAACTTTCCGGAAACACAGACTCAGGCAGCGCATTCCACTCTACAACCATACGAATAATGAATGCCATGCACAGAAGTCGGCCACTCTCATTTTAATAATTTAGTGTATAGATCATAGACTATAGTTGTCACAAAATAAAAGGCCCACTTTGACAGTTCGTGCCCATGAAGTTCTTAATTTTTTATCAATTGAAATGTTCTAAAGGTAATTACATTTTTCATTGACAGGTACCGCCTACTCGCCTAAGTGCTGTGCATAACGATTTTTTCATGTTGTCCATAGACTATTAATAATCAGTTAAGGAAAGAAAATATCGAGTCAAAGATTTTTTTTCAAGCCCGACGCGCTCTTTTATTTTTATTTATTTTATTTTTATTGTGTTTAGATTCTGAAGACTCATTTAATTATTCTTGTTGTTTTTTTGATTGAGTGAATGTTATTGTAAAAAAATATTAAGTATAAGTAAATTGACCTTTAATAACATTGTATTGTTTTAAAATATCTACAAAATCAAAGGTTAAGCTAATTTTTCTAATCAGAACTTTAATCCAATACAGTTTACATTCATATTAAATCGATAAAATCCCCATGCAAACTGAATTCGATTCATCCTGAGTATCGAATACCGAATCGTATAGGTAGGTACATAACTAGTTACGCCACGAGGACAAACGTCAAAACGGGCCTTTTATTTTGTGTTGAGTATAATAATATATTGGTACCTATACATGAATATCAAACACGACCATTATAATAATTCCAAGTAACATGTCAGTCATAACTCAATAAACATAACTTCAAAAACGAATACCACCAAATAACTCTTACATATCGCTAAACTGAAAACGCAGATGTTATCGTTCAAGAAACGTATACTTTTACGTATATTTGACAAATCACCCCTTCTTGCGTTCTTGTTACGCCACCCTATATAAGGAAACGTGATAATCCTTGAGATAAATGACATCCAAAGTCCCCTGAAGGGCTCACATCCACACGCACATCAGTATCTTCATTTGTTTTACTCGTGTTCCTAATGATGAAGTAGATTCACGTGTGAAACGACGGTTTGTTTTACGTAATTTCATAATAACTCCAAAACTTAAGTAGCAATATGCCATCTTCATAATACCACATAAAAATCCGTAATGGTGCTATCGGGAATAAATAGAAAAACAGGAAAGATAATAATGTCTAAAAAAATATTTTTGTATTCAAAATCATTTAACACAAATCAAATATCTCAATAAAGGCATTAGAAGGTTTTTGACAGCGCGATTATGACGCCCATATACCTAACCATCGTGTTGTGTTCCCGCCGGTAAGTAGGGTAACCAGAGCTCACTGTGCCCCTCCTCCCCCACCCCTTCCTAGTCCATCCCATCAGGTGGGCCGTGTGCTTGTCTGCCACCTACGTAGTATAAAAAAAAATCTGATTATAATTGAAGGAGAAGCAATTGAAAAAGAAAGCATTTTCACGTCACCCTATTACAAGATTTCTTGGCGGTAAACCTGCCAAATCTTTGTGACCTAAATTAAAAAAGAATATTTTCTTTTTCAATGTAATTCCAGAACTTGATTCCTCTCCCGGCGAGCGGCACGTCGAGATTATTAGCCGACGGTAATTAAACTTTCAGAAATTTATTATCTGATTCACTGATCATGAAACCTTAAGCGGTTTATCCTATCTAGCGGCAAGTATCTTTGGATTTCCTTCGGTTTCCGTTTAAATAAACTCACTAAAACACACAATGCTACCCTTATCCGAATCTTATGGAATATTTTTGGCTGATAAGCTGTCAATAGCTTTTACGTTTTCTCTTAAGTCCATAGAATCCGGAATAACGCACATTTGCCGGCGTAATATCGGTTTATAAGGACAGAAAATATCCCTTTATATGTACATATACTTTGTAGATTCCAACCTAACTAAAGCTTCTTTGGAACATAAGTGGGGCGAGCACGAAATTTCTTTCGAATCGATTTCGTAACGTATACGACATAAGTTGTATGAGATTTTTACAGTTCCTTTAACTTTAAGCCATAGGGGGCTGTAAGTACATACAATTTTGAACATGCTGTATTACGGGAATGAACCCTCAGAAGCCACTAGCATCTTAGGGGTAGGAGTGGCCCTCTAGAGGCTACTCCGAGGCTATCCACGTGTTCCTCTGACTAGCAGAGGGCACATTGGAGAGCGGGCGGAGGCCGAGTTGACGAATGAGTCTGTGGCACGGGTTTTCCCCTTGAATTTGATAAAAGTTAACTATCGATCCAGCTTATACATCGGCACAAAGATAGTTTTCATTTATTTTTTGTTGTTTTATCATATTTCTTTTCAGATCTATTTTTCAAATTCATTCTCAGGCGAAGTCTGGACATGGATCCTTAGTTTTATATAAACTATTAGCATTGTTAAGTGGGCTTTAACAATAAGCTTCCCTTTAGTAGCAAAAGCTTTGAATATTGAGCCCATGAATTAATTTGAAGGGACAGCCAATCCACCGGCTTTGGTTCCTAACGACAGTTTTGGAGCAAGACAAGTGTGTGTGACGATATTGATAGCATATGTCACAGTGGATTGTTTGCACTAAGCAGATAGATAGTGGCTAACTTTTTGTATTAAAATATGAGAATAGATAGATAGATATAATACTTTTTTAAGTCGGTCACTGACTTTTATGACTTCTTCTTATTCTTTCGTGTCAGTGATTCAGCAAATTATTCGGGCGTAGAATTCTGCCATCTTGATCGCGCTGTTAGTGGCCTTGTTAAGGTCGTCTTGACTGCAGGGGCAGGAAAGTAGGTGCGATATTGACTGCGCAGGGGCTCCACACTCACACGTGGTTAAGCCCGGATCTCGCATATGCCACCTGCATAAGTTTTGTCTCTTTTATGTCTTCACCTCGCCTGATGGTAAGCTAAAGGTAAAGTCTCTGGAATGGAACACCGATAGTGCCATAATGGTGGCCCTCAACTTGATGGCCTTATCAAATGCTTTTTCGCGCCCCGCATAAAGTACCCGGGACTGTATGAGGAAGGAAACATGTGAGCTGGTAAATAATTCCAGGTTTTGATGGTGCGACAAAGAAAAGAGGTACCGAATCGCTAGGTTCTTGATGGAATTGTTTGCATATAAGAGTGATATCTCAGCCTTGCACGTGTTGTTCTGTATAGGAATGGAGTGGGTGGGACTAGTTGTTAGAGCTCATCGGACCACTCCCCATAGTAGATGTGGTAAACTCTTTGTTTGCACACCAAACAGTACAAAAATAGGATATAACATTAAGTTAACCATAGATATAATGGCGGTCTTATTGCAATCTGCAATCGTAGAGATCGCAGTAAGGAAATTGAATTGATAAATAAGTATAATAAACTTTTAAAAGCCTCGGTAGCTTAATGGTTATGGAGTTGGTCATGCAATCGAGATGTCCTAGGTTTGAATCCTGGTTATTACCAACGTGATCCCACTTCCAACACAAACAATTTAGCTTAGCTAGAGAAGTTAGCAGAAATATTAGTAATATCAGTTATTGTATTATTTTTAAACAAATAAACGATTTATGTGACGTGGATGTAGATTTAAGAACGTTCAACTATTACGTCATGGGTCGTGGGTTCGATTCACGCTCATATTCATCGTTTTTCCACGTAGTTCACAAAAAAATATATAAATTGAAGTATATGTCTATCCGCATTTTGGAATCAAAATTAGTCAGTCATGTTTCCTTGGCAACTAGAATGCGCAATATAGTGTGTCGTAGTGGACTACCTATTTATAGAATAATGTCTACAAATGGGGAAGTATTCAAAAATAAAATTGAAATTCGTAGGTACACTGATATTGTAATAAAAATGAAACGGTCCTTTACACAGGAATAGTTCGAAACTTCTGCATAACAAGCTAGTTTATAGCACGCGACTCTCTTCATATAAACGGTATATCAGACGTGCATACTTTAGTGTCTATCACATTTATTGACTTGTACATGTTTCAAATAGTTTTCTCTGTATTGTACAAAAATGGTTCGCTTCGAAACACACGCTGAAGTTTAAAGGCAATTTATATTGCTGAAGTCAATGATATTATATATGTAAAAAGAGGCAGATATGTCATTAGAGCGCGCCTGGTGAAGACGCGAAAAAGTCCCAATTGGGACATTTTGTCTTTAGTACATGTCTTGCAAACGCCAAGTTGACACGCGTGTAATTTTGTAAAGCGCTTATTAAAATTGCAATAAAAATGCCATCGTGTGTTTTTAAAAAGTGTACAAATTACGACACTAAAATTAATAAAATACAAGGGATTTCCTATCACATGTAAGTACATACAATATTACCGATTTATTAGTGTATTTTAATAAAATTTGTTTAATAATATTTTTAAAATAATGGCGGCGGTGAAACGCGATAAAAACGGGACAGAGATACTTTTTGATGTGAGAATTATAGCTATCCTTTTTACTCACGTGCCTATCCCATCTTTCGTACTACTTATCGCTAATTGACAACTATTGTGCACTTCATAGTTATGTCATAGACAGTTGGATCAGATTTGAGAAGTCAGTTACTATGAACATAACGTATCTTGTGTAGAAAATCATTGGCTGAAGTAAAATTTGTTTTTGTTAAATGTTATATTAATATTACAAAGTATTCAATTTCATTTATTTGTATGTATGTACTGACCTATGCCCGGTGAATGGTGGTTTTTTCATTTTTGACTACTTAGATAATTCGGTTCTACTCAACAGATTGTGATCAAACATGGGTAAGATTTTAAGTCTGACCACGACTTTAAAAAAAAAACCGTATCGAAATCTATTCAATAGTTTTTACGTCCATCGCGAAGAAATAGACTTTTGGGTTCAGAATCGTTCTTATATATCTTTACCCAAGATTTTTCAATATCTCCAATGTACAGACACAGGTAGGTACTTTACAATTTTATAATAATACTAGGGACCCGGGACCCGGCTTCGCCCGGGTGTAAATTCCAGTTTTCCAATTAAATATATACCTAGCCTATGACACTCGCGAATAACGTGGCTTTCTATTGGTGAAAGAATTTTTAAAATCGGTTCAGTAGATCCCGAGATTACCCCTTACAATTTAACAAATATACAAACATACAAACTTTACCTCTTTATAATATATTAGTATAGATAAATATACATGCATTTCTATAGGCAGAAGTTTACGGCTAATTTTCTGTCTAATGGGAAAACAGCCTTAATTTATAAAATGTGTAAAGCAAATTGTTACGCATATTATATGAAGAGAAGGAAATATGGATGCTTGTGTCTTTGGCCGATTTACATAATGGGTTATGCAAATTTTGTTGATGAGAAAGCCCCTGTACATATTGTTTAGGGATCGTAGTAATTATTTAATTGATTTATCAGTTGCATGATAGGCATATATTATTTATTGATTATTAAATTACATATCCGACATGTGATACGTATGCATAACATCTGTCAATTGCAGTGTGGTCATCGGTAATGTGTACATCTATTCTTAACTAGCTGTGCCCCGCGGCTTCACCTGGGGCATACTTTGTACCCGTGGCAGGATAAAAAAGCTACGCTCACTAAGCTACCATCTCATCAATTTTCAGCCAAATCGGTCCAGCCGTTCACGCGTGATGGCGTGACCAAGGGAAATAGGGATTCATTTATTACATAGATAATGTAAATCTGAAGAGTTTGTTTGTGTGAATGCGCTAATTTCAGCAACTTCTAAGGTCTAACTCGGTAAAAATACGTTTTTGAAAGGTGAGATTTCAAAGATTACGAAAACATTATAGATATTTGTTTTTTAAAATATGATTGAATTTTTTTTAAGACAAAGTCTCAGGATTGGGGGTCACCACTACATACACCGATAGTGCTACAATAGTGGCCCTCAGCTTGACGGCCTCCTCAAATGCTTTTTCACGCCCCGCTTAAAGGACCGGACCCGGGACTGTAGGAGGAAGGAAACACATGCGTTGGTAAAGAATTCCAAGTCTTTAAGAAAAGAGGCACCGAACCGCTTGGTTTTACCGCGAATTAATCAAACTAGGAGTGATTTTCAAAGTTTGATAACCTCACGAAGGTAGATTAGAGAAGTTAGATTACTCCATTTTTCCTTCTAATCGAATTGAAATCACCAGTTGATTAAGCCTCCCTTCATTAACAAGCAATCCAACATAAAAAAAAACAATTCATACGAGTAGTTCAAGAGATTAACGCGCCCAACCAAACAAACACACAAATTCTTCAACTTTATAATATTAATGTAGATTCGATGTCAAGGTGAGCTCCCCAAAATCGATGAACTACGCATCGGTGTGGAAGGGTTAAATGGAACAGTTTGTAACCCATGAGTTGGGTATACCTAAATAATTTACCAGGTGTGGCACCTGACGGAAATAGGGGACATTAACACTACCTGTTCTAAAACAAATAGATCTAAATGTACGTACATTAGAGGTACCTTGCAAATGACAGGGGTTAACTAATTCAAATAGCTATTACAGAAGATATTTTCAGTAAGTTTAATCAATTGTAGGCGATCTAGATGAATATTTTAACGGTTTTCACATTTTTTGACTATATCTTCCAGTTCTACAAAACCGATTGTGATAAATAAATAAATAAATAAAATAAATATTCTACCACATTCTACACATCGCTCCCTAGGCCCAAAGTAAGCATAGTTTAACTAGCTGTGGGTTCTAGAATGCTGATAAACCTACTTATATACTTTTTTTTAAATACATATTTATTATACATAGAAACACCCAGACCAATGCAAATAAACATATTCATGCATACAAATATTTGCACTGAGCGGGAATTGAACGCGCACCTCCTGAGTAGCAGTCGCATGCACTACCGCTACACCATAGGGGCCGATCTCACATACGTAACATTAAAAAAAACCGCATCAAAATCTGTTCAGTAGTTTTTGCGTCCATCGCTCACAACTAAAACAAACAAGAATTCCAAATAAAATATCTTCGTGTTCAGTATCGTTCATATATAATATTAACATAACCCAAGTTTTTTTTATTATCTTCTATGTATAGATATAGATAGTTTACAATTTTATAATTGTAAGTAGCTATGTATTGTATAGAGGAGTTACTAAACTAATAAATTAATCATGAATATTTCGTTAAAGTGATACTTTAAGACATTCTTTGAAGGTAAAACGGTTAGCACTTACTTCAAAGTAATTAATAATTAATTACCAGTAACTATTAATTAAATGTTTCTCTTCAAGTCTCGGTGTTCCTTTCCGAGAAATATTAGTTAAGTGAGGAACAGTTTGAAGAAATATGCTTTGTACTATAAATAGGTATAATAATTGTCTAATACTCTAGTATTTGGTAACTCTGAGAATACCACTAAGGTGACGGAGAAGCACACGGCCCACCTGATGGTAAGCGATCACCATGATCTATGGACATGTGCAACACCAGGGGCGTCACACTCACTACTTTGAAAATTTTTACCAAAGAAAAAAAAATGTAATTTCAGACACATAAATTAACACATTTATTTTTTTTATCTTAGAACTTCTTAATCTTCACTTCTAGAAGTCTTAATATTTATTCTTATCTTAGAACCAAAAATTACATTTTTCCCCCTTAGGTGTCAGACAAGCACACAGCCCACCTGATGGTAAGCGATCACCGTGGCCTATGGACGTGTGCAACGCCAGGGGCCTATATTGACGAACCCTATTATTGACTTACCTTAATCTGCTCCGCACTCCACTAATGAGTATCTTGATAAATGCTGGATTTACCTGAAAACAATATGAAAAGGTTTTAATTCCTCAACAAAATATAAGGATAAGAATGAATCTGTTCACGATATCTCCTCATTAGCGTCACTTCTGCAACGGTAGAAGCGACACTAATGAGGAATCATCAGGTTTGACTTCTAGTTTATTATTTCATTTGTCTACGATTGATAAATAAATTGTTAGACTAAATTGTTAGCATAAATATTTATTTTTTTATTCAGTCCGTCAATTGACTTAACCCCCTGAATGGTAAGAAGCTATGGTAAAGTCCAGAGGGTACGGGCCGCCATTCTAGACACTATTCGTCCCAAAACGGCGGTCCCTACCTTGACGGCCTAAAAAATAAATAAATAAATAAATATACTACACAGCAAAGTTTGACCAGCTTGTATTAAGAGTTATAAGTATAGATACAAACTCAAGCAAAATCCTTTGGCTTCATCAAAAATCAATCTTCGAAAAGTAATAAATTAAACGTGAAAGCGATTTCATTTATTAATTACTGAAGAGGATGAGTTCCTTAACTTACTTACAACTTAGGAAATGAAATCAACGCCTTGGATTGCTCCGCCAAATGAGATTTGAAAAATGAGGCGGTTTGGCGCTGTGGGCAAACTTCGTGTTTCATCAGTTTGTAATCTATTTAAAGTCTGTAACAAAACTAGTGTCCGATCAATTATATATCCAATAAAATTTAGCGCCCTCCTTGCCGGTAAGTAAGTAGCCCTCCTGTGTTGCTATGTAAGTTTCCGCATTGACCTAAATTTCATTTCAATTTTTTGTGGTAAGTATATTTTTATCGTACTTTTCAAGAAGGCATGCCATAAGCAGAAGCAAATATTGATACCTATTACACCTTCACGGATCGGACATCAATTTCGTTACACATTGTTTACTAAAATAACGTAAACTCACGCCTATATCCCCGAAGGGGTAGGCAGAGTAGCTAGCACCCACATTTCGCCAGTTTATGTTTTAGGTCCCAATGCAATAGGTGGCGAGCCTATTGCCATTAACCGGGCACTTATAAACCTGCGATAAATACACACATAACTTCGAAAAGCATCGAAAAGTCATTGGTGGATCCTGGGATCGAACCCGAGACCTCGTCTCAGCAGTTCATTACCCAGACCACTAGGCTACCGCGGTACCGGTACATTGTTACACGTACAATAAATCGCACGAAAGAAAACTGGAATGCTTTACCGCACACGTGTATTCCTTTATTTCTTCTAGGTTATTTAATTCTAGGTTCCTTGAACGGCACGGCCTTACATGACGTCAGACCGTGTATATATAAACCGTCTCGTGGAAATACGGCTTAGTAGTTCACTTCAAGTCAACATTAAAATTTGACAGCTACCTTTTCATAATTAATGGTCGTATAAAGGGTACCTACTTACGGGTAAGTACCAGGTTCATTATTAATATTGAAAACTTTCGTCATTAAGATTAACTTTACAGAGCTTATTAGATGTTGAGATATTGTTTTAGATTGTTACTTCAGTGAATATACAGGTTGAATTTTTATTGTGAATGGTCAAATCTGAAACTATGAGGAATAGCGAAGAATGATCGAATGAGTCTCAAGGCCAATTAAAAAAAACGTTTTTCTCATTTCTTCATGTGTCGTTAGAGTCAAACATAATGTCTATTATATTAATATACCATGCAAGACAGTGCATCTAATGGTGATCTGATGAATTTGCCCCAAAAATTCCCATTTTCCTGACTTCTTAGGCTTTTAAATAATACTTTTCCTTTTACCTACCCATTTAACATACTCGAAAAATTTGAGAGGGAAGCAAAGTGTACATATACATTATAATTATTATAAATGAATTAGCATGTTTTGTGTAAAATACACTTTAAGTTGCTGTCCTGTCATGTAATGATTTTGCGAACAACAAAATCATTTCGAATTCACCCTATTTCACTTTATTTCAAACTTGAAATTATGCTGTTTCGCGACAATTTCACTCTAGTTCACCATTCTATGGAGGAGGGTAGCCGGGTAAATTGTGCGACAAATCGCTGAGGGAGCACCCTCTATAGATACGCTCCGGCACATATACGAGTAGCTTCGAGTTAAATTGTGGGAGGAAACATTGAGGAAGTTTAAAATGCTATTGTGTGTGGTTTAACGAAAAGGTGATGTTAGATACGGGTATGAATTAATGTTTATATGGGTTACTAACCGACTTCAAAAAAAGGAGGTTCTCAATTTGACTGTGAATTTTTTATGTTTGTTACTCAGAAGTTTCGACTGGATGAACCGATTTTGATTGTTTATTTATTTATTAAGTAGTTTACAAGCATCATTATAGCATATTAATATAAAAAGTTGTCAAGAAACCTTTACAGGTTTGTCTAGGCAACCGAAGTTACAAACATTCGACATGGCTCACTAAATAGGTACAATTCACACGCAGACACACACACACATTGATAAATCTGAACAAAGGAATTTATCTATCCTATTTTACATAAATAACCTTATTTTATGAATTAATTTGCAGTAGGTACAATAAATAGGTAGGTAAGGTAATGATGTTTCTTTTTTCCCTCTATAAGGGTCATCAGTTCAAGTCCCGTCCACGTGATACGTTAGGTGGTACCCTAACCCAAAAGTATCACGGGATAACCAAAACTGTCAAAACTAACAACTTTGTTGACAATTTATGACCGTGTTACCCCATTGCATTAGTAGAAATGGCCTCCCATGTGGCTTTTTTGCTACGTAAGGTAGTTAAGCAAAATATAACATCTGTTATGAAACGAAAGTTTGAATTGATGTTTGTTATTCTATCATGCTAGAACGGCTGAACGACTTTGAATGAAACTCAGACTCGTGGGTTTCGTGGCTGAGATGGTAACCAAGCAGACTCTTATTACTAATCTGGCTAGCAACACTAACCAAATCAGCCCATGGATGGGTGACCATTCTTCACACACTAAGATCTTGCAGTAACTCAGAGAGCACGTTGAGCTATCAGTTCCAGTTGTTAACTTGTTATACGAATATCTATGATTACCTAATGAACTCGCCCCATAAATTCCCATTTCCCTGACTTCTTAAGCTTTCAAATAATACCTTTCCCATTTAACATAGTTTAACCAATATCTATGATATTCGTTACCTGAAAAATTCTGACAATTTGATTTAACTACTACAGAACTTCGACATCGCCAGTGGGTTGTGGAGATCATATTTTATGGTAGTCGCTTCACGAAAAATATCGAAGTTCGGAAGTTTCCTAGTTCGACTGAAATTGGAAAAGTACCAAGAATGTCTACTGAAAATTTGACATAGCGATAAATAAATATTATACAGAAATACCCAGACCAATGCAAATAGACATATTGATACATGAAAATTTTCGTACTGAGCGGCAATCGAACCCATGCCCCTGTCGTAGCAGTCGAATACACTATCGCTACGCCACAGCGGCAGTCAAAGACTAAAATAGCAGATAGGGTACTTGTTGCCATGGAAATACCTTTCTTGGTGACAGAACGAAACCGAGAATCATGTATTTAGTATCACGTAAGCGAAGACGCAGATACCTTACACAAATGTAGAGTTGTAGCATACGAAATGTGTTAACGACAAACTTTACAACCGACCCCACTTGAGGAGAGAGTCCCTTGCTACTTAACCTAGATGCAATGACTGGCCATTACAAAGTACTCTTCTTACACAACCCTATACACATACTCCATAAAGATTGCGATGCCTTGAAGGCGGCGATCTAACATTTTATTTTGTAACTAACTTTTGAATTTTTTTTATACCACGTAGGTCGCAGATAAGCACATGGCCCACCTGATGGGAAGCGGTCACCGTGGCCTACAAAATTGGTTTGAACCAGATCTACTAGGTAGCTTTTTTTTAATACGTTATAAACCGCAATTAATTGGCAATATTTTGGTTTAAATATTTCTTGTGAAACTGGTATTATATATTGGCTTGTTTAACTATCACAAGCCTATAATGGGCTCGTATATAGTTACGCTACGGAACCCTTCATGGGCAAGTCCGACTCACACTTGACCGGTTTTTAGTTGACGGATTTTCATTTATGAACTACTAACTTTGCATTGCCCGTAGACGTACTCCATACGCGGGGAATACTGATCCCTCTCCCTTCCTGTCCGGAATAACGCGTGCAGGGACATTATCTACCATGATGACTTATAAACACTTCGGTTTTTCAGAGCAATCCAGTTTCAACTTTCGTTCAAACGTTCGCGAGAACATCGGGGTTGGCACACAAACGGACAGACGGACAAGAGAGTGATGATATAGAGGTTCCATTTTGAGATCTGGAACACTAAAAATCTCTGTAAGTACAAACGCTATAATAAGTAGGTATATCTAAAAATGATTTTTACTCGTAACATTCATGATATTCGACGACCATATTAAGTAGCTCAATACCCCCTGCGAATGATGACCAAATGCGTTGTATAGGTCATCATCATTCTCTGAACCTTTTCCCCGACTCAGTTGGGGTCGGCTTTCCAGTCTACTGTGATGCGACTGAACTTCGATATTTTCCGTGAAGCGACTGCCATCTAACCTCCACAACCACCATTCACTATTGACGAGCTGAAAGACGCACTGGGTTCTTTCAACCCTAAAAAAGCACCAGGAGCCGATGGCTTCACGGCTGACATTTGTGCGCACGCGGTGAACTGCGCACCGACACTGTTTCTGGAGCTGCTGAATAAGTGCCTGGCTCTTGAGTACTTCCCGAAGCCGTGGAAGGAAGCCACGGTGGTGGCCCTCAGGAAGCCGGGTAAGGAAGTGTACAACTCCCCGAAATCGTACAGGCCGATCGGGTTACTACCTGTACTGGGGAAGCTGTACGAAAAAATGTTGGCTGCTCGACTCAAGTTCCATCTCATACCGCGAACCAGCACTCGCCAATACGGCTTTATACCCCGGAGGAGCACCGAAGACGCCCTCTATAACCTGCTTCAGCACGTGCGCGGCAAGCTTCGGCAAAAGAGGATTGTCACGCTCGTGTCGCTGGATATAGAGGGCGCCTTCGACAGCGCATGGTGGCCGGCGATAAAAGTCAGATTGGCAGAGGAGAAATGTCCGGTCAACTTGAGGCGGGTAGTCAGCAGCTACCTGAGCGAAAGGACAGTTCGTGTAAGATACGCAGGCGCGGAGCACACAAAAGCCACACAAAAGGGCTGCGTCCAGGGGTCTATAACGGGTCCCTTGTTGTGGAACCTGTTACTGGACCCTCTGCTAAAACTACTTACCGACACTGGTAATTACGTCCAAGCCTTCGCGGACGACGTTGTTCTTGTTTTTGATGGCAACACCGCTTTAGAAATTGAAGGACAGGCCAACGTCACCCTCGAACGTGTTCAGGCGTGGGGTGTCAAAAATAAGTTAAAATTTGCGCCTCACAAGACCAACGCTATGGTCGTAACTAAACGGCTTAAATATGACAACCCACGCCTGACCATGGGCGGGGTGGACGTCGGCTTGTCCGACGAAATAAAATTACTAGGCCTGACTATCGATAGAAATTTGAACTTTAATAGCCACATTAAAAAAGTATGCGCAAAGGCAATAAGCATATCGTCGCTGTGGAGCGAAAACTCACTAACTAACACATAGATAGTTTTGAGATAATCGCGATTGAAACTTTTTTTATCTTTTGCTTTAAATAACTCTGTAATGCTTAATGTTACATTAATGAAGTGTACTAACGAAAGATGTGTATCTTGATAATAATATGTAATCTTAAGGTTAAAATGTGATAGTTTTTTGTTTTTATGTAGATATCCTATTTTTTTTAAGTTAATGAATTTTCGCATTTGCGCACAGAAAGCATTTTTGATACTTAGTTATTTTTTCATGTCACTTAGTTATTAATTCTAATAAAATTTAGTTAATTTATTTCCACTTAGTTATTTATTTATGTTACTTAAGTATCTATTTAGGAAGGATTCTGATAATTTTGACATACTTAGTTATGATTTAGGTAGGTATAAAAATTACGTTGATAACAAAAGTATTTATTTTTTATTTTTTTTATATAGGACACGTCAAAATGACTTTACCTCGCCTGATGGTACCTAAGCTAAAGGCAAAGTCTCAGGACTGGAATGCTTTTTCACGCCCCGCTTAAAGACCCCGGGACTATAGGAGGAAGGAAACACATGCGCTGGTAAAGAATTCCAAGTCTTTATGATGCGGCAACTAAAAGAGGCACCGAACCGCTAGGTTCTTGATGGAATTGATTCCACCGTGTGAGGGTGATAACTCAGTCTGGCACGTGTAGTTCTTTTAAGGAAAGGAGAGGGTGGGATTAATTGGAAGAGCTCATCGGAACACTCGCCATAGTAGAGCCGGTAAAAAAGCTCAAGGGTGTTCGTGACTTCTGGGCTCCCAATAATGCGGACTGCACGTCGCTGCAACCTGTCGAGAGCATCTAATAAGTACTGAGCAGAGCCATCCCAGAGATAAGAACAGTATTCCAACCTGGAACGGATTTGTGTCTTGTACAAAAGACACCGCTGCTCCGGCGTGAAAAACCGCTTCACCCTGTTCAGGACTCCGAGTTTACGCGAGACCGTTTTAATGATGCTCTTGATGTAGTTTTTGTTGTTCAGCTTGCAGCGAACATCCATGCCGAGTATATCGAGATTGTCCTGCAGTGCAATGGTGTGTCCCGAAGAGTAGGGAGCGGAAGGAAAGGTGATACCTTTGCTGTAAACGCACAAGCCTGCGTCTTCTTGGCATTGAACTCGACCAGGTTTTCAGAGACCCATTGAGAAATGTGATTCAGGACCCGGTCAAGCTCAGTGACAAGTGACAAACAAAACTGAACAATTACTTTGTAAGAGATGATATTAAAATAATATAAAACTTAAACATTTTCATCTTTAGACTCTCTCTGTCTGGTTCTGGCAACCTGTCACTCAGGTCAGGATGTTTACAAACAGGCAAGGACTGAAACCAGCTATGGTATGGACAGGTATAATGTCAGTTCTACACAGATTTGCCAAATCAGTTTTCTTAGCCTGTGTAATGGGCAACATTGAGGTAGATGCCTTAGGAAATATCGAATCGCCGCCAGTTAAGGTCCCCAAATATTTCTTTGATTTGTATCGTGTTTTCTTAACATCAGTAGTATAACGTCTGCGAGGCGGTGATGCCTAGGTAGTATCTACTGGTGGTCGATGGAGATCGCGAGACTGCGTCAAGCCTGCATGATCACGCACCGCCGATGGACCCGATTCCGTAGGAGGCGTCTCCGCTCCGCAGATGCGGAGGCCCGACAGGCGGCGTTATACGCGGAATACAGGGAGGGCCAAAAGCCCTCCGAGTGGAGATAAGGCGCGTCAATACCGAGGCCCGCCGTGAGCTATTGGAGACGTTGGAACGGAACTCATGGGGGCGGCCCTATCGCATGGTGCGGGGCAAGATGCGCCCTTGGGCCCCGCCACTGACCCAGCGTCTCCAACCAGATCTCCTCGGAGGAGTGGTTAGCTCCCAGTTCCCAGCGAGGGCGGTGGAACATGTTCCACTGCAAATGACTCCGCCTCGTCACCTGTTGCGCCCAGCGTGGATAACGACGACGTACCCGAGGTCGCTTGGGTGGAACTACAGCTGGCGGTGCGAAGGCTCAAAGCCAAGAACACCGCCCCGGGACCCGACGGCATTCCAGGTCGAGCGTGTGGCGAGCGTGTGGTGTGTGGTGTGTGAGCGAGTGGCTCCTAGCTCTAGACGATTAAGCTCTCGACCCCCGACTGAGAGGGCTTTTCAGCGCATGTTTGGAACGGGGCCAGTTTCCGAGACTGTGGAAGATGGGGAAGCTGGTCCTCATCCGAAAGGTGGGCCCGGCGGACTCACCGTCTGTTTACCGGCCCAAAGTGTTGCTCGACAAGGTGTGCAAGCTTTTTGAAAGAGTGATCGCGAAGCGCCTCGTCGAGCACTTCTCCAGAGTGGGGCCGGACCTGTCGGATGGCCAGTACGGCTTCCGGCCGAGGCGCTCCACCGTGGATGCCATCATGTGCGTGAAGGCTCTAGCGAAGGATGCAATTGCCCGGGGTGAGGTGATCTTGGCGGTGTCACTGGACATCGCCAACGCATTCAACACCTTACCCTGGAGTTGCGTTAGAGAGGCGAAAATGTGTAAACGTACCTTATTAACGTTACACATAAAATAAGTTAGTGATAATTTCAGCTTTATATATGACTGCGAAAACTAACTAACAGCATTTTAGTGATTATTTCTAAATATATGAATGTATAAAACAAGGTGATACGGTGCATGTGAAAAGTAACTAACTGTCGTTAATTAATAGTAGCGGAGATTGTTTAGTAAATAATTTAAAGGAAAAGTAACTAAGTGTATTTAGTGATTTTGTCAACAATTGATATACCATCACTTGGCATATAAGGTTAAACGTAACATTTACTCAAGTACCTTAATCAATTTTCGTATAGACTATTTGTGTTGAATCCGTAATTAGGTAACTTTCACTTTCAATTAACTTAGTAATTATTCAAAAATATACCCTAATACAATGCTTTTAGATGAAAGGAGGTGTTTATGGACCGATTAGCACCAATAACTCATTTTAGCCAAAAATGTTAGTTAGTGAGTTTTCGCTCCACAACGACGATATATAAGAAGTTGGCACGCACAGCCCGTATAAATTGGGGGCTACACCCAGAGGTGATCAGGGTGATATACACAGCTGTTATCGAGCCTATAATTTTGTACGCAGCCAGCGTGTGGTATGGGGCTACGAACAAGGAGTGCGTCCGGAAGCAGCTGAACGCGGTACAGCGCGTGTTCGCGCAAAAATTGACCAAAGCCTACCGCACGGTCTCCCTGAACTCCGCACTGCTATTGGCTGGCATACTCCCCCTGGACCTCCGAGTTCGGGAGGTGGCCTCACTATATGAGGCTAAGAGGGGAGTGTGCCAGCCATGGATGGGGGACAGGGAGATCGAGCGGCTGGCACCCATTTCGGCGACCCCGCATCCCGCGGAGCGCATACGCCTTGAGTTCGACAGCGTGGCGGACGAGGACCAATTTAACTGCATTCAACCGCACGACTTTAGAGTATACACGGATGGGAGCAAGATTGAGGGCCGGGTCGGGGCTGCTGTTTCTATATGGAACAGTCAGTCCGAGACTGCGGCCCGCAAGCTTGCTCTCTCCCCGTACTGCACCGTCTACCAGGCGGAACTCTTGGCGCTGCGCGAAGCGGCGTGCGAGGTAGAGCGTCACGGCTCTGCCGCGTTCGGCATCTTCTGCGACAGCAGGGCGGCGCTCCTGAGCGTAGTCAATCCGCACTCTCATCATCCTCTTTCAGTGGAGACCAGGGGCGCTCTTGGCCGCTGTAAACAGCAGGGCAAGAGCGTCTCCCTCTACTGGATTAAGGCCCACGTTGGTCTTGAGGGTAATGAGAGGGCGGATTGCCTCGCAAAGGACGCCGCCTTAAAACTCAAGAAGAGGCCGGACTACGATAAATGTCCTGTCTCATTCGTCAAGGGAGTCATACGTAAGGCCTCCCTTGACGAATGGAACAGGCGCTATCGGGAAGGCCATACGGCCTCCACCACTAAAATGTTTTTCCCTTGCGCGCTTACGGCGTATAGGATCGTCAGGAGGATTAACATCGACGGCCCTACAACCCAATTCCTCACGGGACACGGTGGGTTCTCCGAATACTTGGCGCGGTTCAAGTGTAAGGCAGACCCATCGTGTGCCTGTGAGCCTGGGGTTCCGGAGTCGGTGTACCACCTCCTGGCGATCTGTCCAATCCATGCCAGGGATAGGCTGGATTTGGAACTCGCCACAGGTACTAAAGTTGACAGAACAGGACTAATACACCTCATGCAAAAACACACGCAGAGTACAATCGAATATGCCAGGAAAATTATCGTGACGGCAAATAAAAGAAACAAAGTTTAAACTATGCTAGCCATTATTCTAGGCATAATGATGCTTAGCCATAGACTACATTATGTATTGTAGAATAAAAAATTGTAACTCAACAATATAAGAAATAAATAAATATAAGGAAAATATAATATATATGTTATTAGCTATAAGGTGTATAATAAGATAAGATGTAATGCACGATGTTTTATGTAAATTGATAAGTTAAGTCAGTAAATTTAAGGAAAATGTAAATATTGTTGCCATATTCAATAAATTAAACAAAATAAAAGAAAACAAAATTAGAGTAGACTTAAACAATAGGTAGGTACACACAATCTCCCATATGCCCCCACTCCCTACAGAGAATGAAAGGTTGTATGAAAGTGCGAGAGGAATAAATGCGAGAACTGGTATGACAAAGAGACTCGGAATGAGAGAGGAAAGATCTAGGCTTTAAGAATAGGGAGAGTTTTTATTTTAAAAGCGAAAATAGGCACCACTTTAAAGTGGTGGTAGGGAAAAAAAAAAAAAAAAAAAAAAAAAAACCTCCACAACCAATGCTCATTATGACCAATAGCGATTATCGAAGTTCCAAGTTAGACTGGTTGGACTTTTGTGGGCTCCAACTACCCGTAACGACTGCCATAGATGTTTGTATGGCAACCGGGACCGACGGCTTAAGGTGCTCTCCGAGGCACTAATAAACCTGCGACAAAGACACACATAACTTCGAAAAGCATCGGAAAGTCATTGGTGTGTGCCATGGTGAACCTGGGATCGAACCCGAGACCTCATCTCTGCAGTTCATTACCCAAAACACTAGGCTGCCGCGTTGTATAGGTAGATCAGTTATTGAAATATTAAATCAATTAAAATATAACTATAGTCACAAAATATTTTGCCTCCAATAATATCAAGGTCAGTACGTGCTTCAACGATGGTGAATAAAAGTAGGGACTAAAGCTGGTACAGAATACTTAATTAACTCTACGAGCTAACAGCCGTTAAAAAGAGACCCGCATCAATGATCGCGAAGAACCTTTAACTATTAAGGTTATTTAACTACCAACTGTGCCCGTTGAACCCGCGTTTATTTCTTACGAGATAAAAGTTAACCCTATGTTTTAATCTAGATAATATTACGATTGTAAAGTAACTGTGTATAATGGAGATATTTAAAAAAATACTTGGATTATGTAAAATGAATGATTCTGAACACCATTTTTTTAAATTTCTTGTCTGTTTATTCGCTATGGACCGAAAAATGGCCGTGTGCTTGTTTGCCACCTAAGTGGTATAAAAAAAATACTGAACGGTTTTGATGCGGTTTTTTTATAAGAAAGCTCTAGGTCAGACTTAAAGTCTTGAAATGTTTGATCACAATCGATTGAATAGAACCGGAGACAGTTAAAAATACAAAAAATATTTTTTATGGAATTCTCGTCTGTTTGTTCACGTTGAACGAAAAAACTACTGAACTGATTTTAATGCAGTTTTTTTCTATAAGAAAGTTCTTAGTCAGACTTCAAATCTGCCGTATGTGTGTATGTGAAAATGCACATTTATCATGCCTACCTTCAAGTAGAAATTAATTTAATTTATTTATTACATTGATTTCTAAATTACAATCTTTATTATGTGTAAACCTTCAAGTGAAATAAAATCATATAGACTTAAAAAAAAAACACTTTATTATGGTGAGTATCAAAATACCCGGTAACCCAATTACGCTACCGTATTTACCCTCGAAAATACTTAGATTGATCTGCCACCATGGCGCATGGGCCCAAAGATACCGAACAAGATGATTTCTCATGGGATAGTCGTGCAGAAAGTATTATACTTATGTTGTTCAGGTTTCTATTGTCACGCTACAAGCCGTTACTTACAATTTTTGGGTCAAATTTAATTGAATTTATTTACCTTTTTTTATACTACTTAGGTGGCAGACAAGCACACGGCCCACCTGATGGGAAGCGGTCACCGTAGCCTATGAACATGTGCAACTCTAAGGGTGTCACACACGCGCTGCTTTCCCTGAAGAGAAGGGGGAGGGCTGGGAAGGGGTAGGGAGGCTAGGAAGGGATGGGAGGAGGAGGGGTACAGTGAGCTCTGGCTACTCTACTTACCGGCGGGAACACAACACGATGGTTATTATGGCCGCGGTGTTCTGTAGGGTGGAGGTTTTTTTATTTTTCATTTCGGACGGGAGCTACCGTCGTGTCCCACCTTACCATATTATATTCTTTGACGCGTTCCGTCCGTTGGATATATACGTCCATTAAGTAGGTCCATCATTATAGATTTAATTAAACTTTACCAGCAGAAAAACGAAAAACGAATTCTAAGGTAAACAATATTAGAAAAACCATAATAGCTATAAAATCATTACTAAACAAAGCAAAGAGAAATCTTGACATTAATGATTCGAACTCACTCAGCATTATGAACGTTCAGAAATCGCTTAATTAAGCGAACTGAGTAAAAAGTAGAAAATAATAAAAAGCATCGTTATTTCTAAACAATAAAACTCCTTTCTTTTTTTTCTTTATGGCGCATAAACGTTTTGTTGGCCAGTATTTTTTATGAGTTTATGTCGGAGCCATGGTTTTCCTTGTGGGATATAAAATATATAGGGCTTTTATCGTTACGAATGAAATAATATGTACGTGAATAAAATGTACGGTTGGTACTGCTTCGTAAAAACATAAATCATATTCGATAATGTTTTGTGTAAACGTTTTATTGCCAGAGGGGTGGATTTTTTATACCACTCAGGTGGCAAACATGGTCATGGCCTACCTGATGAGAAGCGGTCACCGTGGCCTTTGGACGTGTGCAATACCAAGGGCGTCACACTCGCGCTGCCTACCCTGTAAAAACCTTCTAGAAGCGCTTCCCTGAAAAGGGGGGGAGGGCTTTCCGGGGCAAGATACCGTGGTTCCCACATTCGAGGTGCCCATCTCGAAATCAGAGGTGGCTCTGTGTCAGTAAGGGTGCGAGGGAAATGCCCTTATGGGCCCATTTTGCACCCGGCGTCTGAAGACCTAAGACGACGTACAGTATGCATTCGCTTTCTCTCTTTCTCAGTACTAAATTACCAAGCTGTGGTAAATGTCGTTGGTGGCACAGTTAATAACTTGTTTAGTAATACTTAATTTAAGTCAACATCATATTGTGTTGCTGTCTATTTACCCAAATAAAAAAAAAATTGTCGGCATGAGTCCGACACAACCACCGTGGGGATTTCCGAACGATAAAATAATAATTTGAACACAGTAGTACAGTAGTACAGTAGTAGTACAGTACAATGCACACAGTACAATACACAGAATATAACACATACAGTATAATAATATAATATATAATGATAATGAAATTATTTTATATTATTTGAATTATTTTATATAGTGCCTCGGAGAGCACGTTAAGCCGTCGGTCCCGGTTGCCATACAGACATCTATGGTAGTCGTTACGGGTAGTTGGAGCCCTAAAAAGTCCAACAACAACGGTCTAGCTGCAATGCTTCGATATCGCCTAATGTCACCATTGGGTTGTGAAGGTCAGATAGCAGTCGCTTCACGGAAAATATCGAGATACAGCCAAATTCGCAGTTAAGACTGATAAAGCGGACCCCAGACTCCCGAGGTGAAAGTTTTGGATACAATACAACTGGGATTAACGCTAGGTTGAAGAAGAATGAAATTATTTTACATTAGACTTTAGTCAGTTTTCATAAAGCAGGATAAATATACCTAAATTTATTTTAATAAAGGCTTTCATGATAATATTATTTGTTTGATATTTAGGTATTCTAAATCAACATTGGCAATGAAAATGCCCCCAGGACTGTTTATCCAAATCCTCTGGTAACAAAAACAATGTCCAACTTAAAACAATCGTAAAAACATTAACGTACTGCCACGTATTTTCCAACAAAATAGCAAGCTACTTATCTCTGTAACAGTCGTAAATAAAACAAATACAATTCAGTGATTCTCAAAGTTTGGTAAAAATATTTTGTACTTACAATTTTTTTTTTATGAAATTTTTAAACTCCAGTATAACTTTTAAGGGACGGAAAATGTTTTAAGGAAAAAGAAAATGCACTTCGTTTTTTAACTTTTACGGACAGAGTTTCATATGGAGAGTGGAGAGGTATAAGAGAATTTATTGTCCTATGACTTGTAAAGTACTTTTATGTTGGGCTTTTTTCAAAGTACTTTTTTTCAAAGTGCTTAACTTTTATAAGAGCTTGAATTTTTCTTTTAAATAATTTGAAATAGGGGTAAAATGAGCAGAAAAACGAGTTTCCTTGAGAGTAAAGATTTTGACAGACTGTAATTTGGTAATCGATCTGTACGATATTTTTATTTTAGGTATGAATTATACAAAAAAGGCATAAGAGGCGTAGAGCACTAGGCATTATCAAAGCAAAATTGTACGTTTCGAC
This sequence comes from Lithosia quadra, assembly GCA_963576445.1. Lineage (NCBI taxonomy): Eukaryota > Metazoa > Arthropoda > Insecta > Lepidoptera > Erebidae > Lithosia > Lithosia quadra. Next base: position 3,688,386 of record OY754900.1, on the reverse strand, counting down.
GCGATTTCATAGCAAAATCGCGTTAATACATACTTTTGCGATTTTTGCGATTTTGCTTTAATTATGTCATATGCCTTATCTTATACCTACCTTCAACTTTTTTTATATAATTTTCGTTTGAAGAAGTAAAAAATCCGCGCACAAAATAAAATCGGTTCAACGCAAACACAGCTACTCTCATACATAAAAACATTCAGACCAACGCAAATGAAATACCAAAAGATCAATTTGTAAATTACTGTCACAAAAGAAATTACTTCAAAAAAAGAAATGGTAAGAATGAACGATTGTGAGCAACTTCAATCTAATCCCTTCAACAAAGACATTGAGTTTAATTTTTTTTTGCATTTATCCTGCAGAATTAAGAGATTGGAAAGGTCAACTTGTGAATTTGTCGAGAGGGTACTTAGTGTTCTTAAGAGGTTCTCTCAAATAAAAATGATTTGACGTGACCGTTAAGGTCAGAATTTTCTTTGAAGATGACCTCTTAACGAATGCTGAAAAAAAAAACAACATAAGTTACGTTTTTTTAACCTTTAAGGAGCTAAAATGCAATTATGACTATATCGTTGCAACAAAGCCAGTTAATAATATCTGTACTATTATAATTATATTGGATATATTTTTAAACAAGCTGCTTTTATTATTTACAGTATTGCATTGTCATGGGACTTACAGAAGTATGCCAAATTTCAGCTCAATTGGATAACCAGAAGTGGTCGAAAAATGGCTGGCAAGATTTGATTACAGACAACGGGACAGACAAACTAAATAAAAGCTTGTAATAACAATACTTAGGTTATGTTATAATAAATGATTTTAAACCCAATTTTTTTTTAAATTCTCAGTTATTTGCGCGATGGACGCAAAAACACTGAACGGATTTTGATGCAATTTTGTTCTAACAGAAAGGTCTTAGTAAAGCTTTTATATCGGTGCCCGAGGTCTGCTTACCCTTTCTCTTCCTTTTTATTTAGCTTTAGTTACGTCATCGTCAGTACTATTTTAAATTCTGTGCTTTTGTGTGTAGCTTTTTATTAGGTATATTAAGTATGAAGCCTTATTGAATTATTCTGTTTACTAAGAACTTCTTTATAACAGTGAGTTCTTTCAAGATTTTGAGCAACTGTGCAAATAGTCCTTGAAAAGCGGGAGCATTATCTCGAACAATAGGTTAGAATATAACCTTACAAACAGTACCTAGGTAGATACCTACAACACGTACTAAGACCTTTTCTCAAACAAAGATCTTGAATTCGCCAACAATTCTCTGATACAATATGTGACGAAACCTGTGTCCGATCCGTGAAGGTGTATTGCAATATTAAGCTGTAGCCCGCGACTTCGTTTGCGTTAAATTCGAAATATATCAAGATATTTTTGCTTCTTGAAGCAAATGGCGAGCTGTCTCTAGTAGCGCCAGTGTGATGCCCCTGGTGTTGCACGCGTCCCTAGGCCACGGTGACCGCTTCCCATCAGGTGGGCCGTGTGCTTATCTGCCACCTAAGTGGTATAAACAAAAAAATAATAATAATAGGGTCCTGTTTTTACCCTTTTGTTAGTGAGAAAAAAATTGATTCAATGAGGGATGACACCCGTTATTTTAACCAATGTTAAAAGTTAATATTACGCAAGTTCACCGTAAAATTGGGTGGATTTGCTATTCACAACTATGACGCCATCTTGTAACACAGTAAAAGAAAACAGATCTGTTTTTAATTATTTACACGTATGTATGTTAAACTGTCTGTCGGGTCGTGAAATGAATCATTTGAATCGTTTTATTAGCGAAATAATATATTGGTGTGTTGGCGCTGGAAAGATTCTGTTTGGAAAGAAGAAAACTTGTTATAGTCTTACATCTAGTTGATTGGTAAGACTGGATATCAATGATATTTTTAAAAGAGTAGATCACCATTATCTTAGCTACCAAGCTTGTTAGCCGTTGGCTAAATGTGGCTACATAGCCTGGTTACTCTATCTCATTTATTATTTAGGGTCGGCAGCATGAGTGTGACCCCTATTTAATTGCTGCACACGTCGATGAGCCACGGTATCCGCTTTCCATCAAGTGGGCCGTGTGCTTGTCTGCCATCTCGGTAGTATAAAAAATATTCATAAGATATTACATAATAAAATTTTACATTTCTCACAGTAGACTGGATAGTAAGTAAGTAAACTTTTTTGAGTTCTGTGTGGGTAGGTGGAGATTTATTTATTCTGTTGATTGTTGTCGAAGTGTAATATTATCTGAGCTACTGTTATTGTCAGGCATAGCACAGGTATAAACCTTCGTGGTTTTTTTTATGTGCTATCACTAATAATGTAATGTTTTGCTTTTAATAATAAATAAATTAAAAAAAAGATTTAAAATCTTTACCAATAAAATACATTCACAAAGGAACAGATGCAAACGTACTTATCTATACTTTCATTTGACATTTCAAAGTTATAAGGACATAAGTATAAAGGAAAGTTCTTAAGTTTCAACTTAGTAACTTTACAGTACATTTTTATCCCTTGGCAAAGTCACTTAGGACTTTCTAACTTCTCTTAACTTCAAAAGCATTCTGTTATATTGGTTAAAAACTGGATGCTAGAACATCCTAGAAGATATATGATGCAAGTTTTCATAAATCGTAAAACTAAGTGGGTGTATGGGACCCTATCAATATTCTTGAGGCCCAAGCCAACTTGCCGACGACTGTTGGGTGACAGGACGGCCCAGGGTCAGCTGGGGTGCGAGGGATATGCCTGTCAGGTAACTTTACACCCCGGTAATTAAGATCCGAGACGGCGTTCGGTTTTATTCGGTTCGATCCCGACATAACCACCCCTGGTGGCTGTCGGGGGTTCCGCACGATAAAAAAGGCCCAAGCCAACCTAAATTGAAAGTCGTTGTAGGTACCTGCTAAACAACAGATCATATCCGAAGACCAAACGCGCTTACAGTATACTTGTGAGCGCTAATTGCCTTACCTTAGTGGTGTAACGGTAGTGCATTCGATTGCAACGACAGGAGACGCCGGTTTGAATCCCGCTCAGTACAAATATTTATATGCATGAATATCTATTTGCTTTGGTCAGGGTGTTTCTATGTATAATATGGATGTGTTTACAAAAAAAAAGTATATAAGTATGTTTATCCGCATTCTATAACACATAAAATAAGCTAGTTAAACTATGCTTGCTTTGGACCTAGAGAGCGCTGTGTAGCATGTCATAGAATATTTTCTTTATTTATATAATAAAGTTAAGCCCTTCTAACTTTAATTATCATAATCTCGTGTCTATTTGGAACACAATATCCCACAAAACGAAGGCAAAAAGAGTAATAAAATAACATTGTCTGGTATTTAAACACAGAACAGTAGCTACTTGTTATATTCCCAACACCAGCTGTTCATAAAGCCAGCAGTCTTTTCCCACAGCGGTACAAAATTTCTTATTTATAGTGGTTATTTATGAGGTTCAGTAAAACAGGAACAATGTTTTCTTTTTATGCGTCGCCCCGAGCTATCGCTGAGCTATAACTTGTCTATTTGTTTGGATATAAATCCCCATATAGGGAGACATGATAAGAAATGTATTTGTCTGGGATTCAGCCGACTTGTGAACGTTTGTTTTTTATTAGTATTGTGGAAATCTTGTGCTGTTTTCTTTATGGTGAAATTGATGATCTCTATGGCGTTAGCGGTAGAGCGTTCGACGAGATCTGAGGTAGCGCGTTCGATTATTGCTCAGTATAGTCAGGATGAAGTAATATACGTACCATTCCCTCTGCCCTAACCCACCCCTTCCTAGCCCCCTTCCCCCTTTCAGGGTCGGCAATGCGAGTGTTATACATCTGGTGTTGCACACGTCCATAGGCCACGGTGACCGCTTTCCATTAGGTGGGCAGTATGCTTGTCTGCCAGCTAAGTAGTATTAAAAAACGTGGCCATTAATCAAATCTATCTTTACTTCCTTAGAATATGGCTACAGGATTAGATTCTATAAATAGTTAATACCTACCTTCACCGCACCACATAATCACTGACCATCAGGTAAAATAGGGGTCAAGCGCGGGCCTATCGACTATAAAAAAGAATATCACTAGTAAAATCTTTGAGTAAAATCTTTGAGCCTTTAGCTTACCATCAAGCGAGGTGAAGTCATATTGACGTGACCGAAATAAAAAAGTGCCATCAAAGTCTTATATCTATATCTTATCTACCTACCTTATACCTACCACCTACCTACCTACAAAAGGTATTTATTACCACATTCTACTTTATTTTGTAAGTTAAAAAAGTAGGTACCTACTAATAAATAAAATTAAAGTGTCGTACGGACAGAAGTCGGAAGTAACAAATATAAATTTCTCATTAACTTTCCGACTAACACACCAGTTGTGAAGGATTTTAGATTGGAAATTAGCAGGAAGGGCAAACAACAAACAAAATGTTCCCAAAATAAACCTTTCGATCTATTTTTGTGGAAAGTTGAGGGCCTTACCCCAATCCAAGGATTTCGTTCCAGTTAAACGCTGATTTCTCGTAAACTATGGTTTATATTTGAATATTTTTAGAAAACCAAAGATACTTTGATTTACAAAAGAGTTATAAATATGGATAAGAAAGTTTTTTTTTTCAGGTTGAACCCTGGTTTTTTATTCTGAGTTAATGACGACTGACATTTTCGGTTCGGTAATATTACATGACTGAATCTCTTGTTTTTTATACCACTTAGGGGGCAGATAAGCACACGGCTCACCTGATGGAAAGCAGTCACCGTGACACATGGACGTTTGCAATACCTGGAGCGACACACTCGCGCTGCGAATCATAAAAAAACCTTCTAATGCCCCTCTTGAAGCACCCCATGTTATAGGTAGACGCTAAGGAAAACCATAGCAGGGAGATCATTCCTTTTGAATCTATACTATCCGTGGGTATTTCCGCACCAAAAATAAGGCTGTCTTGCCTCTAATCTGCACTCACCCTTAAATATTGATGTAAAACTATTATTATGGTCTAATACTCCAGTTCCACGTAAGTGTTCAAAGCAATGAAACATTACACTACGGCTCTTAGGAACTTGCAGCAAAGAAAGAAGCAATCGGGCGATGGAATGCGATACAATAGAACCGAACAGCGGATGAAACCGTGAGATACACTTAGTATATCTATATGTAGGTCTTTAAAATGTGAAACAGTCTTCCGCCCCGCTATTTAGGTCAGCTATATGTGTCAATGAATCAATCAAGAAGCTTATAAGCGACTTATAATAGCTTTTGTTGAACACATATCAAAGTTTGCCTCACACTGCCATGTTGTTGATGAATTCGTGAGACTTTTAACGTAATATTAAGGGCTTTGAATATGTACAGACCTACTTATATTTGCATACTTATATGATGCAAATATTTTGACGCGTTCCTTTGTTTTGAAACTTAACCGTATGCTGTCACGGTTAACGGCATGATCTTTATGCCATCATTTTCACCGCTCAGTGCAAATATTTGTATGCATGAATATTGTCTATTTGCATTGGTCTGGGTGTTTCTATATATAATAATTATTTATTTACAAAAAAAATTATAAGTATGTTTATCGGCATTCTAGAACCCATAACACAAGCTAGTTAAACTATGCTTACTTTGGGTCTAGGGAGCTCTGTGTAGAATGTGCTAGAATATTTATTTATTTATTTATTTTCCATAAATTTAATATGTAGGTATATTCATATACAAAAATATTGGTATGTAAGGTGTTTCACCAAATCTTCGATGCCAATAGATACAATTAAGCAAATAGATAAGCACCACGCACACAAATATTACCTATCGGTCCTGTCTATGTATATGTAATCCATTAAAATTAGTTTTATTTCAGCAGTAAATTTATATTGAGGCATTTTATTAAAAGGTTGAACCATTACGAGCCAGTGCCAACAGGCTTGGCTCACGTGTTCCGGCACACATCCTACCGAGCCGACAATACCTGTCCCCCGTCCGAATGTGCCCGGAACACACGCTTAATTGGAAATTCCTGTTAGACAAAATCTGGTTAGTGCTGCGAGAAATATTTTTATATTGACTATTGACTATCAGATTTATTTTTCTAGGAAATCTTAATCTTAAAAGCGTTAAATTTTACTAGCTCAGGGCCCGTAGACAAGTGTCAAAAGTCTAAATCGCAAACGATCGCTAAGAAAACGAATAGATTAGGTCGACCAATCACACTGCAGCTCGTGATTCCGCCGCGGCGCCCGCATTGTACGCCGGCGACGAGCTTGGATGTGATTGGTCGACCTAATCCATTCGTTTTCTCAGCGATCGTTACCGATTTAGACTATTGACACTTGTCTACGGGGGCTGTTGTTTGTTAGTTGGTGAATATTTTGACAATATGATAATTTCGTATTGTCACTTGTCACCGAAGATATGCATGTACTCCTATGCCCGTGGCTGACGACCGCGTGGATGTCAGTTTTAGCGTTTTTTGACTATATCCGATACTACTCAATCAATTGTAATAAAACATTAATTGCAAGGTCTTGGTTAAAAGTTTCGGATCTTGCAATTAAAAAAAACGCATCAAAATCCGTTTAGAAGTTTTTGCGTCCGTTGCGAGCAAACAGACAAACAGACAGGAATTCCAAAAAACTATTTTACTTTCACTGCTAAGTAGGTAATACATATTATGAAGCATAACATAGGTTAATTTTTTTTTTTTAAATATTAGGGTTCTGCACAAAAAATTACAACTTTAAAAATCTAAAATTAAGCGAGCGAAGTCGCGTTTACAGCTAGTTTTGATTAAAACACGTCCTTTGACGTACTTTGAATTGGCAACAACCAAAAAGTGCCTTGATCCACAATTCTATGTCCAAGTTCCATCAACCCAAGGTACCTAAACAAACGTTTGTCCATGTTTGTCTTTCTGAGATAAGAATATTTTTAATTAAACGACACGAGGCCGAGACGACCCATATATCCACGTCCTTATTTAAACCATTCTGTTTTAGGGTTTTCGTAGAAATATTAATTAATTTTGCATTTTCATGGGGGTTTTCTGAATCAACTTGAATAAGCCCATTGTAAATTAAAGGTCGTGACACACATTATTCACAAGTTCTTTGACCAAGATCTTTAGAGTTTTCAACAGATTATAGAATCAGCATGACTATAGATGTACTACCAACTCGATATAAATGATTGTGCATTTGTGTAAAAGTCAACAAGACGAATAGCAAAAGTCACGTTTGTTCACCTGGGTGAACCAAGTCCAAGGTAAACAAATGCTACATCATTTGTCGACTCATTTCACCTGGGTGACAAAGCGTAGGTGATATGATTAGCAGATGAAAATTTCATCTGCTAATCATATCACCTACGCTTTGTGAGGAGGACATTTAATGAGGACACTACAAAATCTACTTTGTTCACCCGGGTGATATCACCTAGGTGAACAAAGTGGAATATACCGTTCTGGATATGCCAAGTATGCAAAGCACACGTAAATGGGCAGATAAATTGCTCTGAACCAATTGGATGACGTATTGAAAAATAGCTGAAGACACTCGAACCGGCGGCGCGGTAAGCTTACACGAAAGGTTTATAAGCTCAGTAAGTCTGCAAGACAGAAGCAGATGGTGGATTTTGTTGCCTTTTTCGGGGGTAGAGAGAGTTTCTGTGCCTTTGATCTCCCCGTTGACAGAATCCCTCCAGTGAGCTCTGGCTAACCTACTCACCGCTGGGAACACAACACGATGGTTATTATGGCCGCGGTCTCCTATTAGAGCGGAGGTACTACCTCAGGCGGACTGCTCATTCAGACGAGAGATACCGTCTTGTGACCATGAGTTGCCTTGGTTGGCTAACGGTAGCGTGTCAAATAAAAAACCGAACTGGCTACGGTTTGATTTATGCAATTATAGTACAATCAGTGTCGTCTCGTAGTCGTAACTTTCTAAATGGAAAAAGACCTAAAAGTCTCTCTCTAAATAACTAATGAAGTACGAACTATCAGAATGAACTTAACGAACCAATTAAATTCCTTTTAGTTTGTGTTACTTTGAAGTTGATTTCGTAGAAGTTTTTGGTTCAAATATTTGCATTTACAAGCGTTTCATTGTTAGGTTTGATATGATTTTGAAATGTTAACGTTTTGCTTGTGATATAACAAATTAATTTAGTTATCCAATCTAAATTATTCAAGTCAAATATTATTATTTAAGATTTGGACAGGGCCTTAGGGCAGAGGTTATTTGATTACAATAGATAGAATATTATGGCACTGTCGGTGTATGTAATCCTTCACCTTTAGCTTACCATCAGGCGAGGTGAAGGGATATTGACATGACGAGTATAAAAAAGAAGGGAACTTAACGAAAATGCAATGTAAAGTAAAGTAAAGTATTCCATATATATCCTTTCGTTTGAATACATCTTATTTCGCAGTTTTGTATTTCGGTCATTTGATATAGAAACGCTAGGGTTTATACGGCTTCCTGGGCTAGCAGTCTGGCGCGAGTATTTCTCAGAACTCAAATTGCTAGTTCAAGAATAGACCTAGTTTTTTTTTGGTGCGAAGGTTTACATTATTATGTTTTATGCCTTCTAGGACTTTTCTATAAAATGGCAGCTAAAACACATTAGGTATTCTTTAATAACAACTGTTTAAAGCTTCTAGTTTACTGGATAGCTGAGTTTAATAAGGGATATAAATGTATGTGATTATAGACTAAAATCTATCCTTGTGCGAAATTTTGACCACATCCGTTCAATCATTCAAGCGTGATTGAGTGGCAAACATCCAAACATCTTCACAAACTGCCACAATACATTTATAATGTTAGTAGGACAGGAACTCGGTTAACTATAGAACTTAACTAGATAAAAAATACACAACTTAACACTTCCTACCGAAAAGTAACGAAATTCCAAAAGATAAATCTCCGCAGCAATCAGAAATCATTTAACGTAAAAACGCTTGAGCAACTTCTTACAACTAAATTGATCACGCCGGAAACGGCGTCACGCGTCAACCATTCATCAAAAAACTGCCCAACTTCCGGCAAGTGTAAGAATTTTTTTGCACCAAAAAAATATTTTGACGTGAAAATAAATCATGCAACGGTAAACAAATAGAAAGGTGTAAACCAAAATTGGTATCTTTGAAGCTGTTACCCGCAACTCCATCCGTGTGGAATTCTGATAACACATAAACATAACATAAACACACGCCTATATCCCCGAAGGGGTAGGCAGAGGTGCTAGCACCCACATTTCGCCAGTTTATGTTTAGGTCCAATGTAATAGGTGGCGAGCCTATTGCCATTAACCGGGCACATAAACCTGCGATAAATACACACATAACTTCGAAAAGCATCGAAAAGTCATTGGTGTGTGCCATGGTAACATGGGATCGAACCCGAGACCTTCTGGTTTCGAGGAATTCTGATACCATTCCTGCAGCCCATGGGAATCTATTCCAGTCATAAAAAGCCTATATATTATTGTAGAACTTAATGTAACCCTGGATGACGACCTCCATGGTGCAGTGGTATAGCGTTCGACTGCTCGCCGGAGGTCGCGGGCTCGATTCCTGCTCAGTGCAAATGTTTGTATGCATGAATGTTATTTATTAGCATTAGTCTAAGTGTTTCCGTGAGTCGAAATTACACAAAATATTTTTTGTTCAGAATCTTTCATTAAAAAAAACCCGATTTTTGCTAAGTATTGTATATGTACAAACACAACGAATTAATAATAGTAGTGGATAGATGATGGGGGAAACTAAGATCTGCCTAAGCTTCCCGAGGCAATGGTATGTATCTAACTTATAAATATTTAACTAAGTGTGTACGTCCTCTTAGGGCAATGTACAGTGAGACATAAAACGGATACGTTTTATAGTACCAATAAGACGTAGCCTAATGTTGCCGAGGGTCTAAAAGCCCTTTTTACTCAGTACGTGTAAAACTCAACCCTTTTTTTTTTATCGTGCCGAAATCCCCATGGATACCACCCCCCTCGGTCATCGGGGGTGGTTATGTCGGGATCGAACCGACTAAAACCGCACGCCGTCTCGGGCCTTAGTAACCGGGGTGTAAGGTTACCCAATGGGCATATCCCTAGCACCCCAGCTGACCCCGAGCCATCTACGGTTTTAAGATGGCCCCCTCAACCCCCCGAAGAGGTGGGTGGGGCGAGCATCGCGCCACTTCGCAGATCCAGAGTTTGGTTCCCCTGTCAGGTAAAAAGTCCATAGGTCGCGGTGACCGCTTCCCATCAGGTGGGCCGTCTGCTTATCTGCCATCTAAGTGGTGTAAAAAATGTTATTTCAAGTAGTCATAAGCGATGGTAACTATTCACCATAAAGTTAGTTATACGCTTGTTTTAATAACGTCTGTACCTATATAGAAAAAATATACAGGCTAATTTTCAAGAAAAGTCGTCGAGCAAACTCCCAAATGTCACTTCTAAACAAATATCTGTCGCATTAACCGCATTTCCGTTGACTTATATTAGTTTGGCTGTGAGTGACATTTAGGAGATTACTAGACAAAGTTTGTGAGGCTAGGACTTGTTCACCATGCTAACGCAATGAAAATAAAATTGTTTATTCACTAGCTGGTGCTCTTTGATGACAAAGGACTTCAATCAGTGCGTTCTACCCGTAAGTAAGGTAGGACATGACGATATCTCCCGTCCAACCTGAGCAGTCCGACTGGGGTAGTGCCTCCGCGCTATAGAACACTGCGGCTATAATAACCATCGTGTGTTCGTGTGTGTTTTCAGCAGTAAGTAGGGTAGCCAGAGCTCATCCCTCCTCCCTCCACTCCACCCCTTCCTAGCTCCCCTAACCAGCGGGCTATGGAGCAAGCTATACCTACCTGGAGTTTCTTTGATGGATAAAATTCGAAATGAGGTCTTCCGCCACATAAATATAACATTATCATCATAGCAACTTCTCAGCTGTGTCCAAAGTTTGCACTTTGGTGTCCGAGGTCAACTCGTTTTTTATTGGTACGTCGGTTTTTCCGGGAGCGACTGCCATCACTGAAAGGAAAGCCTATGAGGATAGTAATTCGTATGACAACTGAGACTAACAACTTAACGTGCTCTACAAGGCACTGGACCATATCTAAAGTCCTATAATACGTTAAGTCCACCTCATGCCATCATTATCGTGCCCAGATTAAATACCTCCGAAGGTCCAAGAGAGATAAACCCATGTTGTGAGGTGACCCTCTTAAATAGGTACTTAGAAAGACCATAGAGCCTTTTATAGGACGTTAGACGCGCCGTAATATCCTTACTTTGAAGATAAAACAACTTACGAAGATATTTTTGTTGCTACTTTTAGTTGTGGTTTAAGATTAGTTTTTGGCTAGCGCATTGTTATGTAGTTAGTTTAAACTATTAATGCATATAGAAAGAAAGATAAAAATACTTTTTATACCACTTAGGTGGCAGACAAGCACATGGCCCACCTGATGGGAAGCGATCGCCGTGGGCTATGGATGTGTTCAAAACCAAGGGCGTCACACTCGCATTTCAACCTTGTAAAAACTTTCTAATGCTCTTCTTTAAGAACCACATATTGTAGACGCTAGGGAAAACAGCAGGGAGATCATTCCGCATAAAGAAGAACGGTCATCAGTGACCCAGGCCCGACAGAAACGAGACATATCTCATTTTATTTGGTATATTGTGTATTGTTAAATTACGTATATTTTATATTTGAAATCAATGGCTAACACCAAAAAATATATGATAATTGGGTTGTTGAATCAGGAAATCAGTGAATTAAATTCCCATTGTCTATGGATTCAGTACGTAATGTGGCAACATTGGTACTACATGTCAACTATCAATAAACAATATGGCGGTTGTTTATTATTGTTTTGGTTTTTAACATATTTAAAGTTAATTATAAGTATAAACTCAAAAAATGGTGCAAAATTGTATAGTGCGTGGTTGCGGTATTACGTGGCGTCAAGGATGTGATATAAAATTCCACGCGTAAGTGTTTAAACTTGTTTAAATGGTGATTTCTTGCTTAGAAGGTTATCATACTTAGAAAGAGAAGTCGGCCCACAGAGAGCAAGATAGTAAATACAGACTGAACATAGGCCTCCTCCACCGCTAATTGATAGATGCCACTGAATGATCACGTTTAGTATTTTTATTGTATCGCCTGAACAAAAACATACGGCAATATTTTTTGGTGTTAGCCATTGATTTCAAATATAAAATATACGTAATTTAACAATGCACAATATACCAAATAAAATGAGATATGTCTCGTTTCTGTCGGGCCTGGGTTTTTTTTGTATGGGGTGTGACTGTTCTCCTTTATTAAAAATACTTCACAATAAAGAATAAGGAAGAACAGAAGGTATTATGGTACGATTTGTAAAGTATATAATTTTGTATGATCTCTGCATAGCATAGCGGTCATAGTGGTAGAGTCAAGTTTTACTGTCAAGTCAATGTGTGGTGCGTTCAATTCCTGTTCAGTATAAATACTTTTTACTTCTGAAATAGATTCCTATGGCATGTGGAAACGAGATCAGAATTCTACATCGGTGGAGCCACGGCCAACCGCTAGTCGAAAATGAAATGAGGTTCCGCGAAAAAAATTAAACTCAGTTCTGTAAATTATAAACTCAGAACCGGCAGAATATGAGATCTGAACATTATGTACCTAAACACCATTTTGAACCATATTCAACGAATAAAGACTTTGACTTTGACTTTGACTGTTGTAATTTTACGCGGACATGGTCGCGGGTACAACCTAGTATTCTATAAAACAAATAAATATCCCTTTAACCGAATACAAGCGCTGTGATGCGTAAATTGGGACCGTTGCACAGAAATATTATTTTTTGATATTTTCCTGCAAAAATGGAAACAAATACTGAATCACGTTGAAATTGGTGACGAAATTGACTATCGGTACATCAGTTCCGCCATATTGGGGGTACAGGGTGTATACAGTTTTGATAAAATATTATGTCAGAGAAATATTTTGTGAGGCTTTTCTCTCGATTAAGTATCTAAAAGCCTTGAAGGAAATATACGACAGCCCTGTAGACGTGAACTTGTATAAAAAGTATATTTTCAGAGTAAAACAAAAATATTGGAAGACATTTACGAGACTATAGCTGTCCCCCGCGGATTCGCCTGTGGTTTCCTTCGTCTATTTATTTAAGTTATACATGCCTAGCGGTGGTCTGGGTGTTTCTATGTATAATATGTAGGTATTTATATAAAAAAATATTAGTATCTAAGTATGTTTATCCGCATTCTAGAAACAATAAAACAAGCCAGTTAAGCTATGCTAACTTTGGGTTTAGATAGCGCTGTGTGGAACGTCGTAGAATATTTATTTATCAGTTTTGCAAATTTATGAAAATTTGCCCGATTTGTGTTGACATAGATGGTTACTGTTCCGCTCCCCTGGGTAGTAGCGTGATGATAATAAGCTTAAAATATAAGTACATCAATTTTAATTTGGCTGTCACTTCATTAAGAAACTAATTTACAAGAAAGACGAAGTAGTTAAACTTTTAACTCAAAAGATTAATTAGGAACTTTACTGGCAGCTGACTAGACAAAATTAATTTTAAGAATATATATTTTGGCAAATTTTCTCCAAAGTGAGTTCATGCCCCGACATGGGTGTTGACTTTTCACGATTTAAGGTTAGAATAAAAGGCTAGAATAGTAAATTGACCAAAATGTAATCGTATATAAAAAGGGCAGGCCAAAAGCACTCGAAACCGGCGGGATTGCATGAAAGGTTTAATGACAGTAGAGGAAGCGTGTGAAGTAGTAAGGACGGAGGCAGATAGCGGCCTATTGTCTCTGCCTACCCCGGAGGGAAAAAGACGTGAGCATATGTATGTATGTATATTTTACTAGCTAAGGCCCGAGATCGGTGTTACTTAACCAATTGCAATCAAACATACGGCAGATTTTAAGTCTGATCGAGATCTTTCTAATAGCAAAAACCACATCAAAATCTACTCGGTAGTTTTGCTTATATCGCGTACAAAACAGACAAACAAGATTTTTAAAAAAATCACAAAAAATGTTTATTTCTTCAATTCAATTCAATTTAATTTTCAATTTACCGACTGTTTTACTTGCTCTCCGAAACACTCGTAAAAAAACCAGAACAATGCAAATACTGCAAATATATAATTAAATAAATATATAAACAAATATATTATATATTTATGCATACAAATACTTGTACTAAGCAGGAACTGAACCCGTGAACTTCGACGTAGAAGTTGAAAACTCTAACACCCCGCCACGGAGAGTGGTATTAATTGAAAAAGCTTAACGTGACACTCGCCATGATAGTACAAAAGTAAATTCATTACGTATAAAAAGGTATCTGACAAAATAATACATTTGTAACATACATCCATTGTAATTTAAATTATCAACATGCAAATACAAATAGCGACCAAGTTTGTAACAACAGCAATTAATTTTATTCAACTACAATAATGAATTTAGTTGTGGGCAACATTTATTTTGCGACATGTCAGCGCCATTTGTTAACCGGTGATATTTAATTTGTATTTCTTTTTTTCTTTTTTCTTTTTATTTTCTTTTTATGTCGGACACGTCAACATGACTTCACCACGCCTGATGGTAAGCTAAAGGCAAATTGCAAACACCGATAGTGCCACAATGGTGGCTCTCAGCTTGACGTACCGCCGTAAAAACTCACATAAGGCACTTACAATAAAAAAATCTACTTAGGTAATATTATAAGCGCCAAAGTTTGTAAGAATGTTTGGATGTATGTTTGTTCCTCTTCCACGCAAAAACGGCTGAAATTTGGTACAGAGATAGAATAAAGTCTGGAATAACACATAGGCTACTTTTTACCTCGAGAACAGGTTCCCGTGGGTCGTGGCCACGGGAATAGAGATTGACACGAGCGGAGCCGCGGTCAACAGCTAGCACAAAATAAATCCCGCCAAAAAACTTTCCTAATTAATCCTCTTACGCGGGCTAACTGATTTACAACGACACAATGTCAAAATGGCGTCACAATATATATATCCTCAACAATAAATGTTGGGCACGTAGCCGCAATAAATAAATCGGGCGATAAGACTAAACTATACCGTATACCTTTATATAGAAAGAAATTTATTTACATATTTAGCATACACCACTGGATGATAATATAATACACCTATCATAGATTTACATTATGAGATCTCTATACTATTATGAAATTTAAAACAGCTGTGTTGGTACATAGTACCTACCCAAATATTTATACAAAATATTTAAGTTATGTTAAATGAATGATTCTGAAAACAAAAATATACTATTATTTTTTTAATTCTTGTCTATTTGCCCGCGATAAACTGATTGATTTTGATGCGGTTTTTGTTTGAATCTCTTGATCAGATTTATTATTTTATGCATTTTTATCACAATCAGTTTAGTAGAACCAGAGATTTCAAAAAATGCGAAAACAGAATATCATACGAGCACAGTCGCGTGCATAAGCTAGTATATATAGCTGTATGCGACTTTGATTAGCGCTGATATGAAGAGAAAAAATGGACGTAAAGCTCATAATTCCAGAGAAACTAAACACATTAATCAGCTGTATACAAGTTATTCCAGTCCAGTCCTTACTGGTGCGAACAGGCTGTCCAAAGCCTTACTACAGGATGTATATTTTAAACTGCCACCGCTCACAAAATGAGCTTTCCGGCTTGCTTTACTCGGAAGCATATTAAGCCGTCAATTCATTTGTCCGTAAAAAATATACACTCATCGCTACTGCCTCCTAGATGTTTTAAAATACTTAATGCCAGATTTTATTTATTTTACAGAACAGTTCTTAGAAGCAATATTTTAGTTTTATATCTTTTAATTTCATTTTTAGGATTCCGTATGTAACTAAAGGGGTAAGAACGCGTAAATTACTGGACTTCACTGTCCGTCTGTCTATCTGTCTGTCACCAGACTGTGTCTTGTGAACCGTGAAGCTAAGCAGCTAATATTTTAAATTTTCAAAATTGTGTAAATACTAAAACCAGAATAAATAATAATTTAAGAGTATACAAAAAACGCGATTATTTCGCCTATAATATAGTATACGTAACCTTCTAAGTCCGACTCACACTTAGCCGGTTACAATTTCTAATGTTATTTTCTACAAAAAACTTCAGCGTAACCTAACGTAAGCTAAATTTACCCCTAGATTGATGTCAAACTGCCGAAGATTAAGAACGGCGATAACAGCGTCGCTAGCGTGAAAGCCTTCGATCACAATCTCCAAATGTTCCTACAAGTACATTAAAAGCCCCTTGATTATTACCTACACGGGTATTTCGTTCGAAACTTGTGTTCTTGGTAATAAAAACATTAATCAAATAAATTGCTTTTCATTCTATTATTACTAAAATAATTACCACGACTTAATCGAAGATCGGGTTTAAATTGTACAATAATGAATTGTTATTATAATAATTACCATACTGTTATGTTTCATAAAGATAATATGATTTCACTTTGATGGTAAACAATCAATTAATTAGCCTATCGACGTTCACTGCTGGACATACGCCTCTTCCAATGTATGCCATACCTCCCGATTTTCCGCCTTCTGCATCCAGTCTATCCCAGCTACCTTTTTCCGGTCGTTAGTCCATCTGGTTAGTCAGATTCCCAACCAGATGGTCTCCACTCTAGGACTTGATGACTTTTGATAGTAAGCTAAAGTCTTAAGAATGAGGGTCACTATTAACAGATACTAATAAAGCTACAATGGTGGCTGTCACCTTAACGGCGTTTTTTACGCCCCGCGTTCGTAAGGCTGACCTTTTTTTTTATTCAGGATAGGCTTACGTTTGGTAAATGACGATGTGGTCTACGATGAATCACGCTTGCCTAGAAGGAATACCATCAAGTTATTGAGTATAAGCATGAATCAAGCTCTTATTAATTGATTAGCAGATTAAAATCATAAGCGTAGCCATAGCATAGCCAATTCAGCGCTTGACCCTGTAATATTTCACTAAATTCCTCTCGCATCAAAGTCTAATTAGCTTACCGTATAATTTAGGCATTATATATGCCTACTTACTGGCATCGCTCCAGTTCCCAATTTGGGACAATGCAGCGTCAAGGGACTTGTGATTATCTTAGCGGACATATGAAACCGTCGTGGGGCAACGCCTGCCGTTAACCGATCTAGGTATTAATTAGAAATAATTATTAACGACTGCTTCGTCTGTTAAGTAGGCATATAATAGAAAGAAAGAGGCGAGGGTGTAATGGGCAAAAATTATGGAATCATTCAAAAATTTTACTTCTCTGTCTTGGGAGTGATGGCTATTGTTATCTATACTAATATTATAAAGAAGTAAAGTTTGTGTGTTTTGTATATTTGTTAAATTGTAAGGGGTAATCTCGGGATCTACTGAACCGATTTTAAAAATTCCTTCATTAATAGAAAGCCACATTATCCGTGAATGTCATATGCTGAATATCATCACGCTACTGCCCAAGGGAGCGGAGCAATAATCATAAATGTCAACAATTCCAGTAGATTCCCATACAGTTTAGGAAAACTGATAAATTATGAGCATATTATGCGAGTTAAAAAGGGTGCATTAGGGTTCGAAATACGCCACAGGCGAAGTCGGGTGGGTCAGCTAGTCATATATACGAGTAGTCTAGCTACTAGCCTATGGAAGATCTACATACATACATTTTAATGTTGCATACTTAGTTACATATCAAATTTTGATTAACTATGTCGTATGTTTTAATATACAACTCTGTGTTTAACTCTGGCTGATCGACGCCTTAGGTGACCAGAAGGCTGGACTCTATCTTACCCAAAGAATCAGCATTGGCATTCAGCGTGGCAATGCTGCCAGCCTTCTGGGCACATTATTAGTCAGTGATGATGCGGAGGAGTTTTATGACGCCATGTAAATATTTACTTTGTTTAGTTATTAATTTTAATGTATATATTATTTATAATTTTCATTGTATTCTTTAAGTTTGGAATGTAATATTTTATAAAATAAACTTTATTTTACTCTGTGTACTTTCACATATCTTGAAAAACATTCAACGAAAGATAAACTTGTATAAATCATTTTTTTTTTTTTCACATCTCCGTGACAAGTGATAGACACACACAAGGCCCTAAATCTGTTTCTTGAAGTGGCGATCCGCCTATACAAATAATCTAGGTGCCACCTCTCCGCATTCTTACCGCGCACCCTCAAACTTCACAAATCCCCTAAGCCTCTTACCTCTTGACCCCTAGATGGCTCACAGTTAATATTTTCGCTATTCTTCTATTGTTATGTTATAAGACAGCAAAGGAAAGGAAATATTTTTTGTATTCTTGTATGTATTAATACAAAAGACACGTGAAAAAACCATCACTCAAAATGGCACATAAATTCTTATAAGCAATGATTTTACATTAAGACTAGCTTGATGCCCATGGCTCCCAAATGGATGTCAGTTATAGCGACTTTTGGTTATGATATCGCCAGTTCTACTAGATTATAGATGACCAAAACCAAATTATCGACCATCTCCAGTCTCTTGTTATAAATACTACGCTAACTATTCGACTGTAATTTCGTGCTCGCGTTACAGTATCTTTTACGTCCTACAAACAGATAAACAGATGAATTAGGCTACTTTTTATCCCTAGAATTTATTCCCATGGGAAATGGGAACGGGAACAGAATTCAACTCGAGTGAAATCGCGGACAAAAAAAGGATTTTATTTTGTCGCAAATCGAAATAGCGTTCATACCACAGCCTTAGCGATGACGCAATGATAACGGTATGTAACCCAATAGACTAGAATGTGTTACAAACGGCTACATATTTATGACGGCTGTACAAAAATGGTTCAATTATTTTCAACTGGTATCAATGTTGGTTCGTGATGTTTTGATTGATTCCCTTGACACGAAACCCGTTGTTTTAGCGTAAATTAACATGTCTACATTGTTATCACGTTCCGTTGAAAAAATACGATAAATATTTTGTAATACAGTAACTTGCCGACTGTGTGATATATGGTAGTGTGTTCAAGTGCTGCGTCAGAGGTCGCAAGTTCTATTCCCGTTAAGTGTAAATATTTTTATTCATGAATACGTCTGAAATACTTGTCCTACACACGTATGAATTTTTTATTGGAATAATTGGCTCGCGTTTGACCAAAATCTCACCTATTGGTAAGTGATGATGTGCGTTGGTGGAGCACGCTTGCCTAGAAGTAACCAGTTTACTCTAGACTTGAAGACTCCCAGGTCTTTTCACATTTAGGAAGTATAGTCCGGAAAAGGTATTGCTGAAAGCCCTCGAATTATTTATTTTAATGTTTTTTCTTTTTCTTTTATTGTATGTGGGTCACCCAAGCTAAATATACGAAAAAGGTAGCCGGAATAAACTGGATGTGAAAAGTGGAGGATCGGGTGCTAAGGCGCACATCGGGAGAGACCTATGTCCAGCCTGCAGAGGACTGCAATTTGTAATCTATTGATGTTAAAAAAAATTATTTTTTTCAACTGGAAAGAGGAAATATCGCTCGTTAATATTTTTAAACTTACTTTTTTAATACTTGTTAACTCAACAAAGTTGAACACAAGTATTTAATTATAGAACCTGCCCAATTAGTTCTCTCGGCGACTAATACCCAAAACAGCTCTATAGAATACATCAAAGGCGGTTCGTGGTCCTCCCGCACGCTTGGCCAAGATAAGGGTCTCGAAATTGGGTGCCCTATTCAAGCCAAGAGTCTCTTTAAAAATATTGAATGGAAAATTTGAAGGGCCTCGTTTGATATTGAGATTATTGTGAGGCGATTTCCAATTCGATGTTTCGAATTTTCCCTTTTTAAAAATCTTATTTTGACGAATAGTACTGTTACATTTTTTGTAGTAATATTTTTGTGGGTGACTGTTGACTAAAAGTGGCTAAAATATCACAAACGATATTAGAATTTTGATCCAGAAATAGTTTTGTAGTCCACAGAGCAGAAACTTGGGTTTTAAAGGTAAATTCGAGTTTTATTTATTACGTAGGTAGGTATTTTATAAAAATGTATTTTATGTATTCTGCAAATTGGACTACGTTATGCTAAATTTGATTTTTTTTTTTATACTAGGTAGGTGGCAGACAAGAACACGGCCCATCTGATGGGAAGCGGTCACCGTAGGCCACGGTCGTGTACAACGCTAAGGATGTCACACACGCGCTGCCTACCTTGAAGGGAAGGGGGAGGGCTAGAAAGGGGTGGGAAGGCTAAGAAGAGGTGGGGGAAGGAGAGCTATAGTGAACTCTAGCTACCGTACTTACCGACGGGAGCACAACACGATGGTTATTATGGCAACGGTCTTCTGTAGGGCGGAGGTACTACCCCAGTCGGACAGCTCATTTCGAACGGGAGAAACCGTCGTGTCCTATGCTGAGTAGTAATAAGAAAAATGTCATTATAATATTATTATCACAAGATTTATGACCATTAAAGACCAATGTAAAGAAAGGCTCTTAAAGAAATGGCTATAGAGAATTAGGCATTAAGATAAATAATTTACCATTTATTCACAGAATTAGGCTTTTAAATTTCAATTTCAATTTCTTTATTTCAATTTCTTTATTTTTCAAAATAGTGCAACGTAATTACATCTTTTTGACGTCAAAAACTACTTAATACTAAGTTTACCACCGCTTCCTAGGCGCTAGTGGAGAAGAAACGGCGCAACAAACTCCACTGCTGCATTTTCAGACGTCAGGTTATACATGCCTATAGATATCTTAAGACTAAATATGGACGAATGTACATTTTTGTCTCGTGTCAATATAAATAAAGACCGTATATAAAAAAAAGTTTAACCCTGTTTAACCCTAGTTAAACAGTAAAACAATGGAAAATGTCAAAATATAGTAATGTCAAAATGTCAAATGTCAAAATAAAGAATTTACCATTTTAAGAAAGTCTTTTTGAGACTCTATTGCCAATTTAAGAAAGGCCTTGTGCATCTAAACCACAGTTACAGCAGCAATATACCAATAACAGGCCACGTAAATACCGATCGTGAAAATACATTTAAGCTTATTAGCGCAATTGTTTCTTTTCTCAAAATGTGTCACTCGATGTCGCCTTATTTTCTCTTAGCGTCACCGAAGTTAACAATGGCGTGCTAACAGTATTACGTAGTCAGCAGCAAAAGTCTTTGAACACATTTACAGACGATTATCACATTAAAATACAAGATTTGTAGTTTACTTGTGTAATCCTCAGATTAACAAATTAACACATTTTATGCATTTTATATGACATGTGGTTTAGCAGACTGCAAAAATAGGTATCGAAATATACCTCTACACTGATGGGTAGGTACTGAACCGTGCCCAGAAGGCTGGCGGCATTACCGCGTTGAATATTAAACTACTTTTTTGCTAACTGTATCTGCAGAACTGACACACTTCTAGCCTTTAGTGGTACAAAAATTATAAAAAGATATTATGAATGATTCAATTCAGATATTTTTTGGTTACAGGTACAGAAAACTAAATCTCGAAAAAGCGAAGCAAACTAAAAAAAGATTTTTTTGAAGTTTGTAAATAAATAGTAACTTTATGTACTTTTCTACAAAGTTTTTCATACAATGGCACTGGTCGAGGCGGCTAGCGTTAAAAGTTATGTGAGCGCTGTTGGGACTTCGTTTCCCGATAACCAATAAAAGTAAAGTGGGGCCTTACCATGACGACTTATAAGCAGTTCATTTTCGGAGCAATTCAATACAAGTCCCTAAATTGAAGTACTATGCTTCGCGTGCGCGTTAAAATATGTAGGTAAGTGAGATTTTCTCTCCTGGCGCCCGATTTCAAAACGCGTGATTTCGATTCGATTATTAGGAAAATCACTCATAGTTTAATTCTTTTTAATATGGGATACGTCAAAATGATTTCACCTCACCTGATGGTAAGCTAAAGGTCACCACTACATACAACGGTAGTGCTACAGTGGCGGCCGGCGGCCCTCAGCTTGACGGCCTCATCATTTATTCATTTTCCATTATATTTTGAAAAATGACTATCCAATAGATATTAATATTTGGCAAGCTTTGAAATCACGTGTTTTAGAAACATAATTTTACTGAATCAGGCTCTTGGATAAAGATCATGAAAACGTTTAATAAACGAAACGTGGCACTCGAAATCACAATTCGTAATAACATAAAATATATTTCCAATCATTAATCAATCTCAAGCAAGGCCGCCTTACCAAACAAGTCTATATTACAGCAACTTGATTGAAAAACAAACATATCGTATTCATAACTTTTTCTTACCATTAACCTACTTAACCTTCGTGTCACCGGTTATTGGTCTATCAGACCAAAGATTATTTTACATTTTTTTTATTAATAATATATCGCTTTATTGTACACCAAGGATACAAGGTACATAAATATGAGAACAGCTTATGGATTCGTACAAATGGCGGCCTTATCGCTCATGGTCTACCAATATTTTTCGTGCGGAAATCACCACGGATACTACCCCCTGCGGCAGCAAGGGCGGTTATGTCGGAGTCGAACTGACTAAAACCGCACGGTGTCTCGTCACATCGACCGGCGTGAGTGCGTGGTGCGTCCTAAAGAGGATATCCTACAGACCTCAACTGACCTTGGCTGGCGACACAGGCGACCCCGATGTATTCCCTCCCCCGTAGAGAGGCGTGCGGAAACACAACGCGCCTCCACGCTGGGCCTGCTTTTCTTAGGGAGACGGACCAGCCCTGTCCCGTTCCCGTCCGCCGCCTCTTTAGCGTTTTCTTCCTTTTACATTATTTGTCGACATGCCACGTGTAACAAATAATTTCACTCCTATACATTTCAGACTTCTCAGAATTCGTCTTCGAAGCGATTCCATTAATAGAAAATCACTAGTCTACAGGCCCTGTGTAGAATTCGAATGGTTGACAATCTCCATTCTCAGTATCTTTTGGTCTAAAAGACCAAATACGCTGGTGTATATGTTTCACTATTTGACGCGGGTATTGGTAGGTTAAGCAAGGTTCGTGGGTTCGTTACGTTTGCTCGAAACGATTATTGGAACCAATTAGGTCGAAGAATGTTTTATTTATCGTTAGTACTTGTACGCCATATTTAACAATGATTTAGTAATGAATATCTTTTGGAATCAAAATACTAATATATCTATTGTTGAACATCTCATACATTTGAACACTAAGCTTTTTTGCTTGGCGTAGCCTCTCCTCCAAAAAAAACCGACTGCAAACGACTAAATTGAAATGGGACCATGCGGAAAACACTAGGTTTCAAATAAAAAACCATCATGAAAATTGGCTCACCCAATCGAAAGTTCAAGGGTAACAAACTAAAAAAAGAAAACTGTCGAATTGAGAAGCAGTATAATCAATAACTGATATTTATCTAATCTTTATACTCATTCGGCATAATATATTATAGGTAATCAAAATACTTGCATCTAAACAATGCGAAGCATGTGAGAGAGGATAAATTAAGTACTTACATTTATCGTTAAAGGCGACCATATCAGAACGGTACAAAATCGTATCGTACCACGATCCAAATTCAAATCACGATAAGAAATCGGATCGTGAGGAACTAAGAATGTTATCACCAAAACTGACTTATTGAGTTCGTATCGTACATATCGTTACGACGATTAGAACAAAATTTCATCATCAAAAAAGTGCCATTGTAATTTTTTAAGAGGATTGCTAAAGTGACGTAGTCATTATCATTACAATGATAGTCCCGGTTGAATGCAAATCTTGTATTGTAGGTAGAGCACAGAATCCGCTCTTCTACTTTTTCTCTTAATTTTTTTTATTATAGGACACATTAAAATGACTTTACCTCGCCTGATGGTAAGCTAAAGGCATAGTCTCAGGACTGGAATCACCACTATATACACCTTTTACATGATTTGCTTTATCATGGCTTTATTGAGAGTGACTGCCGTCTGATTCCCAACCCCGAAAGAAAAACCTGTGCCAGAGCCTCGTTCATCATTCAGCTAGTATAAGAAGTACTGACTCGCAGTTGGTGGCCGAAGACCTTGATACACCCGCTGAAGTAACGCAGTCGACTTTGATATAATTATGTAGCGTAGGTAAGTACATGTTTCTCCAGCTGTTAGTCTCAAATACGATAAAGTTTGAATTACAATTTCGTCAATTCAATGCTGTCCCTCAACCTCGGCGCAAATTCGTAGTTTCTCACGTTCCGAATTCAAATCATGATACGATTTCGGATTGCGATACGATAAGAAAATCGTATCGTTATGTGTGGGCGCCCTAGTGCGCGCGCTCTCAGACAAACCGACGCGATGTATAAATTTACGACATATTCCACTCAACGTACATACATAATATATGGCGCTTTGATCGCGAAAGACGTTAGGCGTTCAGTTATTTCACAGCTATTCGATTCAGATATTTCTGTAATATGGATATCAAAATGTAAGCATATTTTGCTAACGCGAGAGAGGGAAATTAGGTAGTTATAATGTTAAATAGGAACTTGTTTACATTGTCTTCGTGTAGCAAGATTACACCAAAAACATGCCTATTAAAGAGTGTACCAAGTACCTACTGGCTATTAGTTCGTCTAAAAAAGGATTGAAATCCAATCCAATGCCAAGTTTAGATGCACTTTAAAATCGATCATAATCATCAAAATTTCTTCTAAATTTGAACTTGGCAGGTTTTCGTGCTGTATATAACACTACTTGATTAATTGTATAATTAAATTACCGGGGTTTAGAAATCACGGTGTCCCCGTCTTGCACCTGGAAAACGGCTGCTGCTGCTAGGGTGACTAGTGGCTCCACCCGCCACCCAGGCCTGCGCTCACTGAGGATGAAGGTCGTTGATATAACATTTAATAAACTCACGCCTATATCCCCGAAGGCGATTGAGCGAGAAGCAATTTACCTTAGCTAGGAGTAATAAGTACTATTCTAGAATATTTTTAAAGGAAAAATATAATATTACCTGATGTCTGCAGTTAACTCGAGTCAGCGTAAATCTGCAACAAACAAATCAATCTTAAGTTATTTGAAAGGAGATAAGAATGGAATGGACATCATTCTCTGAACTTTTTTCCCAACTCAGTTGGGGTCGGCTTTCCAATCTAACTGTGATGCGGCTGAACTTCGATATTTTCCGTGGAGCGACTGCCATCTGACCTCCACAACCAATGGTCATTATGACCAATGGCGATATCGAAGTTCCAAGTTAGACTGGAATGGACGTCAATCATATTGCTTTCGCAACTATAATAATATAACTAATGCTGACTCGTCCGCCCACATGAAATATTTATTCAAAGAAAAAAGGTCTGTATGCTATTCCAGTCACCACAGCATAGCATCTGTATACAGACATACAATACTTAGTAAAAAGCGATTATTTTAATATTACAAACATACAATCTAATTTTATTCGTTTGTATAGATTTATATGTATACAGACAAATAAAATTCAACGTTCTTTAATTTTAAAAGCAAATGTACAAATTCATTTTAATTAAAACAACTTCAAAGCAAATAATTGGAATTCAGAGCGAAATTATCCTTATTTACGAGACCTGCAGCTCGATAAGGAATTGTGTCAAACAAAAGAAATCCTCGTCTGCAAAGTTATCTTTTGACTTTGAATTTAGAACACAGAATTTCAATTTTGTTTTTGTTTCATCGAGAATATTAGTAACGTTCCGAAATTACTGATATTCTCGTTACCGAGAAAGGTAATTTATCCTAGAGTATTTATAATTAAATAATTTAAAATTAATTATTTAAATACTAAAATACGTGCTGAACTGAGTTTGATTAAAGAGACATCCAAACAGAAAATGCAATTAGTCAAATTGCATTTTCTGTTAAGAAATTCTTGGGGATAAATGTACCAAAAGTGCCTAGTTATTTTTTATACATCTTAGGTGGTAGACAAGTACCTACACGACCCACCTGATAATACGCACCAGGGACTTTGCAGTCGCACTGCCGACCCTGTAAAAACCTTTTAATGCCCTTTTTGAAGAACCCCATATTGTATTCATGATACCAATAAGGTTGCCTTACGTAGAAACGATAGTATAATCAACAAAATTTGGAAGCTTCACACCTCTGCCTACCCCTTCAATGATACTCAGCCATGTAGAATTTGACATAATACACAAAAAAATTAGATCAAAATATTTATGTCATTACTCAGAAAATTACTCCTGTATTAGCTTCCGTTACATTCTCATCACATTAACGCGCGGCTACACACCTGGTACACACGCACACACACATACACACACACACACACACACACACACACACACACATTAACATGTTCCATCTACGCTTGCTCAGGTGTGTTAGCGTGTACTGTACTTAGCAGGTATATCTAAAAGCTTTGCTTCTTTCAAGCCTCCCCTGTTTCATTCTTTTTTCGAAGTTTTGTATAAATTTTCAAACTTTTTTGTAAGTTAAAAAAGTGTTGCTACGTTATTGCAGTTTTTTCCCAAATTATTCGTAAAGAAGAAGGCGGAGGATCAGGTGGTTTGGTGAGTATTGGGAGAGGCCTATGTACAGCTGTAAGTTCCAATTGAGTAATTAGTTAGTAACGTAAGCAAGGTATAACAATAATATTCAAATAACAAAATAACATAAACTCACGCCTATATCCCCGAAGGGGTAGGCAGAGGTGCTAGCACCCACGTCATTTAGCCAGTTCAAATACCAGTAAAAAAAATAACAAAATATCACAATAAAAAACACCGACTTAATTCTAAATTTAAAAATTTGCCTTTACAAAAAAAAAACAACGCGCTGTGTTAATGTTGAAATGGAAAAAAAGTAGCTACTGAACAAATTCCTTTGCTTCAAAATGCCGGATGCCATTGTATCCAAATGAAAAAGAAAAAAGATAATGGCACATTAATTGAAAAGAAAAGAATTTCTCCAGTACTTACCTTTTTCTCATTAATCACTCTTAGATATACCATTATGGTTTGTGCATATAATTGTACCTATATATATACATTCGTATATATACATTCGTATATATACGAATGTATATATATTTCTACGAATCTATATATATAGATTCGTAGTTCGCAAGAAAAACTGTAGATGGCTCCAATGGCGACCTAAGTCGTATAATGTATAGGAAAATATGTATGGCACATGTAAGCGGGCAGGCAAGCCGGGGTCGGCCTCGCAGAGTATACACTGAGTCAAAAGCACTAGAAACCCGCGGGCTAGCATGAAAGGTTTAATGACAGTAGAGGAAGCGCGTGAAGTATGTGAGGACAGAGGCAGATTGCGGTCTGTTTTCTCTGCCTACCCCAGAGGGGGAAAAGGTGTGAGCATATTTTTTTTTTATTCATGATAGGCTTACGTTTGACCTCAATCTCACCTGATGGTAAGTGACGATGTGGTCTACGATGAATCACGCTTGCCTAGAAGGAACCTATTAACTCGTGACTTGAATAATATGTATGTATGTATGTAAATTCAAATATTTAGGACGTGTCCAAGTAGCTTGGTTGGTCAGAGTATTTCCCCTATAAGAAATTGGTCGCGGGTTCAATTCCCGTCCTGGATGTTCACTTTTCCGATCTAACATCATTAAGAACAATTGGCGTACTAATTGCTTTAAATTTCATTGAAATATCTAGGACGTATCCAGGTAGCTCAGTTGGTCAAAGTATTTCTCCTGTAAGTATGTTCCACTACTGGGCACGGGTCTCCTCTCCTCTAACGAGAGAGCTGGTAGGGTTTAGACCTTAATCCACACACGCTGGTCTAATGCGGGTTGGTGGATCGGACATATCCTTAAAATTTCTTCTAGGACATGTGGGTTTCCTCACGATGTTTTTCCTTCACCGTCAGTCAACAGATGGTAAATCATGTGATTAGCACATAAAAATTCCACAAAGGAAAATTCACTGTACACTGTACACATGTATACATGTACTGTCCGGCCCAGTCCGGCCGGATTCGAACTCGATACCTCTAAGAAGAGACCGCGTCCTTATTACATTTACATTACACCATTATACAGTTATAATGTAAAGTTCAGTGAACTCAGTAATTCTTTGCGCGTGCCTGTAGCGAAGAATTACTGAGATGAAATCTTTACTGTAAAGCAACTAATACAAATTCCTTCTCAAATAGAAAATGTAATACCTTAAGCTTTGCCAAACAAAGCGTTCAGTGAATTTGAACCTGAAAGAAAGCATTATATTAATTGTATGCCTAGAACTGAGGCAGGACACGACGGTATCTCCCGTTCGAAATGAGCTGTCCGACTGGGGTAGTACCTCCGCCCTACAGAACACCGCGGCCATAATAACTATCGTGTTGTGTTCCCGCCGGTAAGTAGGGTAGCCAGAGCTCACTGTACCCCTCCTCTCCCTCCCCTTCCTAGCCTCCCCACCCCTTCCCAGCTTCAGGGTAGGCAATGCGTGTGTGACACCCTTAGTGTTGCACACGTTCATAGGCCACAGTGACCGCTTCCCATCAGGTGGGCCGTGTGCTTGTCTGCCAGTAGTATAAAAAAAACTGAAAGAGAATTAGTAGGTGGTCAAAGCTATAACATTATTTTCCATCAGCCTAGCTGTGCCCGCGGTTTTAATTTTATCTCAGAATCAATAATTAAATTCAAATTCAAATTCAAATTCTTTATTTTTCAAAATAGTGTAACGTAATTACATCTTTTTGACGTCAATTAATGTTTCATTCTTCCTATAATCACTGGTTCCTTAAAACGGAACGCGAAAAAGCATCCAATGGCCGTCAAGTTGAGGGCCATCATTGATAATTCAAATTCAAATTCAAATTATTTATTGCCACTAAGTGTACAAAGTTTCTCATACAATTGTTTTCAGTGCTTATTACTTAGTGCCTTTTTCAGGCATTGCAATATGAGTCACAGAGTCATAGTTAAATTACATTGAATACACTAATAATAATTATACAATTTCTATAAATAAATAACAATAAACGGTCAGGTACAATAATTACTGAATTAAGATTTATAAGTGATAATAAAAATAAAAAATAAAATAAAATAAAATGTCAGTAATAATCAGCTGTAGTGAACGTCATTTCTGAGACAAACTTTAGCTAACCACCAGGCGAGGAGACGTTAGAAGTAAGCTTACACAAGTCAACGGAATACCGACACATTTATTATGTCTACAGCTAAGGAATTTCCTGCCTGAGTTTGTGTCCGGAAAGCTATACGAGTATAACCTGGGAATATTCAAGTCACTGTGAATAGGTTCCTTCGTCATTTACCATGAGGTGAGATAGAAGTCAAACGCTAGCCTATCATGTATTTAAAAAAGGAAAGTCAAAGACAATTATTTTTAATTATCACATAGCGACGCCTATAAACCATAAATCTAATAAAGACAGGTAGGTATACTATTAAGAAACCTACTTTACAGCCAACACATTCTGACTCAATTTTATCACGAATCTAAACCAATATAAAAGATCCAGTTGAAAGGCACTCGTTGAGTACAGCACTTAAGGGAAGGACTTCGACGAAGTTCTACTTAAACTGGTTACAAAGCGAGTCTGTAGAAATTAACGTGAGTACCGACGTTATGTAATCAATGAAATCTTATTCGTACAAACGAAGAAAAACGACGTACGGCTTAAGTGCTCGTGATTCGAGTATTTATTCGAAAATTAAACTGGGGTAGAAAAAAAGTAAAAGAAATTTCAATTAGTAACTTTTTTTGGTTGTTGATTCTTGAAAAATTTTCATTTAATTGTTTTTTTTGAGTTAGAATGTTTGAAGACTTGCAGAGATGGCTAATTTAACTTTGAGGTAATGATGATGACCATGAATGATTAGGGATGGGATAGGATCATTTATATTTTCAAAATAAATTGGCAGACAGAATCATCTGCCCGCCTTTGTCCCAATTTTTTATGAGTTAATATTTTCTTTCATACTTTCCTGTCAAACATCTTAAGGAGGTAGGACACGACGATATCTCCCGTCTGAAATTGAGCTGTCCGATTGGGGTAGTACCTCCGCCCTACAGAATACCGCGACCATAATAACAATCGTGTTGTGTTCCCGGCGGTAGCCAGAGCTCACTGTAGCCCTCCTCCCCCCACCCATTCCTAGCCTTCCTCCCTTCCCTTCAGGGTAGTCAGCGCGTATGTGACACCCTTAGTGTTGCACACGTCCATAGGTGACCGCTTCCCATCAGGGGGGCCGTGTGCTTATCTGCCACCTGCGTTGTATAAAAACAGACATCATCTCCTTAACGACCTACTCCTTTCCTTGCCATGTCCTCTTAGACCTTAGGCCTAATAGTCCCAACCTATAGTTACGGAAGTCAGTAGTTCAAGGCCTAATAGGCCCAACCCATATTATGGAAGTCAGTAATTCATGTTTGAAATGATGACTCAACGACAAATCGTGTTATTTTCTAACTAAATTTGCTTACTATCAGTCTAATTAAGAAACGGCCGAACTTCGATACCTGTCTGCTATCAGACCTCTATCATAATAGACTGTCGATATCGAAGTTCTGTAATTAGACCAGGATAGACGATTTTTAGGTCTCCAACTGCCCGTAACGAATGCCACAGATGTTTGTATGGCAACTGGGATCGACGCGACGCGACGGCTTAACGTGCTCACCGAGGCATTATCTAGACGTAAACATTAAATTGATTGATCACGTTTTTATGTTGATAAGCAAGACACATTCTGCAAATTGTGATTATACAGACAATTTCGTTGAAAAGATAATCAGGGCCTCGATTCTGCTAAAAATGCTATTGAATTGTAGACTTTACCGATGTACAGTAAAAGTCTGAAATCAAATGAAAACTATTCGTTAATCTTTTTCATTCGCTCTAAAAAATATCATTTAATTTTAGACTTTGACTTGATAACAATAAAGCCCAAAATTAAATGGTATTTTTTGTAGTGTTAATGGCATGACAGTGTCTTGTTTTAACAGAATCGAGGCCCTTATCAGAGAATTCTCGGAAAATTCTTTATTGTTACGTCTGTCATTGCTCCGATTTCCCATTCATCAATACATCTGCCTAGGGGGCGTTTCAGCTTTCGTAGTTGCATATGATAATGCATAGCTATTGCTGTGTAATCAGTACACAGGTATAATATTATTATCTTGGTAATAACATTTACTGTTTAAGACAAAATCAACATATAAAAATTGTAAATGAGCTGTGTCTATTGTATCAAAGATATTAAAAAAAACGTTGTCTATGTTATACTCGTATGAACGATCCTAATCACAAAATAATTTATCTGTTTGTTCGTGAAAGACACAAAACTACTAAACGGATTTTGATGCAGTTTTTTCTTTTATAAAGGTCTTGATCAGACTTAAAATCTACCACAATATTTAAATTCTCCGTGCGGGGGGAGGCGCGAGCATTAACTAGTTACTAATATTCCTTTTAACCCGTCCAACAAAGCTAAATGACTCGTTAACTGTGGGTTCGAACCCGCGACCCCACAATCGTAATGCCGACTCTTTAACCACTAAACTACCGACGTAATATGATGTAAATACTCTTACATAATAATATTATCTACATAACCCCGAAATTATTGACGAGCAGTATCTCTATGAATATTTAAGTGTCTGGTCTCGCTATTTTGAAGTTAGCCACTACAAGTCGGCTTCATTGGTTATTAACCGCTCCGAGGGGTAACTGTGGGTCACCGTGGGGTAACTATGGGTCATGGGCGGATAACATGTCCGACGATATTGTAGAAATGCTTACATTTTCGTGTTATAATGGGGTAAAGAGGTATTAGTGACACAAAACTACGAATAAACGGAAAAAAAAAGTTGATAATTTTGAAACGCAACGTTTGATCATATCGCCGGGTTCTCCACGTCTTTTTAGATTTTATCCTTTGAGTACTGAACCCTAAAAACCCAATAAACAATCCAGTACCATACATTATTCATGACCTGATCAAGATAGCCTATAAACGGACAATATTTCAACCGCAAGTGACACGAAGTAGGCCGAGCCTTGACTTAGACTTGCCCATAAAAAGATCTCATAAAGTGCATTTCGTATGAGCATGGCGTCACTAATAGGACCGCCAGTGTATATGTTACGGCTAATACCCGAAGTGCGGCTGCACCTAGTTTTAGCCGGTTAGGTTAGGGTAAGTAAGGGTGTCTCTTTAGCAAAACGTCTGACAATAGACACAAATAAGTAAAACTACCTTTAAAGAGATGAGCACCGTGGACACAAATATTATTTATCTGGCTGTCTGTTTGTGCCGGCTAATCTCTGAAATAACTGGACCAACTTTGACAGCACTTTCACTGGCTAATAACTAATTTATCAAGAAGTGGCATAGGCTACTTTAATTTTGGAAAAGAATTAAGGTTCTGAGTAAAAAATCAAAACCTTAAAATCTAAAACCACACGAACGAAGTCGGGGACACAGCTAGTCAGACATAAAATGTAAGTCACACTAATCAAATTAAATTATTCCATTTCATCATGGTAACCCTACTCTAGCCTAAATGTTTCGTACGAGTTTTATAGCTTTATCTAAGGCTGTAAATCCAAAATTCGTGTTTTATCCTCTCATAGAGCTTATGGGATAGGATAAAATGTTTTAATAAAGGATATTTAGATAATTGTCAAGTAGGCAGTGTAAGTATGGGGTTTTAGGTATAGGCGGAGAAGAGTGGCGTTGTAGGGTGACAACACTTTTATGGGTATTGATTTACATTTTTATCTGTTGAAAATAGACGTTTTAAATGAAAATGTGTGCGCATTGAGGGTCTAAATAGCATCTATTTTTATTTTTCTATGCTTAGTTTAACTGTTTGCATTTAACTGATTGTGAAAAGATGTTTATTTATTCATGTGGAAGTGTGAGAAAGACAGTTTTATTAGTGTTAGAAGCAGGCTTTTCCGGGATTTATAGACCGGTTGGGGGGGGGGGGGAGGGTGAACTGGGAAGCTCAGGTCTATACGATGCAAGAACTCACCGTAAATGGCGTCAGAGGGTTATGTTTCTTCAAATTTTTGTCTGTTCACGATGTATTCAAAAAATACTAAACAGATTTCGATACTGTTTATTTATTAAAAAGGTCTTGATCAGACTTAACATCCACCATCTGTTTGATTGCAATTGTTTTAGTGGACACGCTTAGTTGATAGGCCATGGTGACCGCTTCTCATCAGGTGGGTCATGTGCTTGTCTGCCACCTACGTAGTATAAAAACTCACCTCCTTGCGAGGGGAGGAAGCTATTAAATATATAAAAAACGAAGTACTAATATACTTCACAACACATAAAACTAAGTTATATATTGCTTGAGTTGTTTGGGACCCTTGTTACAACTACAAACGACAACAAGGAATCTCTCTGTACTACATTTTTACCTAATTAAGGGCAGTTTGTTAGCTAAAGGCTTGGTGTGACTGCGAGCGGGTTACAACCGCTGTCACTCACTTGAGTTTAATAGCAGATTACCACACAACATAAAAGTAGCATTTAAGTTGTCATGATCTTTTTAAGGAAGAAAAAGCGTCGTCTAGAATCCAAAATAACAATAAATACAGTCCTAGATAGTAATACCATAAATGTGTTCCCGCCTAATAGGTAGGGTACCTAGAGCTCACTGTACTCCTCCTCCCCCCACCTCTTCCTAGCCTCCCCACCCCTTCCTAGCCCTCCCCCCTTCCCTTAAGGGTAGGCAGCATGTGTGTCACGTCCATTGTCAAGTGTTACACACGTCCATAGGCCACGGTGACCGCTTCCCGTCAGGTGGGCCGTGTGCCTGTCTGCCACCTAAGTAGTATAAAAAAATATATAAGAAATGTAAAATATCTTTAGATGCTCGTCATAACTAAACGGGTGAGCGGATTTGGATGGAATTTGGTACAGGGAAAGATTATAGTCTGGAATAATATGAAGGTTTCTTATTCCTAGAATTGGTTTCCATGGGTAGCGGGAACGCGAACAGAATTTCACGTGTTCAAAGCTGTCATCAATATCTAGTTTCAATGAATATTATAAAAGCTTCCAGTCTTGTAAGCCCGCTGACAGTGAGGACTCGGACCTACCATGACAGGTTCAAAAGTTTAGGGATCCCAAAACTAAGTATAAAAGCTAGTTCGAGCTTTATTTTATTGTAGTTTGGTCTTTGGTCGAGAGAAGGTACATGAGGTAACATTATGAGGAGTTAGTTTCTCATAGAAGTTCATTAGTTGTAAAGATCATGTTGGCATGTACTCACCAGGGTCCGTAGACAAGTGTCATAAGTCTAAATCGCTAAGGAATAGAATATATTAGGTCGACCAATCACACTCCAGCTCGTGATTCCGCCGCGGCGCGCGCATCGTACGCTGGCGACGAGCTTAGATGTGATTGGTCGACCTAATCTATTCGTTTACTTAGCGGTTTATGCTCTGACACTTGTCTACGGGGGCAGTTACTTTGGACCTGGCTTATGTAATACAGAATGTAAATATATATTTAGCAGTTCATCCACACATCTTCCCTCTCATCTTCCCTACACACTATTGCCTTACTTTTTACGTTTTGAAATCTCTCGCAGGTCTGCTGGAAGAGATTTCTCAAAGCAATAAGCAGAGCCTTTGTATTTCTTTTCCTCTCTATCAGAGATTGTCGGGAGGTCAAAATGGCAGCTGTTCCTATAATAGCAAAGATAAGCGAAATCGATAGCAGGAGAAAGAATACAAAACTCTGTCAAACATTGTTTTTGTTCAACATAGAATTTTCATTTGTGCCCGTATTTTTTGATAATGAGGAAACTGTCAAAAGACGCTTAGAGCTGTTGTTAAACAGAAAAGATAGGAAGTATTATTATAATGGAATTACAAAATTACTTAGAAGATCGCAAGAAAATGTAGATCAACATCGCTAAATTTGATGAAATGTCTCTTATTTATAATATCCCACGGACCAATAATGCTTTCATGACTTCAAAATTTCGACCAGCCGTCATTACGTTCAAAACATTATCACAACTAGCAGAATCATCATGGTGATCATTTGAAGTCATTGTGTTATCCTGCTTCTTACTATCCTACTTCCTACTAAACTCTCCCAAAAAGCGTACCATAAAATTCAAGATTATTTGGATGATGAAGAAACTTGGAAATGAACTGTTCACTCAACTATGTTACTCAAACTAATACTATCTAGACTAAGGCAATTATTGTAAATAGACCAAAAAAACAGTCCGCTTAGTTTCTTGCCAGAGTCCTCTCAGGTCTGGACCGAGTTTTTTTTAAACCACTTAGGTGGGAGACAAGCACACGGCCCACCTGATGGGAAGCGGTCACCAATGATAACACATCCGTGGTCCATTTGCTTCTAGTTTTTAGATGGTTTTGATTTTGACGTTTTGTACCTAAGTTGTTGTTGTAATGGTCTATGCAGAATAAATGATTTTTGACTTTGACTTTGACTAATATTACAAATGTGAAAGTTTGTAAGAATGTATATTGGTTGTTTAGATGTGTG
Organism: Lithosia quadra; assembly: GCA_963576445.1. Taxonomy (NCBI): domain Eukaryota; kingdom Metazoa; phylum Arthropoda; class Insecta; order Lepidoptera; family Erebidae; genus Lithosia; species Lithosia quadra. The sequence continues at coordinate 3,652,771 of OY754900.1, read as the reverse complement.
TTACTCAACCACGCTCTATCAGCTGAACGGATCCGGCTGAAAGTTAGTACAGGGATAGAATCTAGTCTAGACCACACAGGCTACGTGGGTAAACCTGCAGGCAAGACCTAGTTATCTGATAATATTTAAATTCATACATTTTTTTATAGGTAATAGGCTCGCGTTTGACCACAAGGATATGTTATAGACTAGTTTTTCCTGTGGCATTACTCGTGTAAAACTTTTTATTAAACAATCACCGCACCTTTTGTCAATGGATATGGTCTTTAACTATAGCTTTCTAGAAACACAGATTCAGACAAATAATTCCACCCCTAAGCAGGTTTTCCCAAAACCACATTCAAATTATTTCCCCATTAAGTTTTCTTGACTATTTTACAGCTACGGAACCCGTCGCAATATGGTCCGACAGACGCTAACCAAGTTTTTGCCCCTCTAATAACATTACATTTCGTTAAAACTTTGGTCTTATGAGATTAATATTTACCAAAGCCTCCTAAGGAAAGTAATTTATGTAGTATTAAACATAAGGATATTTCGTGGGAAGTTTTTTTTAATTTGTGGCGATTTTTTTATACTACTTGATGGCAGATAAGCGCACGGCTCACCTGATGGGAAGCGGTTATCGTGGCCTATTGACGTGTGCAACATCTAGAGGGGGGGTTGTCAGCTCTGGCTACCCTATTTACCGGCGGGAATATAACACGTTTTTATGATTTTTATTTTTTTTATGTCGGTCACGTCAACATGACTTCACCTCGCCTGATGGTAAGCTGAGGCAAAGTCTCTAGAATGGGAGTCACCATTGCAAACACCGATAGTGCCGAAATGGTGGCTCTCAGCTTGACGGCCTCATCAAATGCTTTTTCACGCCCCGCTTGAAGGATCCGGGACTGTATGAGGAAGGAAACACGTGAGCTGATAAAGAATTCCAGGTTGATGATGAGGAAATCTGTTTAACAGTCTGAGATTAAAGACACAAAGGACAGACTTACTAGTCAGACAACCATCTGTAGATCAAGTCAAAGTCTTGTAAGTATAACAATCATCATTTTTTTTATACTACGTAGGTGGTAGACAAGCACACGGCCCACCTGATGGGAAGCGGTCACCGTGGCCTATAAACGTGTGCAACACTAAGGGTGTCACACACACGCTGCCTACCCTGAAGGGAAAGGAAGATAGCTGGGAAGGGGTGGGGAGGCTAGGAAGGGGAGGGGGAGGAGGGGTACAGTGAGCTCTGGCTACCTTACTTACCAGCGGGAACACAACACGATGGTATTATGGCCGTGGTCTTCGTGTCCTTGCTCCTTGACAATCATCTGCACAATATGACAATTGCTCAATTCACGCAGGTCTAGAAAGGAAATCTGATCAAAGTAATAAATCATTTTAACATTGTTTTGCTAAACGAATTGTTTGTTTTCAACTTGTTGATTTTTTGTGAAGTTTATTTCAGTTTGTGTTTATTAGCTAAATATAGCACCATACTCTTACTATAAATAGATATTGCGTTTAGCATTTAAATCATCGCAGTGTATATTTTTATAGCTGTCATCAATTCAGTTTTATAGCTGTTTGTATTCGTAAAATATCTATGTTCTCAATAAAGATTTTAGTATTATTTTACACCATTTTTTGTCTTAATTCTGTTCCCGTTCCCGCTTCCCATGGGAACTTAGTATGGCAAATCTGACAAAGATACAAAAAAATATTCATTTTTTCAGAATCGGTCAAAAAATCTTGTTAAAAATGCAGATAAAGAAATAAAATTACAAACGCCTTTTTTACAACAGCTAGATAAAGTCAGCAACTTTAAATTGCTACCTTTCTTCTTACAGAGTCTATCGGACACTCGGTGAGAAGTTGCAATCTGAAACTGTAAGACGCTATCGAGTTTTAAATTTTAAGTCTGCATCTTTTAAAAGATAGCAAGTGCTTACCAAAGAAACGTATACTTACTAGATCTAGATCGGGTATGGAAAGAAAAATTCATGACTGTGTATCGCGATGCGGCCGGCGTTTAATTCACAAAATAAGCAAGCTAAAGTGGCAAAGGGTAGGTACATCATCCTTTGATGGTGGAGCAAATGCGCCCTTTTTTTCCGGATTCGAGATGGCCCCCTCGGGTTTGGGAACCGCGTGGTTCCCGTCATGCCCCCGGAATAGGGGGGGGAGCGCGCTGTCGCGCGCCGCCGCCTCGGCCTGCTTCTGCTAGGGTGACAGGCGGCGCCACCCGTCACTCCCAGGCCAGCGCTCATGGAGGACGGAGGTCGACAGACCTCCGACGCCTTAGGCGTCCGCGCCCGCCGCTGTTCGGGAGAGCTCTGTGCAGCCTCTCCCGATCCGAGCAAATACGCCCTAGAGCGGAAAAGGACGCACCAGGGGAGTGTGACGCCCCTGGTGTTGCACACGTCCATAGGCCAGGGTGGTCGCTTCCCATCATTCCGCTTTCCATTTTTATTCTCAATGCTCATCCAGTAATACCCACTTAAAAGTGTTTGATGTCTGTCGATCTCATTTAATAAATAGATATCGCAAAAATAGAATGTAATAAAATTGTAAGGTACAGAATTCTGAATGACATTTATTCTCATTTACATGACAAAGAGCAGAATGAAGATTAATCTGATGGAATTGTACTTCTTGGGACAGCTGCCATTGATTTCGATATGAATAATTTAAAATTCAATGATCGAACCATTGAATATTATCTTATTTAGCGCGAACTGTTGTGTAATAAGTACCTTCTCCTATTATGGGTATTGTTTTTCCATTGTACAGTCAGCGTCAAAGATCTATGATCATTTTTAGATTTTGAACAGAAGTTTTGAGCAAATTAACTTATGGTTCTTAATGAAAATGATATTTAATTACTTAGTTGGCACAATTGAACTACCTTTAAACTTTGATCACAATAATAGTCAACCATTTTCATTCGAATTTTGAAGTTTGGAATCTGTGCAGTCATCACAGCTTTTGTTTTTGTACTACTAAGATAACAAAGAGGAGTCTAACTCAAGCTAAGCAGCCTATAAATAGTTATACTGAAACAAGAAAGCAAACCGCGGTAGCCTAGTGGCTTGGGTAATGGACTGCTGAGACGAGGTCTCGGGTTCGATCCCAAGTTCACCATGGCACACACCAATGACTTTTCGATGCTTTTCGAAGTTATGTGTGTATTTATCGCAGGTTTATTAGTGCCTCGGAGAGCACGTTAAGCCGTCGGTCCCGGTTGCCATACAAACATATATATGGCAGTCGTTACGAGTAGTTGGAGCCCACAAAAGTCCAACCAGTCTAACTTGGAACTTCGATATCGCCATTGGTTGTGAAGGTCAGATGGCAGTCGCTCCACGGAATATATCGAAGTTCAGCCGCATCACAGTTAGACTGGAAAGCCGACCCCAACTGAGTTGAGAAAAAGGTTCAGAGAATGATGATCAACGATATGAAAAGTACGTTAACGCAATCAGTTAAGTGACATCGTTATAGCTTTTTAATCTACAAAGCACTTATTTAATTTAAATGAGGGCTTTGCAAATTGAATTGAATGTAAAGAGGGATTGCTAAATCGAATAAAGCAAATCTCTAAGTACTTTGCTTCAATCAATCAATCAATCAATTAGTCAATCGTAGTCCACTGCTGGACATAGGCCTTTCTCGAGGTGCTTCGATACAGGATAATACCGTAAAAATTAATAATTCCTTCAAGAAAATAGTGAAAACAGCAACTAAGAAGATTAATTAAAATTAAAAGATATAAACTTTTATTCCGCTTAACATGACATCCTACCTCTCAGTTTAGAACAATGTCTGTTGTATAACTCCCTATTATATCAACTTTATTGTTTTAGTTAGGTATGTAAGGAAACCGCATCGGGCTTCACCACACCGAAGGCAAAGGTGTGGTGGGTGTTTCTTCGGCCCTTGGTCTTTCAGCTTCGGCCTTTGTTGGCAACCTCAACGTAATATTGGAACCCCCTCCCCCCCCCCCTCCCCAGGAAGGCGCAAAGGTGGAAAAATACGACGCCGTCTTCTGCTAGAGTTATAGCTAGTACCACTTTTGCAACTATATTTTTTACTTTCAAGTCAAACAACAATTTCATGTCGCTTTAGACTCCTAGACTTTAAAAGCTAATTCCTGAATCAAATTATTGCTAACTAATCATTTAGATTAAGCAAAATTTTAACTAGTGACGTTAATTGAGGTCTACGAGATTCAGTCTATTCAATTATTCTTATAATGCCGCGCTATCTTGAAAATCCAACCCAGTACTAACAGTCACGTACTTCGGACCACGCTAATCTCTTTTAAACAAACAATTGCTAGTTTGTTGGCACTTTCGTGACCTAGATGAAGTTGAGAATTAACAGAAACATCGTGGAAATCCTGGCAAGCTGTGAATTTGTTGAGAATTGAGGGAGAGAGAATTTGAGAGAACCATAAAGACTTGGAATTCTTAACCAGCGCATGTGTTTCCTTCCTCCTATAGTCCCGGGGCCTTTAAGCGGGGCGTGAAAAACCATTTGATGAGGCCTTCAAGCTGAGGGTCGCCACTGTAGCACTACCGGTGTATGTGGTGGTGACCCCAGTCCAGAGACTTTACCTTTAGCTTACCATCATGCGAGGTGAAATCATGTTGACGTGTCCAATATAAAAAAGGTATCCTGTGTTATCGCAGGATATGATGTGAAACAAATCGGTATGTAGAGACAGGCGGTTGTAATTTTAGCTGTACTCGTATCAGTGATAACGTGTTATGGCACGTTGTTTTGTAATATTGAGTACAAAAGCGTTAGTTTTTAAAGAAAATAATATTTTATCATATCTAAATACTGGCTGTTGTCACGTTTCCCATGAGAACCTATTCCGGGGATAAAAATCTATCTGTTATTCCACACTATACCATATACCTTATTTCTATACCATAGAATCAAACTACCTACGAAAATTTTCATAATCACACTAGCTAACCCTCTAGTCGATTCATTCGGTTTAAGTCATCATCATCATCATCCACCTGCCCTTGTCCCAATTATTTGGGGTTAGCACAACATGTCATTCTCCTCTATACTGTCAGATGTCATCTCCTCAGTCACTCCCTTCCTTTCCATATCGTCTTTCACGCATTCCATCTATCTTTTCTTAGGCCTACCTCTGCCCGTGAAGCCCTCCACATCAGACGACGGGACGGTCAAAATGTCCGCGACGCACTCTTTTTGTAAGATTATAAGGTTACATTTTTCCGCACAATAGCTCATGTCGCTTGTCAGATATACGCAGGCTAAATGTGATCTAATGACAGTAAATAACAAGAGTGCGTCGCGGACATTTTCACCGCCCCGCGCCTCCGTCTGGTTATCGCCTTTAAAGCATATTACAAACTCGAACCAGCATACTCCGTTATCTACATCTTTTGTTTTCAAAGCGTGGTGTTCGTTTAAAAACACAAGTGTCACTTTCCCCGCTATCGGCTAAACGTTTTGCTCTAAATTATCTGTGGCATAAGATAACGTGGCTTATCTGTGGATTACGTATTCAAGTGGCTCGTTTGGTTAATAACGTAACAGTATATTTTGGCAGTGCGTATACATATATACACAATAGATATTATGCATGTGGTTTAAAGGAGAAACTCGGTTTCCATATAAACGTGGGCTTCATCATCATAATATTAAAGCTATTGTCTTTTTTCTTTATTCTTTTTTACCCGACTGTCAAGAAGGGTTATATTTTTTGCGCGTATCTTGTATACATGAATGTATGTTTGTAAGATTCTTAATTATCTCATATCTTCCAAACCACTGGACAGATTTCTTTAATTGACATATCGTTAGATTCGTCTTGGTACCCCAAGTGTTCTTAGATAGGTGATGCGAATAAAAAACCAACATGGCCGTTGTAATACGATATAGTTTAAAAGGGAAAAAAACTGTATACTGCAATAAAATGGATATCAAATTAAAGGGCTTATCACGAGGCTTTCAAAAAAGTATATTATCATGACCAAGTTTTCAAACCAAAAACAAGCACTTAGATGTCCTGTAGTCTAGAAACATAACAATTGAACAGTCGGGATCCATTATTCGACAGCCAATATAATTTTCAATGGACTACTGCAACCTACAACGTCGGTATTATGATAACCCCGGCGTCGAACCCGGGACCGCCAGCTGTTTAACCACTAAGCTCCATAGTCTACTAATTCTACTAAGTTTGTATAAATACTGTGTACCTCCTTCTGAAGTCGGTTAAATAGGCTAAAAACTATACTACTATAGAACAAGTGTTTAGCCAGTGGCGTAGTTCCCGCCCTTGAGGGAATTTGAATAATTAATGAGTTTCACCCGTAATGGCTGAGCACTTTAAGTGGACTCAGTAACTGAAGTATGTACCTAAATATACTGCTTATTAATTTTTAAACTATTGCGTTCCACGATATGAGTATGTTTATGTGAAACCACGCGGGTATGGTATATCCTACTTAATATTATAAACAGAGAGTTTGGGAGCATTGATTATTTTTAATAGTTAGCCCATCGGATTGACTGCACCCCGCCTGATTGTAAGCTGAAGTTCAAAAAGCAGTGGTCACCATTCCCAGGGGATGCCCCTAGAATGGTGACCTCTACCCAGACGGCCTTGACAGATGCTTTTTCACGCCCCGCTTAAAGAACCCGGGATTGTAAGACACGTGCGAGGGTAAAGCATTCCACTTGAATGAACCATTTTTATTCGAATTTTTAAGTTTGAAACCTGTGCAATCATCATTGAATTCTGGCGCTGACTGTACATAGAACCCTGAAAAGATCATTACGAAAAAATAATTCTAAAAAAAGATGTTGATGTGAACCAATTTTAACTAACTTACTAGCTGTTAACAAATCGCTTGAGCAGCAGTATTGAAACTACAGTTACAATGGACTGCAAATCCTCGTGTTAATTAGGCACTGGCAAATGGCCGGTCATTAATTTTATTAAGTACTATTTAGCATAATATACCAAACAGTGTAATCGGTTCCAACACGCTTATGTTAGCTTGACCTGCGTTAGTGAATACATGAACAGCATTTTACATTATTTTCTTCGCAACTATATATTATGGTGGAAAAACACTTCGCTATTCGCTATTCGCCTTTATTCATTTCATTCTCTGAACCTTTTTCCCAACTCAGTTGGGGTCGGCTTTCCAGTCTAACTGTGATGCGGCTGAACTTCGATATTTTCCGTGGAGCGACTGCCATCTGACCTCCACAACCAATGGTCATTATGACCAATGGCGATATCGAAGTTCCAAGTTAGACTGGTTGGACTTTTGTGGGCAACTACCCGTAACGACTGCCATAGACGTTTGTATGCCAACCGGGACCGACGGCTTAACGTGCTCTCTGAGGCACTAATAAACCTGCGATAAATACACACAACTTCGAAATGCATCGAAAAGTCATATAGTATAAGAATTTCCTCGAATACAATATAGGCGAATAGCGAATAGCGAAGTGTGGTTCCACCGTTATATTAATACCGAAATTAGACAGCCTCTGTGATGTAGCGATAGTGGATTCGACTATGCTATGTCAGGGGTCGTTTCGATTCCCTCCGAATATAAATATTTGTATGCATGAATATTTCTTTTTGCATTGGTCTGGATATTTCTATTTATAATATGTATGTATTTACAAAAAAAGTATATGTTTACCCGCATTCTAGAACCCATAACATAAGCTAATTAAAACTATGCTTACTTTGGGTCTAGAGAGCGCAGTGTAGAATGTTTATTATTAGGTACTATTGCTACAATAACATGTTATCCGAGGGTATTTCCACTTGATAAAAAAATTATCTCTATGATAAATTTCATTCAAAACGACCCATCCAAAAAGGCATACAGTGGTTTAATAACACTAGCTATGTAAGGAGTATGAGCTTTGACCCTTATCAATCGTTGCCCTTGCCTACTACAAGTAAAACCAACAATGTTAAAGGTGTAGAAAAATATTCAATTAACTTAATTTTTCAGCCCTCCGAGCCCTCACTGAGAGCCAGCAGTTTGGTGTAATAACTAAAATACTTTCTTTCAAACTTTTCTAAAGAAGTTCACTTGTATAGGTAATTTGGACGTCTCAATCTGTTGATTAAAGTCGACGGAGGGCGCTGGAGGACACAGTTCATTTATAACAATTACTGCCAGCCCATCAATACACAATGAAAATGTCGACAATAACAGGCAAAAAGACGAAAAAGTAAGATTTTCGGAGAATAAGAGACGTAGGGCTACATTCTTATATACCTATCACTACTAGTCTTTGCCTTCGGAACCACCCACGTAGACAGTTATTTGATGGTTTATTCGGGATAGACGCAAAAACTAACGAACAGATTTTGATGCGGTTTGCTTTTGTTTGACAGGTAGGACACGACGGTATCTCCCGTCTGAACTGAGCCGTCCGACTGGGGTAATACATCCACCCTACAAAAGACCGCGGCCATAACAACCATCGTGTTCCCATCGGCAAGTACCTAAGGTAGCCAGAGCTCACAATCCCCCCTCATTCCCCAATCCCCATCTCTAACCCCTCCCCTCCCCTGTAAACCTCCCAACCCTCCCCGCTCCAGGGTCGGCAGCCGCAGCGCGAGAATGACGCCCCTGATGTTGCACACGTCAATAGGCCAAGGTGACCGCTTCCCATCAGGTGGGCCGTGCGCTTGTCTGCCACCTAAGTACTATAAAAAAGGTCTTAGTCAGACTTAAATCTTACGCATGTTTGATCGTAATCGGTTGAGTAGAACCGAAGATATAGTGAAAAACGTAAAAACCGAATTCCTTGCGGGCGGAATTCCTTGAAGGGTTCTACAAATAGCAATACTCCTACAGTTCTAATTCGACGAATACGTACAACTGTTGGAACTTATACTTAAAAATTCGATTCCACGAATCTAGGCTAAATTCATAGGCCCTTGAATCGAGACCAATTTCATTGTATTCGTTGATAAAAATATCTGTAATAATTTTTTCCAAGAAACTCGATAGTAAATCAAAATCTATGTGAGTTTCGACGGATATAGCTATGACTTGTGTTCATTGGGTTTAATTGGCAACAGGTACAATAAAAGAAATACAGGAGAAAAAAACGTTACATCCTTAAATCTCAGGTTTCATTGTCGGTAAGTTTGCCTAGGTTCAAAATTTGCTATTTGGAACCCGGCATTAGTTTTTAATTTTAATTTTGGCTTTTCCGGGACTGCCGTTTGACCTCCCAACCTCAAAAGAAAAGTATGCACTAAAACCTTGTCCAATAATCAGTGTTTTGTTATGCTACTACTAGTACATAACTTTATTGTATTTTTTTCTGTTAATATCATTTATTTATTTATTATACATCTTACACTTACCTTACAGACGAGTCCAATTCGCTAGTGTTCAAATTACAAAAACAATTACAGAAATACTTGAAAAAAGAAACATAAGAAAGTATGTGTTAAAGCTAGCAGTTGAAGTTGATTTGAGCCCCGAATGTCTTGATAGGACTCCATAAAAGACCGCACCTTAAAACGATGTAAACTAATTACGTCTATAGAACAAAACAAACTTTCAAAAACAATGCCCAATTCACGTTCGTCTTTTTGTTTATATAAGAAAAGGCCCTATAAGCCGACACAGTTTCTGCGAACAATTGCCTTCAGCTGTGTGTATGTGTGTGTAATCCCTCCTACATAAAAACTTATTATTGCCGTGTTTCTGACAGGATGACAGTCGAGAGGAAAATCTCGTGGCTGCTTTTGCGAGATGTGGCTCGCAAAACAATAGTTGTTTTAGTTTTTGGAAATGAAATACGGGATGAAATTGTTTAGACGTTACTTGTGGCGTGGATACGAGATTTATTTGAATATTTGTGGGGTGAGGTTAGCGAGAATACGGCTGTCCAATTTTGAAGTCCAGCACGGCAAAATAGCTTTTACTCGTAGCTTCACCCGTGTAGAATTCTGACTCTGTTCATAACATAACATAAACTCACGCCTATATCCCTGAAGGGGTAGGCAGAGGTGCTAGCACCCACATTTCGCCAGTTTATGTTTAGGTCCCAATGTAATAGGTGGCGAGCCTATTGCCATTAACCGAGCACTTAAACCTGCGATAAATACACACATAACTTCGAAAAGCATCGAAAAGTCATTGGTGTGTGCAATGGTAACCTGGGATCGAACCGAGACCTCGTCTCAGCAGTCCATTACCCAGGCCACTAGGCTACCGCGGTTTTTTTTCACAAACTTTCGCATTAATATTAGCTGTTACCCACAGCTCCGGCCGCGTAGAATACCAAAATTACCGTTAAGATTCTGAGCGCAATTTTCTTAATCTTAGCTTCTGTAAGAACCTTTGACGAAGTATTAGATAACTTAATAAAACTTATGAAATCTGTAAAGTCGTTCTCAAGTTAAAGCGTGACCAAGGGAAACGACCTCAATACTTGTTTCACTACTCGCTTAAAGAAAGAAACCATGCATTGCACGACGTACGGGCTCCCCTGGGTTCCCCCGTAAGTCGTGCGGATCGTAGAGAAATAGGTACGATTTTGTGCAAATTATTGGTAATAGCGTCCTAGAATATTTATTATAAGGTTAGGTTAGGTTAGGTTAGGTTAGGTTAGGTTAGGTTTTTTTTTTCCCCTACCACCACTATGAAGTGGTGCTCTTTTGAGCCATACAAAATAAAAGCAACCTTAATTTAAGACCTACGCTTTCCTCTCTCATTCCGAGTCTCTTAGTGATTCCAGTTCTCGCATTTATTCCTCTCGCACTTCCATTAGGTTAGGTTAGGTTAGGTTAGGTTAGGTTAGGTTAGGTTAGGTTAGTGTGTTTAGAAAGTAGGTACCTAGTAAATATACTTTTTAATTTAGTATTTCAATATAGTGAAAGGGTGGTAGGTACCTCCCTAGTAAAACCACCCCATTCATTGCTGGGCAAAACAGGTAAAATAAATATGTTACACACAAAACAAATAAATAATTCTCTTAAGTGGACGGAACACGAAGAGTTCTATATATTTTTATATTAATGTAAATATTTCTAGGTTTTATGTGCGACAAAGACGAAATAAAGTGGTCCTAATGTATTCATTTGCTACGCCCACATTCAAAATAAGTTTATGATTTTTTAGGGTTCTGCAGTAAAAATCATTCGTTCGGTCATTGTTTCCATAAATCATTTATTCAATTATTCATTCATGCATTCAATCAGTCATTCAATCATTCAAACAAGCATCATCCTAATGATTTAGATTTCTTCCTCCTTCATCATCCTAGTGTATTTCCGGACTTTTTGCTTTTATTATTATGTTCATACTAATATTATAAAGAGAGAGATCGAATTTTCTAAGTACCCACTTCCCATGGCAACCTATTCCAGGGACAAAAGTACCCCATGTGTTTATTATTTGTTCAGGCTAGAATCTATTAATATACCAAATTCCAGCCAGCTCCGTTGAGCCGTTAGAGCATGATTTTGTAACAAACATTCTAACACATTCACAAACTTACGCATTTATAATATTGAGTAAAATAAATTACGATAGCTATTCCTTATAGACTTAACTTTTATTTTACCATCAGGCGAGGTAAAGTCATATTGACGTGACCGATATAAAAAAAACTCAAACCGAAACGAAGCGAAAGTAGATTCCTGCTGCTTTGTAGTGGATTGGTCCATTTAAGGGTAAAGTTTGGATAAATCTGTAAGCATCAATAGGCCGTCACGTGGTGAAGGGAACACGTGATTAAACGGCCTGGCATCGATCGATTCAAATTTTCAGAACACTGAAGGTTTGTTCTATCTCGCATATTTCGTACTTGACTCAAATGACTTTTAATAGAATTTCGTCCCAACTCTTAGCGAAAGTTTTTCAAACTCGAAGTCAAGTCTAAAATCGTTTATCTAAAGAAATAAATGAAATTGGAATGGAGTAGGTAGGATTTTTGATTTGTTGAGTTGTTTTTGTATTTTGAATTTTAATTTGTATGTTAAAGATTTTTTATTTATTTTTGTCTGTGGTTTTTTTTTATATTCACACACGCACGCCTACCCAGAAGGGAAGGAGGAAGAAGGAAGGGGTGGGAGGAGGAAGGGTGCAGTGAGCTCTGGCTACCCTATTTACCGGCGGGAACACAACACGGTGGTTATTATGGCCACGGTCTCCTGTAGAGCGGAGGTACTACCCCAGTCGGAACAGTTCATTTCGGACGGGAGATACCATTGTGTCCTACCTCCTTTGAAACACACTACATACGGAACTCTTTTCCTAGCAAATTTGACTTACACTTGTACGGTTTTTAGTTTATTGTAACCGGCTTCCATTTGAATAATATATAACCTCATTTCAAGACAAGAAAGTTCAAAACATTCTATACAAATAATGCCCGCGAATGATAATATTCTAGATAGAAAATTATTACTCAGTTATTACTAAGTTATAAAGTCTAAATATTGAATGAAAACTTATAAAAATATTATCATATTTTGAGCTACAACTGCTCTCTCGATTTAACAAGTTTTATTGATTATCGATTTTGGGCGTTCTAGCCGGACATTTTTCGATCACGCAGCATAAGGCAAAGACGTTCCATTTTGCACCAAAATTGTGTCGGCCTAGCCATCTTATTATATATGATCACTCACCTACCCTATCCATCAAAATGTTGGCATACAATTTCCCAGCTGCACTTAAGCTATACTTAGCTGATGTTTCGTGATCAAAAACTTTGTTTGTTTGGGTTTTTATTTATTGATATACCAGCGGGCCGAACCCCGGCTTCACACAGAAATAATTATTTTCGTAAAAAATACAATCCCGGACTCCATCTATGGAGGTCTTGAAACTAAGGTCCACCATTTGATTGTATTATTACTTGAATCGGAAATCTTTAATCGGAAGACTTCATTTACAGCTTCTTACCAATTAGCGAGGTGAAGACATATTAGTACTATGTCCTATATTTTCGTGCGGATTTTCCCATGGATAGGTACTGCCTCCGCTGAGCCAACGGGCTGGTTATGTTGGACTTAAACTTCGAACGCTGGAATCTTCTTCTCCAACCTAGCGTTAATCCCAGTCGTATCCAAAGCTTTCACCTCGGAGTCTGGGGTCCGCTTTACCAGTCTTAACTGCGGATTTGGCTGAACCTCGATATTTTCCGTGAAGCGACTGCCAAATGACCTTCACAACCCAATAGTGACATTAGGCGATATCGAAGCATTGCAGCTAGACCGTTGTTGTTGGACTTTTTTAGGGCTCCAACTACCCGTAACGACTGCCATAGATGGAGTGTAAAAACGTAAAAAGTAACTCAAAAGCATTTCCCTCGCACCCAGCTGATCCGGGCCATCTCCAACTTCGAGAGAGCCCCTCCCCCTCCCGGGTTTGGGAAGAACGGTGTCCCGTCTTGGCCCGGGAAACGCCTTGGCCTGCGTCTACCCTATTCACAAGCGGGAACACAACACGATGGTTATTATGGCCGTGGTCTTCTGTAGGACGGAGGTACTACCCCAGTCGGATTGCTCAGTTTGGACGGAAGATAGCGGAAGATTATTTGTTAATAGCTAGGATATTTTTCATATTTTTCGTAGTCTATTATACTCTATCTAATCATAACGTTGGCACACCTAACTGTAACCCTAGTTAAACAAAGGTTAAAGGGGTGACAAGGAAGTAAGTACTCGAACCGACTCCATAGTGAATTCGCCAAAGTGCAAGACTAACAAACTTGTTGACCCAGTTAAAACCTATTCAAAGGATATTGCGAACGGTTCCCCACATTTGAGAGCGTAGTTGGATATCCTTACTGTAAGTTTTCATTGTAAATATTCGATGGAATTCTTTGAAACAAAGGTGTACAGTGCCTTACCAGGGGTGTTTAGGCCCCTATCAACCGACTTAGCGTGCCAAAGCGTGCCTACACCCCCCTCAACATCCAGGGGGATTATGGGGAAACCGTTGTTCCCAAACCCGAGGGGGTATAAACCACTCTTAAGGTTCATATTCTAGAACGATACCCAGTCATGAATCTTTTTTTTATATAGTCGATAGGCTCGCGTTTAACCACAATCTCACCTGATGGTAAGTGATGATGTGGTCGACGATGGATGATGGAATCTCGACTTGAAACTAGTTTTCTATACTTACATTACATACAATCTGAACATATCATCAATTAACTTTTTTTTCGTGCGGCAATCCGCATGGATACCATCCCTCTAGCCAAGCAGGAGTGGTTATGTTGAACTCTGTCTCTACCATGGTAGAGACATTGTTTGAGACACTAGCCATGGCTAGTGTTCTGAAGCGCTCTACGAACTAGTCCCACCCTCTACTTTCCTATACAGAACAACACGTGCAAGGCTGAGATATCACCCTCATATCGTGCAAACAATTCCATCAAGAACCAAGCAGTTCGGTGCCCCTTTTCTTTTCCGCACCATCAAAACCTGGAATTCTTTATCAGCTCACGTGTTTCCTTCCTCCTACAGTTGCGGGTCCTTTAAGCGGGGCGTGAAAAAGCATTTGATAAGGCCGTCAAGCTGAGGGCCACCGAAGGTGGCCCTCAGCTATATTTCAGCCTATCGGTGTTTATAATGGTGATTTCCATTCCAAAGACACTACCTTTAGCTTACCATCAGGCGAGGTGAAGTCATAATGACGTGCCTGACTAAAAAAAACTTGAACCGACTAAAACCGCACACCGCCATCCCGGGTTTTCAAGCGATTGTTTGGACCACAAATGTTTTACTATCATTCGTGACCTAGAAAATCATGTTAATTATGCCACGTGTTCCACAAATTTTATCACGGAACACTGAAAGGTTCCTAGTAATCTGAAATCCGCTAACGCTGAAAGACCAACTTTTTAATTTGATAGAGGTCACGTTTCGGGGGTAACAGCTTAATATCCGCACATAATGCTCATGGCCTCGAGGGTTCAGGTCACCTAAGTGTAGACAATCAAATCGAAAGGACCCTTCAGTTAATAGGTAGGTACAGTCGAAGATGAAAGTGTTAAGCTATTAACAATAAATATTTGAAACTTTGAAATACATTTTCACTTCCGCAGTCCATCAGCGGTATCGAAGTTCTGTAGTTAGACCAGGACAAACTTTACAAAAAAATGTTATATGAAACTTAAAAGTTTTTAAACGGTTTTATTTAACTTAACCTGTTTGTTTGGGTCAAATCTATTAATTGAAATTTAACCCCTTTCAGTTGTCTGATTGGTCTGATATTTAGCAGAAGTCTTTAGTTCTGATGATAATGCAATTCTCGGTGATGTGATGACCGGGGATTCGAAACCGGGAGTTCTTGATTGTACGGTTGACTCCTTAACCATAAACACTAAGCTACCGATGCTTTTGAAAAACATAGTCACTATTTTGTCGTATTTCTCTTTTGAAAAACCGTTTAACTTGAAAAATATATTTTCACAATTTATTTTATTTAGAATTCTTGTCTGTTTGTTCACAATGGACGCAATAGTTACTGAACTGATTTTGATACGGTTTCTTTTATTGGAAAGGTCTGAATCAGACTCAAAATCTGCCGTATGTTTGATTGCAATTTGACCAAAAAACGACAACCATCCTCCTCGCGGGCAGGGCCGCGGGTATCAGTTAGTAATATATAAAACCTTTATTTATCTAATAAGTTTGATACTTTACGTAGTTGGGTACACGCGGCGTTCGCAGCCGGAGTTTGCAGCATCAGTTCAGTAGGTCAGCAGAGATGGTGTGGGATATATTGTTGAGATAAGCCACAGATTAACCCGACCGCGTTAAGTATTATGCGAGTGTTGCTAATAGTTAGGAGGGATGTGCATTTTATTGTACATTGAATAAACTGCTTATCATAAGCAAATTAAAAAAAATAAAGATAACCTTTTTTTTAAATATAAGCTTTCTAGTAAGTGCTTTTTTAATGCGGTGTCTAGTAAGTGCATAACCTGGCAACTCAAATGAGTCCAAACATGACGGGGTTATCTTGTTTAGTTCAGAAGTTCCTATGGCCATCTTCGGACCCTGGATATCACGCAGTATCAGAGTAATTGCCAAGACAAAACAAATGAACCGTAACTCGATTGGTTTATCTTGTTTACTTCAGGGTTCTTAAGAACAACTTCCGACTCCATCATGTCACGGAAGATACACAAATATACCTACTTACAAAATGTAAGTAAAAGAAAAAAAAAACTTGTAAAAATTCTAATGTGTCGATGTGTGAAAAATATTTTAAAAACAAAATAAAAATTTCCACAAATATCAAGAATATTTTTGTTCAAAAATTGATTTCCAAACAAAAAAAAACGTTGAACAAATAAAAATAAAAATTATCAAAATTTTTAAATTCACTTTATATGACGCTAAGGTAGGAATGAAAGTAATGTCGTAAGGAAGGCATATGTATGGAAGTAGGTGGTTACAAGGGGTGAGAAGATGGATGGGTTGAGTGAAAGATGATATGACCGGGATAGAAGTGAATGTTGAGATGACTGTAAGCAAAGATGAATGAAACAAGCACACGTGTTACATTCAACCTAAACAAATATTTTCAAAATAACAGGTACTTAGTGGAGAAGCTCCTCTTTTTTTGAAGTCGGTTAAAAATGTTTATCGTTATTCTAAAACACAGACACACCTGCAAGGTAATTCATGAAAACGAAAGGTTACTGCTTCACTTACCATCAGGTAACGCCATGTGGACATTATACTTAGTATTTATTATATTATGTTAGGAATAAACCTAGGATATTAATACGTATAGACAATAGAGTCAGCAACTAGAGTCCTACTATATACGGGTCTATGCTGTAAACATATGATTTAGTAAAACATAAATAAATAAATAAGTTTTGTCTATTATCACAAATCGTTGTTAAAGATAAAGATAAAATTGGCTTACTTTTATCTTTATCTCAGATTAAGCTAAGACAGCCCTCGCTTTATAGGTAAGTCAATGTTGAAGCAAAAATACGCTTCTCACAGTTTTTTGGCAAAAATATTGTTGAACCGAACATCGTAGACACTTGATTAGAGTTGATTAACTATAAATAGAGATAAGGCAGTCTTTATTGGTTAGCAATGAGAAAAATGGACAAGCAACTTGTTACTGTTATGCCAATATAGTCTTTAACGACACGCGCGAACGCCATAAACACATGGGCAAACATGCCGCATATAATGGCACACCTAAACGGCAAAACGATATTTTGACACATATTTGAAAAAGGAACACTATGATTAATGATTTTTTTAATAATTTGATCAATAACTCACCTTAATTTTCGAATTCCAGATTCTAAACACAAAATTACACCAAAAAACCAAACATAAAAACAAATTACATAAAATAAATTTCAAATAGGAACATAAAAATAAAAAAAAACAATAAGGTCGGCACACACGATTTATCCTAAGCGTTTCAAATAAAATTTATAACTGAAAACAATTACGTTCAATTCAAAAAAAGAATAGCAGATAGTTGAAAGAAATGTAACACACACACAGAATGAATAATGTTGCACTGTGATTTAATAACACATTTTTTTACATGTTTTATTTCAAGACGTAATTCGGTATATCACGCGCGGAGGCCACAAGCATCCGTCGCGGAGAACGGGACAAGACTGGCTTAAAGCTATATCTGAGGCTGCTGAAACTGTTGATTCCCCCTTCCCCCCTCGCCACGCCCCTGTGACAGCTCGTCGGAAAATTTCATTGCACCTACGGATAAAATTGATGACCTTGCGTCCTTCCTTTCTTGTTGATACATTTGTAGGACAATTTATTGGCATTATTAGTGACAAGAAGTGTTATTATGTCATTTGAAGTTCACTTTCAGGCAGTGTTGGCACTTATTGCCTATATCCAGGCTTTTTCGGACCGGACAGATTTTATACGAGTCATTTTTCTAATAAACTGTTCTGTGTCGGGTTTTTGATATATTTCGCTTGTATAGGCTTATATGACAAAGAAGTACGTAGATTTTCATAATAATAGAGAGGGAGCAAACGCTTTTCCAGACTGCTACCAAAACCTAATAACACTTTGCCTGACACAAGTATCCAACCTAATACCTCAAGTTAAGTAGCTCCGCTATGCCACTGAGACTAGGATAGGCGCTATAAATGAGTTTTTTTGAGACACAGAAAAACGCGATAGTTACCGTACATCACTCATTTGTCAATTGATATGAGGGTAGGAATCGTTTCCAGTTTTCTTTTGTATATAAAAACCAACCCACAGTTTAGTATATTAAGGTATTTCATATAATATATTATGCAGTAGGTACCTATGTGTTATTTAAACTGGGAGGGAATGGGGAAATCTGGAACAATAGAAGAAGAGCAAGCAAACTGTCTTAGAATCCATTTTTTGCAAACTTAATTTGGTATACATAACATCACGCGTGAGCTCTCCATAAAAATTATTCAAATTTTGATCAAAATTTTGTTTATGCTGATCAACTTATGAAACTCATGTAAATTAAATATCATGGTTCAGCAGAAGATAGTTATATTTAATTTAATGTTTTCTCATGGTGAAAATAAACATAGGACGTTTACAAATAACATGGGAATGCTGGCAGTACTTCACCCATGAGACGCTTGCTAATATACTTATTGAATTCAACCGTAAGTTTTTTCATCGCCTCCTTGACAATCAGAGTGAGCAAATATTCGACCGTTTCTTTTTGTACTTCTTCGTTGGCAGTTTCTTTAGCTGCAAAAAGAATAAAAAATAATTTGATATTCAATTTGAATTTCATCGACAAGACGATATCGAAACAATTGTACCTAAATTTTATTCAAAAATCAAAAGTAATGCTGCTAAGGTATAAGTGCTCCAATGAAAATAACTGAAACTTTTGCATGCAGACTTGAACAAAAATTTTACAATTATGATATCTAAATTTAACAATATTATTGTCCAAGTAAGTACATGTATAAGATAATTTCACATATCCAGGACATATTTAGGTAGCTCAGTTGGTTAGAGTAGGTTATTGCCCTAGAAAGGGACTGATCACGGGTTCAGTTTTGTCCTGGAACTGGACTTTTTCAATTGAAATTTATAGCATACATACATAATATACATACAAGTCACGCCTTTTTACCATTGGGATATGTATAGAGACAATATCTTTTCACTTGCTACGATCTTGGCATACGTCACTCGCTTCTTCAACTTTCATTATTGTTTTCATACATGCACGTCGGCTGTGGGTACTCTTGACCTAGCCTTTCATTAAAATGTTCTGGATCTGAATAGTATAGTTTAAAGTTGTATTACTACGGTTCAACACTTACTTGCATGCCCAGCAGTGTTATCAAGATGTTTATGGTCAAATATCAGCTTTCCTTTATGTTCAACAAATGTGACAACAAATTTGATGAAAAAGTGAGGCTGGTGATCTTTTTCACTCACAAATACCCCAAACTGTCCTGCATTTATAATGTAGTAATCATCTAAAATCAATGAAATATATCTAACTGTAAATGTTGTATCTGCTTTGTGTGCAATTCTGTCAAACTGAATTACTACTTAATGTGTGCAATGTTGATCAAGTACTTTGTTTTTTTTTAGTATTTGAATAACATTACACACACTATCAAGTATATTACTACAGACTTATCAACGTTTTAGGCACTTTCCAATTTTTGATCAAATTTTTTCAATTTTTGAAATTTTCGGGTTGATGAAAAATTCACCGGTAAACTGGTACATCTGCTTATTGACGGACGGGACTCAGGATTACGCTTTTCTTTCGAGGTTGAGAGGTCAGATACTCTTCTAAAAGCCGTATGCCCCGATAAGAAGGCCTAAGCGAACCCCAGGCTGGAAAGTCAAAGCGCCGAACACAACCGGGCACAAGTGCTAAGAAAATTTAATTTATTTTTCTTTAGTTTCAATTTGGATGAGTAGTAGGTACCTAGTTTCCTTGATTACAAAGTACTCACAAGCGGTTACTGAAATTTTCTTACTGCGCCTTACTGTCCCCGATACTTCTTTGACTTCATATTTAAATTTCAATTTAGGACAATGTATATATTTGGCATAAGTCGCATCCTGTGTTGAATTGAATCTGCAACAATTTTTTTTTTTCAATCATTAGTAAGAGACATAATATCTTCAGTAACTTTCACATTTATACAAATTAATAACATTTTGTGTCTGTTTGAAATATTAACATAACATTATTTTATTTATATTATTTTTTATTTATTTTTTATTTATTTGGAGTTTTTATATACGATAATATATTATAACAAAAGCCTTTTTTTATTTTTGTTATTATGGCCGCGGAGGTACTACCCCAGTCGGACTGTTCATTTTGGACGAGAGATACCGTCGTGCCCTACCTCCATCAGCATCAGCAGTATAGGTAATTTGATTTCAAATTCTGAAGACTAAACGCTGTAAACTCACCTTAATTGTAACAACGCACAGTCGCTCAATCCATTGATCTCAATGTTAGTCAACGAGTACTGTGTTGATCCTTTTTTACCCTCAATCCCCTTCAAATATAACGGGTCCATTGGTTCCGCCAAACCATATTCCCCAGTAATTATAGCCTTAAAAATATACCTAGATGCCTTTGTGACACATTCAACATCTTCTAGGACACATACTTCGGGGCCTGAAATAAAATTTGATCAAAATTAAATATTATAAAATTGTAAATGAGATTGTGTCCTACCTATAGAGGATTATTATTAATGCAGGTAGTCCGAATTGAGCCGAATTGAGCAGTCCGACTGGGGTAGTACCTCCGCCCTACAGAAGACCGCGGCCATAATAACCATCGTGTTGTGTTCCCGGCGGTAAGTAGGGTAGCCAGAGCTCACTGGAGGGATTCTATGCTGTGAGTGGGGAGACCAAAGTCTCCTACGTTGTCAGCACAGAAATTCTCTAAACTGTTTATCCATCACTATAAGGTTTGCGCTTGTACCCCATCGTATGGCATTTGTCAATTCAATTTTTTATAATTAGTGAAAGAAATTCCTTAGGTTGACTAAACCTTAAGAAATATATCAAAATAATGTTGTTCTTCACACCCTATATACAAATGATAACTAAAATTAATTATTTTATCGTGAAAAAAAGTCTTTAGCGATAAAAAAAACTACAATTAGAATGTTCAAGCAAAGGCGGTCGTTAATTTGTTCGGTCAAGATTTTAAAATATACTTATACTAGCTGTTGCCCGCGGCTCCGCCCGCGTGGATGTCGAAATCCGTTTCAAAAACTATCCTATCTCTCAAGTTGGATCGAACTGCCCATGCCCATGGTGTGCGAATTTTATTATAATCGGTTAAGTGGTTTAGGAGTCCATTGAGGACAAACATTGTGACACGAGATTTATATATATTAAGATAAAACAAATTTATGAATGTATGTTTTAATTAAAATTATTATTTTTGCAATCCTTTTAATTAACTGCAAGTAAAATAATATTATACGTACAACAATTGGCAGCGCTGCAGGAAACCAACGCGAACACAAACCACAGAGAATATAGAATATTCATGCTTGGAAGATACAAACGCACTGCATTTTCAACGTATTCTCGCGAGTTATATACAACTATACAAATGCATTTTTATCAGTTATGCAAATTATATTGCCGTCAAGTTTTAATTAACAGGTAAGGATGTATTTGATAATATTGTAACATTTAATTAAGGACTCAAGATAATGTATATCTATACAAATAATTAAGAAAAAACAAATTTGATGCCACGGGGGCGAAGTATGCCACTAGCAAAGCCCTAGGTGAAAGCTAGTAATGTATAAGTAGACTATCGTATGATCCCTCAACTCCAACAGGAAACCCTGCGTCAGAAACTCTTTCATTAATAATTAGGTGTCCCTGCTTGATGAGTTTGGCTTGGGCCCTAAGATCTAGGTAGAGCCTTATACGCCTGAAAAACGGTGAGAAGATACGTAAGAGGCGATAGAAGTAAAAGTAGGTAGGACTGGACGTTATCTCCCGTCTGATCTGAGCAGGTCCGACTGAGTTAGTAGGTACCTCCGCCGTACAGAAGACCGCGGCCATAATAACCATCGTGTCGTGTTCCCGACGCGCCGGTGAGTAGGGTAGCCAGAGCTCACAACCCCCCCTTGCGCTGGAGTCTCGTTCGTTAATTAGCAGGTATGTCGGCAAGCATGTCTTGTCTCGGAAGATCCCCATACACCCATAGATATTATACTTAGATAGTATTAAACCTAATGTATAGTAGTATAGTCGGCATAGATAGTAGATTATCTGTATGATTAACTAGGTGATGCCCGTGACTCCATCCGAGCGGAGGTTTGTTATACACCATGATTTTATAGTCGTTTTGGACCCGAAAGGGGGTTACTCGGAATAATATATGGTATGGTTTTGAGATGTCTAAATTGCTGTACCGGTTATAATAAAAAAGTTGACTTTCTGTAATCTTTTTCACGCGTTCGAGTATGAACATTATTAGCGCTCTGAAGAATTCATTGACAATTTTGAATGAATAAAAGCGGGCTTGTTCTTGTCTGCGCGGCAATTTTGAATATGAAGCGACGCGCCGCAACGAGCCGCTCGGCCCGCAGCGTGACCGCATGAACAGCTGTAAGGATCACTGACCACACGCGCGCAAAAACAATATGAAATAAACTACTCCTGCAGTTCTCCTTCATACTTCATTACTTCATACGGGCTTAGGAACGTCGGAAATACTTTAATTAGGATATTATTAAACTTTATGACGTAGTTATAAAATGAAACACAACAATAACAAACTGCGAGTAGGTATTCACGTGTATTTAAAAAATTGCAGCTATTTACAAAGAATCAACAGAACTTACGTCTTACGTACCTAATTAACAGTTTATTTACACTTCCCTCTACGAAGCAACTGCTCGAAATGCAGTCCACTAACACGTTTGATACCTACGTAAGAGGGCACGTTTCATGTTAGGTATTGTCTTTAACTTATTAAATGTCTCTGTCACTTCTCACTATTTCACTTCTCACTGTTTCTCACCAACCAAACCACTGACCACTGACACATGGTGATCCTTTTGCTGGGCCATCATTCTCGTAAATCGCATGAGCCCAATGTCTGCCAAACGAAGTATTGGCATACGTTGAACAATGGTGCTACCATACTAGTACTTCGCCGGGGATCTTGCTCGAAGTACTCGATGACCTTATGCGTGTTCCGCGGTGTTCGAAACTGTCCGTGGTCTAGTAAGCGTTGGGTACCAACCAAGATGGCCGGTGTTGACGGAACTTGGGAATTGGCAATCCCTCGTAGCCGTAACCTATCCAAGTCTTCCGGCCAGGAATACAATCGCCTGACCTCTTCAAGATTGTAATGGCATAAAGCTGCATCATTGCTAAGTACTCTCCGTTAGTAAATTCGTAATGGGCGACTCATTTTTGCACGAACGAAATTAGGTACATGTTTACGCGCGAGAGTCACTGCCGTACTAAAGAGATAGGAGAAAAAGAGAGCGGGTGGCGCTGGCGCAGCCGCGCGGGGAAGGTGGTTGGTGGTTGCTTGGTAACGCATGTCCTTGAGCGACGTGTCGGTCTCGCCGCGACCGGGACGCGCTGTGATTGGATAATTCAGCGCGGCACGTCTTTGTTTGCCAAATGCATCAATTTGTGAATGAAAATCTTTGCGTAAAGTGTAGTAAAGCGTATTACGTTAAATTTAAAGGAGTTACTACGAGTTCGCATTTGTTTTGCGCAAATGTGATAAAGTTTCGTATTCTTATAAAAATATATTTTTTGATTTTGAAATAAACACTTCCAGAGGGGCCTGTTATCGAATCTGTGCTCAAAACTTTTCGCTCCAAAACGACTATAAAATATTGGTGTATAGTGCTACAAGTATGGCCCTCAGCTTGATGACCTCATGCCAATGTACAGATACCGATGGCTTCATCGAATAGACGTGGAAAGTTGAACACAGTCCTTGATGCTTTAATCCTTACTGCTATTATTAGGTGTACCCTACAATTTGATGCTATATGTCCAAATTGATTTTATAATATAGTTTATGAGCCGGTGAATATCGACCTTCTCCACCCAACCGACTCGACATCGACCAACATAAAGCTGCTGCGGCGGTGCTTTTGTTGATTTGCCTATCATAAAGTATTCATACTCGTAGCTGTTATAGGCAGGTATTTGCTGTTGACCGTGGTTCCACATGGTTCTCATGACCCACAGGACTAATTTCTGGGATCAAAATATAATCTATCTTTGTACCAAATTTCAGCCCGATCCGTTCAGCCGTTAGAGAAGAAACATCCAAACATGTACACATACTTACACATTATATTATTAATAGGATTACTTGGATAGGATTTACGAAATATTTCCAAATATAGCTCCCCTGCCTGTAGTTTGAAGTTGCTACGGTAACTCTAGTACAACATAATCTTAGAGATATTATGAGAAGACTTGCAGCATTATTACAGTCTTTTATTAAATGAAAAACAACTTGTGAATAGTAAAATTTATTTTTTGCCAAGAAAAGTTATCATCCAGTTTATCATTAAATCCAACATACAGGCAATTCCAACATCGTTCTTCATTACCACTGATGTGCTGGCAATACTTCTCCCATAAGATGCGTTCTGCAATACGTATCAATTCCAGCTATTAATTTTGCTATCGCCTCCCTGACTATTATGGAAAACAAACATTCCAATGTTTCCTTCTGAGTGTCATCCTTGATAGTTTCTGTTGCTGCGAAATATTTAACATGAAGTAGTAAAGTAGAATATTTTATGGAGGTAGGACACGACGGTATCTCCCGTCCGAATTGAGCAGTCCGACTAGGGTAGTATCTCCGCTTACAGAACACTGCGCTCATAATAACCATTGTGTTATGTTCCCGGCGGTAAGTAGGGTAGTTAAAGCTCACTGGAAGGATTGTTGTTTTTCTGCGTTGTCGTTGGCCCCCTCCGTTCCCCCATACCTCCCCAATCCCTTTTATGCGATTATCCTTTTATAAAAAAAAGAAATACAATGCTGCAATTAAAACTTACATTTATACCCAACATCATGGAGATCTTGAACCTCATATATGAGCTTCCCATCAAGAGAAGTCCTCGATAGACCTGGCTCAACGAAGAAATGCGCTTGGTGATCTTTTGCAGTAACAAGCACTCCATAATGCCCCATGCTTCTTATCTTGTATTCATCTGAAATTTCAAAAGGTTTTCCTAAATCAACAACCATTAACAATTACCAAAATGGACGACATCCCGCCAGTCACATTCCGTGACTGTGGATTAAAATTTTGGTGTGACTTGTTCAGGAAAAAGATTCAGCTTATAATTATAATATACACTCGAGAGCAATGAATCCGGGTCACTTAAAGAATGTTAAAAATCTCGGAAACTAAAAATGATAGGTTAATGCAATAAATTGTATTTAATAGACAATGTAATACTCCTTAAATGAAAGTAAAAAAAATATGAGTCACCATACATTTTATTAACACAAAATTACATAAAGAAAAAAACTGCTGATCTCTCCTTAAAACAAAAATAGGAAACAGGGCATATCTTAGTCTCGAAATACGATGCCCACGCTCCAGTTTAGGGCCGTTAGCAGGTCTAAGGGGTTTTAAGTTAGATTCAGCAAGCCGACGTCTTACTGTCCATGCACTTGGGTTACTTCCTCCGAGGCGTCGAAACTGATTGGTGAGTTCAGTTCCTGTGAGAAAGCGATTTCGAAGCATGGTGTTCACCAAGTATCGGTCTTCTCGTGCTGTGGTACACCTGGTTCTGCCCGTTCCTGGTCTGCGTAGGTTAGAACCAGTTTCTTCGTTTAAGTGACCCGGATTCATTGCTCTCGAGTGTATTAAAATCTAATAAAAAAAAACATTTACATCTTGAAATACTCACAAGCCGTCACTTTAAATCTCTTGTTATGCACTGGAGAACCAGATGTATTCTTCACTTCGTAATTAAAGCTTGAAGCCAATTTAGGACAATGCAAATAATAATCGTATTCATCTTCAGCTGGATTTAATCTACAAAGAACAAAAAACGTAAACCTATTTCTCTCATTCTCTTTCTCTCTCTCTCTCTCGCTTAACACATTCAGGAATTTAAATTCCTAGACAGAAAGAGTTTATTTTATGTCGATTACGTCAATATGACTTCACCTCGCCTGATGGTAAGCTAAAGGTGAAGTGTCTGGAATGGAAGTCACCATTACAAACACCGATAAATAAATAATCATGAATATAATTGGAATAAAAGTTTAATGACAGATTGGTCTCGCATGGTAGTATAAATAAGTTTTTTCTGTTATCAGTATAGACTAGGTACTGCATTTGTACGCCATATGGCATAACATAGCGGATATTATAATATTATTAACACCATCACCTGTATCTACTTACCTATGTTAACAAAGGAATAAATGATTATGATTATGATTATGAATTATGATAGTGCGCTATGGTAGGAACCCCAGAGATGGATTGGAATGCCTTAAAATTTCTTGCAAAAAAAAAACTAGCAAAATTCACGGTCAAAACACTTACATTAATTCTGTGAGTACACAGCTTTTTAATCCTCTCAATTCAATATTTCTTAATATATACTTCGTTGATCCTCTGGTCCCGTTAAGATTTTTCAAATAATATGGATCGATAGGTTGTAGCGAAGCATGGTTGCCAGCGACCACAGACTTATAAACATTAAAAGCTCCCCTTGTCACGCATTGAACATCGTCTAGAACACACACCTTGGGACCTGCAGTCAAAATCCAACCATTATAATATCAGAAATTTCTTATAAAAAACCCGACTTCAACAACTGGACCAAATTCTTCGGTCGATAGGTACTGATTTGCGAGTACACAGTTGCAGTAGCTATCCACTGGCATGTTACACTAATTAATCTTGCTTGAAAAGGAATTATAGCAACCCATTATGTCCCACAGCTGGGCACGGGTCTCCTCTCCTCTAACGAGAGTGCTGAGAGGGTTTAGGCCTGAATCCACACACGCTGGCCTAATGCGGGTTGGTGGATCGGACATGTCCTTAGAATTTCTTCTAGGATATGTGGTTTTCTTCACGATGTTTTCCTTCACCGTCAGCAGATAGTAAATCATGTGATTAGCATGTATATATTCCACAAAGTGAAATTAACATTGGTGCTGTCCGGCCGGATTCGAACTCGATACCTCTGAGTAGAGGCCGCGTCCTTATCCTTTATCCATTCAGCTACCATCGCTTTTTCGCTAGAAAAGGAGAAGAATAGCAGCTCATCAGTAGCACCTAGACTAGTCCACGAAGAGCACCTGCTAAAAATTTGATAGGTGCTCTTCGTGGACTAGACTATGTGTTATTCGGACAGGTGCTCTAAATGGACTACTTCGAAAATGACAGCCGCAGACTTAAATCGCGTGAATATTGAAACAAACAAAAATTACAAGAAAACAGGACAGAAATGCTTCAAAAATTAATTTAGATGTATTATTCTTATACGTACAGCGACCGGCGGCCCCGCAAGAGACAAAGGCGAACACAAACCACAGAGATTTCGCCTTCATATTGTATGAAAGATATTACCACACTGAATATTCATGACATTCGCGCGAATTTATATTGAATTACATTTTTATCAATTACAGTAATTGCTGTATATATCAACTTCTTTTTAATTAACAAGAGTAATTGGTTCTTTTTTATAATAAGAGATAAAGTGTGCACATATTAATTTAGTTATTTTTTTATATCGGTAACGTCAATGTGACTTCACGTCGCCTGATGGAAAGCTAAAGATAAAGAAAGTCTCAGGAAGGGGGTCCCCATTACATACATTGACAGTGAGATAATGGTGACCCTCAACTTGACGGCCTCATGGAAGAAGAGGTGATTGTCGTCGCAGCGCTGCGTGACAAAGCGCACATATTGGTTTAGACTACGCCAATACCCACTGGTGTCGAAAGTGCTGCGACAATCATCCCCCCAAACCCTTTTTTTAAGCATTAGTTTTAAAAGATACCCTACTAACATTAACGGCCGGCCTCTGTGGCGTAGCAGTAGTGCATTCCACTGCTACGACTGGGGGCGCGGGGTCGATTCCCGCTCAGTGCAAATATTCGTATGCATGAACATGTCTATTTGCATTGGTCTGGGTGTTTCTATGTATATATGTATGTATTTAAAAATTTGAATGTACTAGCTGTTGCCCGCGGCTCCGTTCGCGTGAATTTCTGTTCCCGGTACCATGACCCACGGGAATCTGTTCCCGGGATAAAAAGTAGCCTATATGTTATTCCAGACTATAATCTATCTTTGTATTACATACATTCTAGCCAAATCCATTCAACTGTTTTTGCGTGAAAGAGAATATTATCTATACTAATATTATAAAGAGGTAAAGTTTGTGAGTTTGTGAGGTTGTAGGGTGTAATCTTTGGATCTACTGAACCGTTTGTGAAAATTCTTTTACCAATAGCAAGCCATGTTATCTGTGAGTGACATAGGCTATAATATATTTTACTAAAACAAATATGAATCCTTACTAAAACTGCAATAATGTAAACCAAGGTATGAAAAAACTTGCCGTAAAATGACTTGGTGGCAATGCCGACCTCCACGCAATAACATAAGAAGGATGCAATACCAGACCCACTTATATTTACACATAATATATATGATATCTTAACTTTGTAATGAGATCGCGTAGGTATAAGTTACGAACCCAGCTGACACTTTAAAAGTTTACAAACCAGCTCGCGTTACAACTTAAAGTACAGTAAATAACAGCTGTATTTTGTATAAATTGCTGTACTTTATTGCCCTCTTTTGTTAAAATAGGATTAATAAAGTTAAGTAACGAGTCATTTTTAGTAATGTTTCTCAATTTTGTGACGAAACATTTGGCTAGTTTCCAGTACTACTAAAGGATAGTAAAATTAGCAACACAAGAATGATAACTCATTTGTGTGTTGTTAATTTTATTATCCAGTTGTTAGGTTGCATATTCCGGCAATTTAAGGAGGTAGGAGGTATCTCCCGTCCGAAATGAGCTGTCCGACTGGGGTAGTACCTCCGCCCGACAGAAGACCGCGGCCATAATATCCATCGTGTTATGTTTTCGCCGGTAAGTAGGGTAGCCAGAGCTCACTGTCCTCCTCCCACCTTCCTAGCCCTCGCCACTTCCCTTCAGGGTAGGCAGCGCGTGTGTGACAACCTAAGTGTTGCATATGTCCATAGGTCACGGTGACCGCTTCCCATCAGGACCATGTGCTTGTCTGCCACCTACGTAGTATAAAAAAAGGTCTATGGACCAATGAAATCTACATACATACTCAGACAATACAGGCAAAAATTAACTTCAAAGTCGGGTAAAAAAATAATGGAATCCAAAGTCTGTTGCTACGCTCAGGCTTGCCAACAACTAGGATAAAAACAGTAGCTCTATAAATTTATATCAGCCAATATCGAAGTTATTCTCAGAGATATGGTTTAGCTACACGTGCGGGGCTATTGTTTACAAAATTATCCCCAAACCGCCTAAAGGGATGGTTGTGACAGCATTATAACAACAGTAAAGTAGACCTTTATATTTCACCGAAATAGATTTTACATAACCGAGTGACGGAAGTACTAAAAGGTCGACAATAATTATAGAAACATTGAGGGAAGGGAAAGGGTTAAATCGATTTCATCGAGTTTACTGAACCAATTTATATAGTCGAGGAGAAAGACTTTCAAATAAATAAATAAATAAAAAAAAATGTTTATTTGTTATCACAATTTTGGTACAAACTTTTTCAGTTGGAATTTCCATGTAAGCTAACAAAATGCTTGTGTTTGGAAATTCCCCTCTTCCACAATGGTGTTATCTTAATTATTCTAGGTATTACAAGGCGGTATTTTTATTTTAAGTAAGTATAACGAAGGTAAGTAAGGTAATTAGTTAGTACTTAAGCTAAGTTTAAACAATTAATGATTTATATAAAGGTAAGTGAAGGTGCACTTTCAAGAACGAACACATTTTTGTACCAACTGGTCCTTGGCACACAAGACCAGCTAGTGGGTTCAGATTAGAGGGACAAGGTTAACCCTTCACCCACCGATCTAGCCACCAGCGAAGAGGCGCGTCGCTACCCATGTGTGCCTGGACAGCGCCTAATTGAGAGTTATATAGAGCAGGTATCCACAACACACTGCGGGCTAGGATAGAGGGGGTCGCCATACAATTATTCTTTTATGGATTTAGCCTCAAGGTGCGGAGAATAATACACCGCAGGGGTTTTAATATGTGAGAACGATATATCACCGCGCGTCCTCCCAAACAAACCAAAAAAAAATCCTTTCCTCTAGGACTTGGGAATGAGGTAACACGATAGTCGCTCCCATAATACATGGAAAGAGAACATTGACCTATATAGTACCTAACTTAATAAACAAACTACCCAAACATTTAAAAAATAAAATAAATTGTAAAAACCTAAAAACTACATTAAAAACATATTTTATTAATACACTAAAAAAAAATAATAATAATTAATTAACTAAAAAAAAAAAAAGAGAAAAAGAAACATATGAAAAAGTAATGAAACAGCCTGTACGCAGCGCGGTAAGTCTCAGCGGCAAGCGGCAAAGCATCGCACCGTTGTAAATTTGCCAATCTACCCGCACATTGTTGATTTTATTGTAAACTTGTTTTTATTATTATTTTTTCTTTCTCTTTGTTTTGCAAATTGAATTCTTTTATTATTATACCTAGATTAAGTACCTACCTAATGTATAGTATTAAGTTATTCAGTGCGAGTACAACGACTCGACGGAGAAAATAGTGTACGAACAAACCTTTCTGGTTTTTGATACACTGCCAAGGATAAACCAATGTATAATTTTTATGTTTAATAAATAAAAAAAAAAAAAAAAAAAAAAAAAAAAGACCGTGTAAAAGTCAAACTGTTCGGGTCAGTCACTGAACAAAGAAGCTTGTCAGTGGAATTGCAATACCACGCGCATTGACCACGCGATATGCATTGTTTAATTTATGTAAAGCAGTCAGTACGTGTCGAATAGCATATCGGGCGCGTCTCATCCTATTCACCTCATTAGTTTTGATTGTTATCCTAGTCTTTCTTTTCACTTGACTTTTCGAAGCTATGTATGTATTTATCGCAGGTTTATTAAGTGCCCGGTTAATGGCAATAGGCTCGCCACCTTATTACATTGGGACCTAAACATAAACTGGCGAAATATGGGTGCTAGCACCTCTGCCTACCCCTTCGGGGATTTAGGCGTGAGTTTTATGTTATGTTATGTAATGTTATTCTAGTTGTGTTTATTATTGTAATATAGGTATGTAGTATGTTAATCTTAGCGTCTCCTAGTTTATTTTAATCTCACCCCAAACAAAAACCAAAAAGAAAAGACAGAATAAGCGAACTTCTGGTCTGCAACCGGTGATCCTAACTTTAACCATACAACGAGCTAAATGCAAATAAGCACAAAAACATGTCCTAATAATGTCTAGTTAATCTCGTTACGGATAATGGATTAAGTCCACTGTGGCGGAGTTTAATGAAGACAGCTTGTATGTAGGGCTAAATTAATTAAATAACTGCGCATTTTTGCGTGGAATATTCAGTGTAATTAAGCTTTTCATTAAAGCTTACAAGCTCAGCACCGGTTTTTTCGGTAGGCATTCAATTTTGTAGCAATTAGTATGTTAACTTTTCCTTATAATTTAGATCTGAAAAAAGAACATCCAGGGCGGGAATTGAACCCACGACCAGCCGGTTTGATTCCAATTGGTTAAGTAGAACCAAAAATTTACTCCCGCGTGGACGGAGCCACGTGCATCAGCTAGTACTTTTTTTAACGGGAGTAATCCCACTCTCATTTTCACTACTGTAATTCCTGTACACCAGGGTCAACAATAGTTATCCACGAACACCATGCAATCGGGCAGTCCCAGTTAAAGTTAAACTGTCTTGAAAACCGCATCGAAATTAATCAGAAGTAAAGTTAAGAAGCTATTATTATTACTAAATACTAGGCATTTAATAATAAAACAGTACAAAACTACAAAGGACGTAGCCACTCTGTAGCCACAAAGTCATTAAACCAAATAAAACTCTCCTTCAAAAGTGAAATTTTGTGGTAAACGTGACGTTACTAGTAAATGAAGCTTTACTGGTAAATTCAAAGGTTACTCCAGCTCGTAACGTGGTGAGGTAGTGCGCAGGGTGTGTCAAAGTCAGTCCGTATTTAACGCTGATTGTCGTTCACTTTGACGAGACATGTAGATGCCGTTTACACTGTACGATCTTTTGAAAATAAAATGTTGTTACAGAAAATTAGATAAGAAAAAAGTATTCTTATGATAGATAGAAATGAGAGGCTTATAGTTAAGTATTATGGTAACCGAGTAACTTTAAGGTTAAGGAATACTAGCCAGGTAAGCTTTAGGATGGGTGAGCACATTGAGCCGTTTGTCCCGGTTCCCATACGAACCTTTGTACCAGTCGTTACGAGTAATTAGACCCCTAAAAAGTTTAATTATCAGGTTTGAGTTCGAGAAGTTCGGCCGTTTTGTAGTCAGACTGAAAGCAAACGCTCGGCATAGCTTAAAGTGGTAAAAGCTCATCAATTGATTAAGCTCCCAATCTTACTCACACCACAAACCATAGCAATCCAGCTCTCCTATCATTATTATCATTCTCTAAATATTAATATGAACGTCACATCCACTAAGATCTAAGAAAAGGAAACAAGAATTCTTTTCATTGAAATTCTATACAAAATCTCTCAAGCGTAAACAAGAAAAGTTAGTCTTAGGGATCTTTCTAAACAGCTATTTATTCAAATCTTCCACATCTCACAAAGTTTTACCTCACATTTAATATATTCCTAAGATTTTCTGTATCGTGTACAGAATAACTTTATGTTAAGTGCCTGAAGTGCGGATTGAAATACCTTCATATAATATACGACTTCTGTGCCTCACACGCACTTCTTCATTCAAGCACGTGTTGCATTTTATGTAGATACCTGCTTTTATGTTTATGTAATAACCTGGTTTATTCTTTCTTTGTTTTTTCAAGCACCATTTTAGAGCGCTCAGGTCCACTCTCGTACGCCCTCTTCCCATAATTTAATTTAGTTGGCTCTTAAATAGCGACTACCGTATGACCTACTAACGCCAAAAAAGACAACTCACAGAAGTTCACTTGAGCCCGAGAAGATCTTGGTGTGAACCATACTGCGGTTTTTTATAAGAAACGATATTTTACTCAATCAATCAATTAGCCTATTGCAGTCCACTGCTCGACATAGGTAGGTGTCCCTCAATGTATATTCATAGCATCCGATCACCTGCTAGGCAATTCCAGTCTACCCCAACTGCCTTTTTCAGGTTGTCAGTACATAGTTCTAGTTTCCTTTGCCAATTCGCGATCTCCACTGTCATATAAATAAAGAATAATTAAATATAACAAAATAAAAAAAACTACTAGCTACTTACTCGCAGCAATTATTCTCTCATCACGCTTAAAGCGCTGTGTGATTTAACAAATTATTTCTAAACCCAAAATCGTATCGTGCCCGTGTCGTCGCTTCTAAACACGGTTCCCCGTAACAGTTTAATTTCCTTCACACAAGGGCGCGTCACTGGCACATCAAGTTCCGTGCGAACTATTAATTGTGCAGATATACCTACACTGTTTACCTTGAAGGTGTGTGAACGATAAAACGCATGTATTTAATAGTCTTTAATAATAATAGGTCTTTTAGAAATTCCACACAGCGAAATCTAGACCCAAAGTAGATTCTAGAACCCATAACACAAGATAGACACTTAGCTATACTAGTTTAACCGAATACGGATAAACATACTTATCCGATATGACCACCCCCGATGGCCGACTGGGTCAATTTCATTTGTGTTCGAAATTAGACTGAGGCCGGATTTTGAACATGTTTTTACGAGAATTGGCCCTCTGGCTCACGTTGACGGAAATCCCTTTTTTTATACTACTTGGGTGGCAGACAAGTGCATGGCCCCCCTGATGGGAAGCGGTCACCTTGGCCTATTAACGTGTGCAACATCTGAGGTGTCACACTCGCGCTGCCAACCCTGGAGGGGTAAGGGTGTTGAGGAGTTTGGGTAGGGTTGGAGGTGGGGGGGGGGGCTTGTGAACTCTGGCTGTTACCTACCGGCGGGAACACAACACGATGGTTATTATGGCCGCGGTCCTCTGTAGGGCGGAGGTACTACCCCAGTCGGACTGTTCAGTTCGAACGGGGAATACCGTCGTGTCCCACCTCCATCAAACTGTCTCCATAAATAAGGTAAGTGTGTAACCCCCCTCCCCCCTATTCCGGGGGCATGACGGGAACATCGTGGTTCCCAAACCCGAGGAGGCCATCTCGAATCCGGAGATGGCCCGGGTCAACCCGGGGTGCGAAGGAAATGCTCTTTGGGCCACCTTACACCCTGGCGTCAGAAGACCCTAGACGCCGTGCGGTTTTAGTCGGTAAGAGTCCGACATAACCTGCCCCACTGGCCGCGGGGTGGGTATGAGGATTTCCGCACGGAAAAAAAAGGGTGTAACCCACAAAGGTGTAACTAACAGCCCTAATTATTTTACAATCGTGACGTATGGTGTTAGTGCTCGCAGTATGACGTTAATAATACCCAGCGGGAGGCTCTCACGGGTCTGCGTCTCATAAGTTGGGCGTCTCGCGCACCATCTGTTATCGCTTTATGGAGGTATATTATCATTAATTCGGTATGAAATTATGGTGGTAAGAATAATGATTGCATCTGTGGCTTAGCGGTAAAATTCAATGAAATCAGTACGCAGGTTCGGTGCCCGCTCTATGCAAATATGAGTATGCACGAATTTTTACATTTGTCTAGATGTTTGTTTGTATAAAACGTTTTTTTTTTACTTTATGCACAATGAAATGTGCAAGGTGGACTTAATGACGAACGTATGTAGTGTATGTACGAATAAATGTAAGGTAAGTATGTAATGTATGTACGAATAAAATGTGTTGGAAATAATGTTCCTTCGTATTATAGAACCCATAACAC
Source organism: Lithosia quadra (assembly GCA_963576445.1). Taxonomy (NCBI): domain Eukaryota; kingdom Metazoa; phylum Arthropoda; class Insecta; order Lepidoptera; family Erebidae; genus Lithosia; species Lithosia quadra. Next base: position 3,617,644 of record OY754900.1, on the reverse strand, counting down.
AACCTAATTAAACTATGCTTACTTTGGGTCTAGATTGTGTTGCGTAGAATGTTCTAAAATCGAGAAGAGATCGGAACTGAATTTCGAACATATTTTATTGCGACCCTCTATAAGCAGTGAGTTCACATCGATAGTGTAATTGGTCAAGATTCAAACCCGGGACCTCTAGATCGTAAACGAAGCTACTAGTTCATTGTCTTATTCAGGTAATATCATTTTGTGCCTCTTAGCTGCCTGTATCGAGTTACAGCTAAGTTGTAACACGTTTAGCTGAGCTAACTCAATTCATTAACGTGTGCGGTGTCATAACTTATTGGTAGGTTACACAGAGAAGGAATATTCTAGAAGTTAAAATTCTTGAGTTTTTACACTTTATCTATAATAGTTCTACTTTTTCTTTATCAAGATTAAATGCATTTTGTCACCTTAAAGACTGTTTTAGTCGTTTTGATTCCAATATAACCGAATAGTACGCGTGGGAATTTCCGCATAAAAAAGTTACGTCTAAAAGTTGCTTTAGACCCTTTTTTTCCGTGCGGAAATCCTCATGGATCCCACCCATGGCATTGATAGATTTGGATGGGATTTTTACTGCAAATAACTGATAATAAAAGGTGTAAAAGATGTATGGATATTTTTTACTCAATCACGCTCCAACGACTGAACGGATCTGGTTGAAATTTGATACAGGGATAGATTTTAGACTGGATCCCTGAAAATAGGTTTTCATAGGTAGCGAGTATTACCTAGAATTAAGGGCGAAACCGCGGGCAACAGCTAGTTTTATAAATATATTTCCTCTTTACCTGACCCTTTTACTACAAAAACAAAACAAGGGCAAATAATAATTTCTTTGTTCTTACAATTGGTGCTTTTAACATTGATGAAGTTTTTCTCAAACAAGTTTTTGGATCCTCGAAAGCATAAATATTTGTATAACCTGACCACTCTCTGGACCTCCTCAAGAATTGAAGTGTAACTTGAAAAATACCTTTTTTTTCGACATCAAAGTAAGGAAGGAACAGAAATTTAAATCGTAGACGAAAAGGGTAATTTCGGAAGTTTTTTTTTAACATCAAACGATATCCTTTACAAATACTCGCACATGTAATTGTGATATTTGAAAAACTTATATTAAAAAAAACGAACTCTGCGGTCTGTTAATTACTGCTATTCTTACTATGGCTGCGGTGAAGCTAAAAAAGGATCATCCATATACTCATAACAACTGAACAGCTGAAACAATTTAAATGAACAGGAATACTAAACAAAAGCTTATCCTATTAGTTATAGAACACGCAGGTTAACTAATTTTTTTATAATAATAATATATCGACACCAGAAGTATCAATTAACGTAAGGGACAAAACACGACTTTTCAGGAGAGCCAAAAAAACATTTTTTTTTTACAAATTTGTCTGTAACTTTTTGTCATTTACCTTGATCTCAAAGGTGTCTAAGGCAAAGTTTCTTAGAATTTTCTCTTCTTTATAACTATAAACAAAAGATTTATGTAAACTTACGCGTTTAGAAAATAGCATGTCCCTTACATTAAAAAAAGTTGCTTAGTTGTCCTTTACGGCACTGAATTTTTCAATGTAAACTATTCCATATTAAAGTAAGCACCAAGTTAAATAGGAAACTACAACACAAATCTACTGTAAAGGATACAAACAATCATGACTTGGATAAAATAATATATGATGTATGATAAACTATTAGGAACAAGTATCAATTGTAATTTTGGACCTTATGTCCTTAATATTAAGTCCATGAGTGATATACTTATACTAACTTTACCTTCTGATTTATTTCGGCGATTTTGAAGAAAATTTTGGCTAGTGGATTGAATGTGAATTGACTAAGACTTCTTTTAAAAAATTACCTGAGTCTGAGGAAGGGACTAATGAATGTGACGGGAACACTGGTTCTATTTTTAAAGTGAGGAATACCTACTTATGCATGATGTCTCCGAGTTTGGGGAAAATCCGTAGACCTATGTGGGACTCTCCCTAAAGGGCATACCCACTAAAACTCACCATGTCCACCTCGTCGCTTTAGTCAGATCGCAAGTTAGACAATAGTATGCTCACTGCAATCTGGCCAGCTTTTTTTCCCTCCCTCCCCGCGTATCGTCTCTGTGCCATTCTGGCGGGATGGCACGTCGCGAGGCCATTTAGTTTGTTAGCGGACCCCACGTCCTCCATCCATGGCCATGCGTACTCTGTACGCCGCCGCCCTAGCGCTCTGGACTTGCGAGGAGGGAGCGTCAAACCACTACGTTCCCTCTCTCTCCGCCAGTTCAGCCTCGGATACAGAAGGGACTACGTCCACCACGGTTGGCTCCTAGGTGCGAGACGACATGATCGGAGGGACCCATTCGTCTCGCGTTGGGAACAGGGTGCCGATCACTTCCTCAAGGGACCTGGTGAGAGGGAGCACCCACGGTTTGAGCTTTTGGCTCATGACCTTGTAAGGACGTCCCTCCCTACTCATCGATGCGTCACAGACTCGGTGAGTCGCTCCAAATTTGCGTCCACGTCCAGATGGATTGTGCATCAGCCCACCGTTCCACGATGGCCACCTCGATAGCCAGCTCCCAATTGTTGACTTTGACTCCCTGTTGAGGAGCACCACGCCAGTGGATACGGCCCACTCTTCCAGCATTGCTCCTCTATGATTGGTGTTCGGTGATCCTCACGCACACGAGTATGCGTTGAAGTCTCCGGTAATCACTACGTGAGTGGGGCGCACCCCTGCCACCTTACCATCGACTTCCCTGAGCTGTTGCTCGAAGTCGGCGAGGTACCTGCTAGGAGGGCAGTACACCCCGATGACTGCGATGGCACCTAACGTGACTACCACACATCCCCGGCCTCTCAACACTTTGTCGAAGGCAGCGGAGCCGGGGACGTGCGGTTGCGTTATGATCGCAACTAGGTCGTCCCGGTCACACACCCAGTCGTCGCGGGGGCGAACGTAGTACTAGAACGTAGTCCGCTGCCTACAGCTCGGAGATCACCGTAACCGATGCCTGCCACAGCGCCATGCACTAGGTGCATCAGGTTATCCTGAGCGGCAATGCAATGGTTGATATTCGCCTGTAGGAAGGTGATACTGGCCATATTTATGATTGGGTCATATCCATCGCCTCCTCAAACTGTGTGGGAGCGGCCGGCTGCGAGGGCACCGCGGGACCACCCTTCGCCACCTTCTGCTACGCAATCTTTGCTACCCAGCCGGTGATCAGACACCTTGCCCGAAGCCGCACAGAGCGGAAATTTGGGTTTGGCCACGCACGAGGATGCCTTGTGACCAGGCTGACCGCATTTGAAGCAGAGTGCACAGCTGTCGATGCCCAAAGTGCACTTCACCCCGATGTGACCCAGTCGTCGACAGCGGAAGCACCACTGCTGCCTGGGCTCTGGGAGTGTTAGTCGGACTACTGACTGCCCTACGAGGATGCGGCGACCATTGGTCACCCTTTAGGCCGCGGTGGTAGGACATTTCGCCCAAACTTCAGAAACACGTTACCTGAAAAGTGGTGTTGTCTATTAAGGTAAGGGACAAATTATAGCGAAGTTTTTGTGTCGAAGAATAATTTGTGCAATGTAAAGGACATGTTGTGAAAACTGAACTAAACTGCAGTTAACGTAAGGGACTGAATTGTATATGTACGTCCGTTAAATCATTTTTTTATTAAAAAATCAGTTTAGACCCTCATAAACGTGTACTGTAAAGGACATTTTTTTAACGATAGAGAAATTTTAAATACACCAAACGATAGAGCGCGAAATTCTGAATCGAATGGTATATATAACTCATTTTGCCCAAAATGTCCCTTACGTTAATTGATACTTCTGGTGTCGATATATTCGTAAGTACCTAGGTACATAAATAAATATTTGCACTGAGCAGCAATCGAACCACTGAACCGCTGATAGCGGTCAAACGCTCTACCGTCATGCCGAACAGGCCGTGTATATATTGATTCACTGTTCAGGGTTAAAAATTAAATCAGATTCATAATAAAGACAATTCTTTATGACTTCTCATATTTAATAGTAACTGGAATAATCTTGGGCTCGCGGTTGTGGACCTCGAGGCCCCCCAGGCCCACCAGGCCCCCTAGGCCCGCCAGGCCCACCAGGCCCACCGGGTCCATTAGACCCACCGGGTACACGACCACCTCCATACTGCGGATAGGCTTGCTCCCAGGTCATAAGTGATTGTTTAAATTCTCCATTCGTAGACTGTTGGCAGGAGAACTTTCTACACTGGAATGGAAAACGATTTAATTAGGAGGCACTTACAAAACTGCAGCAGCGAATCAGATTTAAATTTTAGTTAAATTCAATGTAATTCAACTTAACCTCTAGCACATGATTGTTGACTCTAAGTCTCATTTCCTAATCCTAAGGAGTAAGCCGGTGAGGTTACATAAAAATAATTATGAGCTATTTATTTACACCTAGGTATACATACGCTTTTCTGCGGGTCTGTCAGACCCACAATATAGTTTGCAATGGTGTTTTTATACAAAATGGTGACGTCTTTGAGCTCTTTATTGCTTTTCGTGGCTAACTTTAAATCGATCTATTCCAATCGAATACCACACAAGAAATACCATTGGTAAATAGTGCTGTACGAATGTTTTTTAAGCATATCGAGAATATTTAAAAAATAAGTTGATACTTACATTCGCTTCACATCCTTTGCCCCAACACTATTAAAAGACAATTATTTTAATAACAAACTTACTTTTATCATCGTGGAATAGTGTATAAAAAGTTGGTAGACGTGTCTACTAGTAATAGGGACAATCTTATGGGGACAATAGTCTAACGATTTTTGCTATATTCTCACCCATCCCATATTGGCAAAGTGAACTAAGTTGATCTCTTACAAATGACGAAATTAAAAATATTTGATGAAAATATTCTTATCCTACATACCCTCGCATGACAGCTCTCCCCATCGCACTAAAAAAACACAATAAAAGTTGATAAATGTTAAAATTCAATATAGTTAACGAAAATAATGCAATAGAACTGAAGATAGAGAGAACGCGTGAATTTTATTTATGTAACGGATATTTAGATTTTTTTAACTAAATCAAAACCACTGTGTTGAATTAATTCTATGGCATCATATTTTAGAAGCCCAATGGGGTTCCGTACGATGAAAAAAACGTGTTTTGGGTTTCTAATAATTTTTTTTGAAGAAGTTGCTTATATACTTCACCTGTGTCACATTTATTCTTCTAGTTGTTGCCTAGATAATGGTTTTATAACAAAGCATAGCGTCTTGAAAACGTTGCGAAAAATCTTTTTATGAAACCTCCACTAAAAAATAACTTAAAATAGCAAGCAAACAATTCGTAGACGTAATAAATTGAACTTGGCACGTACCCTTGTGGTGCAGTATTCTCCAATACACTAGAAATTAAAAACAAACTTGAATTGTTTGCTTCTAGAATTACAGTACCCGCTCAGAGCCTTTGGTACAATTGAATGAATAAATCAATGAAATAAGTAGTGGAGGACTGAGTGTGTTGAGTTCAACTGACTCGTATGGCCACGGCGCGTAGGTACATGTGTTCAATAATCCCCAGCTAGACCATTGACGCATATGTGCGTCCAAAAATCCCCATTTAGGCCACTGACGCATATGTGCGTCCGTTGATCAATCTTCGTGATTAGTGATAGCCATTTGCAAAAATAAAGGAAGCACTGAATCGGTTTAGAGATAAATTGGTATGATACGCAATAATTAAGTATTATGGAAGGTTTACGCGAAACAAAATCTAACAGATTAAAATTATTAGTGTATAAATAATTACCATTGAAAGACAACCAGGTCCTTTACACTAAAAGGAAATAATGAGTGTATGAATATTTCATAACCTATAATCACAAAAATCTTTGGGGTTACTTGGTTGCAGCTGCAGTACACCATTACTTATTAACAACTTGAAGCTAGTATAATATTTTATTGGACTCAGAAAGAATATACAATCCAAGTCTTATATAATACGTAGTGATACAAACGATCCTGATAATGGTTCCCAAACTAGGCTGCCGCCTATATTTTGGGAGACAGTTTTCAGTAAATTCACATGACTCAATATACGTAGTAAATGACGACATTTTATATTCGTCATTCGTCACATCGGCCTGTGTTGCCGAGGAAGGAGAGGTCTTGGCTAGCTACATTGTCAACTTCGATATGTAGTTGCAAGCAGATGTATCTAATAAAGTAAAAAATATTAAATAATATTCTTACGTAAGCGTTGCAAGAAATTCCGATACACTGAAAAGTAATATGCAATTATTATATATACACCAAGTTCAAATCGCCTAACTTTTCTTTTCTCTACTTTTCTGATACTGATTCCACCTGAACATTTAAAATTGGCACGAATCCTAGGATAATATAAATACATAATAAATATAATAATTTAAGAGGAAAATAATTTAATATAAATACATAATAAATATAAATAATACAGCGTATTAATCTTCTAATAATAAAAATGATAAGCTAGTTTGTGTATAGGTACCTACTTCAAAAACTCAAAAAGTTTGAAACGAAAGATGTTTTTATAATATCGCTCTCTTTAGATGGCACTGATTATTTTCTATTAAAATGCTATTCTTACCCCTGAACCACACGTATCTCCACTACACTGTAAAACAAAAATGCATCAATACAATTTTCTCACCACGCACTGTTTAAGCGCCTTTTGGAAGAAAATCCAATATAAATAATACCATTGTGAGGAATATACAGTTGATACTTGCAAGTAATATCCTTTTCAAAGGAATGGTGCAATTTATTATTGTTCTCTGAGAATAGAAGGTGCTCGTAGAAATGTGTTGTATGAAATTGAGATTTGAATATAAATGTGACATAACTTGACATGGCGTGACATGATGATGATATGGTATGATGTGATGTGATGTGATATGATGTGATGTGATATTAGGTGATGTGATTTGATGTAATGTGACATACTCCATATAGTACCTACATTACATAATGACGGCATTATCTTTTAAAGCAATTTCTTAAAGACTGCCCTGAATATTTTAGTGTGGCCTTATACCTAACACGTGAAGTAGTGTACTGCAACGCCTATAAGATATTGTATAGTTTTTATCACGGGCTATGAGCGCGGCGACCGAATCAAGAAATTCCGTAACGAAAATTAAAACCTAACACCCCCATTATGTCGAACAACGTCAATGTAGAACAAGCCAAAGTGTTGAGTGGAACTAATGAAATTAATCTATGCATATTGAATAAAATGCTATGCAATAGCCTTATCGCGGCAGTCCCCGAGTGCCACACGTTTTTTTTAAATATGTTTTTCTAGTCAACAGTTATGAAAATAAAATATAGTATACAACGTTTAAATTCAATTTAGGCTTTACACGGATACAAATGCGTAGGTGTGATGTCACAAAGAGCTGCTACGGTTCAATGAATAATGAAATATACGAGTAGTACTTTGAGAAATTCATTTATAAATCAGGCTAAATAATGGCCTGACTGCCAAATTCGTAATAATGTAATTTCGGCAGTTCACCATTTTAGCCACAAAGGCCAGATTTTTGTAATGATTTATATACTCACTATTGAATACGACTTTTGCCTTTATTTACTCATTGGCACAGTCAGCGTGAAAATTAGATGATGATAACACAGATTTCAAAATTTATGAGAACGATGGATTATAATTTTGATCTAAATTATGCATTCCAAAAAAACGATTAAGAGTAATGGGAAGGGAATGGAGGACATGTTAGACTCAGGAGTCACAGTGTACAGTGCCTCCTTTATGCATTGCTCTGTTTTCATTGCCGTACCGTCGGTTATTTAATTATTTATTTATTTATGGAGGACCAACAGCTTAATTTATAATCTTACACTTGCTTGCTCGACTTGCGATTGATTGAATGTATGAAAGGTGTGAAGTCATTAAATGTGCTTAAGATCATCGCATCAATAGCTTAAGTCTGCAAGCAGCTTGCAACTATCATCATATAAATCATCATTAGTTAAGATATAATATTATACTCACCACGCTGTCGCAGTTCATTTTTCGACACTAAAATTACAATTAAATTAATTTAGTTTAAAGTACGAAACGCTTGTAAACTTAATGATGATTTTAAATACTGGTCATGCAATCACAATCTTAGAAATATGTAGGTATACAAGAATGAAATGAACGTTTTATGTACAATAAAATACATACTCTAGCTTGGCATCCTTCTCCAGTACACTGCAAATAATAAAGACAACTTTGAATTTATGGGTGAATCTTGAAAATTTATGAATTCAGTTGATTGGCGCGATTGAAGAATTTTAACATAATATTGACTTGTCTGGGTTATTGACGCATTTATGCGTCATTGGCCTGACTATCTTTGACGCATATACGCGTCATTAATCTGAATTGTTTTTGACACATATATGCGTCATTAGCCACAATTCTGTTAATCAGAACACTAAAATCCGTTGACCACTAACCTCCCTAACAATGTTTGACTTGATATCCAACGTGATGGCTTCCACGGCAAGCCAGTCCATCTCGTTAGTCTCGTTCAGGTTGATGTTCCTCAACATAGTCTGGATCGTCTCATGGTTAGGGTACGGCGTGGACTGGAACGGTGCTGCAGATGTGGGCTCTACCGTCTGCAATAAAACTCTTCCAATTTACTTCTCACCCTGATCTTCATCTTCATCCTAGCGTTAATTTTCCCAGTCGCATCCAAAGCTTTCACCTCGGAGTTTGGGGTTCGCTTTACCAATCATAACTGCGGATTTGGCTGGACCTCGATATTTAACGTGAAGCGACTGCCATCTGACCTTCACAACCCAATAGTGACATTAGGCGATATCGAAGCATTGCAGCTGAAGACCGTTGTTGTTGGACTCTTTAAGGCTCCAACTACCCAGAACACGCATGATTTAACACTTCATGGTAGGCCATCAGAAGCCTGGATACTGAAACCTGACTTCTGAGGGTTCTTTTTTTTATGTCGGTCACGTCAACATGACTTCACCTCGCCTGATGGTAAGCTGAGGCAAAGTCACTGGAATGGGAGTCACCATTGCAAACACCGATAGTGCCACAATAGTGGCTCTCAGCTTGACGGCCTCCCTGGGACGAAGGATCCCTGAGACTGTATGAGGAAGGAAACAACTTCAAAGGAAAGGTTCAAAGTTTTAAGTTCCTAATTAGTAGGTATGGAGATCTTCTGTGACTTACCGTCATGCCGTATCGCAACACGCTGTGGTCAACGATTGGCACATATATGGAGCCCTGTAATAATAATAATTATGTCTATTTAGTCCGCGTTAGCTCTAACTAGAGCAGTATCTCCCGTCCTAACCGAGCAGTCCGACTGGGGTAGTACCTCCGCCCTACAGAAGTCCGCGGCCATAATAACCATCGTGTTGTGTTCCCACCCGTAAGTAGGGTAGCCAGAGCTTACTGTACCCCTCCTCCCTCCACCCCTTCCTAGCCCCTCTCTTCGTTCCGGGTAGGCAGCGCGTGTGTGACACCCCTGTGTTGCACACGTCCATAGGCCACGGTGACCGCTTCCCATCACGTGGGCCGTGTGCTTGCCTGCCACTGACGTAGTATAAAAAAACTAAATCATGGAGGATGGAGGTCGTAATAGTTTGATACCAACCAGAACAACCTAGCTATAATTATAATGATTGCTTTGTCCCCACTTGCATCCGAAACTTTCCAATTTTAGCCTGTCCGGACATGCTCTTTCGCCGGCTTTTATGGGATCGACTGCTCTCTGACTCTGAGCCTCGAGAACAAAGCCTGCACCAGAGCCCTGTCCGTTAATTAGCAGGTGTATAGGCTTGCTGGTCAGGTTGGTTAGATCCCGACTTTGTAGAGCCCCAAAATCACAAGTTCAAACACTTGTTCAAATACAACGTTTTACATACCTCTATAATATGTTGCTGGTTCTTCATGTTAGTTGGATCCTAAACAAACATACATAATCAGTATATAATAATACAATACAGTCTTGTTCATACACACGCGGGAAATTCGTTGTCATTTAAAATGAGTGCTTTATAGATTATAACTTTTACCGTGGTTTGTCCCATTGTTGGGATAAAAAGGATTTATGAATAATAGAATTTTAAGAAAAATATTTTTTTCATTCGTCAAATTATTACCAATAAAATTATTAGTATCAAAAAAATAGAATTTAATATAACAAATAATAAGATATAAATTAAGTATTCACAAAATACATTCAAAACAAATAAAGGTACAAAAATGTGTAATATACATCTTAAGTCTCAATAACATAAAATATTGTCAGCAGAAATGCTTGAAATGTATAAAAATATAAGTATAAAATGGTACTTTACTGTCACTTTGGCTAGACCATCCACAGTTTCGTGCTATAAAATATACAAACATCTAGTAATTAACAAGGAATATACATGTTTAATATACTTTTTTTTGTAACTACGTACATTTTTACATAAAAACAACCAATGCAAATATTCATGGGAATCGAACTCACGACCTTTAACTTCGAACAGTCGAACGTTCTGCCTCTACCACGCAGAGGTCTGTGTCTTACTAAACACTTTGCATAAAGATTGGAACAAACATTACCCACAAAATTTGATTGATATCGAATTTTAATTAATATTTTACCTACTCAAAGAGGAAATTAAGTTACAAACAATGTCAAGTACATACCGAATTAAATTTGACCCATTTTATCGGCGCTCCAAAATCATCCTTAAACACAAAGTTTTAATTTAACAAGCTAAAAATGTTTGAGAAATAAAATTAAGTTATACCTACATAACCCTAAAATTTGGGGCAAAGTGGAACACAAACTGAGGTTGAGGAAAAATAACAACATTGTTTACCCTGCCACTCACACATACACACAATCATAACTTTTTAGTACCTATCTACTAAGGGTATGAGATATACGGATAATTTGAATAAGAGTGCAAAAGAAGCTTTATATTATATTTTATATATGGTGTGTAGGTTTATGATCCCATTGGTGCATGGATTGGTTGTATATATTGTACTAGGAGTTAAGAGTATAAATCAAACAGCCTTTTGTTGTCCACATACTTCAAATCACAGTCCACACTAGTTTGGAGTCAGAGGATTTTGTAAACTAAATTTAAGTTACTGAACAATAAACAATTTTTATTATATTATTATTATTATTACGTACTTAGGTATTATTACAAAATTGTAAAGTGTGTGTGTCTGTACATTGGAAATATTACGGAAAAATACTTGGGTTATGTTGAATGAATAATTTTGAAACCAAATACATCTTTTTTGTATTGTCAGTTTGTTCGCGATGGACGCAAAAGCTGCTGAGCAATTTTGATTAGATAAGTTTACTAATTTAGTTATGTTTCATTATTAGGTATTATTATTAAATAAAAATTGTTGCTTATTAATAAATACTTACAACATGTGGTAATGCCAATAACTGTGATTTTAAATCCAGCGGCTGAAAATTTTTAAATTATAAATGTCATCATAAATTCAGGAAGGAGAATGGGCAAATTTCGGTGATCAGCGGTTTCTCAGTCATTATTTCTTTCTTCGTTATTTTCTTAATATTTAAGATTGGGCACGGTCATTTGATTAGATATTTCGTTAATAAAATTTTCCCTTCTATTTCTGTAATTTTCGTATCGTGTAGATTTATTATTTCGTATTAACGTTTTATTTTTACTGTGGATTTCAGTCAGAATTAACATCATCATTCACATTAATAAAACAATAATATAGGTACTTTAAAAATACTACAAATATAAAATTGCTTCAAACTAAAATATACGACTACAGTAGCAGCACGATATGATGGCCGGTTTGACATATTACAATAGTGATGGAAATGTCAATTTACTCTCGATAAAAATATAATCAAATCAAATAAGTTTTTATTGCAAGCAGTACTTACCTAGGTACCTGATTCAAAAACTTTAGTAAAAAAATATAAATTTTTACCTACTTAATACATATGAACGAACTGAATATTGGAATTAGGAATGAAAATGAGTATATATTAATCCAGCTTCCTTCAGTGATTGCACTAGCTTTTTTCTTGTTGGATACTCCTTCCGTAAATAGTAGCTACACACATGTCTTCGACAGGTTTTGCTCGTTTTTTTCTGTGTGTGTGAAGTTTATTTTCTTCTGTGCCAGTCTCGCCAGATTTTTCTTTAGTTATCTATTCGTCTAACAGTTATAGGTAAAATTGACCTTCCATTTTGAGATTCACGATCGAAATGTTACGAAGGCGTACCTATAACGAACACACGTGCCTGACTGTTTAGAACTCAGCTCTGCGTATGTTCGGCCATATCGACGAAATCCACAACAAAAGGCGTAAACAGAGTAAGTTGAGGGCTACCATTATAATTATCACTGTTAGTGTATGTAATGGGGACCCCTTCCTGAGACTTTACCATCAGGCGAGATTTACCATTTAGCTTACCATCAGGCGAGGAGGTCTAAACTATATCGCAATCGCACTGCACTCCTAGTTTGTACTTTTCGAAGCAACGTCAAGTCGAAAATGCTTTGTTTTGACGTAAGTTTGCCGGAGGTATTATTGGGCTTGCCAGTGGTCCTAGTGTCGATTATATAGATTTTATTTAAAGAAATTGAATTTCGAAAAACAAATACCGAGTTGTGTGAAATAAGTACACCAATAGGTAATTATAATCTTATAAAAATAAAAAATAAATGATCGTGGGACACTAATATACATTATATAATTCAGAAATCAGTGTAATAAATAAATATTGTGTCCTAAAATTATACCTACATTCGATAAAATTTTATGACTTACTGTACGTCACTATTGACAATAAAGAACAGCAATTTGCTCTTTCAAAATGTCACAATAATTAATACGAAACTTCATGAGCGGACAAACGTCAAACCGGCCATTATATCGTGCCGTAGGTATAAACCTACATCAAAATATGAAAATCATACTTGACCACAAACCACCCACACTTTATATAAATTAGCCTATTCTCCTTTGACAAATTAATTTATACCATAATTATATTATTTTCACAAAGGAATAGCCTTTATGTCATACATTCCAACAGTAGTGGGGTCAAAATTTAATTTGATTGTCTTTGACGGTGTTCACTTGAATCGGTTATGTTTATAAAAATAAAATACTTATTTAAATTTTTGTTGTACCTGAATTTGTCCAGTAAAATAGATTTATTATCATCATCAACATCAAAGTCGGTACCGAAATCATCAACATCGCCAGCATCATCACCATCGCCACCATTATCATCAACATCGCCAACATCACCATCACCACGATCATCATCTACATCATCATCCATAATTATCTCCATAATCATCATCATAGATATCTTTTCGTTTAATCTTACCCAAGATATTCAATGCCTTCACTTTCTCTTTTCACTAGTTCCAATACCAAAGTTTATTCGCATTTCGTACTTACCGCTTTAGTTGTATAATACTGTATAAATCAAACAAAATCTATTAGCTCACACTGAGGTAAATATTTCTATCACTAGGATACCCTATGCCAGTGCGAGGGAAATGCTCTTTGGGCCACCTTACACCGTGACGTCAGAAGACCCTAGACGGCGTGCGGTTTTAGTCGGTAAGAGTCCGACATAACCTACCCCGCTGGCCATGGGGTGGGTATCTATGAAGATTTCCGCACGAAAAAAAAAGAATAACCCTATGCCAGTAGCACTGTAATTTCACTATATAACAGTACTACACTATATAGCGAAACATTAATCAGTTTTGTGCGGTACAGTGAGAAATTTAGCTTCTCTTTCACCTACAAAAGAATTGACTATACACCTTATACACAGTGAAACTATAGTAGTATCACTGTTTTAAATTTCGCAGTGGAGGTACTTATGCCGCAGACATAACTGTCAAATTATTTAATCAATTTAATACTTGCATATGAACTGTTATCCATCTTATACTTTTGTTCCAGTTTTCCGTAGGCCTGTGGATTTAAGAACATTATTTACATTAATCAATTAATATTAACAGTTATGAGGCAAATACTAGTTAGTGCACCATGTAGTGCTCACATATATATGTTACGGCTAATACCCGAAGTGCGGCTGCACCTGGTTTTAGCCGTTTAGGTTAGGTTAGGTTAACCTAACCTAACCTAACCTAACCTAACCTAATCTAACCTAACGTGGTTAGGTTAGGGTAAGTGGCTACACCTAGTTCTAACCTGCTAATACTAGGTGCAGCCGCACTTCGGGTATACTAGGTTTAACCAAGAGTAAGTGGCTACACCTAGTTCTAACCGGCTAAAACTAGGTGCAGCCGCACTTCGGGTATTAGCCGTAACATATACACAAAGTGTGTTGAAATTTACGTAAAATTAAATTGCTAATGTTAGCATCTACTTACCAATGTGAATTTCACTTTGTGGAATTTATATATTTCACATGATTTAACATCTGCTGACGGTGAAGGAAAAACATCGTGAGGAAACCCACATGTCCTAGAAGAAATTCTAAGGACATATCCGATCCACCAACCCGCATTAGGCCAACGTGTGTGGATTAAGGTCTAAAGCTCTCTCGTTAGAGGAGATGAGACCCGTACCCAGCAGTGGGGCATAAATGGGTTGCTATTACAGAGTCCCATCTTGAGGAGACTTCGACAAGAAACTCGGTAGGTCTTTTACAGACTTTTGTTTTTTAATTTACTATCTATTCAGGTACAAAAAGGGATAAGTACAAAAAGAAAAAAAATGGCTTACTTACATTAAGTCTTTCTTTAGCCAGCGCCAATAATTGTTGGCCTGATGGCTGCAATAAAAGATATTTATATAATTCATAAACCATTAAAGAGTATAAATTAAAAAAGGGGGTAGAACATGATGGTATCTCCCGTCCGAATTGAGCAGTCCGCGGCCATAATACTCATCGTGTTGTGTTCCCGGTGGTAAGGTAGCCAGAGCTCACTGAATCGCTCCTCCACCCACCCTTCCTTGCTTCTCACACTTTCATTGCCCGATTCCCTCCCCCCCTCCCCTACCTTTCAGGGTCGACAGCGTGATTGTGATGCCTTTTATGTTGCACACGTCCATAGTCTTGCCACTCACACTTGCCACTTGGCACTCAGTCCAATGTCTGCAAAATCGGCTATATAAAGCAGAGTTATACCCGTACATACACAAAAATAAAAATCCGAAATGAGAACCTCCTTCTTTTTGGAAGTCGGTTAAAAAATAAACATCGGGCAAAGAAGTGCTTCTTATCTTGGCGCCAATTAATTTTTAATTGGACATGTCATTGCACAAATTACTTGTTATCGATAATATTATCGCCCTGAGATTGTAATGACTTTTCTGCTATAAATAATAGATGATAATTAACTTCACGTAATCTTCTCATACTAATCCTACTTCCTTCCTACTAATATTATAAACTAACTGTTGCTCGCGGCTCCACTCGCGTGAAATATACCAAATTTCAGCCAGATCCATCCAGCCATTTTCGCATAAAAGAGGAACAAACATACATCCAGACATTCAGACATCCATACATACTTATTATACGTAAACGGGAATTAACGCGATACACGTTAAAGGTATATACATACCTTTGGATGCCGTATAATAAATTATGGAACGCGAAAGTTTAAAAGTTAAAATCCATACATACATTCTTATAAACACGTTTATAATATTAGTATGATAGGATATGACAGTTTGTGAAGAATGTCAAGATATTTGGATGTTTGTAAATCATACCAAGACCAAATATCAAAAGAGTACTCACTGCTCCCCTTGCTTGTACATTAACTCCTTTGGGCGGCATAGCAGGTGGTCCTTGGTGGTTGAGACCCTATAGGGGAAAGTTGATTCTGTATTCTTCTGTTATTGAAAAGTGATTTACATTTTATTTAGATTTTCGGTTCAGTATCTCAACCTAAAAGTGTCGCTAAGTATTCAACGGGGAAACCTGCCTGATTTGATCTTTACAATCAAAAAAGGATGTTAAGATAGATAAATATAAATATACATCAGACTGACGCCTATTGAAATGATACGTTGGTTTTGGCCTCAGTTGAATTTACGAAGACTTAGTCCACGCAGTCTTCGCGAATTTCGTGGCGTAGACTGCTTGAACTTCAAAATTTGCCGCATAGCGACTGCAATTTTGAAGTTCTGTAGTCTTTTAGGGCACTGATTAAACAACCTGAACCATAAAATTTTGGGGCAATAAGTTTTTAAGCAACATTGTTCACCGTTATTCATGACACCTAATTCTTTTGCAGTTATTATGCTTTCAAAATCTAACTGCAGATTGGCAATCATTTAAATATTAATATAAACATATTATAATTTGGACAATATCTACCAAAAATAGTATAATTCAACCCCAAAGATTTGGCAGGAGGAATCTTTAATTTAAGCAGGACAGGAAGAATGAAGGTCACCATGTCAATAATGCTACAATGGTTGTTGATTTGACTTTTGAATCTGTACATAGTTCAATCCAGAAAAAAATAAAATAAAGCAAACTTTTTTAATAGTCTAATATAATTTTCTTGTAACTTGTAAAACGTAGCTACTACAGCTTGTCTCCTAAATTAACTTATATACAGTGAACTCGAAAGTTGACTATAATAAACCACTTCGGCGGTCATGCAACTTGACGTCAGCTAGGTACTTCCTTTCTAATTCCTCCCACTTTTTGTTATAACCCTTAAGGACCACCTCCTCAGGCGACTCAGCCTTGGGTTTTACAATCTCCTTCAGGCCTTGAGATGTAATTGCCCGTGACTTTGGTGGCTCGAAGTCAGGCTAAAGAGAAACAGATAAGTGGAATTACTCCATATCGTCCAAAGTAATCTGAAACTAATGATACTGTAGGGACTTTGGAACTCAAAGATATACTAAGCGTGCGTATGCTAGTGTGCAGTGCACACGTTCACACTAGAAATATTCCATTATTTTTATGCAGTGTCCTATAATACCTCATAATCATCTTTGCGTTTGTCCTGGTATTGTCCCATTCTAGGTTGAAGTCTGGAGTCTGCTTTCCGACTTTTATTTCCCCACTTCGGTCTTGAGCGTCCATTGGAGTGAAAATATGGACACAAATGTCAACCTCTACGATGTTAACCCTACAAAGTGCCCACAACAACTAACGCTACAAAGTGGTGACCCTAATGTGACTAACCCCACAATTCTAAGCGGTGATAATCTAAACAAGTTCGCTACTATTAACTAATTTAAACTTTGAAGACCTGTTGAGACGAATGAGATATACTCACTCAAATATTAAAAAGTAACAATAACTCCTTAAATAGATTAGAAGCATATATCTATAATGATTTTTAAGCCTTTTGATGATAATTCATGAAAGATTAAAGAAATAATGAAAACTATTTAACTTGTGAATATATATTCCATTTATAATACATTACTGCAACCCGAACAATCAATAAATTATTTACGTTAAGTATAATCTAATCTAAAGTCTGGAGTGCATCATCTTGAAAGTCTTGGACCTATGTATTCGTTTTGCCTTCAGCTTTTAATTTTGCTAGTACTTCGTCAAACATTTTCTCATACATCTTGACTTTTTCTTCAGCTGCACCAGATATCATTTGTAGCGAATCTTGCTTCTTTTTTTGCTGATTTTGTTGTTGGTTGTTTGGTCTGTAGTTTCCCTAAGAAAGGAAACACATTGATGGAATTATTGTCTACCACTTCATTTTCCACAGCTTTAGAAATAGTCTGGAGCGTATTGCTATTTAGCATGCTATTTTAAGCTTTAGTGATTTAGATGGATTCTGGCTGCTAATTGCGTTCAACGCTAACTTTGCGAATATTAACTGTTAGAACATCATCATTATCTGCTTTCCTTTTCCCAATTATTTCCGGTCAACATGTCATTCTCTTCCATACATTCGAGTCAGATGTCATTTCCTCAGTCACTCTCTTCCTTGACAGGTCCTCTCTTTCTTTCTATTAGCTTTCTTTCTTATTCCGTTTGACTTTTCACTTCGGTACTTGATTTGAAACATATTGCACCATAATCTACAAACATTGCTGATATTTTTTTGCACGAAACTTCGAGTACGGCCTGCGGCGCCCACACACGCACTCACAGCGAAAAACTTATTATTCCGCTATGCCCCCCCCCCCCGGGTTTAACGCTCCCATTGTTTTTTTATCTGCCATGATTTTTTTGGCAAAATTTGATTCCATTTTGTTAATATTTTTTTAATAATATAAACGTAAATTTAAAACATTCTGATAATGTTTTTAATACTCACATATTGAGGCCCACCTCGAGCAAATGGAGACGGGCCACCCGGTGCTCCAACACCCATGTAACCTTGAGTGCGTGGTCCAGATTGGGTACCAGGGTATCCAGGTGGAGCTATTTGACTATAATCAGGCGGTCCAGCTCTTCCACCTGGACCATTTCCGGGTCTATAACCACTTCCGGGAGGACCCCCAGGCCCACCAAAACCAGGAGGTGCCATAGGCCCACCGTATGGACCAGGTCTACCACCACCACCACCTTCGGGCCCCATTCTTAGGGCCCCAGGCCCAAGATTTGGCCCATTTCCTGGCCCTCCTCTTGCTCGTGGTGAACCAGCCGAATAGCCAGCTGGATACTCTGGAGAATAATCGCCCTGTAAACAATAATTGATTATATATGGACCTTAGGTATATGAGGTACTGGGGGTAACATTTTGAATTCTGAAAGCCTAATGAGGGTTTAATTAAAACTATATGTGTTCACTGTACTTACACCATACGATGGAGGTCCTCCCCTCATAGGGCCACCTCCTGGAAATCCTCCTCCGGGACCCTGTGGGCATTTTATACATATAAACTTTAATGGCTGTACGTGGTTCCATTAAGATCCTTGGAGCCTTCTTCACCTGCTGATTGACAGACGAGGCTCTGGCAAAGGCTCTCTTCCGGGGTTGGTGGATTAGATGGTAGTTGCTACCGTAAAAGTCAAATAGCACCAAATTGTAGAAAGGGCTCCAAAACGCAACCTTTGGATTAGCACTTGGATGTCCTCTGGTCTGACTGACTGATCAATAGAAACCATATCCATTTATTTTTACTTACGCCATATGACGGAGGTCCTCCACCTCTTGGAGGGCCACCACCTGGATAGCCTCCTCCGGGACCCTTTGGACATTTTATACATATACATATTTTTTAAGCCGGTTAAAAATACAGAGTACGGTACAGTCTGAGATAAAAGTTTTTGAGAAGAATCTCCAGAGACCTCGGTGCCTGTACGGGGCGCCACCAAGACCTTTGAAGCCGAAGCCAACTTCACCTGCAAGCTTTTACACATGCTGATTGATGGATGGCTCTCTGCCAGGGTGGATGGATAAGGCGTTAAGCAGACGGAGGCGCGGGCAGGTCAAGATGACCGCGACGCAGTCTTGTTATAACCAACATTAGATCGCATTTAGCCCGCGTATGTCTGACAAGAGACATGAGCTATTGCGCGGACAAATTCAACCTTATAATCGTACAAATAAGAGTGTGTCGCGGTCATTTTGACCGCCCCGCACCGCCCTAAGACGTAATTATAGCGTATCGTAGCGTACCGTAGCATATCGTAGCGTACCGTAGCACACCATAGCGTGACGTAAATTATAGAAAGGTGGACTCCAGGATCCAAACGCAAGCTTCGGATGTAACCAGGATTAGTACTCGTTTGAATGTTCTAATGCCGTCTGAATGAATCTGACTGGCTGTACAATGGAAATCGTATACGTTTATACTTACGCCATAAGATGGAGGTCCTCCACCTCTTTTAGGACTTGGATAAAATCCTCCAGGACCCTGTGGGAAATTGTACATAATTATAACTCTTTTGATGCTTTTCGAAGTTATGTGTGTATTTATCGCAGGTTTATAAGTGCCCGGTTAATGGCAATAGGTTCGCCACCTATTACATTGGGACCTAAACATAAACTGGCGAAATGTGGGTGCTAGCACCTCTGCCTACCCCTTCGGGGATATAGGCGTGAGTTTATGTTATGTTATGTTATGTAACTCTTTCGAGAATACAGAAACGAAAATTAAACGAAAATACCTATTGTAAATAAGTATACAAAGATTCATAGATTCTTACAATCCCAGGTTCTTTAAGCGGGACATGAAATTGAAAAGGCATAATATGTCTGGGCCGCGATCAAAGTAGGGCCCGCCATTTTTGTGGTCAGTGCGTTTTGTGTTTGGAATCATTTATTTAACATAACCCTTCTTTTTCGTACGGATATTCCCACGCATGACATGTACGTAATGAATGATACTTACACTTCTCATAGAACCTCCTTTACGACTCGGTGACATATCGGTGTAACCTTCTCCTCCATAACTTGGATTTTCATCCATCGGAAAGCCTGGCTCGCCCGCTTCGTCTAAAGCACGACGTGAGCCCCCAGGTCTAATGTATGTGTAAAAAGGTGTCACCGTAATGGCTCCCTTGTACGGTGGGCGGGTTGTGGTCACCTGTGAATGAAAAAGTTACACGGTATTTTTGAAAGGGTATAAAGGGCCCATCAACATTCTTGAAGCCAATGCTTCACCATTAAATCGGTCATCAACATCCTATCGTTAACTCTGGTCGCATCGGAGGTTTTAACCTTAGAGTCTGGGATCCGCTTTCCAGTTTTACTTCTCCACTTCACAAGGTTTTGGGCATGTATATCATTTTCTATAATGTAAAGTTAACACTTCTTGGGTTTACCCTTCCTTATTCGTATTCCTGATACGCCAAGTATAGCTCGAAAACCTATTTGCAACCTATTTGCCACCTGGCTCCCGGACTACGAGTCCTACTCAATAACCAATGGAAACTCTTAATGCAAGAAAGAATAAAGAACTTTTTTATACCACTTAGGTGACAGACAAGCACACGGCCCACTGATGGGAAGCAGTCACTGTGGCCTATGGACGTGTGCAACACCAGGGGCGTCACACTCGCGCTACCGACCCTGTAAAAGGCTTCTAATGCCCTTCTTGAAGAACCCCATATATGGTAGTCGCTAGGGAAGACCACGGCAGTGACATCTTTAGGACGCGCACAATAGAAACAAATAGAAGCCGAATGTAGTCTTAAATTCTAAACATTTATGTCTAGTACGAACCTAAACATGCTAAATATGGTCGCACGGCGTTATTTAGTAAAATGTTTAATTAATTAATATTTATGAGGTGACATATTATACATATTATACATAAAGCCAATTAGCCCAATAGTACCTCACTTAATATGATACACAACGCACCCAGCCGTAAGTGAAAACAATTTACCATCTCCCTCTCGAGGGCTTACAAAAATTACATGAAAATAAAATACTTACTAAATAAATAATATACGTTAGTGACGTAATTCTATTAGATATGATTCGTACAGACAACAAAAAACAATCACAATAATGTCCCGTTTAAGTTATCGAGTAACTAAGTAGCTGTTGCCCGCGGCTTCGCCCATTGATCCAAACATTTTACATTAAAAGAGGAATTTTAGCAGACTGATTGGTACGCATGATAGCAACCCATTTATGTCCCACTGCAGGGTATGGGTCTCCTCTCCTCTAACGAGAGAGCTGAGAGGGTTTAGACCACAGGT
The DNA here is from genome assembly GCA_963576445.1 of Lithosia quadra. Lineage (NCBI taxonomy): Eukaryota > Metazoa > Arthropoda > Insecta > Lepidoptera > Erebidae > Lithosia > Lithosia quadra. The sequence goes on along the minus strand of OY754900.1, from coordinate 3,595,933 downwards.
TTAGACCTTAATCCACACACGCTTGCACTTGGTGCATCAGTCAAGATCTTAGAAATTCTTCTAGGACATGTGGGTTTCCTCACGATTTTTTGTTGTGTTCCCACCGGTAAGTAGGGTAGTCAGAGCTCATAATCCCCCCCTCCAGGGTCGGCAGCGCGAGTGTGACGGTCCTGATGTTGCACACGTTCATAGGCCATGGTGACTACTTCCCATCAGATGGGCCGTGTGCTTGTCTGCCACGTAAGTAGTATAAAAAAAACTAAGCTAAGTCTAGATAGCGCTGTGTGAAATATCCTAGACTAGGTATTCATTAATGCTGACCTTACTTATATAATTATGTCATGTCAAGGGATAATTACATTATTTATTCAACGTTTATATACGTACTGTTTGCTTTTCGTTTGGCCGTAATTAAGTTAATACCTTATAATTAGTTAGTAGAAGTCAGTGTGTGACAGGTAAGTTTTATAAATTAAAACGCTAGACGCCTCAGACACTGTAAAGGTGCCTTTCCACCGTGTATAATTTTGCGGACAAACCCGGATCCTCGATTCTGTTAAAGCAAACCAATAGCGAACTTTACACGGTCACTCAATCGCGCGTTCTAGCTGCGCCCAAGATTGGGCGGTGGAATGCTCGAACGCGCAATCGTGCGCGATTATTTTTGTAAGTTAACTAAATCTTTCGCGCGCAATTACGTGCGATCCTTTTTGACGCTACGGAAAATCTGTGTATAGGAAAGAAAGACAGTCCTGGAGCGCGCGCTCTTTCCCTCTCTCCTTCAACATCCTCTCAACTCCTTTACACACGCGTTCTTTCACACGTGAATCGGTTTTCACTCGCGATAGCACTCGTGATAGCCTGCCCGTTTAAAGGGGGCTGTTGTCATTGCTTTTGGCACATTAAAATAAACACATTACCACTCCTTTGCGTCGCGCAATCAGGTAAAAATGCCATTGTAGACTTAACTAGTATAGAGGAAATATAATTTTTGTTTTTTTCAATAACTCGACAAAATACCATTTTATAATTTGTAGGCTTCACGGTGCGGTGTCGCAATAAACTCGTAAATTAAATGGTATGTTTTTTTTCTTCTTTCTTTGAATAATGAATACGTGAACCTAATAAACAAGAATATTTACCTGTTCTACTTTGTCAATGATGTCTGAAGACCAGTACGGTTCCATCTGAAATTAACAAGTATTGCATCAATAATTTTATTCAATGTTATCAACATTTTTAGTCATCATCATCGGAGCACCTACCCGGTTGTATGGAGTTCATGGAGTTTCAATCTCCAGGGTCGGACTGGGCTGGAAGGGCCCGGGTGGCTGACCACAAACTCGGGCCACGGGCTTGAGGTCAGCCACCCAGGCCCTTCCGGCCCAGTCCGACCCTGGATTAGGGTATCGAAACCCGGTACAATTTTGAAAACCTGGGTTATCGGGTTTAAACCTCATTAAAACCCGGGCAATCCAGTTTTTGGAACCATGATTGGCGCTTGGTTGCCGATGATTTAGTGGAAATCAGGCTTGAAACTTACGCCAACATTTGGTTTCCTCGGCGTTGGAGTAGCTACGGGCGCAGCAGCCGCTGCTGCTCTGATCTTCTCTTTGTTCATACGTAACTGTAATTTTATTAATACTTTTCATTTTTCTAATCATTAAAATGGTAATAGGCAGGACATATGTTAAGGCGTACATATTCTAATCAGATCCAGGACATTTTGAAGAAATGCCAGGTCAAGAGTACCCGCAATCGGCGTGCGTGTACGAAAACAATTATGAAAGTTGAAGAAGCGAAAGCAGTATACCAAGATCGTGTAGCAAGTGGAAAGATGTTGTCTCTGCCTACCCCAATGGGAAAAAGGCGTGATTTGTATGTATGTATGTATGTTAAGAGAGAGAAATATTAAATGGACAAAAGCAATATCAGAGTGATACCCCTGACATGGCAAAAGAAGAATAGAAAAGAATTATTCCAATTTTTTTATTATATAGGATACGTCAATATTACTTCACCTCGCGTGATGGTAAGCTAAAGATAAAATTTCTGGACTGGGGTCACCACTACCTACATACACTGGTAGTGCTACACTATTCAGACTCAAATTCTAAAGTATTCTTCTAAATGTATCTATACTCACGGCTTTTTCCTTTGCATACTGTAAAATGTGATAATCATCATTAGAATAACAATGTATTTAGTTCCTTTTAAAACTACTTACTAACATAATAATACAATAAATACTAAAACAAAAATATTAATTGCACACACACAGTTAAAATACAGATTTTCTAAAATATAATGTCTCACAGCCTACCCACCCAGTACTGCAGTGTGAATATAAAATTAATAGTCAGAGAGCTGGTTATTTTTGAGTAGGTATCAATCAATCAATCAATTAGTCTATTGCAGTCCACTGCTGGGCATAGGCCTCTCCCAATGTACGCCATAGCGCCCGAGTAAGTAAGTATATGTAGTGTATATTATTTGCGGGTAGAATTATATTATTCTACCCACAGAGAGACAACTCTTTGTCCAGTTCAGTTGCTAGAAGGCGCTCGTAGCGAGCACACGTGCTCGTCGGCCGATTAAAGTAGGTAGCCTAGTATTGTGTGTTAATGTTACAGTGTGTGCGTGTATAAGTGTGATAGACTTATCTATCTGGACACTATGGTTCGTATAATGTTCTTAAATATTAATTTAATTTATGTCTATTTTATTGCTGTAACTTACTTTATCTCTCACCAACAATTGTCTTGAATATCCCTGAAAGTTATACTGTTTTATATATGAAAATAAAATGTAAGCATGGCAAATATACATTTATTGGAGTCTCTGTCTATCCTAATTAATACATATATAATTAATGTACATAGCAACACCCAGAGAAACGCAAATAGTAATGTAAATAACTAGCTATTTCTTGCGGCTTCACGCGCATAAAATATTGTTCCCGTTTCCATGGGGACCTATTCCAGGGATAAAACGAATCCTATATATATTCCAGACTATAATCTATCTCTATATCAAATTGCGGCCAGTCCCGTGCAGCCATTAGAGTGTGATTGAGTAAGAAACAACTAAACATCCTCACAAACTTTCGCATTTATAATAATAGAGGGATATTTTCGCTAGGCATACTAACCCGGAATTTCTCGTATAGATCAAATGCTCTACCGCCACGCCACCCAAGTCGCCATACCGTACTGACCGTTATTTCAAAACTTACCGCCCATTTCTCTATATCTTCCTCCCACTGTAAGTTTAAATTGTAAGTTTTAAAACTTCCTATTAACCACAGAACCTAATTTTAATAAAAAGAGTAACCAAAATGTCAACGGGAATTAACACGAAAATGGTACAGGCTTCGTAATCTGGTCGAAACATCAGAGTATTATTAGGTATTCTGTAACATCAGGCTTATACCATGGCATATGGCATATGACCTATACTATGATCGCGTTAATCATGGTATGCGAAAGTTTAAAAATTAGTATAATAAAAAAGCTAAAAATTCATTTAACATAGCTAGCAAAGATTAATCAATTATGGTTTTGGTAAAAATAAAATAATACCTACTTACATTTTTCATAATTTCACCTTTTGGATGTTTTTTCTGAAATTGCGGAATATGTATACATGTATTATAATATATACATTACGTAGTTGATTGGTATAAAATAATTACTTGTGCTAACTGTATGATTTGTCAACGCACAGCCAAAACGACTGGAACAAACTACAAACTACCTATAACACGTGCGCTATAAGTTGAGACTTGGGCTCTCCGCCCATCTCCCCCTGCACTGCCCCTCAGTCACCCGTGACCTACTGTTCGCAAAAAAATAGGTAGACAGGTTGGTAACGTCTCGGGCGGAAGCTTGTTTACGATATGTTTCTGTGCGCTGTACAAACACGCTGGGTGTATCCCATCTGCCCCGGTGACTTGGCCCGGTGCCGGGCCACATGGGAAAAAAGTTTTAACTGGCCCGTTGATATGTTTACCAGGCCAGATGACACAAATCAAGTGCCATCGTCCCCGGTAGCGAAAAATAGAGGATACGCCTCGTAATTTTTTTTATATATAGGACACGTCAATTTGACTTCACCTCGCCTGATGGTAAGCTGAAGGTAAAGTTACCATCAGGCGAGGTGAAGTCAAATTGACGAGCTCTAAGTATATATAAAAAATATTACGAGGCGTATCCTTTATTTTTCCCTTACCGAGGACGATGGCACTTGATTTGTGTCATCTGGCCCGGTCAACATATCAACGGGCCAGTTAAAACTTTTTTTTCCCATGTGGCCCGGTACCGGGCCAAGTCACCGGGGCAGATGGGATACACCCAACACGCGCCGGTGACATGAAGCGGTCAGGTCTCAACTTATAGCGCAATTGTAGTACAAGCTTAAAATTTTGGCAACCAAGCAATTTATGGCAAATATCCGGCAATATTATAAAATATGTTCACCTTTTCTTCATTAATTAGAGTAAGGAATTCTCGCCACTGAAAACAAAATTAAATAACAATTTTAAATTGTAATTTTCAGGTGTCAAATGACAAAAGAAAAAAAAGAGTCTTCTTACCATATGGTGTGTCCTCCCTAGAGCCTCAACAAGATTATAGGGACCTAAGCTGCTAGCCGACACACCTACTGATTAATGGACTAGACCCTGGCACAGGCTTCCTTGTCGGAGTTCGGCGATCCCATACTAGTCATGAGGAAGAGGAAATATTGTAAGCTATTATAAAATTTGATTTACGAACCTTGTTAGTTTGTGTTAATCTTTTCGGCTATAAAAAAAGAATTTCACGGTACGTTAGTGGTTTTATAATGCACAGACTATACGGTCGCAAAATGCATAAAAATCCGTTCAGTAGTTTTTGCATTCACCGCGAACAAACAGACAGTAAAACCCAAAAAAAAATTATTTTGTGTCTAGAATCGTTCATATAACATAGCCCAAGTTTTTAATTAAATATATCCAATGTACAGACACAGCTCATTTAATAAATAGAATAGATTATATTACAGATAGATTTGCAGCTGCAAATAAAATATTATGGGGGTATGTAAGTTACATCAATCATGCTTTATACAAATTACAAGAAAATATACTTAAGTACCATAAGTACGTTAAAGTTCCGTAATATCCTTTACTTTTTCTTATATATTGGAGTGTAGTAGTTATTAGTCGGTACTTACATTTGTGAATTTGTTAATGTTTTTTATGCACCACTTAGGTGGCAGATAAGCACACGGCCCACCTGATGGCGGTCAACGTGGCCTATGGACGTGTGCCGACCCTGTAAAACTTTGTAATGCCCTTCTTGAATATCCCATAGCCTAAGCGTACGCGAAAGGATATTACTAATATGTAGTTAAATTTTTAAAACAAGTATTGTCACCTATATCAATATCAACAATTGAAGTAGTTTTACCGATATATTCATTATAATGATGTTTCTATTGTACCTACTGTAACAATATCCTGGTTCATTATTTTCAGGACAGTTAGTCGACTTTTATTATAAACATTTTATCTTTTACTACGATATATTTCTTTATTATTTCTTAGTAGCATGATTTCAATACTTATTGAAATTAGCTTTATTATTCCTTCATTTAATTCATTCATTTAATTATTGTTTGTCACAGGTAGATAGAAGATGTTGTCAATTACATAAAAGTATCACCGTAGCATGTCTGATAAGACGTACAATAGTATTATCATATATGAACCACATCACACTAGGTACAAATTAAATTGTGAAATATATAATTATTTAGATGAAATTATTATTTTTTAGTCATTAGTCGTCGAGCTATAATTTTGTAATTCAAACTTATTTAAATACTACATGATTCGGATCTATATCTATTGCTCAATATATATTTATATAAAATAAAATAGCACTAATATGATATTATCGAATCTTGTGCCGGCGGCGTCTTAACGTAATCTTGATCATAAATACGGTCGTATATAGTGAATTGTGTTGCAGTTGCTTCAGTACTTCCTATTGCCATACTTGATTTAAATAATAAATCATCAAAATTCACATCTTCTTCTGGTTTAAAATCATCTTTGAAATTGATTTCACTTTTATAATGCGTCGGTTCCTGTGTAAATTCAGAATTTTTCTCTTTGAATACTAGTTTAAAATCATCTTGATAGATGATTTCACTTTTATCTGGCCTCAGTTCCTGTGAAAATTTAGAGATATTTTGTGCGAATTTTGGTTTATTAAGATTGATTTCACTTTTATCCTTTGTTGGTTCCGGTGAAAATTTTGAAATATTTTCTGCGAATTCTGGAATAAAATCATTTCTGAGTTTGATTTCACTTTTCTCTTGCATCGGTTCCTGTAAATGTGTTGGGCTTTCTTCTGCGAATAACGATTCTAACACATTTGTTTTGTTATTGTTATTTCGATATACTGGTTGCTGTGTATCATCTTTATATAATAATGACTTAAAATTAATATCAGCATATTGAGCATCAGCATTTTTATTTTCAGTTTCATCCATGGTAGCTTCAGCTCTATTATTTCCAAACATATTTTTCCTGTCATTTGTGTTATGGTTATCTTGTTGTATTTCAAATTGAAATTGTTCTTTTAAGAAAGAAGTTATTTGTGTTGAGCTCTCAATTGTTTGCTGTGACGTATATGGAATATCTTTATTCATTTCGTCATTCCATTGTTGTATAGGCATTTGTGCCCGCATTTGAATAACAGGTGGTTCTTCGTCGAGTAAAAGAGTTTTATGAATATGTTCTTTGGATTCACTTTTTTCTATATTCACGGCTCTCATCGCAGGTATAATTGTTTTAGAATCATTATTTGGCAAAGGGAACTTTAATTTCGTAGCTGTGTTTGATAACGATTTGAAGTTCGTCGGCATCGAAGTCTGCATGTGCGTAGGCCTGTAGGTTAACCCTGTGTTCGAACCAGGAATTAGATAATATACTTCAAGCGTTGGTTTTAGTGGCTGAGTTGACCTGGTAACTATGTGTCGGCTGGGCTCCATTGACGACGTAGGCTGCAACACCAGCATCTGCAGGTACCGGTTTCCTTCCGTGTTAAACTGTGGGCAAAAGGTCATATTAAAACTAGATGCTTACCAAGTCATCCATGTCCCTGCCGCTACTCTCCCGAGGAGGCCATTCCGGAGCAGGAAATATACGTTCTTCAGGCTAATACGAGGTAAAATTTCAAAATTACAAACAAGATCAAGACGTATATCGATAGCTTGGGGCTCAAAGGGCGCAATCGCCGTTTTAGTCAAACCGATTGTTGAATTATTTTTATTTTTATGCAAGGTAGCCATATTTTTTGTCCCCTATCGATTTGTATACTAATGTCAGTTTTATTATTTTTGAAGAAATGTCAGATATTTTGAGAAAAAAAATGTTTTTTAATGTTTTTGACTTTCCTGAAACTCAAGTTTTGGCGCCTACGCCCTTTGAGCCGACATACTCGTATTTATAAAAAGATCACTTTTATTTTTACAAGAAATGTAGATAAAGAAAAACTACTTAATGTTCCTAATTATTTTTATTTTCGTAAAATATTTAAAAAAAAAAATGCTTCATGTCATGATATCTTATATAGAAGCGACACTATATACAATTTAGAAATTTTACATTTTGAGAACATAATCATAAAGTCTATAGAGATTATTTTAGAAATTTTCTAAAATAATCTCTACAGACTTTTCTTAAAACGAACAAAATATAAGTTTGCCACTCACCGGTATAGTTGGTCCAACCTGAAAAATATAAAATCATAATTATTGTAATACTTAGGTATAATAAAAGACATCATTAACATTAGTTAACTAATTGTAGCGGGGATAGCCCTCAATTCCTTTCGTGGTCAATGACGCTCATAGGCGTCATCTGAACGAGCGTATTTTGGTGAGAATCTCTTCTCGAATCTCTATACCTGCGTGGCGAGTGCTGCCTCCTGCATCAAGCCCTTGACACAACTGCCTAACGCGAGCCACTTTAGATGTTATTTGAGGCTCTTAGCTATCAGTCCGTGAACCGATACGACTATCGGAACAATAATTGCCGAATCCACATTCCACATGTTGACAACCTCGTGAGCCAAATCCATATTTTATTTGTTTATCTTTTTCAGCGTTCATAAGACGTTATTATTATTATTATTGTAGCAAAACTTACACGTCCAGATCCCTTCTGACGTGGTGGTGCTCCTGGTATATCCAAGTTTGGATCATTATCTGACGGCGGCTGAAACATTAAACATAGATTTGTTAAATTAAATTTGAAACTGAAACACGACTTGTTATGCTGCGGAGCCTAGGGACGGATTGTAGAGAGGGGTTGGGGGACGTTGAAAGAGCTTTTGTGCTGACAACGCATGAGACTTTGGTTTCCCCACTGATAGCATAGGACCTCCCTCCAGTGTGCTCTGGTTACCCTACTTCGGAACACAACACGATGGTTATTAAGACCGCGGTGTTCTGTAGGGCGGAGGTACTACCCCAGGCGGAGTGCTCCGTATACACGTATCTTGTAATAATTATTCCTCAGGATTTTTTAGTAGGATTTAAGCCGAAATCTCGTGCCATCTTTGGGCCTGATTGCGGGCTAAATTCGTTTCATGGCTCCATTGCTTAAAATATTGAGAAGCTGCAACTTTGCATGTACCTTTCATGATTGATCTAGAAGTCTTATGTACTGGTAAAAGCATAGCTCTCCCAGTCTTACCATCAAGGTATGAGTATTAAAAAGTAAAAAAAATACCTTTTTTCCGTATTTATACACAGGGTCTTCAGCGTTTCCACCCGTAATGAAATGTGAAGGCTGAAAATAATATTTTTTTATTACATTATTTTTATTAGATGAACTTACACTAGGTACTTGCTATCGTAATTATTACCCACATCACGAAAAGGCTGTCAAGACTAGAAGCTCTGCAGCAACGTTTAGTTCCTTCATTACCACTAACCTCGGGGAAACGACACCATGAAGAACAGAATAGTATCGTAGCCCACTAAGTCCGACGGAAGCGGTCCAAGGATGGACCCTTGAGGAACACCGCTCGATACGTGCATTCTGTTTTTACTACGTACGTAGCAAGTAGTGTAAGTACTAAATGAGATTACGTCATTATATTGAACTAGCTGTAACCCCTGACTCCACCCGCGTGTGATTCTAATTATTCAATATATATATAGGCCTATGTGTTTTTCCAGTCAATAATCTATCGCGGGATTAAATTTTAGCAAGATCCATCCATCCGTTTTGCATAAAAGACTCATAAACGGCTGAATGAACCTGGCTGAAATTGTAATTACTAATGTAATAATAAGTAGAAGATTTCTTCAGTAATTTTACCTTTGGACGTCTTGTGCTGCTTCTGTATGGATGCTCTCTGTTAAAACTGGACATCCCAAAAGTTTCCTGAAAGAAAAGAGATGCCCAAAGTAAACATACCTTAACTAACTTGTATTATGAGTTCTAAACTGCGTAAAATGTACTTAGATACATTTTTTAGGCTTCCGTACCTACCTAAGGAAAAATTGAACCACTGTTACCTGCCTATCTGTCTGTCGACGGTCTGTCAAAACCGTTTTCTCAGGAACGCGTGAAATGGATATGAAATGAGCTCTTGAAACTAACTGTGCAAAATTAAAACTTTTGATTGAGTTGATTTACTGAAAAGTTTGACTTCTTGAACAGACGATTATGCAGCATATTTGGACAATCCCAAAGGAATCAAAACCTATAACTTCCCGTTAAGCCAGAAAAAATAAATTTGACACGAATGAAGGTCTTCTAGCAGAAATCTAGCGATACATAATGGACATTCCACTCATACACACAACCTTTTGGCAGTACCTACATTCAATATGTTTAGGTACTACTAAAGAGTGGAACGCGCTGCTTTAGTCTGTGTTTCTTTAAACCTATAATCTAGCCTTTCTAGGATTTTCAAGTCTAGATTGAAGAGATTACTTCACCATCAGTGTGCTCCACCATCGGCCACATCATCACTTACCAACAGGTGAGATTGTGGTCAAATACGAGCCTAATAAATAAGGAAAACGAACAAATAACACGAAATACTCTTTACCCTTTACCTTGGCTTCTACTCTAGATTTTACCCTAGCTTTACCATCCAGTGGGGTAAAGTCAATTGACGGACTGATATAAAAACCCATTAATGTGGCGATAGAGACAGACTCATTTTTTTTATTTCTTACTACTTATACACCGGTAGTATTATTATAATGTACCTAATTGTACAAATATCTTATTAGAATTCCTCTTGTAATGATAGGTATTATAGTAAGAATGAAGTTAAAAATAAATAAATAAACACATACCGCCAACTGTCTATCACTCATAAATTCCGGGTACTGTTCACATATTATTAAATTAATTCCTGATAAAACAGTCACTATCACCGAAATCAGTCTACCCATGATTATCACGAAAACCGAATTGCGTGTGAAATGTGCACAAACTGGGAACGAATCGATTTGATCCTATTTTGCGGTTGCGAGATAGAAATTATCATTGACATACCGTGGCCGTATTTTTATGAAGATATTGTGGCGTAGCGGTAGTGTATTCAACTGCTAATTCAGGAGGTGCGGGTTTGATTCCCGCTCAGTGCAAATTATTGTATGCATGAATAATATATTTATCTATTTGCATTGCTCTGGATATTTCTATGTATTATGATGTACCTATTTACAGAAAGAAATAAGTATATCAGTATGTTTATTCGCATTCTAGAACCCAACTAATTAAGTAACAAACATCCATTCATATATAACATCATATATTATTAGTAGGTAAGAATACTATGGATATTCAATTTAACACCTTACTCAAAATTAATATTTCATGACTTATATCGTTACTTTCTCAAAGGCGACATCTATAAGTAGCAAGAAAAAGGTTTATCAGCCGTAGCAGTAAAACAGTACAACCCTAAAAGCTTATAATTTTATGTCCGATAACATTTTGTAAGATTTTCCGTACCATAAACTCCGCTACATAGCTTTTACAGCGTTTTTACGGCAAATGAAGTTATGGCCTGTACTAATTTTGCCGTTTTCAGAATTTTAAGTGTCCATATTACTGGCGTCAACGTCTTTCTGGCAACTAGGCCTATTACTTTTTAGGGTTTCGCACTTAACGATGTTCTGGAATTTTTAGGTGTTCATGAATAGGGTTAACTTTGGCAGGTGATCTTTACTGATTAGAAGAGTCGCACCCATGTGTATTGGTGATAAAAACAGGTTTTATTTCCTTGTTCTTTCTCATCAATACACCACAGTATTTAGGTATAATAATTATTTTCAAAAAATCATTAGCTTTCGAATAAAAATAGAATCGTCAAAATCGGTTCACCCAGTCAAAAGTTCTGAGGTAACAAACACTTGACAGTCGAATTGAGAACCTCCTTCTTTTTGAAGTCGGTCAAAAAGTATACATTATCATATTTGTACCTACTGAACCCTTCATGCCTTAACTTCGATTCGCACTTGACGGATTTTTTATTTATCCTCTTTATTGTATACTATTTACGCCTCCTGTTATTGCCTCTGTAGTTAGTACGATTGCTATTTTCTTTCTCGAGAATTTTATGGTTTTTTTTATATTGGACACATTATTTGACTTCACCTCACCTATAGATAAGTAAATAGAAAAGACTCGGTACAGCGGGCTTTTTTGGTTTATGTAAACAACATCTATCTGACAGTATGATATGAAACGTTCATGGTTCATAACTTTTAATCATATAAGGCCATCAGCGTGAGTTTGACGCGCCTGTTTTTTCCGTGCGGAAATCCTCATCAATACCCACCCCGCGGCCGCCTAAAACCGCACGCCGACTCGGGTCTTAATTACCAGGGTGTAAGGTGGACCCTGGGTCAACCACTGTTTTAAAATGGCCCCCCTCAACCCCGAAAGAGGGGTGGGGCGAGCATCGTTCCACCTCGCTAACGGTGGGGTGTAGGGTGATAGGCCATGCCATGGCACGATGATCGCTTCCCTTCAGGTGGGCCGTGTACTTGTCTGCCACCTAATTGGTATATAAAAATCATTAATACAGAGTTACGGCCATAGCCGGTTAACTTTATGCAGTCTGCTTGCACGTCAATAGCCGTACGATAAAACACATGACCTTATTCCGTCTTCATTGATGATATATGAAAGGTTACCACGTCGTATAACCCCCGCAATAAACCTAAGTGTGAGACGTCAGTAGACGGAATTATTTCTTCTCATAAATGAGATGTTTTATAGACTGTACTCTCCACTATACGCTAGTTGTTGTTATCATGAGTATAATCACCATTTTTTATAAGAATATTCTACTACCATAAGTTTAGGTTTAAGTACCATGGTTGTATGTATTTAGCGTGCGGAAATCCCCAGACTAGAGTATAATCACCTACCTTTCAATTTGGCAGGCCGGGAAAAGATGGTAAGTTCAGGTAAAATCGGCCTGTATTCAGTAATGAGACAGTTTCATAACGCGTGATTTAAATTCGATTAGAAAGGCAATACATGCATAAATCTACTCACGACTGAATGACATGTACCTAATCTATCGAAAAAAAACCGACTTACATATAAGTACTTTCGTGAGTTTGTTGAATGAAAATCACTCGCATACTTTCGTTTTCCATTCGATTCTGAATAATTGTATTTGATTTCGTAAGTTTTAATCCACACGTTTTTAAAACATGTATAATATTTCCAATGATTTTCTGATCGGAAAAATGATCATCCAGAACGGGACTTGAACCCGTGACCAGTCCCTTACAGGGGGAATGCTCTGACCAACTGAGCTATCTGGACCCATCCTAGATGCTCGAAATTTTCCGATATATTCTACGGCTTAGGGCGCCGGTGGAGCCATCTACCGTAATTCGTTGTAATAAAGTCCCGTTCTGGATGATCATTTTTTCCGATCAGAAAATCATTGGAAATAGTTAGCATGCAATTGCTTAAAATTTCATTCAAAATGTATAATATTACTGAATCGGGCCCTTACTTCTGTTTGTGATAGCTTCGATATTAGTATGTAGCGACACAAACGATTGCAACTTGCTAATACAGTAAAAGACGCATCGAGGACAGACGCGTCAGCTCTTTCGAAAATTGCGAGTAGGTAGAACAGTCATAAATACTACAAAAAAGTCGCACTTTATCGTCCATACGGCCAACATCAGGGTTCAATTCCCACATAACTAACAATTCTATCTTTTAGATACCGAACAGTGTCGCTATCTCCAAAAATCACTCCTCCACGACTCATTGAAGACTATTTTTTCCGACAATCTCTCGCTGCACGCGATAAAGTACGTTTCCCATATCGTAAGCGTTTCCAAACTCATCCCTGTACGACATTTGACGATATTTATCTGGCGTAAAGATGCCGTTTAGCCCGTTACACGAGCCCACGCGGGGCTTAGATTCAATTTTCTCTACGTGTGACAAGGGTTTCTATATTAGAGCAACTTCAGTTGCAGTTTTCGAAGATATTTGTCAGTAAGTAAGTGTTTTTTTTTATACTACGTAGGTGGCAGATAACCACACGGCCCACCTGATGGGAAGCGGTTACCGTGGCCTATAAACGTGTGCAACACTAAGGGTGTCACACACGCGCTGCCTACCCTGAAGGGAAAGTGGGAGAGCTGGGGAGGGGTGGGGAGGCTAGGAAGGGGTGGGGGAGGAGGGGTACAGTGAGCTCTGGCTACCCTACTTACCGGCGGGAACACAACACGATGGTTATTATGGGCGCGGTGTTCTGTAGGGCGGAGGTACTTCCCCAGTCGGACAGCTCCTTTCGGACAGGAGATACCATTGTGTCCTACCTCCTTGAGGGTTTCTATATTGGAGCAACTTCAGTTGCAGTTTTCGAAGATATTTGTCAGTAAGTAAGTGTTCTGTTAGTCGTATAACTCTTTGTTCTTAAGTCAACATTATCATCATCATCAGTCCTTAAGTCGCTTCATGTTTTTTAGCTTATTTTTAACCTACTTCAAAGGGAGGAGAAGAGTTCACTGTTTGAACTGTATGTTTGTCTCGCGTTTGATTAAACTGATTTTGATGCTGTTTTTAGGGAAGTATTTTTTTACGTTCTGAAGTAGGTTTTAGTATACTTTACCGACTTTGAAAAGGAGGCAGGTAAGTAAGTCGGTTCTATTTTAGTCTTAATTTTTTTTTGAAAACGTAGCTCCCTAAATTTACTAGTAGGTAGATCTACTAGTAAATTTAAAATTGTACGAACTGTATTTGTAAAAAGAAAATAAAGTAGTAAAAACTATTTTTTATGCCTGTATTGGTGTATATAATGGTGACCACCGGTCCTGAGACTTTACCTTTAGCTTGCCATCAAGCGAAGTGAAGTCTTGTTGACGTGTTCAGTGATCAATATAAAAAAATTACGTAATTAACTTAATCTGTGCAGCTTCAAATATTAACCTTTGCGAGAATATACCTTGAACATGATTATAGAGAAAGAGTCTACAGCATTATACTTTCAAATTATTCCAATTAAAATCCTTGCATCTTATTACCTGTTAATAAAATGCAAATGCAGGCAAAACGGGCTGTCAACATTAATTAATTAAGTTTGAAATGTGGCCCATTTGACTATTCATCATTTATTCGTTGTTTGCGAAGCAATTGATATTTTTTTACTAGCTGCCCGCGCACACAATACTGATCACATTCCTGCGACCCACAAAAACATGTTTCCAGGATGCAAGGTTGCCATCCTAAGGTTGTTGGCAGAAATCGCTTTTAGCGATAAGGCCGCTCATTGCACATTCTACTGTTACTTATTACCTACTAGCTGTTGCCCGCGGCTCTGCTCGCGTAAAATTTTGTTCCCGCTACCCGTGACCCATGAGAACCTGTTCCCGGGATAAAAAGTAGCCTATATTTTATTCCAGACTATAATCTATCTCTGTACCGAATTTCAGCCAGATCCATTCAGCCATTTTTGCGTGAAAGAGTAACAAATATAGTCCACTTATTGTTATTTATAAGTACGACCTGGTATGTCGGCTTTTCCGAGAGCGACTGCCATCTCACCTCCCAACCCTGAGAGGAAAGCCTGAGCCAGAGCCTCGTTTACTGTACCTATAGTAGGCGCACTGACTAGCTGGTTAAATTAAAAATAGCCATGGAGACTGAGATAGGCAAGTTATCAGGCATGTTAATAGATGATATTTGATAAAAATTCTATCGCATCAGGTTTTCAGATAGGTGAAGGTCGATCTTCACTGGCTCCTCGACTAATACAGATGTATTTGATCGCATCAAAGTGCGACAGGCCCTTAACTAGACGCAATTTCGTTTTAAAAAAATAAGTTCGAATATTTCCAAATTCAAATTTTTGACAGCTTAATGATGACAAATGTGGCGCGTCACGTCTCGAATCTGTCAATTTGTCACCGCGTCACGTCAGGTTGATGACTTATGAACTCGTGATTAATGGACAGTGCTTAAATAGACTAAGTAATCGTTTCAGAGAAGAGTTTGGAAATGAAAGCGTAGGTACTCTAAATAACTGACGACTGAGCCTAGTTTCACCCCTTTTTCGTGCGAAAATCCCCATGAATACCACCCTGACTGAAACCGCACGCCATCTTGGGTCTTCTAACACAGGGTGTAAGGTAGCCAAAAAGGCATTTCCCTCGCACCTTGGCTGATTCGAGCATCTCTGGTCTCGAGATGACCCCCTCGGGTTAGGGAACCATGGTGTCCCCGTCAGGCCCCCAGAGCAAGGGGCAAGCATCTGCTAGACAAAAACTAAGTATATTTTATACGGGTTGAAAAACTTCGCAAGTCTCCATACAAAAACCTTCTACAAAATTATACCTGCTCTAAATTATAACTTAAATCCACGAAATAAGGAATCGACTAAGTAAACGTCATCTTTTACATAACTTAATTAAGACTTCAACAACTAAAAGCCCAACTTGTTTGCGTTTAGCGCCTCAAGTCACTTCAACGAAATCTGAATATTAAGCTTCATTTGTGAAGTTCTTAGCTGTTAACCAGTGATACCAGTTTAAAATATCATACCCTAATAATTTGGTAAGAAATATATAATAGGGTATGTGCAGTGGTCGGTTTATACTCTGGCATGTAGGTATGTTGGTTATTTCGGCCATATTATATTCAATCCGCCCAAAATGCCCGATTAATGCCCTAAGTGACATTATAATATTACCTACCTAGTGATGGGTGTGCCAAATTGGATAATTAATTTTATTGTAGGTACTTATTTGTTTTTGTCACAAGGTTTGTATAAAAGAATTTGTTTTAAAAGTCCAAGTGTATGGTGCTATAATTAAAGCTTAGGTAAATAAGGTAAAACAAATATAACAGCTGGCAACACTGACAATAAGTAAAATATAAAACAAAGCGATTACTTCGTCAATGTTTTCAATGCATTTAAATGGACTTATTTGTTTCTTTGTCAGTGTTTAGTTAACTTTCTACTTATAAGGACGGTTTGTTCTCCGAAATATGCTTAATTAAGCCGCCGAGAGACGTCGGGATTAAACCTACCTTGGTACGGATCATTAGCTGCCATTGCTGCTATGTAATGACGTTAATGACATCAAAATGGTATTAGGTACTTTTCTGTCTAAAAGTATTTATATTAGAATCGCGTCAAAAGTAGGTAGGCAGGTACCTATGCTCATTTTCAGATTTTAAAAATCATAGCATAGTTATTCAATTATTTTCTAATTAAAGTGTATAACCAATCAGTTAAAACTTCCGAAAATATCATTATTAGATACCTATTCTGTGCTTAGTATAATATATTTTTATTAAGTTTAATTCAAACCATTTTTAAACACCCTATTCTGCGCTTAGAAATGCATGTTTAGAAGTCTAACAAAACTGGGTGTTTGTACAAAATGTTGAAAATAGGTTTCAACATTAGCATTTTGTTTAAACACCAGTGTTCATAGATATAGAATTTCACTTTTCATTAAAAATAATAGGACAGCATTTTCTGCAGCAAACTGCAAAGGACTGGCTGCAATAATTAGAGGGAAGTACACGTGCCTTTGTGCCGACGCACAAAGCGCGGGAAACAGTACAAAGCAGCCACCATTTTGAGAGAGGTTGCGTTCAAAATGCTACGTCACATCTCTTGTTGTTACTTTTATTAAGCTAAAATAAAATGAATAGGTACCTAATTGTAAGTAAGTAACTAAGACTTATCCACGTCCTATTAATATTACAAATGTGAAATTTTGCGATAGTGGATGGATAAATAGACATTTGGTAGGTACTCTTTCACACAAAAACGGCTGGATATTATAATATCTGGCTTATAGATTATGGGTATAGCACTAGGCTACCAACTTTTTTATTTCAGAAGACCAAATTCGGGCCAGATTCAAAATTCAGTTTCAGTCTAGTTTAGAGTGGTTACAAGTAAACATTTTTTGACATTTGGGAGATCGGCATGAGATCTAAACTAGACTGAGACTATACTTTGAAAATATTTTTTTACGAGAATTTGGCCCAAGTTACGAGTAAGCGGTTCCTATGGGCCGCGGAAATTGGATGGATATTTCATTGTCATGACTAACCCGCCTATGCCAGGATGCAATGCATTTCTGGACAATGCACTGTTATTTGCTTTTGCTCATGCTCAATCGCATAAGAGCAGCAATGCAAAAAATATTATTATAACTGAGCAACACGCCATCTATTCGTACGTAGTGAAACTTCATATCACTAAGGAACTATTTTAAACACATTGTTCTGATTCTGATACTTTGAAACGCCGTCTGCACTGCACAGATGGCGTCAAAAACAATTTAAAGAAATAAAATGGGTTGTATTGAGCGGTGCGGTGCGCCCAAGTCAACCTCATCTGCTAGGCCCAAGATAAGACAAAGCGATTGGAATTTGGCTCCTAATTGTGAGCTGGGATTTAACATGAACTAACGCTTTTATGAGGACAAGTTTGGTTCCAAATAAAACTCTTTTACTTCTTTGAGACAACCAAAATGTTTATTTATTATCATTTAAAACATTTACACGTGGTGCCTACAGGTACATAATAATATAATCACAGCATTACAAAATACATGATATGTAACAGACACAGGACATAGGCATACATGGACTGAGGATATGGTTAAAAAATATTAAATAATTGTCAGATTATTAGATAATGTTTAATTAAAACATTGTGACATGACTGTAGAAATATTATACTTTTTAATAAATAAAACTTTTCAATTGGAATATTTTCATCAATATTTAATGCACCTGTCACATAATATACAAGTACCTACCTACTAATTTGTTTTCATCACATTTATCAAAAATAACTTCTAATTTATTAATACAAAATAATGTATAATACCTATTTACAAATTCTTCTACCAAAGACTACTGAACATAAAGAATAGATTAGGAGTATTTTTATAATAGTCATGACACACATGTTGTCCCATAGGATGCAATGGTTTCACTGTTGGGGATGCTAAGGTTAATTCAGAATGGAAGTGGACTCTGGAGTCTGAGATGGAAGCTTTGGAAGTAACCGGAATTCTAGCTAGAATGATCATTAGGGACAGTATTTTTGGTACACATGAAAATAAAACCATTTAAAACATAGAGAGCACATGCAGTTTTTACGATCCTTCAAGCTTATCTTCACTGAACTGAGATGAGATCCAAGTTAGTGCCCATTTTAAATTTGTGAGCATATATTTCAGGGCTTTGGTCCAATGTTCTTCAGAATTAAACTGGATTTTTATAGAATAAGCGTGAGGCGGGGACGCTGTATCCTCAATCTTTCCTTTATCAATTCTATACGGTAAACAGAATCCCGTGTTACCTTTCTCAACTTGTTCTTTGAACTGCTGCAAACAATCCAAAAACGCTACCATTGCCGCATCAAATTTAGTATCCCACAGGAACCGAAAGCCCCCAGAACCATATAACGGTAATACTTTTTGGTCTTCTAGTACTTCAATGTACGAATGATTACCGTATGGTACGAGACGGTATCGTTGGAAACTGAAACTTATTTTCCTCGCTAGTGATGCCAATAGGAGGATAGTTTGCCCCCAAGCTGCGTTTATTTCTGACCAGTCGACGGGCGCAGATGGCAACCTGCCTAATCTAAAATTATTTATAATACCAAATTGACCTGAGTCAGAAATATGGAATGTGGCTTTAAATATGTTTGTTTTCTTTAATTTTTCTAATTGTGACTGTGTGTATGACAACTGACTTTCGTAAAATTTCGTTTGATTTTCACCAGTCATCAAATCTTGCCTATATTTTGTGTACTCTCTCCAATAGACATCCTGTTCTTTTTCTAACCTCTCTTTCTCCCTTTCCTGTACATCAATCTCTTCTTTCATAGCTCTTTCCTCTTTCTGTAATGACGACAACTCTTCTATTAGCCTTGTTTGCTCCTGTTTCCAATCTTCCAATTCTTTCTCTAAGCCTTCTAAATTCAAATCTTCTTTATCATCTTCTAATTTCTTTAAATAGTCACTATAGTCCTTCCATTCGGACTCTGTCTGTCGTAACTGTTTGTCCATGAGTTCTAAAAGGGTATCTGTGCATTCGTCACACAAAGGATGGTCAACATCAGAATTGTTGGACAATAAATCGAATAACGTAGCTTTAACATGTAACTGGTGCCCTAGCGAAGTAGTTTCCCAGCCATCGGAGATCACCATGAAACCATTCGCACCATTCCCTGACTCCGACATACGAAATGGTGGAACATAATGCTCCAAGCTTGTGGATTGCATATCTAAGTCTACCTCATTGTTTCTTCGTATCTGTAGAGTGAGATCAGCAATAGTGTGTTCGCCAAGGTTGTTCAAGGACTTATCCAGCTTAAGAGGCTGCAAGCATCGCTGGCACGAGAAATTCACGAAAGATTTTGAGTCACTCATGATAAGACCCCTTCACTATTACGTCATGAACTAACTAAAACCACGTTTTATTATAGTTTTATGCTGAATAGGTGTTTAGTAACAGTTAATGAAAGTTTTATAGCAATATAAAGGTTTATTCTTGAAAAATCCGGACAAATTCAAATGCAAACAAAGACTTTCCACTGATCGATCAAAATAATAATAATCACAAGCCAAGCTGGTTTTTTTTGCGCATTTGACTTTGACATTTGTAGTGACGTTGTGTTGTGCATCGCGGTATGCGCGCTTGACATAAAAATCGCCTAAAGGCGGAAACATACAAGACTTATGTTATCGTGTTGTGTAGTGACGCGCCAGAAGCATTTATCGCTTTCATACATTTATTAAGGTTAGGGACTTATTTGTATGTCGTACTGTGTCGCAACGGGTTCTGTCGTGGCGCTGGCGCCGACTGCTCGCCACCGATTGCGCCAGAGCGGTGGTGGGGGCAAAGCGGAACTTTTAAATTTATTATAATAATATTTGCAGCAAAATGACTGACGATCTTAATGAACTTGCACGTCAACGAAAAGTTATAATATGACTCAAAGTGTAAAGAGTATAAAGGATCATTTGTTCAGAAATGCTGCTTGGGAAGAAATTGCAGAAATTTTGAAAGAACCAATATAGGACCATTATAAGACAATTAAAATAAATAGTTTTTCAAGTATTGTATTTTTCAGTCAATAAAAAAGTACCTACTGATAAAATTTCTCTTCGTCGCTCTCTAATTCTTTAACGAGACGATGAAATTCACTTTTGTCTTGTCTCCCTCTGTTTATAGGGTGAAATCATATTTTTTTTTCTTTTTTTTGCTCTTAAGAAGTTTCATAGCTAAGAGAAATTGCAGGTCTTCATCAAAATCACTATCCGAATCAGAAGAAAACATAATGTATAGCTTGTCTATAAAGTCGTGAAATTAAATGAGGGCGCTGCTGAACTTCATGTAGCAACCCTATTTAGTGCGACTAAAATGATCTTGATACTAGAAGTTCGTTCCTAGTAAAATGAGTTACTAAAATAAAACACATTATGCAGTCATAATATTGTTTCTGTTTTATTTATTAAACCAGGTGCAGTATAAAGTTTTGACCCAGATCTAGAATAAAGTTATTGAACCAGATCCAGAATAAAGTTAGTTCAAACTCAAACTTAATCATTTATTAAATTCAATCAGTTACAAAGAATAATCACTCCGGATTCCAAATATTAAATATTGAATTGCTTTTCGTTGCCACTTTCAGCAGTACAGTCACCACTGTCACCACAAATGTTCAAGTTATCCATTTCTTTCTTCGGCCGACCTTTCATGTGTTTCCCAGGAGTTTCAAACTTTCCATCATTCTTAAAACCTTCGTTAACTATCCGCCAACTGTACTCTCTGATTTTCCTGTAAAGAGTAAAAATAATCATTTAATAAAATTAATTACTGAATGGCAACAAGTTATTGACTTGAAGCAATTATTGTTCAAATAAAAAAATTGGTACAATAACAGATTGAACGACTTGTACCATCATAATATCAAAAATTTAGATCGTACTATAAAAATGACCTACTATAAAATATTTTTCTAACCTAAAAATATTGAATGTAAACAATGCGTTTTTTGCCTTCAAATCGTAAATTCAGTAGATTTGTAAGTTCCGATAGATTCAAAACAAATAATAACATGATTACATACCCATCAAAGATGCTGTTCGCCCATAAACGTCCTCTAAATCCCATAAAATTGTCCAGCTTAGTAGTCCGTGATTCATCGCTGGAAAACTTTAAAAATCACTTCCCATGCACCACTCTGATTTATTTTACTCATTTCTCAACCTTTCATGCGTAGTTTGGTCTCAATGTATTGCAGTTTAATGAAAACAATAAAAAATACGAGAAGAAAACTGGTCCACTATACGATATTCGACGATAGTGTTGACAACTGACGTACTTATGTTTGGTGTTGCCACTCACATGTTTAATGTTAGTTCCTCAAACATTCTTTTCACGACTAAATAGACAAGCTATATGTTTGAACGCTGCAAAGGTTCGATATGTACCTGTTCAGAAATAACGCCAGAGCACGCCACAACACAACACGTTAGTATGCACACTCAGCGTCACGACAGAAATCATCACGACACAACACGACACATAAGTATGTTTCCGCCTAATTATGTATAATCAAAGCGATAGTGATGCCGATGTATCAACTCGTTTTACAAACCCGAGTCGCCTTTATCGAATTAACATAAACTTACTTGTAACAATTCATAGGTATTACTTATGTTATATTATTATGAATCAGGCAGAATTCTTCAGAAATCGTAAGCGTAACTCATTGGTTATGTAAATACAACCAACGAATACATAATATAGCATACAATATATAACGTATATTGTACATGAAGCAAGAAAAAGCGTAGTTGTTACTAGTTACTAGGTTTATTTTACAGGATTTATTTTTTAGAATATTGATTATTTTTCTTGAAACCTACAAATATACCCTCGACGCAAGAAAACTTAATATTATCATTTTTATTATTTTATTTAAAAAAAAATGACTCTCACTTCATCCAAGCGCTAAGCCCGATTGTGTCTAAACCTTGGAGTACGAGGTTCGCTCTTTTAGTTTTTCTCCTAGTCGCTCCCTTAAAAGTCCAAATAACTACCAATTTTAATTTGGACTTTTATGGAGCGACTGCCATCTGACAACCATCTTGGCGCCAGCCAAAGGAAATCAGGATGGAAAGCATTAAAGACACTGAATTCATCTCATCATCATCATCATCATCATCATCATCATCATCATGGGATGTAAGTGTAACTTACTATAAATAGAGGAAACATGGTTTTGATCGGATCATAGTAAACAAGCATTTGATTCTTATAGAATTTTAATTCACTTCCAGACTAGAATACAATGGTTTGAAACTTAATCAGCACCCTATAAGCAAACAATGCCTATTTATAGTATTTTGAGCGTAAATCATGAAATAATTTCTTAAAACAAAGGTGCAAAATTTTAAACCGTTTAAATCTAGGCAGCTCTGCCTAAATTTTGTTATAAATCTAAAATATTTACTTAATATTAACTGAACACGAGAAGTAGATACTGCTGTAATTTAGTCAGTAGGTAGCAGCATTACTGTTAGTGTACAAAATGTGCTTTAGGTAGAATTTCGGAAAGCGAAAGTATTGTACATAAAAAGGTTTCCTTTTTATATGGTACGTACGCATATACTTATTTATCAGAACTATATAATACTGAACTATGCGGATTAAACCAAAATTGCAGTATCTTTACCATTAATATTGGTTTGTGTTTATGTCATACATATATTTTAAACTAAACTCAAAAATGAAATGATTTAAAAAATCTAATTTAAGTACAAGACGACAATGAAAATAAGAGGACCTAGAAAAAAAAAATTATCGTAATTTTCTTTACGAATTGTTTATAGGCCGTTCATAGCGAAACAGATTTTACGTACAATATTTCTCAAGAAAGAAGTTAAACAAAATCATCTAAAATAAAAATAAAATCAATAAATCTGGGTAGATAATTATATCCATTACAATACAACAAATGTTTAAGTTATACTCTAATTTTATTGTATTATTATTCACATAAGAGCAATAACAATTTTTTGTCATCATAGAGTAAGAGCAAAATAAGAAATATTTTTTATTTATTTCTTACTTTATTGATCTACCAATTTGAATGTGATTAATGTATAGGGAACTCTTCTAAATAATATATAATTAGTCAATTAAAATCAGGGTCCTTGTAGTATTATCCCTTGTCATTAATAAACATATCGGTCCGAAGAAAATAACAAAAAGTGGTTGTTTTAAAAAATAATACCTTTTGGGTATGTATATAGAAAAAATCTCATCGATTTATTAACCTCAAGTCGGTTAAACAGACAGCATGGCAGCACGTTTGGGCTGATAACGTTTTACATATCTCATCATAACTCAAATTACCTAACATTTTAAATAATTATCTTAATTTAATTACGAATATAAATAACACTTTTTACAGTCATTGTCTGATTTAAAAACTATAATAATTATACACAGGATGGAACACCAACAAGTATTTAGAAACATTTTACGGGGCACCACTATGTAAGTAGTGTGTGGGATCTGGCAGCTGATGATAATACGCATTTGGTAGTAAAGCTTGTGCAAGTCCACTTTGTGGACCTGCATACTGGGCTGGTACAAGCATCTCTCTGAAAAAGAACACAATTCAGTTAGTTTTAGTATAAAAAACTCGACTAATTCTAAAACATCAATACTTGATCAATCCCTATAAGAGTTGCCAGATAACATAATTGAATATAAAATAGTATAATTTTGTTTTCTTACAGGATTTTACAATGGAATACAAAGAAAGGCAGGAATTCAGAGACAAATCAGGTAGATATAACGAAAGGAAAGTATATATATAATCTGTTCATACAATATTATATTTATTCATGTTAAATAATTGGTCACCCGTCCTAAGATTAGACTTTTATGCTTTCCTTTGCTTATTATGTATTCCAATGTAAAAAAGGGGCGTAAATGTTTTATTGTAAATCAACTTTTATCGTTGACTGTACTTATATTCAGTCATCATCATTCTCTGAACCTTTTTGCCCAACTCAGTTGGGGTCGGCTTACCAGTCTAACGGTGATGCGGCTGAACTTCGATATTTTCCGTGGAGCGACTGCCATTGACCTCCACAACCAATGGTCATTATGACCAATGGCGATATCGAAGTTCCAAGTTGGGACTTTTGTGGGCTCCAACTATTCGTAACGACTGACATAGATTTTGTATGGCAACCGGGACCGACGGCTTAACGTGCTCTCCGAGGCACTAATAAACTTGCGGTAATACACACATAACTTCGAAAAGCATCGAAAAGTCATTGGTGTGTGCCATGGTGAACCTGGGATCGAACCCGAGACCTCGTCTCAGCAGTCCATTACCCAAACCACTAGGCTACCGCGGTTATTATATAGGTGTAGGTACTTATATTCAGTGATCTATAGTTCTATACTAAAAACAACAATAATTTATATTGCAAAAAATTTGTTTCACTATTTTATCTATAAACCATAAACCACTGTGCTGCAAGCTTCCGTATGCAGATTCCTATAGCTTTGTGAAGAAAAAAAAACAAAGCATCCGACTTTTTTATTGTAATTTTTCAGAAATTGGCCGTTGACCAGCCGATGCAGTGCCGCATATGTGCTTTTTTTTAAAAGTGTGACCTTTGTCTTTGATTAATTACCCTTAATGAGGGTCCATGTCCATGACAATGCATTTGACATACGAAAAGAAAAAGTGCTGCTATTCTGATGTTGTTTTTATTGTTATTCTTTCCACCATTCCACCATGTGGTTACGATTGCAACATTAAAAAAAAATGAATCGCGCACAAGGATTTTCATCCTATTTGATGTTACAAATAATAGGTAAAACAGAAGTAAATCGTCATCATCCAAGCATTCTTCTTTTTCTATGTCGGTTAAAAACATTTATAGGTACTTTATAAGTTTTATTGTTAACTGATAAAAAAATCGAAACAAATGAAAGCACAGACGAAGTTACTGTTCGTAATGGGAAAGGGTTACCATGCATCTTAATAATGCGGGATAAGTAGCACAATTATGGCTAAATTTCATGGTATCCATAGCCATAATCATATCTTAATCTGTTAGAATCCGTGTCATCTCGGGTAATCATCATCAAGCCTTTTCCTAACTAAGTGGCCGAACTTCGATCACTGATAATATCGAAGTTCTGTCGTTATATCGGTATTTTCTAACTTTTAGGACTTCAACTACCCGTAAAAACTGCCATAGTCGGCAACCGGGACCGACGGACGACTGCTTAATGAGCTCGCCGAGGCAAGGAGAGGTCACAATGTGTCAAAAATCGTCACCGAATCCTAAGACACTTGGCCAATATGGCTTGACTTTGCAATGGTTAATCTTAGACCAATAAAACAAAATACTTTTTTACAATGTAGATGGCATAGAAACATACGGCCCACCTGATGGGAAGCGGTCACCGTGGCCTATGATCGTGTGCGGCACCAGGGGCATCACACAAGCGCTGCCGGCCCTGAAGGGAAGGGGGGGGCAAGGAAGGGGTGGGGAGGCTAGGAAGGAAGAATGGAAAAATACTTTTTATTGATGAGGTATTAATCTACTCTATTTTTTACTTTTCAGTTCATTTTTAACAGAGCAGTCGAGTTGTGTATTTGTTGTATTGTCCTAGTTAAAACCTCATTTATAGTCACCCTACCAAGTAGTAATGTCAAAAAGTCCTTGAAACCAATCGTTCGAGCTTCGGCGTGTCAAAAACAATGGCTCCTTTGTGCCGAACAATAAAATGTTTAGCTTTATTTACTTTGGACTGTGTATGTTATAAGTAGCTATAACTATTGAGGTAGGAGTGCCTACTTGGACTTTCAGTTTTAAAGTACCTAGATATATTGTACCTACTGCTGTGTTGGTCGTTTGATCGTGTGGTTCTGAGTTCGATTCTCGGGCCTTTGGCTTCTTTTTCGTGTTAATGTTGGCTAAGCCCACAGTCCACTTTCTTACAACTCCATTAATTGGTTTATTTTTTACTAAGATTTGGATATTTTAATATTATATCTAAGTACATAAATGTAAAAAAATTCAAGGACATTCTACACAACGGTAACCCAAAATGCCATAAGTTGTGATATTGTTATCGATTCTAGAATGTGGGTAAACATACTTGGATAGTTTTCTGTAAATACATACAATTCATGCACACAAATATTTGCATTGAACGTGAATCAAACCCACGACCTCTGACTTAGCAGTGGGATGCTCAACCGCTACGCAACAGAGGTCTTCAGGATAATGATAAGACTGTTTAATAATGTGGTAGATATCGATCGCAGATAGAAGTAGAAGTAGAAGCTAAGTGCCACCATAATAACTCGTGTTGTGTTCCCGCCGGTAAGTAGAGCAGCCAGAGAGCTCACTGTACCCCTCCTCCCCCACCCCTTCCTAGCCTCCCCACCCCTTCCTAGCCCTCCCCCCTTCTCTTCAAGGTAGGCAGCGCGTGTGTGACACTTTTAGTGTGGCACACGTCCATAGGCCACGGTGACCGCTTCCCATCAGGTGGGCCGTGTGTTTGTCTGCCACCTACGTGGTATAAAAAAAAACCATTGTGGCACTATCAGTGTTTGCAATGGTGACTCCCATTCCAGAGACTGCCTTTAGCTTACCATCAGGCGAGGTGAAGTCATTTTGACGTGACCAACAAAAAAAATGGTGGGCCACTGTCTCTGCCGACCCCGGAGGGAAAAAGACGTGATCATAATATGTAATGGTACTTACGGTCTATTAGGTTGCTGTGGAGTGCGGTCCCGCTGTCTCCTATTCTTGAACCAGTTGGAAACCTGGGTGAGGGTTAGGCCGGTCTTCTGCGCTAGCGCACGCTTTTCGTCAGGAGTTGGATACCTAAGAAATTGAGTCAGGTCAGTTTATAATATTAGATACGTTCCGATCTCATTCCCGCAACCCACGAGAACCATTTTTTTATCGTGCGGATTTTTTTTAATACTACTCAGGTGGCAGACAAGCACACGGCTCACCTGATGGGATGCGGTTACCATGGCCTATGGAAGTGTGCAACACCAGGAACGTCACACTCATGCTGCCAACCCTGCTGTGGAGTGGGGGTTTTCTCTAGATTTTCTCAATCAATTTAGGCTTTTGATACAGAGAAACGAATACTTTTATTTCTATTACTTACTGAACTTAGGATAAAAGGTTTTACTACCCGTTCGCGCTAAGTTTGCCGCTGTCAAATGACTGCGGTATAGCGTTGTCTCACTGGAACTAGAACCGAGTGAGTGAGAAAACGCTAAACGCGTGACAGTCGGCAGCGGCAAACTTAGCGTGAACGAGTAGTAAAGTATGTTTTTGACTGTGTTCCGAAGTGGAACCCACTTCGGAATACAGTCAATTCAATAACATGGAAATGATCTTCTTTTTTCTATTAAAAAATTGATTAACTTACCTACCTATTATACGTAAACGGGAATTAACGCGATCATGATATAGGTTTATTTCCCGTTAATTCCCGTTTACGTATAATAATCATGGAAAGCGAAAGTTTTAAAGTTAACTTACCTATTTCTGTAATAGCAGTCTTTTAGCGCATTCCTACTCTTCTCTTTGAAGCAGTATACGGTCTCTTCGCCGTCCCATATCGTTTTAGGCAGCGGATACTTTTTCCTAAGTCTATATTTGTCTACGGCACCTAGAAATTGACCATATTATGTAGCACACAAGCATCATTTACTATTTATTTATTTAGAACAAACCATATAAGTTAATACCATAATATAATATAGCGATGGTAGCTGAATGGATAAGGACGCGTCCTCTACTCAGAGGTATTCGAGTTCGAATCTGGCCGGACAGTTACCAATCTGAATTTCACTTTGTGTATTTTATGTGCTAATCACATGATTTACCATCTGCTGCCGGTGAAGGAAAAACATCGTGAGGAAACCCACATGTCCTAGAAGTAATTCTAGGGACATGTCTGATCCACCAACCCGCATTAGGCCAGCGTGTGTGGATTAAGGTTTAAACCCTCTCAGCTCCCTCGTTAGAGGAGAGGAGACCCGTGCCTAGCAGTGGGACATAAATGGGTTGTATTAAAAGCCTCCCCCCCCCCCCCCCCCGTTTGATATATGGAGTTTTAATCACGAACGAAATGTGAGAAGTCGATAGATTTCAATTGGTTAACATAGAAGAAAGAACCTATGTAAAACTCATTCAGAGCTCAATGTACCCCTCTCCATCCTAGCCCTGCCCCCTTCCCTTCAGGGTAGGCAGCGCGTGTGTGACAGACACCTTTAGTGTTGCACAGGTCCATAGGCCACGGTGACCGCTTCCCATCATGTGGCCCGTGTGCTTGTCTACCACCTACGTGGTATAAAAAAAAAGTAAACCAACTTTTATGAGTCGGCTAACGTGCGTAGTTACGGCAATCAGAATAAAGGGCCTGGCTAATATTGCTTAACTTCACATCGACTTATTAACGGACTACCCCCGGATCTACGCACTTTAGAAAACATTAAGCCTGACAGTGTTAAATGTAGACTAAAATCTAATTTTTTATAAACACTATGCTAACATTATTTTTAAGCATTGCGTACAAACCGCATAGGTTTTATTAAAAATGCTATGTAATCTTTTTTTATAAACTGTTTGATATGATAGATAAATTTAAAAAAAAATACATACGAGTACCTAGGTACTACTAAACAAGATCTTACCTAACGCTCTTCCCCGTACTTTTTCCGCCTCTTTATAATGTGCCTTGTACCATAGGTTCTGTAAGGCGTTATGGTGTCTTGGTGGGAAGGAGTGCGCTTCGAGTATTGCGTACAGTTCCTGATACACCCCGCGGTGGTACGCTACCAGTGCTCGAGCCCTGAGGGTGGAAAAAAGCTAATGTCAGCGGTTTTAGTAGGTACGACTTCCCGAGGTCCCGATGCAAAAAACGATGTTTTAAAACGTGTGATTTCAAAACTTACGAAAAAATATCCAACGAATTTCGGAGTCTAATTGAAAACGAATCAAATTAGAAGTAACTACTTCTGAAGATTTAATAACCGCACGAAAATGTAAACAGGTTTTGTTCTGACAGATCATACGAAACACTAATTTCTTATTACGTTTTTATTTCTATTCGAATTGAAAACACATGTTTTGAAATCGTGGCGTTACTGAATCGGGCCCCTGTAACACCGAAGTTTAGCTCTCTACGCGCTGACCACCTTTTCTTTTTACAAAGGTTGATTATTACATAATTTATTCGTTGTTAGATTGTTTTGTCTATTTTGTAATCAAAGTTAACATTATGTGTTGAATGACTATCATTGCTGACAGTATTTACGATCAATTACAGAAAAAATCAAATGCAAAAGTCAAAGTACGATCGTACTATCATAATAATGTTGTTAGTTACCCCATAGACACCATTACAAGCAAAACTGCTGTATCTTCAGAAGACAAGTCAGCACTTTGAAATGGTTGCATTTTACTCTAATTTAAATTTGCTTAGAGGAAAACAGATTAAATACAGAAACAGAAAATTCTACAACACTTTTTGAAAAAGAGAAGCTACTTATTACACGCACCTTAGAATTGTTTCATGTCCTCTAAGAAGCTCACTAGGCGGTAAACTCCACAAGAATGCTGCTAACTTCTCAATATCTCCTTTCTGCTGCAACGCCTCACACACGCACTGCACTTGTTCTGAATTAAAATTTAAACATCTACGCATATTACTGTTTTCATTCTCCGCAAAATATGTTTGAGAAACTCTTTCCCTCTCATTATTTACACTAACATTATCAAATATCTGCTGGTTAATCTTCATATCGGATAAATTTGGGTTATTTTCATTTTGGACGCAACTTTTTAGGTCTTGCACCTCATTGAAATAGCCTGAACGCATGCGATCTTCGCCTTCTATTTGTGAAAATAAATTTTCGTTAGTTGGCGGCAATTTTAATTCGAAATTCAAATATTTTTTGTTTCTCTGTGGTGATAGATAGTTTTCGAACACCATTTTGTTACTTTCTTGTAAGTATGTTTCTTTTGGATTTTTATCTTCGTTTCTAGTTTTCTGTTTGCAAGAAAAGTATTGTTTTTCATTCAACTCTGCTTGATAGAAGTTCCCGTTTTGATTGTCGTATGGGAATGGTGGTAACGATGTTTCCGATTCGCTTGTCATGTCACTTGAGGGACTCAGGCGGTCGGAACATGATTCCATGTTTGTAGATTTCATCACAGTATCTTCTAGGCGATTTGTTTTTTATAATTCTGAAACAAAATTAAAGTTTAGCTCACGAGTTTTACTCCATTCACTTTTTAGTTTCTTGTCCTTGAGCCTTTAGGCGAATTTCAGTCCCGAAAGTAGGTAGATACTTAAGTAAATCATAAACTATACCTATGCAAAACTTCACCGAAACTTCCTTTGACATCACTGTTCCAAAAAAATACAAGAGGACTGTTAGCAAATTATTAATCATTCTTATCACGTGTTTAAATATGCTTATTATTAGTTTTGTACATAAGTAGGTACACTAGATATCTCATTAATGAAATTAATATACTTAATTAATTATTTACGCATGAAAACCACAGCAAGGTCGGAGTCCGCAGTACCAATGTTCGGTCACGAAAATAAATGTATCAGCTATCGAGCGGATATTGTCTGTCCGTTACAATTATAAATAATAAAAGAAAATTCGCCGTCGTTGGGTAAAAATATGACTTTGTTTACATAACACCTGACATTCGCCGGACATGGTGCGAAAACAAAAGAATTCATATGAACTTAAGTTTCCTAGAAATGGAAGAAAATATTAAGGACGTTTTGCATGGTTTACTACAATTTGTTAGTGATTTAGTTTAGACATCATCAACTATGTGAACTGCGAGTAACTAAAGAAGCTGCGTCAGCGGATTTTACTCAATCAGTTAATTGCTGTATTTGTGTATCTTTGCGACCCAAGCCAGCCTTCTATAACTTATATCCTGGGAATCTACAAACGTGATTCATCGTAGACCACATCGTCACTTACCACCTGGTGAGATAGATGTCAAATTTAAGCCTATCATGAATAAAAAAATAGCATTATTTTGTATTTCTTTAAAATTGAGAGCTTTTAGATAGATAGATGAGTACTTACTCAAACCAACCATAGATATTCATGTGCTGAAACTATCTTAGGTCAGTAGGACAACCATCGGATGAATTTATTGGTAGACGCAGGTAAATTGGGTAGGTATACCTTTTTCTATCATCATCTTAAGAGCCTGTTCCCATCTCAGTTGGGGTCGGCTTTTCAGTCTAACTACGAAACGGCCGAACTTCGATAACTTTTCCGTGAACCGACTGCCATCTGACATGCACAACCCATTAGCGATATCATTAGTTCTGTAGTTAAGACCAGCTGTTAAACTTTTTAAGGTTCCATTTCAACAACTGTAACGACTGCCATAGACGGTCGGATGACAACTGGAACCGACGAGTTAGCGTGCTCTCCAAGGTACACGGCTACCGAAACCTAACAAAAACCTTTGTTGTGTTACCAGCAAAGTCTAAACAAAGACAATACTTTTAAATTGATTGACAAAACCACTTCAACTACTTAAAATATTATTGTTAGTTTTACGATGTTAAGTTATATGAGAGTGAGTATTGGCTTTTAACACGTGGACCAACTGTTTTTAAATATTCATCAGATTCATCTCTAAGTCATCGCCCGGGGCCCCGGGGGGCCATCACGAAGCCGAGGATGGCCATGAATCTGCTGGGGTGCGAGGGAAATACCTTTTGGGTCGCCTTACACTGCAGAGATTTAAGATCCGAGAGGGCGTGCGGTGTTAGTCGGTTCAAGTTCACCCTATAAAAATCTCGACTATGGGTAAGTTGCCACTTTCTGAAATCCTGAGTGGTTTATTCACCCAAGCACTGTATTGGTGAGTTGACTATGTCCAAATTTAAAGGTCGTCAACTCAGCCAACTAATATTTGCAACGCGTTTGCAACTGTTTTTTTTGTGCTTATATTTTACCAGTGTATCTAGCTAATTAAAAAGACATGCTTAATCGAAAAAAATTGCTCAAAAGGATAATCCATCGTTACAATATATAGTGGACCTACCGTATACGTGGAGATTTCCGCATAATTTAAAAAAAGGCAAGTCGTCCTCCGACCGTTTCCCCAACTCAATCAGTCAGATCTAATCACCTCGGAGGTGGAATTATCATAATATGCCTACATGCGACGGCCTCTATATCCCCAAAGACGTAGACTAATATGTGTTAACACCTAGTTAACACACTTAGAAAGTGATCCCTGGGCTCCATAACTAATGTTTTGGATACCACCGGGATAAAAGTTACATTAATGATGCCATGCCATTTACGGAAAAACCTTCCGTAAAAAAGTATCAAAATGCACTGCTACGGTGCTACGTCGCGGATTCGATTCACGCTCGATTCAATTTAAATCGGTTCCTAGGTGTTAAGATTATGTGTAAAATATCCATTATACCTATTATAAGTGTCTGCAGTGTATGCAGGATTCAATGTGCCTTAAAGTTAAGCTTAGTTTCGATCTAGCTCTAGATAATCCAGTGGTATAGCATATCGTAGAGTATTTATTTATAGCGTAACTCTTTTTAATAGTGACTCTACATAAATTCACAAAAATATATAAATAATAATCAATCAATCAATCAATAAGCCTATTGCAGTCCACTGCTGGACATAGGCCTCCCCCAATGCTCGCCATAGCACCCGATCCTCCGCCTTGCGCATCCAGTCTATCCCGGCTGGGATAGACTGGATGGGAGAAGGTGGCTACCTTCTTTAGGTCGTCTGTCCATCGTGCTAGGGGGCGTCCTAAACTCCGTTTGCCAATTCGCGGTCTCCACTCTAAGACTCGTTTGCTCCATCGGCCATCTGTCCTTCGGCAGATGTGACCAGCCCAGCAGATAAATAATAATATGTCATAATAATTAATGACTACACCTGCGAGCGGTTTTAGTCGGTTCGAACCCAATACAACCGTTATTATTATTTATTATTCGCATTTATGATATTAGTATACCACCGCCGGTAACCACCTCGCTGGTAACCGGCGGTGGTATCACTGGTATCCATGGGGATTTTCGCTCGAAAAAAGGCATTTACGGTTCACTTCGGAGCCCCGGGTTAGTTAGCGACATGTTAATGTATAGAATACTTAATTGGAATAATTTTAATTGATTAAAATCGGCGACGGTTTTTTATGTAGTAACTCAAACTGAAACTCGAAAATTAAACATCACTAATACATACCGCAAATATTAACACTATAAATCGATTTATTATTCGGTAAAATTATTTTTAGTTTTGTACTTATTCAAATTATCGGTAAAGTTAATTTCCATGTTTCAAATTCACGTAATCTTTCTAAATTGGTCATGTATACTCACTTGTAAAAAAATATTATTAGCGATAATATCAACGTCAAAATATTAATAATAATTATTCACTATTTTATTAACTAACCGTAAATAAATTATCACCTCACCTTGCTTTGCACGCACTTTAAATTCAAATATTGCACTTTCAAATCACAAGATCACAGAAAAAAAACGTATTTTAAAATCTTCTTTCATTATGGTACACCCTCACTGTACGCTGACTGCGGCTCATATAACAAAAGTTATCTCGCATTTCAAAGCCCAGGAGCGAGACAGCAAACGTGTGAGGGAGGCAGATAGCTTCTCTTTCTGGGCGGAGCATCGCCGGACCGGTGTTCCAAGTTTGAATTTTCTTTTATTTTTTAACGTTTGACCTCTAAAAAGGCGGGCTTTTATGGACCCGTCTGGTTTGCAAAATGGCGTTTGCTTTTTAGAGCCTAAGTTTTTTTTACCTTTAGACATTTGTAGGTTAAATAGTTTGAATGAAAACTCGATGGAATCGATGTGTTGAAATTTTAATGTGTGGTCTCATGTAAATGTGCAAAGCTAAGTTCTATGTAGCCTATGAACATTATAATATCTAAAGTATCTCGGAGAGCACGTTAAGCCGTCGGTCCCGATTGCCCTACAAACATCTGTATCTGTTACGGGCCCGTTACGGGGGTTGGTCAGCAAAAAAGGCTTGGTGGGTGATTACCTAGAGTCAGGCCTGTAGATATTTTTAGTCCTATTATCGGCAGTTCAAAAATATATTATGTTCATAATCATTTTATTACAATGATCACTCTTCAAACCATATTTAATGCTGACGATCGAAACGCAACAGTCATCAGAATCCTTCCTATCCTACTAATATCATAAGTGAGAATCTGTGATGATGTTTGTCTGTTTGTGTACTTAATCACGCTCTAAGTAAATAACATCAAATAAACGGTACCTAGTACATTTCATTACATCCTACATATAAACGTGAAAGTAAATATGGATGAATGTGTGGCGTAGCGGTAGTGCATTCGACTGCTACGACAGGGGTGCGGGTTCATTTCTCGCTCAGTGCTTATATTTGTATGTATGAATATGTCTATTTGTATTAGTCTGGTCGTGCCTCGGAGAGCACGTTAAGCCGTCGGTCCCGGTTCCCATACATACATCTATGGCAGTCGTTACGGGTAGTTGGAGCCCTAAAAATTCTAACAACAATGGTCTAGCTACAACGCTTCGATATCGCCTAATGTTACCATTGGATTGTGAAGGTCAGATGGCAGTCGCTTCAAAGAAAATATCGAGGTCCAGCCAAATCCGCAGTTAAGACTGGTATGGCGGACCCCAGACTCCGAGGTGAAAGCTTTGGATACGACTGGGATTAACGCTCTAACGTCTGGGTGTTTTGGGTCTGGATTTCAGGAACCGAACGGGATCAAAAATCTACGCTTGTAAAACCGCGCGTCTCATAAACTGCCAACAATATCATCTTTCCTTTCTTTCATAGAAACATACATCAATGCTCACGCTTTTTACCCTCTGAGGTAGGCAGAGACAACAATCCATCATCTTCTTCTGTCCTTACATACTTCACGGGCTTCCTCTACTATCATTAAATGTTTCATGGAAGCCCGCCGGTTTCGAGTGCTTTTACCTACCCTTTTTCTTTCATACAATCTCCAAATCTCGATCAATTGTAGATATAACTGGTAACAACAAAACCGCCACAAAATCTAAGAAGTGCTTCGTGTGTTGTCAGTTTTCCCGGCGTCGTGTGTCCAGTTGCGGTGATACCTGGAACCGCGTGGGAACCCAACACCTTGCGACACCTCATATTGTTTGATACTGAACGGTTTAGCAGTAAAGAGGTGTAATATTGCTTGGATTTGATACCTGTCAACGATCACTTCTATATTAAGATAGAAGTACTAATGGCGGACACTTATAGGATTAATCAAACTTCTTTCGACAAAATCGGAGTAGGTACCTATATTTATCGGCAAATAATTATAAAACTTGAGCATTAGGTACTAACAAAACATAAAATTCATATTTGCATAAAACCGAGCCGCGGTAGCCTAGTGGTATGGGTAATGGACTGCTGAGACGAGGTCTCGGGTTCGATCCCAGGTTCACCATGGCACACACCAATGACTTTTCGATGCTTTTCGAAGTTATGTGTGTATTTATCGCAGGTTTATAAGTGCCCGGTTAATGGCAGTAGATTCGCCACCTATTACATTGGGACCTAAACATAAACTGGCGAAATGTGGGTGCTAGCACCTCTGCCTACCCCTTCGGGGATATAGGCGTGAGTTTATGTTTATGTTTATGTAAAACTGGGCTCAGAAATTTAATTTGGTGTAACCTCAATGATGAAATGACAGCAGTGTCATCTTTTAGATTTTTATCAAATTTTGGGTCATTGTGCCGGTTGGTGACCGATTAGCGGAGTTGCCCACCAGTAATAATAAGATACCCTACCTACTTACAAATAGCTTATACTGGGGTCCTGGCCATAAGTCCGGATGGAGGTATAAAGACAATAAACCAGTTGAGTCCCGTGTATATGCGCGTGTGTGACACCCTTAGTTAATTGCACATGTTCATAGGCTACGGTAACCGCTTCCCATCAGGTGGGCCGTGTGCTTGTCTGCCACCACGTAGTGTAAAAAAAAATCTGGTAATATACCTTGAGCCATCTACGGTTTTAAATTGGTCCCCTCAGGTGTTTTCCATACCCAGTCTAACCATACCTTAAAATAACTTGATTCTAAGTGATTCTAAGTTAGAACGAATTATGCTGGTAAGCAAGCTAGTTTATAAAGAGGTTATAAAGAGTTATTGTATTATTAATAAAATTTGAAAGATTGAACATAAATTACTGCGTAAATACAAGTAGGTAGGTATTAATGAAGTGTACGCAAAATGTTTCTAGGAAGGCAATTGTTTATTTTGAAATCGTAAACCAAATATTTAGGTGTATATAAGTAAACTGTGACGGTAGTCATTTTGGAGTCATTGCGCCCTTGCTTTGAAATATGACCTCACTTTTGCATAGGGTACCAGGCTTCCGAGGGGCAATCTCGAATCCGGAGATAGACCGGGTCAAGCCGGGGTACGAGAGAAATGCTCTATGGGTCACCTTACACCCTGGCGTAAGAAGTCCCTAGACGGCGTGCGGTTTTAGTCAGTAAGAGTCCAACATAAGCTGCCCCGCTTACCGCGTCCGGCTGGATTCGAACTCGATACCTCGGAGAAGAGGCCGCGTACTTATCCAATCAGCTACCATCACCTTACGATGATCTACATAATAAATACTTAAAATAAACGTTTCATTGTTTCTTCTGTTAAGTTTCTTGTGTAAAAATTACTAGTAGGGCCCTGTAAACCAATCTAAAATTGTGAAGTTACATAATCAGTGCAAAATAATTATGTAGGTATACCTAATATAAAAATAAACCGCTGAATGTGTTGCTAAGCGCAAATCTCGAGAACAGCTGAATCTATTTCACTGATAGGTACTTATTTTTTCTATAATCAGTCCGTCAATTGACTTCACCCCGCTGGATGGCAAGAAGCTAGGGTAAAGTCCAGAGGGTACAGGTCGCCATTCTAGACACCATTGATACCAAAACGGCGGTTCCTACCTTGACGGCCTAGACAAATACCTTTACACGCCCCGCTTAAAGAACCCGGGATTGTAGGCAGAAGGAAACACATGTGCGAGTAGAGCATTCCAGTTCTTAGCCGCGCGACAAAGAATATTAATTGAAGTACAAGGATTACACAGAGAAAATTTTTTAAAAATTGCCTGAAAATCAGTATACGAAGTATGCCACGGACGAAGCCGCGGGACACAGCAAGTATAAAATAAAACGCAGGTTACTACTTACGAATCATAACACCGTTCATTCACACGCTGTTTCCTGTATTTTTGCAAACGGCTACACTAATAATTCCTTACTTATACTAAACGTGGAACTGCGCGAGTCGGCATGAACTTGAATGTGGCCACACTGCTGACTCAGGACTATTCCCACGATATACTTGCTTTTGTTTTGTCATTACATCCTTACTTAAGAAATAATTTTATTTTTTTATACTACTTAGGTGGCAGACAAGCGCACGGCCCACCTGATGGGAAGCGGTTAATGTGGCCTATTGACGTGTGCAAAATCAGAGATGGCACACTCGCGCTGCTGAGTTTGGACGGGGTTGGAGGGAAGAATTAGGGAGATGGGGGCGGGTTGTGAAACTATCTTTTTTATATTACTTGTGTTACACACGTCCATAGACCACAGTGACCGCTTCCCATCAGGTGGGCCGTGCTATATTGCCACCCAAGTGGTATAAAAAAATGGAACACAACAGTATTTCCACAGCCCAAGACAACCTCACCTGATCAAAACCAGGTCGCAAGCAAGACCGGGACACCGTGGTTCCTAAACCCGAGGAAACCATCTCGAAATCGATGATGAGCCTGTTTCAGCCAAGGTACGAGGGAAATGCCCTATATACCACCTTACACGCTGGTGTCTGAAGACTCGAGATAGCGTGTGGTTTTAGTCCGTTCAATTCCGACATAACCACCCCCACTGATGGAGTGGTATTCAGAGCTCACTGTAACCCTCCTCCCCCACCCCTTCCTACCCTCCCCCATTCCCTCCAAGGTAGGCAGCGCATGTGTGACGCCCATCCATAGGCCAGGGTGACCGCTTCCCATCAGGTAGACCGTGTGCTTGTCTGCCACCTACCTTCGTAGTGAAAAACAAAATTAGTCGCACTTGCTACTTAATCAATTAAATTCCACAAAACCAATTCAATGTCAGCCTACCCCTTATCTGAAATTCAATTGTCTAACTCCTCAAGTTACCTTCTTATCATATTACTTACGTATGTTTACAATAACACGATATCCCTTGAGCGGTTCATTTTGCCGCCAAATTTGCTGTCACTCTGGGCGGTCCATTTTGAGGTGAGCTTTGACGCCATTTTGTTTTGATTACGCAATTGTTATGTCGATGACCCGCTGTGTTTGTTTAAGTTTTGTATTTGGAGTTGTTTGCATTGAGGTTTTTATGAGGTTACGCTAATTCATAATTATTGTTGTAGTAAGTAATTCGTTATAATAAGCAATATTGGTCTAAGACCAATGACTTCCATGTATGCCACTAGAGAAACTGTTTAATAGAACAAAAATGATATCGCGGTTTGAGGATGAGACGTAGATGGCGGAAGGAACAACCAGCTCTAGAGCCTTAGCCGTAAATCACTGGATGTACCGGCTTGCAGATGAGGTTAACTAAGCCCCAATAATCTTGCTAGTTCCATATTCATAGATATTGGAGATATTTTTTCATTGCACTTCAAGAAGGGCATTAAAAGGTTCTTATAGGGTCGCCACTGTCGCCAGCACAAGTGTGCCGCCCCTGGTGTTGCACACGTCCATAGGCCACGGTGACCGCTTCCCATCAGTTGGGCCGTGTAATTGTCTGCCTCTTGGTATAAAAAAAATGAGTTTTAATTAAGTATAAAAAATAAAAACTTGCAAAAGTACATTTTCTATACAATTTTGTGCGTAGCTCACGATAGGCCAGCTATTATGGTGTGTTATTATGAAATTTATATTTTCCCACGTTCATTAGTTAGTGGATAAAGTTGAACTAACTGAACTGGACACTTACCTAAACATCATTTTAATTTACCAAACAATATTAACAAGTGCATTAGCGGATTTTATTTCAATCTAGATAATGTTACTATCGGAAGTTTACACAAATGTTGTACACTAATAGATACATACATATAGGTGCTCACGCCTTTTTGCCTTCGGTATAGATAGATAGATAGATTTATTGTTCAGAAACAGTTTTACATTTCTTTGATCACACATAAATTCACATTTGTTAACTTATGATAGTAAAACAAGATAAGGGTGAAGTATTGTTCTCCTAGCTAGGTTGCAGAACAACCTGTGAAAAGGATGAACAGTGAATAAAAGGAAGAAATGAAAGGGAACCTTCGATATAGGCAGATACAACAACCCTCCATCTACCTCTGTCCTCACATACTACCCTAACTTCCTCTACTAGCATTAAACCTGTCATGCAAGCTCATCGGTTTCGATGTAGTGCTTTTGACCTGTCCTGTCCTTTTTGCAGTTCCCGATTAATTTAATCAGTGTATTTCAAGCGAAGTTGACACATAGATGCAAAAACTATTGCTAACGGATTAAAAGGCTATTGTTTAGTGTTTTTTTATATACAAGGACACGTCAATATGACTTCACCTCCGCCTGATGGTAAGCTAAAGGTAAAGTCTCAGGACCGGGGTCACCACTACATACACCGATAGTGCTACAGTGGTGGCTTTCAGCTTGACGGCCTCATAAATAATGCTTTTTCACGCCCCGCATAAGGGACCCGGGACTGTAGGAGGAAGGAAAGACATAATGCGCTGGAAAAGAATTCCAAATCTTTATGGTGCGGCAAAGAAAAGAGGCACCGAACTTTGTTACAATCAGTTTCAATAATAAAATTGCAACAAATAAATCACGATAAAAGTCGTTAAAATTAGTTTTGTTTCAATTAATTAAGTCCATTTAAAATTTATCCAAAGTTTGAACTCAAACTAAATCTTTATCAGAATAAATTAAACGCAAGCACCCTTATCTACGAGGTCCTAAATCACTCGCAGTTAATAAGGGTAGAAATCTGACACCTTTGGCGGGTACACCCCTATTTGATGCCGACCAATCACAGCTCAGAGTACTCACCCTCTGTATTTGAAAAGACCAATCATTGGTAAGCGTTTGATCAGGTGTGTTTAGGTGTTGAGTTACCGGATGCTTTAAAAAGTGATTTTGGGATTAACTGTGGTGTAAAAAGTGGTATTTTTTAAATACCGCTTGTAAAATATCTATAGACTTTATACTTTACACCAGAGGACACGTCCCGCCTCATACGAGAAAAAAATCATATAAATAGTATTGTAACCTGATTCTAATTGTGAATTTATGATCCGGTTGTCAGCTGGGCCTGTGGACCTAGGGTCCGCCTGCCGACTTTACCCACCCCATCCCATTCAGCTAACAAAATGAAATCCATAATTTTCTGAAAACCGCACCAAAATCTGTTCTACCAAACAAGAGATATTTGCGGACAAACATACAGGTCAAACAGTAAGTAAACCTCCTTTTGATGTCGGTAACGAAGTAACTATAAATGATTCTTAAGATCACTCACGATTCTTACAAAAAAACTCCGACTTCAACGGACCAAATTTAAATAGGGCCACACGGGAAGCACTTGCTATCAATTAAAAAAAGAATCACCAAAATCGGTTCACTCACTCGAAAGTTCTGAGGTAACAAACATGAAAAAAAATACAGTTGAATTGAGAACCTCCTCCTGTTTTGAAAACGGTTAAAAAAGTGGTTTTGTTTCGGCAAAATACCAATGAATTTTATTTTATTACAAGCTTTTATTTAGTTTCACCTGTCCCGTTGTCTGTAATCAAATCTTGCAAGCCATTTTTCGACCACTTCTAGCTATCCAATTGAGCTGAAATTTGGCATAGGTACCTACTTATGTAAGTCCCATGACACTGCAATATTGTAATTTTTTTTAATTGGTAATAGGCTCGCGTTTGACCACGATCTCACCTGTTGGTAAGTGATGATGTGGTCGACGGTGGAGCACGCTTGCCTAGAAATAACCTATTCTTTCCGGAAATAATAAAAGTTCGTTTTTAAAAAGGTTTTTTTAAACAGCAGCTTGTTTAAGTTTTTCTTTCTTGCAAACGTGGCGTTACTATACCCATAGATACTCTTAATGCGGGCGGATAATTTAACCCGGGCGCAAAACTTCCACCTCCAAACCCAATCTTCGACATAATCCCACTTCGTATCGACGGGATCACGTTCACACGATTTCACTTTCATGATGAAGGACAATCCTTTATCAGATCTGAATGCTTTCCACGTGTTACAACCATCGTCCGGGCCAGATTGGATTACGATAGGATACACTTTTGTGTTTACAATTCGCGCAAATTGAACGGAATTTCGGATTTGAGGAATGGATTAGGAGATTGTTGGTGTCCTTTCCTGTGAAATATTTCGATAAGTTTTGTGTTTTGGCTGTTACCCACTTAAAATTCTTTTCATCATTTGAGTATTAGGTACACTTTTTATTAATGCAATATTGTGCAATTAGAAGCAGTGTTATTAAATTTGTCAATAGGCCCGCGTTTGTCCACTATTTGAACGTAAGTGCATCAGATTTCCTGACTTCTTTACGTCTATCAGAGTAACTCCCGGAAAAGCAAGAATCAAATCTGAGACCCCGTATTCAGCCGTCGTACTTGTTATAGCTGGGCCACTGTAGCAATCAAATTTTACTACTGTACTAACTGTACTCGCGATGTCGTCCGCGTGGTTTTAGATTGTTTTAGATCCTATTACATCAGCTATCTGCCATTGAAAGTTTCATCAAATTTGGTCCAGCCGTTTTGGAGATTAGCCGGAACAAACAGACAGGCAGACAGACAAAAATTGTAAAAAATGTTGTTAAATAGGTATTTATGTACCGACACATCCAAATATACTTAATAAATAGCAGTTATTTTAATATTACAAACAAACACTCCAATTTTATATATCTATAGCTAATACAATTTTTGTAAAGTTGTCCGGATGAACTTGTCTCAATGTTAAAATAACCACAAATATCTTTTACATTGCTTTTTTTTTATTTGTAGTCAAGTACGAGCGGGGCGTGACAACGGGCACCGCGTACGGCCCGTAGTGCCCGGGTGTGGGTCCCTGAGACCCTACGGGGGCCAAAATATGTACAACTATTTTAGCTATTGTTGGTCTCAGATTTAGCGATGTTAATAGATGTTGGAACGAAAAGCGTTGTAACTCGAATGTGTGGCTTTTTTTGGCGTTTCGATTTATAAAGTGCTAATTTCGTTGTCGAATTGATTGAGGTCAATTTAAATGCATTCTTGTATGTGATTTTAAAATGTAGTAGTAGCTAGGAGCTGTGCCTTTTTTACAGTTCTTTACAATAGAAAGTATCTAAGTTAAGTAGTTCTTTTCTTTTCATTCTCTCCTTTTCAGCGGCGGTTCAGTGGTCAAAATCTAATAGAGAGACAAGCTGATAGACTGATTGAAATAAAACTATTTTTAGCGGACTTTTTTTATACCATTTAGGTGACAGATAAACACACTGCTTACCTGATGGAAAGCGATCAACTTGGCCTATGGACGTGTCCTACAAGTCCTAAAAGCGACTTTATAAATCAGTATGAATAACATACTACGCAAGTTCACTATCGTTGTATGTAATGGTAACCCCTTTAGACTAGACTTTACCTTTAACTTACCATCAGGCGAGGTGAAGTCATATTGACGTGATCGATATTTTAAAAAAAGTTACATCTGCATGTGACTTCGTCCCATGTGTTCGATTGCGTGTACGCACAATAGTGCAACGCTTTTGTTACGAACCTTTGTCATTGTACAACATTCGTAACAGAGGATTTACACAGTAACGCCTTTGCACAGAAAAAAAATACAAAAGAAAACTGGATGACAGTTCTTGGCGCGAATGATTGCAATAATTGAAATATTATGAATGTCATTTCGATTGGATTATTACGTACTAACTGTTGCCCGCGGCTCCGTCCGTGTAGAATTATTAACCCATTTAAGCCTAGTTCATGGATTATATCATACTTTTGTGTTATTTCGGGCTATTATCTACCATTGT
Source organism: Lithosia quadra (assembly GCA_963576445.1). Taxonomy (NCBI): domain Eukaryota; kingdom Metazoa; phylum Arthropoda; class Insecta; order Lepidoptera; family Erebidae; genus Lithosia; species Lithosia quadra. The sequence goes on along the minus strand of OY754900.1, from coordinate 3,552,142 downwards.
GCCAAATTTCAGCCAGATCCGTTCAGTCGTTTGAGCGTGATTGAGTAACAAACTTCACTATCACATTTATAATATTAGTAGAATTTCGAACATGTAAGAGATCACGGGATATATGTGTAGGTATGTAAAATCAAGAGGAAGTAACCTTAATCATTATTACTACTGCCTATTAGAAATATTTGCACTGAACAGAAATCGAACTCTACACCACCGCTCTACCGATAGACCATAATGGTAGCCTAGACAATATTACTAGTCAAGTAGGTACGTCTAGAATATTTGTATACCTATACCAAAATTCACACCTCGTATCTCTTTGGCAGGTATAATAATTATTTGACCTAAAGGTCTTAAATACCAGGTCACAAAATTCCAAAAAAAAAAGTATAATAATTATCAAAGGTATTAAGGTATAAATCTCCATTCCATTCCCACTTTTCCGTACTAAGATAATAGTTAGTTAGGTAATAATAACGTAGTTTTTAAGTTGTAGTAATACTATTTTAATATCTTATTGACGCTTAAAATCTCTCGAAACTTACAACTATATAAAACTGTAAGTCTATTACGTATTCCAACAATAGGTCTGTTCATTTGTGTGAGCCCATTGTTGCTTTGTGTAACACTCTTAACTGAGGATTAACAACTTCACGCCTGTGCCCGTCTTTATATCCATGAAAAAAAAAAGATCTGTCAATGATCTGTCAATGGTGTTTGGTTTAAATTGGAGGGGTTCCGTATAGCTCGTAGTGACGACCACTGTGGTGTTAGATTGCTAAGTCAGAGGTTGCGGGTTCGGTTCCCGCTCGGTGCAAATATCTGTGTGCTTGAATATGAATATTTGTATTGTTCTGGGTTTTTTTATGTATTAAAAAAGTGTTTATCCGCATTCTACGACCCATAAATGGGTCTAGGTAGCGCTGTGTAGAATGTCGTAGAATATTAATTTAAAACTTGCTACAGATATTACGATGCAATAAATTCCGTTCAAATTCAAATCAACATCTTCCTAGCAAATTACACAATTTACTTAGATTGTGTTAAATGACTTAATTTGTATTTTAAGTTAGGCAAAAAAATTTAACACAAAAATATTTGATTTTATACAAAAGAGCATTCAAGGAACCCTACTTTAAGCTCAGAAGTAGGCAAATCCATTCAAATACGATACGATTCGATATTTGAAATATCACAATTAGCAAAGATACCTTTACAGCTCTGTAAATGTTTACTGGAGTATTTTACGAACAAAAGTAATTTTCCAAACTGCAAATTTAACTTTGTATTCAGATCAATGTTAGCACAAATAAAACTGAATCATATTTCTGTTTAGATAAGATATAATTTCATTTGCCAATGTCTTTATAAGCTATGTTTACAATAAGGTTAGGGATTAACAGTACACATTTGCGACATCCATTCAACGAGATAAAAATCGCGCGGGAAAAAATTGAATATCGAACATCCCGTCAAGGGTGCCGATTCTGATGTTTCAAAACTCTGTTAACCAGACTAAAAATTCCTAAATTTCTGTTTAGCCTTACTAAAACGAGGAGTTCAGACCGTAGGTCAGACCGGAGGAGTTAGACCGTAGTCGCTTCAGTACACGCCTAAATACACCAAGTGGCGAAAGATATGAAACTGGTGGTAGAGTGAACTCTGGCTCAAAACTGCAAAATGTATCTACTTAGCGAATTTAGTTTCGACTCAATCGAAATGGATGGCGCTTGGATTACCTAAGTAGGAAACGACGCGACGTAAGCCAACATAGGTAGGTACATTAAATTTCACATATTAAAAGCTTTGGGTCTAAATTCAATCTGATGCCAAATAAAATGAAGTTTTGAAATTGAAATAAAAACTATTTAGAAATGGTTTAGTTTAGTGAGATGCGCAACAGAATCAAGAGAATCGGGACCCTTAAATTCTCGACATTGTGAAGTGACGTAATAATATAAAATGGCGGAGTACAATTATTTGGAATCGTAATTTGATGGTTAATTTCATCCCTTGTATAGGGTGAAGAGCTGAAGGGTTTCGTGTTTTTATTACGTTGTATAGTTCGTACTTAAAAAATGATGCGGTTTAATTTATTACCCGACTGCCAAGAAGGGTTATGTTTTTCGCGCGTATCTTGTACTTATGTACCTAATGTAGGTACACAGAACATCTAAGTGCTTGTTTTTTTTCTTTTTAGTTTCGCAGTCGAGTTTTATTTTTATTAATATTTTTTTAGTATCTGAGAAACATGCCTGACATAGACAAGTGAATCAATCGAGTTTTTAACCAACTTCGAAAAGGTGAGGTTCCTCCCTGTTCAGGTATATCTAACTCTTTTTTTATACTACGTAGGTGGCAGACAAGCACATGGCCCACCTGATGGTAAGCGGTCACCGTGGCCTATGGACGTGTGCAACACAAAGGGTATCACACACGCGCTTTCTACCATGAAGGGAAAGAAAGGGCTGGGGGGAGAAAGGGTACAGTGAGCTCTGGCTACCCTACTTACCGGCGGGAACACAACACGATGGTTATTATGGCCGCGGTGTTCTGTAGGGCGGAGGTACTACCCCAGTCGGACAGCTCATTTCGGACGGGAGATACCATCGTGTCGTACCCCCAAAAGTCTTATCTTCAAAGGTTTCCGTCGTTAAGTTTAATAGGACCATGGTAAAGACATAAAAATGTGAGTTTATATCACGTTTTTATGTATGAGGCATTGTTAGCGAATACACACACAAGTGCGAGCAGTGTGAGACTAATTCCATCCTCTGTCTCTGTCCCCCTAACGACAGAAGCGGTTGTAACATAACTCCACAATAAAGAGGTGTATCGTATCACTTCATTTTATCATTCATGTTAACTATCGTAACTTGAGACAAGATGGCTGACGTGGCTTATTGTTGCAATATTATCACGACGATATATTCTCGAAAAGATAGGCAGTGGTGTATTCAGTCCATTGACTTCAAAACTGGAGTGTAGTGAAAAAGTGTTAATTTTGATATTACAGTCACTTCAATTTTTTTTTACACCACTTAGGTGGTAGACAAGCACACGGCCCATCTGATGGGAAGCGCTCACCGTGGCCTATGGACGTATGCAACACCAGTGGCATCACACTCGCGTTGCCAACCCCGCAAAAACCTTCTAATGTTTCTTGAAGAACCCCATATTGTAGTCGCTAGGGAAAACCACGGCAGGGAGATCATTCCTCAGCCTAAGCGTGCGCGGAATACAATTCCTTTCAAACCTTACAGTGCGCACTGCAGGCGGATGCAATGTGTGAGGATGACTTCCCTGCCTGTGGCGAGCGGTGCGATGATAAAAACATAGGTAAGTATATAAAACATGTATAGAAAAGTTACAGTAATAAAGCGATATATACCGTTCACAATTGAGATCATGATTAATACTACAGTGTGCCTTGATCCCGGGAAAGTCAAAAATAGCCGGGTAGCGTGTCAATTTCAGTGCGATACTGTGACAGTTACATTTCACGGCCCGTCTGCTGCAAGCCAAGCGTGCTACCCGTTCTATTGTTGCAATTTAAAAATAATAAACGCATAGAATATATTAGTTAATATTATAATACATTCTTCTGACGTCCACTGTTAGCGGTAGTGCATTGGACTGCTACTATAGGGGGCGCGGTGAAGGTTCGATTCCCGCTCAGTACAAATATTTGTTTGCATGAATGTATATAATTTGCATTGGTCTGGGTGTTTATATGTATAAGGTGTATGTATTTACAAAAAAAAGTATGTAAGTATGTTTATCCGCATTTTAGAACCCATAACACAAGCTAGCTAAACTGATGTTTACTTTGCGCGCTGTGTAGAATATATTTTATTCTTCAAGAAGGGCGTTAGAAAGGTTTTTACAAGGTTGATAGCGCGAGGGTGCGCCCCTGGTGTTGCATACGTCTATAGGCTTCGGTAAGCATTCCATCAGGTGGGCTGTGTACTTTTCTGCACCCAAGTGGTATAAAAAGTCTCTTTTATTACAATTTCCTAAAGTCCCGGGGCCTTAATGCGGGGCGTGAAAAAGCATTTGATGAGGCTGTCAAGCTGAGGGCCGCCACTGTAGTACTACCGGTGTATGTAGTAGTGACCCCCAGTTCTGACATTTACCTTTAGCTTACCATCAGGCGAGGTGAAGTTATTTTGACGTGTCCTATATAAAAAAAACGATTCCTTGCTACTGCCAAATCGATTGGGGAATTTTTCAATAGCTTCTAATTGCGTAATGAGAGCATTGAATTGCGAACTAATTTCTAGGTGCGATTTCGTAATAGTCGACTGAGCTCTTGTCTCTTATCCTAATTAAATGTAAGAAGGACCAAACACACCGATATCACTTTGACCGTTGACCTAAAAATTGACATTAACCATCCATAGCTGTCATTTGACACCAGCAACAAAATGGCAGCCATGTCATTTTATGACAAATTGGAACGAAAAACTAAACATATTTGAACACATTTCAACGGATTCCTGAGATGTTTTTGTGGAAAGTATTTTAGAAATATGGCTATTTTAAGTGTTTAGTTTTGATTTTTTGTCACACGACACCTCATTATAGCTACTGACTTGTTTTTTAAATAAATAATGAAGGGTGGAACGTCAGAATAGTGAAGATAAGACCCTAACCTAAACGTCTTCCCTACACACTTTTCACTAGCTCTCTACTTCACAATCTCCTCTCGCAGGTCTGCTGGAAGAAATTTCTTTTAGAAATAAGCAGAACCTCTGTACTCATCTTTCTACTTAATGAACTACTATGTATTTTTTTTTGTGTGTACATAAATAAATAAATAAATAAATAAATAAGATAAGACCAAGTTTTGTAAACAATCAGACTATAGTTAGCTCGCATTATTTCATCAAATTAGGCGTATTTTATTCTCTGGTATCTTCATTCTGTATAATGCATATGCAGTAAAGATTAATAATGAAGTTGAAAATGCTTGCACTGAAGCCCAGGGTCCGTTCTTCTTTGGTAGGGACACCCCAAATCCACACTATTGAATCACAAAAAGTAACAGTACGGTTTAACTACAGACACCTAATAGTTCTACAGAACTTCGATATTACTAAATGGTAGTAGAGATAAGATGGCAACCGCTTCACGGTCCTACGAACTAACCCTTCCTTTGCCTAACTTAGTTACTAGGCAAAGGAAAAAAGAGTGAATAGCTTGCTTCTAGACAAGCGTGCTCCATCGTCGACTACATAATCACTTACCATGGTTGAGATAGTGGTCAAATGCGGGCCTATCGACTATAAAAAGGTTAGAAGGGTGAGGATAGACTTCTGTAGAACCATCAGACACAGATATCCACACTATTCTATCACAAAAAATGAGTTCGGATCGTCACGGGGCGTGCTTGGTAACATTTTTTGTGATAATAAATCTGTCAATGGTGTGACGTCACAGTGTACCGTGTCGATAGTTGACACCGCACACGGTACAAGCACAGGTTCAGCTAATTAAAGGTTAAGGGTACATTTAAAACAAGCGTCCCGTCCTGGCTTTATACGGGCAACTTTCAATTAAAAAATACCAAGTATCACCTGATGGCAGGAATTTTTATTACTTTAAATGTCTATATTGACCGGACTATTTCAGAATTAAATATCAAAGTAAGTGATGCTACAGAGCGGCATAAGTATTACGCCACCTTCATCTCCGAGCCTAAAGTCTCAAGTTGATCCTTTTAAGATAAACTCCTCTTATCAACTTTCAACCCTTAATTCACCTTCTTAGGATATTTTTTTAAAGATAGGTATAAGTATACCTACATTTATTTCTGACCTGTAAGCTGTAGAGGCAGGTTTCTGATTTTTTTATTATTCTCTGACTTTTAATAATGTATCTATGGACTTCCATACAATCGTTAATCATTATCTTTTATTGTAACCCCTTAGTGGAAACTGTTCAAAAATCTTCAGTAGGGTTATAGCACATTAGAGACAAGTCTTAAGATAGTTATGTCTCGACGTGACTTGTAGATTTTGTTTTGTTTTGTTCTAAATGTGCGCACAATGATATGTTTCTGTAGAGCTATAGTCTGTCTGTTAGTTAAGACTGTCTTATCTATAATGAGCGCTCAGTCTTATAGACCAGTGCCGATAGACTTTGAGACAAAATAAATTTATAGTAGGATGAAACCTGTTGTAAAAGGAAGAGAATATAATAAAAATGATAGGAAAAATAAATTACGGGCGATCTGAGCTCGGGAAGGGGGGAGGGGGGTGAGTTTTAAGGGTAAAAACGGTTTATCTCGATTTCCGGCAAAACTACAAGTCCTATGGAAAAAAGTTAAATGACAAAGTTGTAGGTAATAAAGAGACCTACAACTTTTCTATTTACACTTTTTTCACATAACCTCAAAAAGTATGTGAAAAATTCAAATAATCAAGTTTTTGGTTTTTTATTTTTATCTTAAGCAAAACAAATTTGTTTTCCACGAAATTTGGTGAAAACTTAGCTTTTTATGTCCCAAAGACACTGTAATTTTTTTGATTTGAAATACTCTTTTTTTCAGCTTATTTTGACTAAATATCGAAAAACTACCCCAATTTTCAATCGAAAAATCTCACGTCAAAATATCAGCTTTTTAAAAAAAGTCAAAGAGTATTTTGTTCTTTGAAATCTCTTCTTTCTGATAATGTAAAAATATATATACATTGCTATGGTAAATGTTCTCAGAAAATGCAAAGAAGAAAAACTCGAATTCGAAATTAACATTTTTGTATTTAGTCATTTCCTCGTTGAGGTGGGATGAAAAGTTACATGTTGCACTATAACTTCATGGTTACACTCGAGTGCAAAGATTTTTCACCTTGTGCTCTTTTGATTCCCTCGCTAAAGCTCAGGGTTCTATTTTGTGAATCGCTCGCTGCGCTCGTGATTCAAATTATGAACCCTTCGCTTGCTCGGTCATCAAAACTGAGCACGCGAAGGGTTCTAAAAATTGAACCCAGATCTTTAACGAGGGAATCAAAAGTGCGCAAGGTGAAAAATCTTTGCACTTGAGTGTAACTATGAAGCTATAGTGCAACACGTAACTTTTCATCCCACCTCAGCGAGGAAATGACTAAATACAATAATCACAAAATAGAACCCTGAGCTTTAGCGAGGGAATCAAAAGAGCACAAGGTGAAAAATCTTTGCACTCGAGTGCAACCATGAAGTTATAGTGCAACATGTAACTTTTCATCCCACCTCAACGAGGAAATGACTAAATACAAAAATGTTAATTTCGAATTCGAGTTTTTCTTCTTTGCATTTTCTGAGAACATTTACCATAGCAATGTATATATATTTTTACATTATCAGAAAGAAGAGATTTCAGAGAACAAAAAACTCTTTGACTTTTTTTAAAAAGCTGATATTTTGACGTGAGATTTTTCGATTGAAAATTGGGGTGGTTTTTCGATATTTAGTCAAAATAAGCTGAAAAAAAGAGTATTTCAAATCAAAAAAATTACAGTGTCTTTGGGACATAAAAAGCTAAGCTTTCACCAAATTTCGTGGAAAACAAATTTGTTTTGCTTAAGATAAAAATAAAAAACCAAAAACTTGATTATTTGAATTTTTCACATACTTTTTGAGGTTATGTGAAAAAAGTGTAAATAGAAAAGTTGTAGGTCTCTTTATTACCTACAACTTTGTCATTTAACTTTTTTCCATAGGACTTGTAGTTTTGCCGGAAATCGAGATAAACCGTTTTTACCCTTAAAACTCACCCCCCTCCCCCCTTCCCGAGCTCAGATCGCCCGTAATTTATTTTTCCTATCATTTTTATTATATTCTCTTCCTTTTACAACAGGTTTCATCCTACTATAAATTTCTTTTACTTTTTACCATTTTCATAGCTATCTGCACTGGTCTATTAATAGATATTTAGATACAACATGATATGAAAGGTTTTTAAGGTAAAATTTCGCCAAGTAACATAGCTTAAATTAGTAAAAATTAGAATGGAGGTATTTTGCCACCGTTTTACTATTGTTTATTTAATAAGCTCAGTTGAATTTATTGTAAAGATAATACTAGGTTCCTACTCAAATTTCTAACAATCAATACTGCTCAAAAACATGATGATAGACAAAATTACCCCTCCAATTGGCGTCTCAATTAGTTGCCAACAATTATGTAGTATGGCAACATTGTTACCCGACCCCTGGAAAATAATCTGCGCGCGCTAATGAATTTAATTGACTCCGTAGGGACGGTGTTGCCATAAATCTTAGTACGTATAGAAAATGTTGTAAATTTGTTTTGGTTGTAATTTTGTGTGTCATTATTATAATATCACGGAAAATATCGAGGTCCAGCAAAATCTGCGTTTAAGACAGGCAAAGCGGATCCCAGACTCCCGAGGTGAAAGCTTTGGATGCGACTGGGAATTAACGCTAGGGTGAAGAAGTTGTGTCACTATTATTCATTTTTAGGTATACAGGGCCCTACCAACTGCCGGCATACATACTTTCCTTGATGCCGAAGCCAGCTTTACCTGAAAACCTCTGAGGCTTTTCTCTCGGGGGGAGGAGGTCAGACGGCAGTCACTTCCATAAAAACCGTATAAGTAAAAAGAAAGGGAAGGAATCACGTGCCCTGGGTTCCGAGGTGAAAGTCTTTGATGCAACCGGGTACTTACGACATTATGTCGATAATGATTACGACACTAGGTCATCAATCATTTTTGGGAGACACTTATCTCATTCCTGGCTATAATCTTGACTTTGACGGGAGCGACTGCCATCTAACATCCGCCGACCCTATCCTCGCAAGGAATGACTGTACCAAAGCCCCATTTGTCAATCAGCAAGTACCGGTTTACAGTTGAGGCTGGCTTGGCTTGAACCCAAAAATCTTGTTGGGTTAGTTACAAACATGTGTTATGAAAATCATAAAAAATGTTGATGCAATCTCAATAATTTCAAAAAATTCTAAACGAACTATTTTTCAAGAATTCGAGACATCAATTTAAATAAAAAAGCGCCGAATTTCACGGTTAATTTGCAATTACTAACCCTTCTGTTATTACAGCGTATGTTCAAAGTAAGCGGGCGTGTAATCACCAGTCATCAACTGGGGATCATCCCTAGTGATTTGTAATCCCATCCCTGGAGAACGACAGGTGATGCTCGCGACAAATTGCGCTTTGTTAATAATGAGGGGTGATTTTGTGTAGTCTGCTAGCCTGGTAGCCGTTGCGAATTTTAGAAATAGCACGTGCACATTAATATGACTTCTCCTCGCCTAATGGTAAGGTAAAAGGAAAGGGGTCACTATTACAGACTTATACAATAATGCTACGGTGTTGGCCCTCAGCTGGACGATCCCATCTGATGCCTTTTCACGCACCATTTAAAGGACCCGGGACTGTAGGAGGCAGGAAACACGTGCACTGGTCTTCGAGCAAGTAACTATTTACTTGGTCGAAGGCGCTGGTAAATAATTCCAAGTCTTTATGGTGTGGTACATTACACACATCAAAAAAAAAGGTAGTCAATACTAAAAAGAAAATATTTTACCGCCATCTCTACTAACGACAATGCAACTTTGGTTGAAGTTAATGTCGCTACGTTTTGCATAGATGGCACGAGGTAATATTTTTCGTGTTTTGTTTACAGATGGCGTTAAATTCAGTTTCCTGTTTAGTGATGGGCGTAAGTGATTTTATTTTTAATCGATAAATAAAATGCAACGCTTTCAAAGTACACGTAAGTATATCCTGTTTCAGTTGGGGTTACAAACTTGAAGTTGCGGCAACTAATGCCTTTTACGAATAAGCTACGACTGGGTATGAAATAACCTTCATTTTCAAAGTAGGGCTAAAATCTGTAAGAATTCTTTACTTTTGATGTAAGAAAGATAAATATATATGTTTCTTGGGGTAATTTTTTTATGAACTTGTGATCGTATGAAGCAGGAACTAATAAAAAACAAAACTTATTTCGACGTCATTTATTCATAAAGACAATTCAATAAATGAACGCACTAAATTACAATAATTTTGAGATATGTCACTTAACACTAATCAGTGGTGTTTATTATGTCGTTACACACATCAATCACTACAATTATTTTGGTGTTTCACATACATTACACGTCTCACACTTACACGAAAGCTTGCTGGTACTATTTGCATGGAATCGTTTTCAAATTTTAACAAGGGATCGAATAAGGACAATAATGATATAACAACACCACTTTTTCGTTAATAATTATTATGTATATAATAAGCTACAATACTTTAACGCTATTGTTATAAGATGTTACTGGAAGACAAATCGTATGGCATATAATATTTTAGTACAATATCATTTAATACAAATGCATCGATATGTACGTAACGCTACAAAACTATTGAGGGAAAAAACCTAGAGAAGTAGGTACAATACAAAATATTAGGAAAATAGAATTATATATTCTTTTATTCTCATCTAGTAGAAAAAGGTTTCCGAAACATCAGAATTCTTAAAAATGAATGTAATTATTTTATTAATAAGTCAGAGCCCGGCCATCAGTTGTAATTTACTGGTAGGTAATCATTACACAAATTATATGACATGCTTCTTTGACTTTGCTTCATGTAGAACGGCAAAATAATAGCTTATTTGTAAAATAGTACTAAGTCGTAACATGACTGACAACATAGACAAATAAATGGGTAGGTATTGCATTATCTTTTTCTTTCAAGCAAGCAACAACAACTCTTTGAGCTTTTACTAAACTCCAGCCGAGCCCTTAAATAGTAAATTCCAAATTGAAACGACAGTAATATTCAAATCGCAAAAATTCGAAAAGTGGCTTACTTAGTCGAGAAATATTTACAGTACAATAGAAAGAGAGAAGCTATTGTAATGTATATAAATATATCGAAAAATTTAAAATACAAACAAACAAGGAAAAAACAGTTTTGCCAAACAAAAGCTATATACAGCTAAAAGCGAATACAAGGGACTATAAAACTAACTTAATCTAACTCTAAGTTGATACAAATTATAACTTACAATACAATAGTGATCACAAACGTATGTTTTATTAACAACTATTACGAAAAAACGATATGTTTATTTGTAATTGATGAGTAATATAATATATAAAAATTATATAGCGTCTTTCGGCTTTTTATTTAAAAGCATAACACACAGCGAACCTTAACTAGCAAAACTTGCCTACTAGTGTCATTGAGATAATATATTAATAAATAATATCTTCTCTATCCTAAAAATATGTTTACTATACAAACAATTTAAATATTAAAAGGAGAATAAAGTATACAACACTTATCTGCTAAAAAAAGTTTCTGAATCGTAATAAATTGAAGTCTTTGTATAAAAATAATTTATAAAATGTAAGGTTTAAGAGGTAGATAGTAACAGGTAAATAGTAATTGTAAAGAAGCTGCTCTTACATGGAAGTAAAACCCATACGCTAAATTTCACGGTGAAAATAATTACGTTCAAGTTCAACTTGACTGAGTTCTCAATTTGTACTTGATATAGTTTAATTCGACTTTATCGCACTTTAAATTTACATGATTAAAATTCGACCCTAGTAGGGCTTGTCTGGCAGCAAATAATATTAGATTTTACAAAAGTAAATAAATATAAAATCTTTTAAAAATACGCTTATCGCAATAAAAACACAAAAAATATTTATCTCCCTAAAAAGTAATATAGGTACTATATTTTACTTAAAATTACACACCTAAGACTATAAAACACTAGTAAGGAGCAAGTTTTGCGCACAAATACAACATCTACATTCAGCCACAATGTCGCATCGACTTTCGTTAATAAAAAACGTTCTTATTGCTTGTACACGTAATCTCGCGTAGTGTTACCTACCGCAAATAATCATAAATTAATATATCTTCTACTATAATTACAATAAAGATTTAGTTAAATTATATATTATTATCATCTGATATGTCGTATGAGTAATGACATTAACTATACTATATTAAAAAATAATACGAGCTTTTCTTTCTCATGGGCGCAGTTAGAACCGAAGAGCATAATAGCAGTATGAAGAAAAATAACAGTTTTGTTACCTACTGCTATTCATTATCTAAAAAAATATTATCACCTTATTTTGAGTTTATGATTGTTAAAAATGAGTATTATCACCACACAAGGTTTTAATAAATAGGTTATTCAAAGTATTTTTTATAACTGTTAGTTTGCCATTTCAAGGATTCATAAATATACTAAGACATAATCAAACAATAAACTGATTTAGATTTAAAATTCTTACTGCACCCATAATTTATTCTACTTTTAAGATATTTCAAATTACACGTAAGCCAATTTTCATTTCAAACAAATAAGTTACACTACTAACTTACTAACTTACACTAATTTATTCGGGGTTACATGGGGGATTAAATACATTTTTACATCATATTTAACCTTTAACAACATTTTTAAACAATCTTTAATATTCATGACTATTTGAGAGAATATTTCCATCTTGCATATACATACAAATATAAAACAGTTATTTGATTATATATACTGTAAATATTCTAATATCGACTCATCGAATATCGATATAATCTTGTCGATAGCCCGCACATTACTATTCGATTTTCTTTGTTCTTATTTCGCACTTTTTTTTGCATTTTTATAACAAATTTGATTGATTTTATTACTTTCATTTATATTTGCGTTTCTTATTTGGTTATTTAAGGAGAACATTTGGCATGATATGAACTTTTATAAAAATATTTTTCCTTGACAACGGCAACTCTGAAATACAATAAGTACCTACTTTTGTATTACCAAAATTAATTTAATAATTGCACAGGCATTGGAGCTGTCCCGTGTTCAAATCCTATCGTATATTGACAATTTGCAGTGAAAAAGTTTAATGATAAAGATTTACAAATTGATGTTTTCAATTTCACATTCCAATTTATTATAAAAATGCAAGAAACAATAATTTTGACACGTTATACTAATACATATATTTAGGAGATCATTTTATTTAATAAACGTAAATAATCGCGAGCTTTTATAAATTTACATTGATAGGCTCTGGCGCAGGGTTCTTCTCGACGCGGCTGTCGCTCATGTGAAAGCCAAGATCATCAGTAGGATTAAGTACGAAGAACGCTAAGTTGAAAAGCAAGCTTTGGTTACTGATAACGACTGCTGTTCAGTTGTAGTCCCAATGAAAGGTGTCTTTGAAAATATTTCAATTCAAGTTATTTAGTAAACACTGATATTGTTTGATCTCCTAAATATATCCAAAAGCATTAATATTATTAAGGATGCATTAATTTATCGGATAATAATTAGGTATAAAAATATAGTATGGCTTTAATTGATTTTTCGTATTTTTGTTATTTTTTCTGCGTCAAATTATGAAACAAGTTTTAAACATTTGGACTCAATCACTAAAATCAATGATATTGATTTTCTTACCTATTGGGATTGTCGATTTCAGCTTAGTAAACATTTATATCATCTAGGTATTGTGCAAATCGGATTTATATAGAGTCTTTAAACCAAAACAAAATGAATTATTAAGTTCATTCCATGTCTTATAATCATGCTTAAAACAGACTGCAAATATCCTGGCAGATTTTAATAAATTTTCATATGTTTTACTTTCAAATCAATTAAAACGTCATACTATATTTTTATCTAATCAACAACCGCTACAATGCGTCCCCAACATCAAATAATCATACTATAATATTATCTCACTTGCCTTATACATAACAACAGTAAGTCTACCACTCTAAGAAATTCAACCGCTTGGCATTTAGGTAAACTCTATACATATATCGAGATCCCTCACTATGTATCAACGATCTACAATAAATAGTCATATTCTGTAACATGTGAATTCGATGTCGAGTTTCGCTTAGACGAGGAGCTAGTAGGTAATGTTCGGGAGTTCGTTATTCGCGCCTTATTCGCGCTATTTTCGCGAAAAACTCCCACTATTTTACTATTGTAGTATTATTTACTATTGTAGTGTAGTGTAATACATATTTACGCAAGAATAAATTCAAAATCATAGTCAAATATTTATTAAGCTCACATGAAGGCCTATGAACGTTTAAAAAATATTTTTTTTAAATTTATAGCCAGATTTGCAAGGCAATAGATCTTTTTTAATCGACAGTGTAACAACATAGATCCACAAATACACCAACTAATCTAAGTCGGGCAATCCCAGGCTAAGTTAGACACCCGCAACAAAATTAATCAAAAGTAAATTTAAGAGGTAGAAAAAAATTCACTTTCGTTCTTAACAAAGTGGGAGAGAAAATGAGCAAATACCCTGTAAAACAGAGAAGCACCAAATACAAAAATATTATAAGTCTTAAGGCCCGCCGCTGCGCTACATACAGCTGCTACAGCAGCGCTGCGTAAGGCAGGTCACCCATCACACGAATTGTTCGGCACGTAGCCCGCTCAGCTCAGCGCCTAAGTAAGATTCCTATAAAACATAGATTCCTATAATATGTGTTGCAGAATAGCCCAAATGCATAGATTAAAGTTATTCGTTTTTTATCGTGTTATTTATTATTGCCCAATCATATCGAAGCGCGATTAATTCCCCAATAGTGAGCTCCCCGACTATTCTCGAAGGATCAGCTCGTTTGTGTGAGATTCGACATCGAATTTGAACGTTTCAGAATAGTACTACAGAACCTCGGTTCATTAACGTTATAAAAGTACATTTATATAAATAAAAAACCAACAATTCTTCAAGTTTTGAAAATCAAGAAACTAAATACTCTTACAAAAGTTAAAATAGCGAAGAATATGGCTGTAGGGAAAGGTGTACAAAATGATCCCCCTAAGGGAGAATGCCTATTGTGTCAAAAATATAAACCTAATAGTAACGATTGAAGAAATTTTAGTTAAACCATTTAATAATACATACACTAGCACAGCAACATTTTGTAATTTATTTACGTTTTCCAATTTATTAGACATTTCCCAGAAGTTTACTAAAGGATCATTTTGTACACCTGGGTGTACAAAATGATCCCAAGAGTAGGGTTTAAATGATCCCGGGGATCATTTTACCAAGTACCAGATTTAATAAAATATTTGTGTATTATAATCATATTTATTACCAAAAGTAGCATTAATAGGAACAAAAATATTATTATTTTTAACAATAATTATTTATTACAGCCTTCTTATGGAGTTATTATTCTATAATCATAATCATCACAGTCTGAGATCCACATTCTCTGTAACAATATATGAATTATATAGGTAGTTTAACTAAAAGCCTTTGTTATCTTCTAGTAATCTTCTTCTAATTATATTCTAATTTAACTAAGAAAAAAGTCTTCTAATTAGACATCCTCACTCCAGTATTGTCGAGTATTTTTTCTACAGTACCTACCTAATTACGTGGCATAATCTGTAAAAGAATAAAGACATATACTCGTAGGAGAAAGAAATAAAGATTTATTGATTGAGAATACACAACACAAGAATTAAGGATCCATTCACTACTTCACACTCCACTCCACTCCACTCCACTCTCCACTTCGCTCTCCACTCCACTCTCTACTCCACTCTTGAGTCCACTCTCCACTGCACTATTTACTCTACTGGTCTCCACTCGTCTAACCAAGACCTATCTAATGAAAAAACCGCATAAAAATTCGTTCAGTAGTTTTTACGTCCATCGAGATCCGCGATGGACGTCTTGCTTAGACTCAAAATTTACCGTATTTGGTTGTAACTGGTTAAGTAGAACCGGAGATATGACCAAAAACGAAGCGTGGGCGAAGCCACGGGTATCAGTTGGTATAAACAGTAACCTATAAGTTGCCCAGAACTATGAACTATAATCTTACCAAGTTTGATTAAAATCCCTCCAGTAGTTTTTGATCATTCGTGCGCATACAGACAGACAGACAGACAGAAAGACAAAAATATTGCATTTTTATGGATCACCAATCATCCCCCAATAGCTATTTTCCTCCCCCCAATAGAATTGACCTCTCTACAGTTTTATTATAAGTATATAGAAGAAGATTTATAGAAACAACAGGGCAACTAATACCAAAAAAAATACCATAATTACAATGCAGTGGATTTAACTGTACTGATGAATGAATGATGTAATGATGAAATGATTGGGGTCAAATGAGTAATCATTTGACCCCAATCGTATTATTTCGAAAACTTCGTAAAAATAACCTGAAACAGCTATCATATTGAGAACCAACACCTGTTCAAAATGTTATTGAAATGCTATAGAAACCGTTAATAAAACAGCTATTTTCCAAATCACAATAAATTAGCAGCAATTTAATATTATATTAAGGCCTAACTTAGATCGAGCACACTGATTTTCTTTTTTTATCAATTTACTTACCAATAGTGATCACACCGCCATGAAACTTCGCCGAACAACTGAGCGGGATGCGGGGAATACGTTTTTGGCGATTTTAAACAGATGGCACTAGTAATTTGTTTTAAACAGTTGGGAATCATTTGACCTCAAGGGATCGTTTTGTACACCTTTCCCCTACTTTTTAATTTAACTAACTTTGTTTCTGAGTTTGACAAACTATCTAGAAATTTATCTAAATAATGTTATATTTTTAAAATTTCTTATTATCTTTCATCACTTCCATTACAATTAATATCATTTTAATTACCTTCGTTTTAGTGAATTTATTTAATCAACTTTAATTTAATTCAATTTCAATCAATCATTCAATAAAATCAAACACATCACTTTAACCCAATAAATATTCTTTCTAACTAAAAAACCGCAACTTTCAAACAATTAAGTGTTTACACACAATGTCATTACATACATAATAATAATTATGTATAATCAACGTATAATCAATCAATCAATTCAATCCGATCAACAGACTGATTATGAAACTGCTGCAAGCAGGATTTATGGCGAGTAGAGTAAAGTCTGTCTCGACTCCAATAAAGTTATTTGACAGGTTGATTCGACAGATTAATTAGACAGATTGATTCCACACATTGATCCAACAGATTGATTCGACAGATTAATTCAACAGATTGATTCGACAGATTGGTTCGACAGATTGATTCGTCAGATTGATTCCACATACTTGACAGATTGAATATGAAATTCCATCGCGTGTAGCCACTTCAAAAATACACAATAATCTTCTCATTCATAATTCTCAAAAACTGTTTCAAACACTCTCATTTTGTCTCTTTCTATTTTGGAACAATTTTTCAGATCATCATGAATCAATTAGTATACACAAAACTGCAACATAAATTATGTCAGATTTTTATATAATGTCAGAGTATATATATATTCTTAAATTTCTCCCTTTTATATGTACACAGGAAATTAGCCTATAATCTTCTATTCACTTATACTCTCCATCCAACGGTTGTGGTTGCGGATCGAAGATTTTGTTTGGGAGGAGGCTCCTGTTAAGAAAAGCTCCTTGTCAAGAGTTAATTCTCCAGATTACAAACAACTCATCACAACAATACGTGCAGGTCTTCATTTACAGGATGTAACGAAACACATGTCCGATCGATAAGGCGTACTTAGGTATCCTGAATACATAAGCCAGATATCAAATAAGAAAAGTATTATTGCAATTTTAAATGACGTTTCCTGGTATTTTAATTAGCCACTATGTCGTATCTATCTAAGAACTGTGATATCATCATAAATAGATAATTAATAATATTTAGCAACGGTCTATAACATCACCCACCACTGCATATAAGTTTCCTTTAATGAACTAAATCGTATTAAAATCTTCGTGTGTTAGTTTTTTTTTTCAACTAAATTTTTCAAATAGGATTACTTCCTTGAACAGAAACTATAATTGAAATATTATGTACTTAAATACACCTTTATTGATCGGACACTGTTTTCGTTACACATTATATACTACTAGACTTGCTGTGTGAAACAAAAATCTTGCCATCAACCAACTGCTATCAATCACGCTCTATTTTGCTGTCATACAGATGGTATTGCAAAAAGCGCGCTATGTCTATACGGATAGGTATCAAAATTCATTAATTCATTTATCCAGTCTCTGCGTACCGTACCCCTTCTCTATTTGCCTCACCCCCGAAAGACCCTAATATAAATTTTATTCTAAACAGCTGGTCTAGTAATATACTTACATAAATGGTGCAGGTTAAGTTCTTGAAAATATTAAGGAATAGTGATGAAATTTGTGCTGAAGGTAGAAGGAGTTTGATATTCGACAAGGGTACACCCTCAGATACTATTTGGGTTAAGCCCTTTGCCTCCCTGGATCCGCTATTAAATAGTTGCTTGGGAGAGCCCTTTACAGTTGTACATTGTGTGCATTATATATTCTTGTGTACATACAACAAAGAAATATATCATAAAAGAGGAGGTGTTGGTGATCGATAGTCGACTATCGATAGTTAATCGAAATTTGGCCGGTAGCAACAATATCGAGTGTTGTATTAACAGTATGGATTATATCGATAACTTAACCTATGATAATATCGATATTTTTTGTAAAGAACGTCAAAGCACAGTCAACTTCAAAAGTAGATAATGATTGCACAGATTTCAATTTTAAAAGTTTAAATTAAAATTTAAAATTATTTATTATGTTTGTAGCAAAGTTTTGAAACACTTAAATAGAGAGAGAGATAGAATGTAGGTATAGGTCGCACGAATATTTTTGTCCGCTCTGAACTAACTTCGCGCAAAACGATGCGCAGTAACAAAAATTTGGTATCAGTCGTAAGAAGGAGGGCCGCGGATTTTTTTTTTGATAAATTAGCAGAGATATAATATGTATTATCAAATTATTGAATAAAAATATTATCAAGTGTGATATGTATATAGTAACAATTAAGTATCAATTTAATATTTCTCTGATTAAAACTGAACCACATGTGGTTAAAAAATCAGTTAATATTTAATTAGTGAATTACAACAACGACAATGTCGAACATGTTTTATTATCTAATATTATATGTATTATTATGTTCTAAAATTTCTTGAATATGTATTACCCACTCGACTGTACATGCGCAAATCCAAACTCGCGGCTATGTTCAGACCGGCCAAAAAGTTTGGCGCTACTTAAGTATAATTTTCACTAAGAAACATAAATCGCTTAGCTCATAAAAAAATCTTGAAGATCTGAAAATGATTATTTACTTTTGACGCTGACTACATCGGCACATAAATTTAAGACCTTGGAGTTAGTGAGCTTTCATCACAATCCATAACATCAAAACATCAATCGAAATCAGCAGTTTTAAACAAAAAGTATCGATAGTTGGACTGTCGAGGCCGGCCTATTCCATGGTGTCGTACTGCACCTTCTTGACCTTGAGGTAGCGCCAGGCGGCGTAGGCGCACAGCGTGGCGGCGGTGGCGAGCGCCAGCGCGGCGCCCACGGCCACGGGCGCGGCCTCGGCGCGGGCGCGGGCGGCGCGTGCGCACGCCCACGGCGCGCCGAACTCGCCGCCGCGCTTGTACATGAAGGGCTGCAGCCGCATCTCGCGCAGGTACAGCTTGGCGCGGTGCGCCACCGCGGGGCTGCACCACACGGAAACAACATTCGTTTGGTTAAGGACCTAGCTTGTTGCCGACAGTATTCATTCGATTGCCACGTCGGAGGCTGGAAGTTCAATTCGCGGTCGGTGCACATATTTATATGCATGAATATGTCTATTTAAATTGATCTGGGTGTAACTACATTTGAATATAGGTATGTATTTATAAAAAAATGTATCGAAATAAAGGAACGGGGATTCTATCAGGAGATCACATCCTTCATTCGAAAAACGATTAGAAAATCTTTACTTTCGAAAGTATCATGTATCATCATAGTGTGTTAGTGAGATACAATTACCAAGTAAAATAATTGGAAATAGTTAGCATGCAATTGCTTAAGAATTTCATTCAAAAATAATTTTAAAAAAGCTTTCAATTGCCTTTTGAGACATGTGACTATTACAGGAAACCTTAAAAATATTTGACAAAAATCATAAATTTCATTAACAGTCTATCAATTTATCGCCTGGTAAATTACGAAGTCAAACTTGAGAAATTCAAATAAACATGTTCATAAGAAAATCTCTAAAACATAAGTTTTTTGTAAGAATGCTACAGGGTTCGATTCTGGGACCAATATCAATTTCGATCATTCTAAAAAATGTAAAATGGGATAACTTACTTTGCATCTTCTTCTTGCAGGTCAATCACAGTTTCTTCAGGACATGAGAAAGATTTCCCCACGGGCGTTGGAAATAAGAGTTCCCTGGCGTCAGTGCTTAGTGTGACTTTTCTGCCTTGATTTGCAGCATGTTCTAGAATTCTGGCACTGGAGTTATACGTCAGTCTGATGCTTTCAGCGTACCAACGCTCTCCTCCTGGCGTCTGAACAAAAAAAACATATATTATTCCATCAATTTTTTTGTTATACTAACCTACAAACGGTTTTCAAATCTGTCGTTCATTATATTCACCAATTGTGCAAAATTTTTGGTTATATAGAGAGGGAAAGTATGAGTCCAGGCCATTTTTGTGATCAGAAGTAACCAGAGAGCCAGAGCCTCACGTTAATCAACAGGTGTACAGGGACCTAAGTCCACCTCACCGGCTAGCTGGTGCACTTTTTGGACGTGTAATCGTACCATGATGTCTCTTCCAGTTGCTTCCCGACAACCTACGGTTTTGTAACTACAGAATAGGATGCTTACCTTAACAAAATTCCATTCAAGAGTGAAATCTTTGAAAGTTAGAATCAGCGTCTGCGCATCTCCATCTTTACACGTCCCGCCCACATTAGCATTGTTTGGCACGAACGTGTTTGCATCC
Organism: Lithosia quadra; assembly: GCA_963576445.1. Classification (NCBI taxonomy): domain Eukaryota; kingdom Metazoa; phylum Arthropoda; class Insecta; order Lepidoptera; family Erebidae; genus Lithosia; species Lithosia quadra. The sequence continues at coordinate 3,531,295 of OY754900.1, read as the reverse complement.
TGAAATAGAACGAAATCATCATGAAATCATTAAATAAATAAAAAATCTTTCTGGAATTGTTAATTTGCTGGCCACATCTGGTAAAAAACCGATGGCCATTGGAATATACGATTCTTAGAGTAGATACTGTAAATCGGCAGAAGGAAGGTGTGATACCTTGATAAATTTAGCTGGGATGGTCTAGTTGTAGAAGATAAGGATGGCTATCCCAATTCTCACCTTCCGCCCTAGCGTCTGAACCTTCGCCTTTCGCAACCAGTCCATTTTGGTTTCGGACATTTACCCTAATCATTCTCTGAACCTTTTTCCCAACTCAGTTGGCTCTCCAGTCTAACTGTGATGCGGCTGAACTTCGATATTTTCCGTGGAGCGACTGCCATCTGACCTCCACAACCAATGGCGATATCGAAGTTCCAAGTTAGACTGGTTGGACTTTTGTGGGCTCCAACTACCCGTAACAACTGCCAATGTTTGTATGGCAACCGGGACCGACGGCGACGGCTTAACGTGCTTTCCGAGGCACTTATAAACCTGCGATTTCATGAACAACATGGACACTTCATGGACAACGGACATTTACCCTAATATGACCTAGAATAATATATAAAGTAAGTTTTACTAACTGCTCGCTCGTTGAGTTTCGTGACGTAAGATATGTCTAGCAGCGCGTCTACCATCAGTAGTATGCAGGTCTCGCTGCTGCCTATCAGCCGATACGTCGCTGTGTTCAGGCTTCGTTCCGTTACTGCTTCCTGAAATAACAATAAGGACCCCTTTTAACATGTTTTTTCATCATCATCCGAACCTTTTCACAACTCAATTGTGTCTACAAAACCCTGCCAATGCATTCAGGGCCCAAGTTAACCATACCTGCTAGTTGACACAGCACGCCGTCTTGGGTCTTAATTACCGGAGTATAAGGTTACCTAACGGGCATATCCCTCGCACACCGGCTGACCCTGGGCCATTTACGGTTTTAAGATGGTCCCTTCGACCCCCCTCGTAAGGGGGGTGGGGCGAGCATCGTGCCACTTCGCACTTTGATCTTCGATCTGAACTTTATAACCCATTGATGATATCGATAGACTTGCCGGACTTACGTCCAAATGGCTTGGTGTTACCTAACATTAGGTAAACTGAATATTATATATTATGTTTAGTGGAGAAGCTTTTAACCACCTAATTCCACTCACGATGAGGTAATATAGAGTATCAAAATTGTACAGTCAAGTAGTTCTTAAGTATATTAGCAACTTACCGTTGATCCTCCAGGCGGTACCGTCGTCTTGCTGTATTTGGTGACCCTCGGCCTTCTGGTGGATGCCTGACTGTCGAGCTGCAAGCTCTGCACTGAGCACACCACCAGTACTGCCAAAAGACACCGCATAGATATAACACTCACGCTAAACCACTAAAAAACTAGAGTACCACAGTAAATAGGGACCCTGAAATGTTCTTCTGCTGTAGGCACCCTTAATTATTCTTTGATATTAGGGACCCTAAATAGAACTTCTACTCGAGGTACCCTTAGTTATTCTTCTATATTAGGAGCCCTAATTTGTTCTAAAGTATTGAAGCTCTAAATAGGGTATGAGTTGCTATACACACTTCTGTTCTTTAAATAACTGTTTTAATGTTACTATTATTATTCCGAATTTATTTTCGATTCTATTTAAAAAAAAAAGGATTTTATCTAAACACGTTTATTAAATTAATAAAACAGTATGAAAACCGCTCTGAAGCAAATTTTTATTAATAACGATATCATAAATTTTATGTAAACTACTTATTATCAAAATATTTTTAGTTTAATGATAATTTTAATTTTTAATTTGTAGAACATTCTCCTGCTACGAGGAACTACAATTTACAAGGAAGGTCTACATGCTACAATTGTCAAACTGTAGCATCGTGTAGCGTGCATTATGCACTGTTGATTCTTTCTATAACAACGTTGATTTGATTAGTGATGTGAGGAGATAGTATCGATATTATTATTTTGGAACTATCGATAATATTATTTTGAAACTATCGATAATATTATTTTGAAAGTTTCATCACATTCTTGGTATTTATCTGTGTAAAACAACAACTTTTCTATTTATTTTTTTTATTAAATCGATTCCAAATATAAACAATCTATTCATTACCATCTATGAAGAAATGTGTGAGTTTATATAATTATGTATGTTTGTATCTTTGTACCTACCATGAGGAAGCTAACCAACATTTTTGTTACAACTCAGTTAATGTTTCTTTAAGTGCGTAGTTCCAGGAAACCTTATTGTGTTTTCTATGGTTCTAAGTAAGTAGTTAACGAATTAGGAACAAAGTTGGCAATCATTGAACCTAAACGAACTCTGAATAAAAGCATAGATTAGGCAAAAGTGTAATACTGTTATTCATTCTGTGGTAAAACTTCAAGTCATAGATGAATGATTACCAGTTCGGTATAATTTTATTCAGTATGAAAACAATTAAAATGTCAAATCCTTAATAGCAGCACGGTGTCTCGGAGTACTCCGAGATTAGTAGTTAACTCTTCCACTAAACTAAATTACTTGTATTCACGTTCATAGAATAATGACCGGGGTTCAAACCCGGCACCTCTCAATCGTAATAACATCTTTAATACTACGTTTACGATGCTTTTAATAAAGCTAAATTGAAGCACAGACAATAGAGGTCAACAACCCTGAAGAAAATTGTCTGAAATTCGCCTGCGTTTAACCCAATTTCATTGTACCCTATAAGAATGAACATACATTTTCTGTGTTGAAGGGTGTAAACACGTCTAAAATATTTTTTGCTCAAAACGAAAACCGCGCTGATTAATGATAGAAGTGCTTAGATTCTGAAGTACAAAGACACATTGTCTATTACTGGTATAATAAAATGGTTATAAATATTTTTTTTTTTTTTTTTTTTATACCACTTAGGTGGCAGACAAGCACACGGCCCACACTGATGGAAAGCGGTTACCGTGGCCTATGGACGCGTGCAACACCAGGGGCGTCACACTCGCGCTGCCGACCCTGCAAAAACCTTCTAATGCCCTTCTTGAAGAACCCCATATTGTAGCCGCCAGGGAAAACCACTGCAGGGAGATCGTTCCACAGCCTAAGCGTGTGCGGAATGAAATTTCTTTCATACCTTACAGTACGCACTGCAGGCGGATGCAACGTGTGGGGATGAATTCCCTGCCTGTGGCGAGCGGTGCGATGATAGAAAGTGGCTGTAGGCATCATATCGAATAATTCATTTGAACACAAACCATTATATAGGCGGTAGAAGACACACAGCGAGGCGAAGTCTCTCCTGAGGCTGAGCGGCTCCACACCGCCTACAAGTACGGGATCGTCGACGATCCGCAGCGCACGTCTTTGAACCGACTCGAACGGGTCAAGTTGGTATGCAGGTGCCCCGGCAAAAAGGTGACAGCAGTACTCCATGTGGGGCCGGACCTGCGACTTATAAAGAGTAAGTCTTTGCCCCGCAGTGAAGTACTGCTTCGCCCTGTTGAGCACTCCAAGTTTTTTTGAAGCCAACTTGACCTTATCTTCGAGGTGACTGCGGAACTGAACGTCGCTGGAGATGTCGACACCGAGGATCCCAATGCTGGAGGAGATGGTGAGTGGTGTGTTCAAGAATTGGGGCGCTACAATAAATGGGGTTTTCTTAGCGGTGAATGCACAAACCTGTGTCTTAGTAGGGTTAAATTGGACTAAGTTAAGTCTACCCCAATCGGATACTCTCGCGAGAGTAGTCTCGATTTCAGACACAAGTTGTTCGCGACTTTCTTCCACTGCGGACCGAGGGAGGTTAGCCCGGCCCGTGTAAAATGCGTCCCCGGTACTGTCGTCTGCATAGCAATGAATGGAGTCATCAGACAACATGTCATTGATATGCAGAAGAAACAGGGTTGGGGACAGCACGGAGCCTTGTGGAACACCAGCATTTATGTCCATGCGGTCCGAGCAGCTGCCGTCAACGACGGCTTGAATGCTTCTGTTGGACAAAAAGCTGGCAATCCAATCGCAAAGTCCCTCGGGCAGTCCATAGGATGGCAACTTCGCAAGAAGACCTCTGTGCCAGACCCGGTCGAAGGCCTTCGCTATATCGAGGCTGACCACTAGCGCCTCACCCCCACTCTCAATGGCTTGCGCCCAACGGTGTGTGAGATACACTAGAAGGTCACCGGTTGAGCGACTGTGGCGGAAGCCGTACTGCCGGTCGCTCAAATATAAAAATACAGCATCATCGTGTATTATAATCGGCCTATTTATAACTCTATTGCCGTCGATTCCCCGAAGTAACGTTAACGATACAAATTTATAGAGTCATCAGATTAAGTTTAAAAAAATAAAAAACACGCTTCAATAGGGAACTAAACTAAAAAGTAAAAAAATTTTGATGATAAGTTTGTAATTAGAAAATAGAGTCAACGTTGTCGTATGAACGAAAAGCGTATGATGATGTTCGATGATAATAATTGATAATTGTTCTAAGCATCCTACGCTTTTTTACACATACTGTTTATACAACTTTTATTTTAATCTCGCACTCCTAAGCTGGCGTTTTATAGTGCATAAAAATCTAATTAATAATTTCACATGATGCAGTTACATAGGGAGGGCATAATAAATGTAACTAAATTAATCAATTTAAACGAAAACCCCAAAACCTAAATTTTTCATTTCCCTTGTACGAGGCATAAAATTTCCATCTTTTATAGCAAAGCATCATCATGAAATAAATCGAATCAGCACTCCTCGTAGGAGTACCTGTACTTTGAAATTGATAGCCAACTATATCTATTGGCTTCCTATAAAAGGTAAGTACGATCAAAAGTACTTGCATTTTACGATGGGCATCGAAGGAGCCTTCATTACGAAGGTGTTCAAGTAGCTTAGCTATACTTATTTAAGATATTGACCTCATTTAAGCTTTCATGATGTAATTGGTATCTATAGATAGCTTGATGAACCACGTACATTCATTATTCAACCCTATTCGACTAAACAGGATAATATAATGAATTATTAATTTTAAAAAGAGTTTTTTTTAATACTTTTGTGCATAACTAGACAAATCGAATGAACCCAACAGAGCAAGTTAAAATAAAACTTGTAATTATGCTCTAAGAGCGGAAAGAGTGTAGAGTCACTTCATCGTCAAAAAATCCCTTATAAATTAGATAGTAAATAGCGATAACTTTGTGCTCAAACGGTGGCGTATAATAACACATTAAACAAAATGTCCTATACGCCCTTCGAGCCAAATTTATCGATATAGTTGAGACGCGCGTACTCACATCACTTCACTACTTAGCCCGTGCCACCGTAATCTTTGCTCCGTGAATCCATTGTGGAAAAATTCAACAACAACAATACGATAGATGTGTTGACCAGTTTACCAAATAATTTTATAGCTTGACTGCTTAGAGAGATGGATTTCATCTATAATATCTGATATCTATGCAGTGTACTGCACCATCCGGTCGGTCGGTCACGTCTAAACTAAATCACCTCGTATGATGGTAAACTAAAGTTAAAGTATCTGGAATGGGAGTCACCATTAAAAACAGCGATAGTGCTATAATAGTGGCCCTCAGCTTGATGGCCTCAACAAATGCTTTTTCACGCCCCGCTTAAAGGAGCCGGGAATGTAGGAGGAGGGAAACACGTGAGCTGGTAAAGAATTCTAGGTTTTGATGGTGCGGCAAAGAAAAGAGGCACCGAACTACTTGGTTCTCGATGAAAGAATCTTTTGTATTGATTTAAAAAATAAAAAACGAGTGAGATAGAATAACACTCGATCTCGAATGTTATTCTATAATCATGCTTTCATCAACTCGGTACCAGAGTCAGACGAATCGATCAAATATTATGTTTTCGTAGGTTTGAAGGGTGTACTTTATATTTTTTTAACGTATACTCGAATAAAGTCAAAAAAACGTTCATTCTGCCCATACAAATACATTCATACACGCCTTAAAAAATACTAACGTAGGTATATAAATGAGAATGAAGGAAAGGATCTGTTTTTACTCATTGAAAAAAACTAGCTAAAATACCGAAAACAAGAATTTTATTGCAGATTTAATTCAAGACAAAAATTCGCATAACACTTTTCGTTTGAAGTCGGTATTCAGTCAAATCATTCGTTATATTATGTCGTAAAGTCAGCGGCAATAGTAGATTACGATTATACAGATTTCGAACTTATCTTATAACTATAATGATTTCAGATTGACATGGTCATTTAATTTACTATTATAATAGTTGACGGCATATTCACCATGTTTGTTTCTTCCTTACTGAACGAACGAACTAACCACACATGAAATATTCTAACTAACTAATATGATAGTTATGTAACTTAAAATTAAATGAAAATGAATTGTGTTATGTAAGTTATGTCTACCTATCTAGTCTGAGCCTAGAATGAAAAAAGCTAGGAAAGAAACGCTAAATAAAAAGAAAACAAAGACATGAAACACATTTGATTTTAGGTGTTGTTCTCACTAACACGATTGAGTTCGGTCACGTATAGCGAGCCGGTCTAGTGAGCCAGATTTCATTAGCCGAGTTAACGAGAATCGGTGGAGGCAGTCGGACGTGTCGTGTATACAAGGCCTTTTAAAAAAGTATAAGTAAGTTAATTTAAAAGAATAGTGTAATAAAGACGCAATTTTATCCGTAGGTTATTTTTGGGATATAAATTAGAATCATTAGGATCTTCTCTTATACAGATGCCGGCACGTAACTTGGCCAGGTTTGGGGTAAGTTCGCGCATCGTGCACTTTGAGCCAATCAAATGATTCAAAGTACGAACGAACGGAACGTTGATTCACTACAAGACGTCTCTCGGAGACATTATGATTGGTCCGTCGACTGACGGACCAATCATATGTCCCCGACGGCGCAACCGCGTCTTCCGCGACCCGCTCATACCTCAAAGGGGACCTAAAAATCAACCTTTGCGCATGTGACGCGTCTGGCCAATTTACGTGCCGGTATCTGTATCTAAGGTATAATTTTTCTTGGGTGCGGGCCGGAACCTCCACGTTGTGTCGTGCACCGGAGACTCATTCGCAGGGGCGACACTGCTGCCTGCGGCAAATACCGGTCAAGGCGGGCGTTGCCCTCTAGAGAGCTGCTTGGAGGTTCTCCACATATCCATGACTAGCAGAGGGTACAGTGAGGAGTTAGGTGGGGAAACGTGGCGGTGAACTGACTGATACGGTCTTTCATCACGTGACCCTTTTACTTAGAACCCCGGGCATGCCTTTGAAGGAAGCTCTTAGGAATTAGAAAGACAATGCGTTTATTCGTGCACACTCAAGATAAGTTAAGAAAGAAGGTAGGAAGGTTAGGTAGGTGCAAAAACTGTAACACAACACAATGCACCTCGAAGATATGGCAATAATTGTACCTACCAGACGAAAGGGAAACCCCACTCAGTTAGGTACTAAAGTAACTAATAAGTAAACAAATGTGTTTTAATTTGAGAATTTGTTGGAAATGTCAGGGCATATTATTAGAAGAAACCGCCTTCGGGTATAATATAACCTTTACGCAAATTCAGGAGATGGAATCCCACGCCCTTTACTACGTAAACCCACACATTTTTTGACAAAAAATCTTCGTAAAGCGTAGATACATTCCATGAAAAGGGCAGGTCTAGTACCCATGGTGAGGTGAAGAGGGAGCTACACACGCAATAAAGGAAAGTAATTTAATTTTTATATTGGTCCCTTCAATATGACTTCAACTAGCCTAATGGTAGGCTAAATGTTATTTCTTAGGAATTGTATATTTAAATCAATCAAACGCAGTCAAAAAATTAAAAGTAGATCACTTTTAAAATAGAAAAGAATCGTTCGAATATACGAGTACAGCAACTAAATAATAAAACTGTCTTTTAATTTGTGTTTGAGTCTGAACCCTAATTGTTATGGACGCAGTACACAACTGCGTAAAACGAAACGTTAAATTTTAAAGCGCTTTTCACAACGATGTTTAATAAGCTGCCAGATGAAAACTGTTCCCAAAACTCGTTGCGGGAAACCGCTTTTAATGTTCGTAATTCAAATTGAAAATTGTGGAATGTCCTCAATGTGGAGCAATAAGCTGAGTGCGGAGCGATATTCTCTTGGTAAAAGCTCGTTTAAGATAGCTGTTATTTTGAAAACGAATTGTTATTGAGGCTGAAATCTGAATCCCGGGTTGCAAGAGAATAAATACCAATGGGGTCACCTTATACCACGGCGCTCGAAGACCCGAGACGGTGTGCGGTTTTAGTCGGTTTAAGCCATATGGAAGTGACCGCAGGGGTGATGGAGATTTCGGCACGTAAAAAAGACTCAAAACTGGTTGCGATACAGTTATTCATTAGCAACGTTAATCCCGGTGGCCTTCAAATACGCTGGGGTCCAAAAACGTTAAAAGAACACACCCTCCAATTTCAGGTCTCTACGATCAGCTGTTGCTGGCTGGGGCTGTGCATTGATCCGTCAGTCAATCTTTCAGTCATTCAGGACAAAGTGTTTTATATGTATAGGTATACATCTCCATGTACTCCACTCGGCCAGGAGAAGCTGGTCTTTATTATATGTAAACGGGAATTAACGCGATCATGGTATAGGTATATACAATACATTCCAAAGGTATGTATATACCTATACCATGATCGCGTTAATTCCCGTTTAAATATAATAATCATAGAACACGAAAGTTTAAAAGTTAATGAAGCTGGTCTTGTCACCTCGCCGGGCATCTGAGGTTAGTTTTCACATCTCTTAGTATCTACTTATGGTATAAATAACTACTAGTTTACAAGAAACTTGCATGCAGGATCAAAACCACAGGCGTGAAATGGCCGGAAAATGGAAATTCAGTTCGGAAACTGCAACTTAAACTGAACCGGGACGGTAATAGCTTTTAATTATAGGCAGCGATCGGCGCAGGCAGAGGGCTATGTCGGGAGAATGACGTCACGCGCTATATCAATATGGACCTTCCCTCACGACTTAAGAGCGTCAAGAGCTTTAGTAATCTATAGAAAAAATAAAGTCTGTGGGTTTCTAATATTAAAATAACACCATCCATTTAAAAATGTCCGTCTATAGGTCTATCTGTCTTTGTGTTTGGATTATCAGTGATTAATTTATTATTAGGCTTTTTTTATGATAGACAAGTCTACATGACTTTACCTCGCCTGATGGTAAGCTAAAGGCAAAGTCCTAGAACCGGGGGTCACCACTTCATACATCGTTAGTGCTGCAGTGGCGGCCCTTAGCTTGATGGCCTCTCATCAAATGCTTTTTCACACCCCGCTTAAAGGACCCGGGACTGTAGGAGGAAAGAAACAGGCGCTAATAAAGGGTTCCAAGACTTAATGGCGCGGCAAAAAAGAGGCTATAGGCTATTTTTATTTTAGAAGCAGATGGCGGGATATTGTCCCTGCCTACCTAGGAGGGGAAAAGGCGTGAGTATATGCATGTATATAATTATGTCTTGAATAGTTTGCCAGAATTCTTGACTGTAACCATATAACTAACAGACATACAGTCACACACCTCTTACGGTGAAGTATAATAAATCTTCCTTTGGCTGCGCAAAACGGGACCTTTAAAATCCTTGAATCCACCCCATTTTATCTGAATAGAAGACAAAGACAATGTCGACCGTAAAATATTTTCAATCATGTCGTAAAAAATTCATTTCCACAAACTGTTTCCAACTCGGTGCTGTAAATCAATATAAAAGGCATTTGCGACTCGAAACTTTGCAAGTTTTTTCATTATACTCCACTGGAGCTCATAGTTCTTTGACACGGTGTTTAACCTCAATTCTCCAACTTGTGAAATATCTCACGACTTCGGCTGATTTTAATGCTAGTAAGTTTTGCTGAAGCATATGGTTTTGTTCATGTTTCCAAGTAAGCACGTAAGTAAGTTGTAACGCATATCGATAGCGGAAATAAAGTTCAAATTCAAATGTCTTTATCTGCTTAAATAGTATGGTAATAACCACAGAATATTTAAAAGACAGTAGAAGTAGTATCCAGCAGGTTAAAATACAAAGAAATCGTTGTCGCCAAAAAATACTCTCATGCAGACTTCTAGTACTGGGCCTCGATTCTGCTAAAGACAAACCACTGATATACCACTGACACTCTAAAAAATGCCATTTAATTGTAGACTTTATTGTTACCATTTTAAAGTCTAAAGTCAAATGATATTTTGTAGAGCGAATGAAAAAGTTACATGAATTCTTTTCATTTGATTTTAGACTTTAACTGTATTACATGCATATATTTTTCCTTAAAATATGGGCAAAGTATACTTGCACACCTTATTTTACTGAAATTAACTTAAATTTTGATCAGTATTAATCTATGTATATAATAATTAATCCCTTCAAATGCGCGAGTCCTTCAGTTAAGTGTATCTACACTTAACTTTTTGGCGACGCAGCCTCGCCCCATTGCTAGTTCTACTTGTAGAGGTTTTTTTTATTCTGTGGTGAAAACAGTAGAGTTATTCAGTTTTTTTGTCAACCAACCACACTTTCTTAGTAGCCGAAAACCTAAGCTAAATTGCTTCTGTTTGAGAATTGGGTTCACATCGGTAGTGTAAATGGCCAGGATTCGAACCCGGGACCTCGCGATCGTAAGACCGACTAACCACTAAGCTACTAACGCTTATGCGTAGTCGAAATGTGTTATAAAGATATTTCACATAATGTCACAAGAAAATGGGTACTCTAAGTATACTTACTAAAATCAAGTTAACATGTTAGAGTTCACAAAAGAGAAAATTCTGTTTGTTAAAGACAGAACATTACATCTTATCCGATCGAATAGAGCCTCTAAGGGATGAAAGCTTCTAAATAAATTAAAAAGGTTATCTGATTGACATCAACCGATACTCTAAACATAATATACTATGTATATCTAACGAAAAGGCCGGCCATTATACTCTAATTAGTGAGTGTTGAAAGCTATCCTGCCGTCTTAATTAAAAAGGGCACAACTAACATTTTTTGCCAAATTGAGTTATATACATATTCGGAATCAGGAAAAAAAGGCCTATCTGCCTAATTTTTTGTGTATTTTTAGCAACAAAATTAACGAAGATACCATAAGCTTAAAGGGCACAACTGCACATTTTTTTAAGTTTTTGTAAAGAAAAAGGTCACATTGTGACTTATGCCTTCTATTTCATATTTATAGTTTAAAAAATCTTAGTGGAAAAGGCATAATTGGCGCATTTCAAATATAAAGGGCTTATGTGGCAATTGTGTAAATTTTTTATACCAAAACCGTAGCAAGAAACGTAGAAGAAAAGTCACAACTGGCAGTTGTGCCTTTACTATTTACCCTACCACTTAAAATTTCATATAGTAAAAATATACACATTGGCGGTTATGCCTTTACTACTTAACATCTCTGATGAGAGATGAAGTAAAGGGGGCGACGTTGCGTCAGTTGTGCCTGACGTGTCAAGACGAATCCACGCCTGTCGGCGCGACGCTCTGGTAAGATTATATATTTTTGTTACTTATTTCTATTTTACCTACACTAATTCTATTAGTCTAAGATTCAAGTAACTTGGATTACTTTGAATTTTACATATTAACTCAGGTGGGTCTACGCTAGGCGAACCGAGCACGAGTGAAGGACAAGCGGCTTCGTCGTTCGCGGCGTCAAGTTTAGACGTACAACCAATCTACAACGATCACTGTCTTCGATATTCCCTTGTGTTCGTCAAAAATCCGACAAAAGGCGGAACGCAGCCGAGCACGAACGAAATGCTCGCAGCGCGCTCATTTCAGTGAACACTAGACGAATTGTGTTCGGCTCGTGCTCCGCTTGTGCATCGCTCATCCTCGGCTCGCCTAGCATAGACTTATCTTTAATTTAATAAATGGATACGCTCCATCTATCTGTTTGCGTATCGTTGGATTGTTAAAATTATTCTTATAAGCTGTAATTAGTAGAAAATAAGACAGTGGTAGTTCAATACTTCTTTTGCGAATCTAACATCTACCACTAATCTACACTTATAATAAAACTGTAAAGAGGTCACTCTGTACACTGTACATTAAATATTATTTGCAAAATAACTATTGGGGGATGATTTTGGTGATCGATACTAATGCTAAAAATGCAATTAGTACTTTTTTTTCTTTCTGTCTGTCTGTATGTGCACGCATGGATCAAAAACTATTGGAGGAATTTTGATCAAACTTGGTACGATAGTTCATACTTCTAGGGACCATAATTACATAGGCTACTTTTTATACAAGCTGATACCCGTGACTTCACCCGCGCTTTCTTATAAGGTCATTTTTGTTAATTATCTCCGGTTTTACTTAACCAATTACAACCAAACATACAGTGAATTTTGAGTCTAAGTAAGACCTTCGTAATAAAAAGGTTTTGGGAGTGGAGACCAGTAGAGTGAAGAGTGGAGTGGAGGGTGGAGTGGAGAGCGGAGTGGAGAGTGGAGCAGAGTATGAAGTGTGAAGTATGGAATGTGGAGTGTGGAGTGGAGAGAGAAGAGTGGAGTAGAGAGTGAAGTGAAGAGTGAAGTAATGAGTGAGGTAGTGAGTGGAATGGTGAGTCGTTTTTTTTAAACAGACTTAGAGGCGATACCAACCTCCACGCGGGCGAAGCCATGGGTGGAATCTAGTATTTAATTAAAAAGCTGAATAGTTTGTTCGTTGATTGAGCGAGCGAAGCGTCTGAGAGATGCAGAGAATTTTGCTTCTCCGTTATTTACGGGCCAATTTGGATGAAATTTGGAAGGCCGATATATAATACACTTACAAATTCTTCTGAGGTGTAGTGAGAATGAACAAGATTGGTCAAGTGCTGGTCGAGATTATAACCAACTTAAGATTTCGATCAAATAGATTCTCGCGAGGTCTGCTGTTCAAGCACTAGAACTAGTTTATTTTATTGTACGAAAGATGGAGAGTTCAAGAAAAACGTAGTTTTTTTTATACAGAAAGCGTGACTTTGCCTTTGTTTGCGGAGCTCAGCTTAATAATAAATAATCTTTTTTTCAGTATTATGTCGTCACGAAGCGAAAAAAATGGTAAATGCTGCCCTAGAAGGTTATTTAGATGAACATGTAACGTCTACGAGTGGGATTGAAAACAAGCAGCAACAACAAACAAGCGAGGATTCAATTTCAATTTGTGATTTTAATTAAAATGTTAACATTAAGATTTTTTTTTTTTCTGTATACTTTTTGAAATAAACGTTTGATTGTCTTGTAACTTCCTACCTTATTTTATTCGTAGAGAAGTATTTTCTAATTCTTACCTAACTTTTCATCGTATTAAAATATACTGAGAATAAGACGATGAACAGGTACAATTGAATAAAAGTGCCTTTTCATTGTAAAATTACAAAATGTTTCTCAGAAGGTTACATTGAAAAGGCATATTTGGTTGTATATGCCTTTTAAACGTAGCATTATTGTTTTTAATTTATTTTTTATGTTAAGATGAAAGGGATTATGCTAATTATTTATTATTTGCATTAAAAATGAAATAAAATAAATATTATGGTCTTATATGTACTATACAAATGCAAGTATTACCATTTGCAGAATTTCAGAAAATCTAGTTTAGTGGTGTTTTTTTTAACAAAAACAAGAAAAATTTTTAAACCTCATTTTCTCAATATTTACAAAATGTTAGTTATGCCCTTTTCAATTAAGACGGCAGTATCTGCGTTCTGTTTTTCACAATTTACTGCAACATAACTTAAAATTGTAGAAACGGATGCGTATTTAGATAAAGTTCATAGGTTTATATGGAGGTAGGACACGACGGTATCTCCCGTCCGAACTGAGCAGTCCGACTGGGGTAGTACCTCCGCCCTACAGAAGACCGCAGCCACACCCACTCGCAGAGGAGACGCCGCGCTGCCGTCTGCGTTTAATTATCAGGAACAATACAGGGACACCATGGTACCCACACCCAAGGGGTTATCTCGTAGCTGGAGATTGGCCCTGGGTCAGCCAGGGAAATTCCACTCGGGTCACCAAAGCGTCTAAAGACCCGAGACGACGTGCGGTTTTAGTCGGTCAGAGTCCGACATAACCACCCCTTATGACCAACGGGGTTGTATCTGTGGGGATTCAGGATCTATGTGCCAATATTCTTCTGAATCTATTCAACAGTTTATCCATTGATTGGTAGCAAATATTCAATTATCTTCATAAACTCACACATATATAATATTAGTGGAACTATTAAGACAACATATTAGGCCCAATATAGGACTTGCCTTATACTGAAACGCCAGGCACGGCGCTGTACAGTTAATATCGCCATTACAAGCCATTTGATAGTTCATTTATTTTAATTTGCCGCCATGTTAAGTGCCTCCGGTCGGTATTCACACTATAAATACTTTCAATAGGTATATAAATTGGTAGAGTACCTACACAATAAAGAGAGACCACCAAAATAGTAGAAAGATTATGTCTGGCTACCACAATTGGAATGATACTATTCATATTTATGTAAATCTGGAGAAATACTTCTCAATATAAAGAAAAATAATGATGAGGAAAAACAATAAAAAAATTTCAGGATCATAACTTTTGAGTTATCGTGCTCTCAATAATAAAAATCTAAAATAAAAGCTAGAAACAAACTAGGTATTGGATAGGATTTGAGGTAGGATTGAGGGAAATTTGCATAATATTTACCTACTCGGCATCTGTGTGCCGAATCCTACGTAAATAAAGGTATGGGCCCTTATTGTTTCTGCAATGCTGATGTAGCAATATTAGGACTAAATTACTTGCAACGCCAAGGGAAAATCTACGCTGGAGCCTCTTCTATTGTTCGACAGGTGTATCAGGTACATCATACCTTACAGCAAGTCTTCTCTACCAGTCAGCTTTAGGTATAGGTGGTATAGGTGCAGAGGATAAAAAGTGCAATTATTGACATTATACAGATACATACATAAATTAAAATATACATACATTACATACATTTATAACCGTATATGTTTAGAGATTAATTAGATATATATGTTGGTGAATATTGTGAAGAGTTTGTGAATCCCCATCTTGAATAATGACGGCCAGTTATTATACTGTACAAATAAAGATCGTACTTCTAATACTGAGCAAATAAAACTACCCTCGCTTTCAACAAAAGCGTATTATCAAACATTTTATCTGTGCGAACTATTTCATAAAATATTAAAGTGAAGTGTTAACAATGGGAGATAGGAATAGCGAACTTCGTGAACGCGCATCTGGGGCGTGATACAATTTGAAAGTAGAACGGTCGGCCATGTAGGCCGTTATTTTAATAATACCTAGTTTTTACTGTTCCATAGACGACGCTTTTTGTTGTGTTGCTTGCCGTCTATGGTCATCAATTTATTCCTCCTAGCAATTTGAAAGTTTACGCTTTAGAGCCTGAGTACCACTTGGTTTTTTATTGGTTTGTTGTCTTTTATGAGAGCAACGGCCATCTGACTGCCCAACTCCGAGAGGAAAGTCTACACCAGCGACACGTTCGTCAATCAGTAGGTGTACCATCTAACAGGTGAGGTTGGCTTGGCCCCGTAGATGTTGTTAGTGCCCATGCACCCGTAGAACACTCGCCTTAATAAAGGCGGTAAAATACTACTGAAGCTTTGCTACAGTATTTTGTATCGGACAACTTTAATTATTACTTGAGGGCGTTTAGTTGCGACGACAGTAACAAATTGGTGCCGAAAGGCCTTGCTAAAACCAACTTAGGCTAAAACAAACAGCGGTCAAAGGCTGCACGGCTAAACTCACTGCATCCTACGAAATTGTGATTTATTCTTAATTTAATCCTAAAATATATTGAACATCCTTCGTTAATTTGTAAAATCAAATTAGTTTATAACCGAAGACAGTGAATGACAATAACCTAAAGTGATTTTTGGAATACCTGCTCTCATAATAGGTATATAATCCTCATCATATTTCAGTAGTTACTACTGCGTGCTTCATAGGATTAAGTCTAGTTTGTTTTAAAAGGCAACAACATCATAAAATGTAGCCAAAAGCAGCTTAATATCGTCTACATGGCATTACAAATGCAATTTACAGAAACATTCTTTGACGTCGTTTATAGAGATTAAGAATAACAAAGGACCTAGGATTGCTCCCTGAGGCACGATAGAATATTCATCCAAACATGCATTTTGGAGCCCAAGTTTGGCTCTATTACTCCTTTGATTAGTTTACCTTAGGGGGCTTACTGTTTGAACCCTCAACCCTGAGAAGAAAGCCTGCACCAAAGCCTTGTCTGTCAGTCAGCCCTAATCAGCAGTTCTATCGGCTTTCAGGTCACGGTGACTTTGTCCCCAAAGACTATGGTAGAGCCCCAAAAACACCCTAGTATTCATGTACTTCGTTCGCTATTTATATTTAGTTATTTCGAGTACTTTAGCTAATAATACACGTAATTTATGCCCCGGCCCATAAATTACAAGTTCCGTTTTAGCACCTTTCTTATTAATCGGAGCAATAAAGTGTTATTTTCATAACGATATTAGGTACGTGAAATCAGATATAGACTTGGTATGTAGTACCTTCTAGGTATAATAATAATAATAATAATTACACAGGCCCTACAATTGTGTCGCTATATTTAGCGGGCTCCGAGCAATTAAAACTTATATTAAATTGTGCTAGATTTGTCCCATTTGGTTAAATAGCGACCGAGTAAGTTGGCACATTGTAACTGTTACTTCTTATTTAAAAATTGTTAGTTAAATTATGTTTTGTTCAAATCGTGTAAAGTTACGTTCTAGTGTCTAGCCCACCTGTCAAATTACCTACACCTATTAATTAACTGACGGAACCCCTCATGTGTAAATGCTAATAAATAATAAATAACAACTCGCACTTGGCCGGTTTTTAAAAACCCCTAAACATAATTTTGACAAAAGGTAGCTACAGTACTTTCATTCGCAGATATAGGTACAGGGTGAGTAAATTCGCGTAACTCCTTCCAACCACTTAATTTACCTCACGACCGATACTGAAGGGTCTCGAAACTCAACCCATTTTCTTCCGATTGGTTTTTCTTTTAATAAAAAGCAATCATTTTTTGCTATCAATTCTCGTAGAAGTATTAAAAAGTCTCTTCCAATATAATTGTTTCTGAACTGGATACTGTTTTTCATATTTCTTTTCTTAATTATTTAAACTGCGCATTGGAAAATGGTACCTTTTGTGTTTTGTATACCTAATAATGTTGTTATAAAAGCAAGTAGGTACTCCCTGACCCCCCTTCCCCCTCCGAGAGGGAAGCCTACAGTAGGTTGGCTTGGGCCCCGAAAACCTTAGTATGGTCCCATATACTCAATCAATTTTGTATACATGTCAGAGGCACAGAAAAGACTTACCTCTTCTTTAAGCCTACCTACCTACCTCTGCTTATAAGGGGAATATAGGTAAAGACAAGAATACGAATGAATCTTGAAATTTTGCGTATTCAGTTATTCCCCTGGCGTCCATTACTTTGAAGATATTTCACAAATAAGAATAATATACTAATATTATGTGTGTATGAGTTGAATTAATGTTTTGTATTGTTTCAGTATACAGCATGATATTTTTTGTATGTGTACCTAAATCTTGACATTTGGCGTGTTCAATTGACTCCCTTGGCGCCCATTACTTCAAAGATTCTTATTTGTTAAAAAATCTCCAAATCTCAAGATTCACACGTACAAAAAAATATCACACTGTATAAATTAAAACAATACAAAAGATTAATTAGATTGGGGTTACGCTCGGCCACACATCTGTATACTTTATTCCCTCGTGTTGTACTGTTGTACTTTCTCTAATTAAACTTGTGAGACAGTTCGCTGTCTTTCTTTACGTCTAGAAGAAACACAATTTATTTGTATAAGTTATTGTTTCAATTATTTTGCTAAATGTTTGCTTTTAACTCAGAAACCATTTAGTTTCAGAACTGTTTTTCTTACTCATGTAGATGAAACTAATTTGTTTTTTTTTGCAAGAATAAATAACATGTTTGATATGAGGACATAACCCAAGAATTTGTTTCATAATGCTCATTTCATCATTTTAACCGTCTGCCGGTATAATTAGGCATTTATTGTGGACTATTATTCGGCATGTGTAAGCAGTGTGGTTCTATAAATATAGGAAAGGAGAGGGTAAGACTAATTGGAAGAGCTCATCGGAACACTCGCCATGGAAGTGGCAGTAAAATACTGCCAAAGATGTAGGTAATATCCATACACTGCAAAGGCTCAAGGGTGTTGGTGACCTCAGGACTTCCAATAATGAAGAATGCACATCGCTGTAACCCGTCGAGAGCATTTTAGTATACGTAGGTTAGATACTGTACAGATCCATCCCAGAGATAAATGCAGATGCGAAAGCAAAAATACTGCCCAAGACTATAATAGGCTGATAGCTTGAGTAGTGCTCCAAGCTCAAAACGGGTTTAAAAAAACAACCATAAAAAGACGAACAGATCTAGATACTTTTTATTAGATAACCACCCTCAGTACCTACGACGCACACGGTATTAGAACAATAACGTCGGTGTTCGCGACAGATGTCACCGTGGCGAGCGACGTGATACGATTTCTAAGGAACAACAAAACGTGCTTTTTGTACTTAGTTCATATACATTATGCGTTTAGTTGAACGAAGATGTTCGAAAGATAGAGTATGTTATTAATTACTAGCCTATACCCGCTGCTCCGCCCGCGCGGATGCCGATTTTCACGTTTTTTGATTATAACTTCAGTTGTCCTCAACCGATTTTGATCAAACATGCCTAAGATTCTAAGTCTGACCACCTTTCAAATAAAAAAACCAAACTCCGTTGAGTAGTTTTTGAATCCACCGCGCACAAGCAGACAAATAGACAAGAATTCCAATAAAAATACTTTCACGTTCAGAATCTTTAAATACCTCCAATGTGCAGATACCAAGCTCTTTTACAATTTTATAATAGAAGTTATAGATAGATAGATAGATTAATAAACAAATAACATATTCATTACAGATAGGTATCAAAAATTTCAAACAAATGTACAGGTGAATTTTCCAACTGGGCGTGGATGGCCAAATCTATGAATTTTGATGAAAATTAAAACCGATACGGTGTATCAAACCGTGGCTTTATCAAACCCGAAATTGAGTTTGGGTCTCACTATATGGTAGGAATCCTGGCTATTACCCTACTGATGTAAACCCACTTCTAATACAGGCAATTTAACTTAACTAGGGAGGATACTAATAATTTCGATAACCTTTCTTTAAAAAAAAAGTAGATTTCCACAATTACCAGTTCAAACTAACGTCCAGACTAAACGTTAAGTTGGTATTTCAATTTAAAAAAAAAACAGTTACTGATTTCTTTTTCAAAAGTGGATAATATCCTTATTTAAAATAAGAACTCATTTCGAAATGCTATCAAGGGAGACATTCCCGAAGCCTGTTTTAGTCGTTCCACGAAACTTTGTCAGATTATATAAATATGAAACGGTAGTTTGAAACAGCCCCCATTTTCTTCTGGAATATAATTTTTACAGTTTTTTGCGCCAATGGTCTTGTTATCGTTACAAAGTATGTGGACTTTATTTTTTATGTAAGAAGAGCTTTTTTTCATCATCTTACCATTTGAAACTTTCACGTTCTAAGATAACCATCCTCCGAATCTTTTCGTTCAGTTTTTTTATCTAACTACGAAACTTATCTCCACAATCCACTGGTAATATCGAATTTCTGTAGTTAGACTGCGTTGTTGAACTGTCTATCGACCGACCTATCTTTTTATTTCGGTGAATCCCAAAATTGCTGGATTTGACAGGATGTTCACTGAGAGTTAGCTGATATTATAAGGCTTAGGCATGGCTTAGGTACTTACGTAACTTAAACACATATGTTTCTAAAAAAAGTAAATTAAAACCTAATCTAATTCCAGGGAGGCACAGCTTGTCCATAATAAAATATCCTATTACGCAATCTAGATAATTAGTTAGGTACATGAAACACTTGGATCGAGGATGTTGGAGGGAGACATTGTAACGCCACTATTAACATAGAAATTAGTTTAACGACAAATATTCATTTACATATATGTAAATGGACGCGTTTGTAGCCGCATGTAGTTACCTATAACATTTTTGACTTATCTCGGCTACAATTATTTAGATTTTTTTAAATGTACCTATATTTGACACGACAATATGACTTCACCTCGCTTGATGACAAGCTAAAGATATGAGGGTCACCATTACAGACACCGATAATGCACAATTGTGGCCCTCAGCTTGACGACCTTATCAGATAATTTTTCAATACGATATCAATCAATTAGCCAATTATGATAACTAAGTTTCAAGTTTACCCTAAGACTTGCCAAATTTCAGCCAGATCCGTTTAGCTGCCTTGTCTATACATTGCTTTTATATTCCTTATCCCATGAGAAGCTCACTAGCCTACCCACCCCTTCCTAGTCCACCCCTCCTCCCTTCAGGTTAGACAGCGCGTGTGTAACGCCCCTGGTGTCGCACACGTCCATAGGCCACGGTAACCGCTTCCCATCAGGGGGGCCGGGTGCTTGTCTGCCACCTAAGTACGTAGTATTAAAAAAGCGGTAACAGTAACAGATATCCACGCGGGTGAAGCCGCGGGCTACAGCCAGTAAGCCAGTCGTCGTTTTACAAAAATAGCTTTTACGAGTAAATAATATGAATGAAAACAGCGTGGGTAGCGCACGGATGTAGCAACGATCAATCATGTGACGTAACATTTTATTGATATAAATATCAGCCTAACAATAACAATCGCAAAAAAACCGTTGTTTCATTAACCCTCCGATCGCGTGAATGTGGCCGCACTAAGGTCTTCAGGGCCCATGCCAACCTGGATGTGGGTCAGAAGCTCCACGCGGTGCACCCGGGCAATTGAAAAGGCAGCGCCTGTCACTCGCAGGGCAGACGCTGCCGCCTGTGGCAAATGCCAACTAAGGCGGGAGTGGCCCTCTAGAGGGCTACTTAAAGCTCTCCACGTTGTCCCTCTGACTGGCAGAGGGCACAGTGGAGAGCAGGCAGGACAGGGCTGGTTCTCTGAAGGCTGATGGAGGGGTGACAAAAATTTTCACCCTATAGCACTACCATCGCGCGTCGGTGCTCTCCCCACCGCCTTCCTAAGGGTCGATCTTAAAACTTTAGATGGGCCAAAGTCAGCTGGGGTTCGAGGGAAATGCTTTTTGGTAACCTTTCCCCGGGTAATTGAGACCCAAGACGGCAGTGAGAAGTTGGTTCGAATCGGGGTAGTATACGCGGGCATTTCCGCCCAAGGCCCAAGTCAACCTCACCTGCTGGTACACACCTAGTAATTGACGAGGCTCTTGTACAGGCTGATCTAGTTTAAAGCCAAGATAAGCTAAATGAAGTTAAAGAGGAGACCCTGGGCTCCAAATTGCAAGCTTTGGATACAACTGGGATTGACGCAAGACCTTCCAAGAGTTGAAAACCTGTACCAGATTGTCATCCATCAGTCAGCAACCGTAAGTACCGACGACGTACACGAGAGGTTGACATGACTTTGGGGGGGGGGGGGGGGCAATAAATATACTCGAAATACAAACATAACTACCTATTATTCATAAACATAGGCAAATCTTTATCTATTTTTACCTTTTAAAGTAGTAATGCCTAAAAACGTAAATTCAAAAGTCCTTCCCAAGTGCTTATCTATGTTACATAAGGAACTAGGTACTTTGCGAAATTTCAAACTTCTACTAGACCAATCGGTTTTGGTTATAGTTAAGTAGTTTATCAATCAGTCAAGCTTAGTAATAGAGTCTTATTAAGTTAGAGAAAATATAGTTCCAAATTACGATATGTAATCAGAAAATGAAAAATCTATAGACCTGGCTGTAAAGCGAAGCGACATGCTATTAAAATTAGATGAATCCAAAGTAAATCCTCTTAATAATTCGAAAAATAGTAGTACATTACGGTTTTAGATCAATTATAATAGTGCATTTTAGTTTTATAACATTACTTGTATTAATCTATATCCGTTGCTGACTGTACTTGGTGTTTTAACCCTATTAGGGATATCTTTTCTTCTTACATATCATGTCAACCGTACACGCATTATAACTTTTAAAAAAATTACATATCAATTTTTACAACTTTAACGATGTCAAATCTTTTTCTATGTTTCTTTAATATGTAGTAAATATCATTAATATTGTAAAAAAAAGTCTATGAAACATTGTCAATACAGTAACTTTACTCCATTAATGGCTACAACCTTTTAATACTCCCTTACAATTTTTAATTAAGGAGGTCATTAACTAAGAAAATACTAATGTTTTCGTCATGTTAATCAACGATAACAATATGAAACACGCACTTAATTTCAATGTTATGAAATTCATAAAATCTAACACGTTTTAATACTTGTAACAAAGGAAAACGTATGTAAGTGATTAATTAAGTTTACTAAATGTCCAAACAACGAAATAAACTCGCCCGTCAGAAAAAAATAGTAACACTATTTAAAAATAAGAACGATATTCGAAATTCGAATTATGAGTTTCATAGCAACAGGGTTCCCAAATAATTTTTAACATTCTTTTCCTCATTGGTTAAACAAAACAACAGACAAGACAATAGATTCAATAAAATTGTTAATATTTGTTCGTTTTATGACTTAAAATTAGATAAATATAATATTTTACTTACATAAACATATAAATTTGGCCAGCATCATCGTCGTCACGTCGAACATCGTCAAAAAGTTCTTCTGTACTATACGATAAACCATTTCTAGATCTCCTTAGCTACGCTATCACCCGCGAACTAAACACAACGCGATTCTATATCATTTATATATTTTCGTAACAAATTCGCTAATATTATCTGCCACTAATATTTAGCATAAACTTGATTCATCTGCTGGTGTATCCGTGACTGCGAGCTTATCTTATTTTTTACTTTTTTTATAGTGAGCGCGACTTCATCAAGCGGCAGACATTTTGTGACGTCAGATGGGGGGAAAATCAATTCTTTGGGGCATGCGCAACATTTCTCCTTGGCCTATATCACGGCGCAACATTGCCGTGACAGAATATATCTCATGTGTAACCTTTCACGAAATGGTAGCCATTTTTGTGAATGAATACCATTTAGCCATTCATTTTATTTTAGACGCTGACTTATGTAATGTAATTAGTTTGGAATTAGCTTTTTTGTTTTGATGTTGATCAACATTGTATTATGAAAGCTTACAGTAAAATATAAATTGGTTGCTATTTTTCAATTACACTGAAATGTTCATTAAGTATTTATACGTTAATAACACGCTGGATCAGTACAGCGGTCATTTGTATAAGATACAGGTTAGTACCGCGGTAGCCTAGTGGTCTGGGCAATGGACTGGAGACGAGTTCTCGGGTTCGATCCCAGGTTCACCAGGGCACACACCAATGACTTTTCGATGCTTTTCGATGCTTTTCGAAGTTATGTGTGTATTTATCGCAGGTTTATAAGTGCCCGGTTAATGGGAATAAGCTCGCCACCTATCACATTGGGACCTAAACATAAACTGGCGAAATGTGGGTGCTAGCACCTCTGCCTACCCCTTCGGGGATATAGGCGTGAGTTTATGTTATATGTTATTTATGACTACTGTTCTCATCTCTGGCTTTCATCTCGGAGCCTGGGTTCCACTTACTCCGTCTCCTTTTATATTGGCTTATACAGCTTTTATGGGAGCGACTTGCGTCTTAGTTCCTAACCCCGAGAGGAAAGCCTGCGCTAGAGCCTTTTCCATCAACTAGCCTGCAAATAAGGTCGGCTTGGACCCGAAGGTCTTGATTAGGAATCTCACACGCTGTTGACTCTATTACTTATATGGAAGCTCTATTTTAAGCCTTTACAAATACGTGGAGCCATAGGCTCTTTGGCAGTATTTTATTGCCGAGTGTCCTGATTCCATCATCTCTCTTCCTATGCAATAAACACGTGCAGAAATGACGTCAACACAAAAAGAAAAAAATCAAAACGGTTTTTTCAATATCGTAGAACGTAAGCTACGCCGTAGAGGGCGGCGTAGCGACAGCTTGTTGCGCACTTCGTGATGCTATCTGGGATTTGCTTCTGGTTAGCTTTGGCTTACCATCAGGCGAGTTGAAGTCATGTTCACGTGTCCAACATAAAGTACCTTTGTAACACGTCACGCTGTCGTCTCCTGCTTGCTTCTGCTAAGGTAAGGCGATTGGCATAATTGCCTCGCATTGTCAGATTCTAACGCGATTTATTGTTGTGTTATTTTTATAATTTCATTTCCATATTTCGGTTGTTTTTTTAAAGACATGGTCGTGGTAGTGGCACCAAATAAATCGCGATAAAATAGCATGCCCGCGGCTCCGTCCGCGTTGACGGCGGTTTTCGCGTTTTTGGACTGTAGGTATCTTCGTACTGTGATCAACATGCGTAAGATTCTAAATCTGACCAAGACCTATCACACCACAAAAACACTTTAAAATCTATTTTGTAGTTTTTGCGCCCATCGCGAACAGACAGACAATAATTTTAAAAAAATATTGTGTTCAAAATCGTTCATAAGTTCTTAACAAAACCCAAGTTTTTTTTTAATATCTACAATGTACAGACACAGCTACTTTACCTTTTTTAAATAGCATAGATTAAACTTATATCATTCGATATAAATTAACTGTTGTCGATTGAGTGCTCTTACCCAACCAAAAACAACAGTCTTAATTTGACCCGATTTTTACATTTCACAGCTATTATTATTCTAAAATGTCAAAGTACCTACTATTTTAGAAGTATCTTGCTAGTCGGAGCGGTGAGTGGGCTGTTCAATAAACAATGGGATCTTTCAGTGGGTGTATTATAAAAGGTGAAAGGGGGAATACTGCTAAAGTGTAAGCACGTAACGTAATCAATTAGCACGGCTTCGCAGAGGTCAAATTACTTATACCGGGCGGAAACAATGACGGAGGTACACCTACAAAGAATTTGAATACTTATCAGAATCTAGTACTTAATTGTTATAAGAAATTGATCATGATTATAAAGTTTTAAGATAAAGCGATGGTAGCTGAATGGATAAGGACGCGGCCTCTACTCAGAGGTATCGAGTTCGAATCCAGCCAGACAGTTACCAATGTGGATTTCACTTATGGAATTTATAATTTGCTAATCACATGATTTCCCATCTGCTGACGGTGAAGGAAAAACATCGTGAGGAAACCCACATGTCCTAGAAGAAATTCTAAGGACATTCCCGATTCACCAACCAACCCGCATTAGGCCAGCGTTCCGCGACCGCTCTCTAGGACGTTAACTTCTTCTTCTTCAACCTAGCGTCAATCCCAGTCGCATCCAAAGCTTTCACTTCGGAATCTGGGGTCCGCTTTACCAGTCTTAACTGCGGATTCGGCTGGACCTCGATATATTCCGTGAAGCGACTGCCATCTGACCTTCACAACCCAATGGTGACATTAGGCGATATCGAAGCATTGCAGCTAGACCGTTGTTGTTGGACTTTTTAGGGCTCCAACTACCCGTAACGACTGTCATAGTTCATATGGCAGCCGGGACCGATGGCTTAACGTGCTCTCCGAGGCACAATTCCTTGTTAAGAATACAAACATTCCATAGAATTGCCTGAAAGACTTGACGACAAACCTTCTATAGGTATACCTACTCAGCACACAAAAGTTGAAAGTCGTTAACCGAACGAGGTAATCTACTGAATACTTAGTGAGTTCCGACTGCGAAAATGTCCATAATATCTGGACGTTATTGTTATTAGGACATTATACGGATAATGTGGTTATTAAATAACAGAATGTTATCAGCGTAAGTGCTAAAGAGCAGACACAATTTCAGGAAGTCGAGGTTCCGTATAAATTCGTGAATTTTTACTTAGCGGTATTAAGTTGTAAGTATACGGAACGGGAGCTTAGCATGAACGTATAAAATCTTTGGACAAAACTCGCAACCATGTTGTGTGACTAGTGATGGATAAGTAAATGCCCTGTTACTTTGGGTATTTATCGGGCATTTATTTATTTATGACTAAAGTGCAAGGGCATAAACCTATCTATATTAGATGAGTTTATGCCCGGCATTAGGTAATCGGGCGGATTGAATAAATGCCCAATAAATGCCCGAAGCGTCAGGGCACAAACCCATCACCATGTGTGACTGAATTTTGCGGTGCAATGTGTTATTTGATTGAAATGTGATTTCTGGTATTTTTTCTTGCTGGCACTACTGTTTTACTATCCAAGACATGCTGTATTTTTATTTACGGTGACATTCGTGGGGATTTTCGTACGAAAAAAGCCAGCGTCAACAGTAAGCCGGTATATCCTGCTGATCAACGAATGAGTATGTTACCCAGACTTTCCTCTGGAGGTTGTGGGGTCAGTTCAGATGGCAGTCGCTCACATAAAAGCTGTAAAAGTTAAACTAAATGAATATCTACCTTTTTTTTTTTTTTTTTTTTTTATCGTGCGGAAATCCCCATGGATACCACCCCCGTCGGCCATCGGGGGTGGTTATGTCGGGATCGAACCGACTAAAACCGCACGCCGTCTCGGGCCTTAGTAACCGGGGTGTAAGGTTACCCAATGGGCATATCCCTCGCACCCCAGCTGACCCCGGGCCATCTACGGTTTTAAGATGGCCCCCTCGACCCCCCGAAAGGGGGGGTGGGGCGAGCATCGCGCCACTTCGCTGACGGTGGGGTGTAGGGTGACAGGAGGCCGTCCTGTCACCCAACCGTCGGCGCGCAGACAATCAGCTCGCCCCCCGCTCGCTCCCCACTGTGCCATCTGCTAGTCAGAGGGACACGTGGAGAGCCTCGGAGCAGCCCTCTAGAGGGCCACTCCCACCCCGGCCGGATTGGCCGCAGGCAGCAGCGTCTCCCGTGGCGAGTGGGAGGCGCTGCTCGCCTCCGTTGCCCAGGTGCACCACGTGGAGGTTCCGGCCCGCACCCAATGAATATCTACCTAAGCGAACCCCGGGCGCCGAGGCGTATCTAGATAAGTGTCTGCCGTCATTATGATGATAGATATCTAGGTACTAAGTAATAATGACTACATTGTCCACGATATGACTTTAGCTTATTAATTAGGTAGGTGGGCATTAAAGTGACACACTACAAACTAGACGTAACTACCTAGGTACTGCTAATGGCAAAACTGTATAAAATGGGACAAACAGGCAAGTAAAAAATAAACAACAGTTACCAATAAGGGGGTACGTGGCCCGAAACCACCACGTGGTGCACCCTGGGAACAGAGACGGCAGCGCCTCTCACTCGCAAGGAAGATGCTGCCGCCTGCATCAAATTCTCCAAAACTCCCCCCCCCCCCCCCCAGCCCCTTCCGGGGATTGATGTGGTTATCATAAAACTCCGTACATGGCTCAATGCCGGGGTGCGGGGAAAAAAGGTACCATTATGGCGTAGACTGCGTGTAATATAGTATGAGTTATTCTCAGTCAACGCATCAGCGACATTTAAGTGGCGTTTAGTTTCTACTTAAGATTCGTATTGCATTATAAATTATAAGAAATGGATGTTTCTTGAATGTAAGAAATAACTTGAAATTTTAAAGAACTCACACATTTCTCTGTAAAATAATGACGTTTGACGAGAACGATATCGAGAATGAATTTGACATTTCAATGTAGTATCGAAACGTAAAAATAACAACAAATACGCGCATGTGAGACGCGCGTTTGATTTTATTTTTATTTATGACTTTGTAATCGTACATTGTTAATTTGTGATTGTTTCTATCAAATATGTCATTAAATCCACTAAACGGTAAGTCTTTATTTACAAAACCTTGTATTTAGTGTATGTTAATACAACATAACCTCAAATCGCTTTACACATCTTGTAATATCTTCTTTAGAATTAAAACGGCGTTTGGACGATGATAAAACGACGCTACCAAAGCGGCTTTGCCTTGCCAGAAACGTAGTGCAGTCCCATCATTTTCCTACTGCACCTAAAGAGAGAATCGTGGCAGAATGGCTTCAAACCCTCACTGAAAGAAATAGCTTGAAAAATAGTGAACTGAAGAGTGTGCTTGACTGGTTGTTAATCGTAGATGATTTGACAACAGAATTGAAGAGTAAACTGATACAGGTAATTATCTTTTTTCATTTTAATAATCATAGCCATGATTAAAGAAGTGGTGAACGTCGTGGGTGGATCAACCGACCGTCGGCGTCCCCGATGTCAATAATTATTAGAAGATTGTACTGTTTGCATCTTCTCGATAATGGTATCTTTTATAATGCACCTACTTTATTATTCTCTGCATTAGCTTTGGTCTTTTGGTCTACTGGTCAAGAAAACCAGTGGCATTAAGACCACCTGTGTGCATGTTCTTTTATTGCCGGTTTGTTACGTATATTGTTTATTCTAGAATATGCTGTTGACATTTAAGCTGTAGCAGCACCGCACCTGTTATTTTAGAGTTGGTCCTTACATAATGTAACAATTTATGAACAGGATTACTGCTTATATTTTATTTAATATATTATTGCTTATAATTTCAGATTGTATCACTATATCTTCAAAGAAACCCTATACAAACTACAGATGTACAATGCATCATCTTATTCCTTGAGAACAGCAAAATATCATCACAATTAAGTGTACAAATTGATGACTATCTCACTATAACCGTTACCTTGCTACAATTTTTACGTCACACTGAAAACTCTACACAATTGAGTCAGAGAATTCTTAACAACCTCATAAAATACTATAGAGAATCGAAAAAGAAGCTAGACTTTATTGTTAAACTGTTGAACGGAGAGAATCTAGAGACTATTTTTACTTTCCTAGATACGGACTGTCGAATGTCAGCTATAGATGTTTGTCAAAACATACTGTTCCCAATCAGTAAGAAATCATACTTCATCAGCTTTTTGCAAACTCTAATCCGAAAAGACAATATTGAAGAATTAATTGCTGAGAAAGGAGATAATATTCAGTCCGTAATAAAAATCATGAATACATTCTTTGAATTCCCCAAAAACAGGACTGATAGCAATACAACATTTCTTCATAATTTTATTGATGTATTTGTTAGTTCGTTTCAAAAAGAAAATCAATTATTATTCGCCTTTTACATCATGGTGGCTAACGTTTTACGCATGGAACAAAATTTCATTACACCTGCAATGAATTTAACTCCGATAATATCAGATGAGAAAGACAACAAAGTGAAAAGGGCTCTGTTCCTTAATATGTTAGAAGTCTTATTAAACAATGAAGTTGATATAAACGTTCGGCTAACAGATACGTTTGGAGAAAAAATATCAAAAGTGGAAATAAAGAAAAATTTTACATCTTTTCTACAAGCTGTTATGATGGGGCAGCTCAAACTAGAGGGTAAACTTGATAAGACTACATTACAGATAATAAAAATAGCTTTGAAGCTAGATCCTATATTAGTAGACCAAAAGAAACAAACTATTCTACCGGCCATTATGACAGCTAAAAAAAGCAGCGCAAATATAATGGAATCATATACAGAATTGATAAAATGTTTATTAGAAATTTTATTCAAATTGAGCAGAGGTAATTTATTTGTCGCTGAAATTCTACCACCCATCAAAAATATTTTGGAGGCTGGCAACACTGCGCAATTTGAGCTCAAGCAAAAAGTGAAAGAGGCAAAAGAGACTGGAACGGAATATGAAAAACTGGAGTCCAAAATAATAACAGGCTCTGATCTGTTTCCTCAAGAATGTGTCAATGTTTTTGGGAAGTTGACATCGGAATTGATGTTCAGACAAAACAAAGAGTTGTTAGAATCACTACAAAAAGATCTAGAAGTCCATTGCCTGATGATGTTAGAAGAAGGATTTGTCAGTAAGTTAAATTTTATATTACTTAGTACCGAGATGTTACATACTGTTTCCGTTCCCATCACCCACTAATACCCAAGATATTAAAGTAGCCTATGTAGCCTAACCTCACCTGCAGGATGCTACACCTGACTGACGCAGTTGACTCAGGTTTTCATCTCTGGCTTGGGGGCTTCACAGTGCAGTCACTGCCTTAAAAGCTAAAACCAAATCAGTAAGATGCAGAGCAGGCAACGGGCTCCAAATCACAAGGATGCAACCGACATGTGCTTTTAAATCAAGAAGAATGTTTAAGAAATGTCTTGAAATACTTTTTCTTACTACCTCTATTATAATTTTCCAGGTCCATCGATAATAGTTCTAACAGAATTCCTGTCGTCCATCTTATCATCGTTCCTGTACTATAACAAAATGGCGGATCACACTGTACCGTTAAATATAGCTGAAGATTTCTGGAATGCTTACAAAAAGTTTGAAGATGAATGCTTAAACAAATTCGGACAGTGTGTTTTGAAGCTCAGTTATGTAAGTATACACCATAAAAATAATTGTTTTAATAGTAACGCCACAGTCGACGCAAATGGACATTTTTATATGCCCTATCAACTGGGTTGAAGATAGACTAAAGTAGAGTGTAGAAACTATTTAAAAAAAAAATTAATTATCTTTTAGTTTTCAGATTAATAATAAAAAAATGTTTGTTTTTCCAGAATCCACCTCTAGTTTTATCATTTCTAAAACTCTGCCATAGTTTCGCTCAGCTAAAACTCCTGAACATAAAATACAGCAATGTAAAACTGGAAAAGCCTCACAGCACCGATACATCGGAGGTTTTCGACTTGAGTAATATACTACCATGCTTGAATAAAGAGCAATGGATAGAGTTAGCTGGTAAGATTGAAGATGACGAAGCTGTAGTTGTTTTGGTAAGTTTTATTATGTATCCTATAATTTAGTTTATTACAACAAATAAACGAAGTAGTCCGTACATAATATAGCCTTCCATAATTGAAATTAAACTTGAATTTCTGATGTCAAACCTTGAAATTATTTTTAACTAAATAAACGTGATTGGTAGCCACGATGCCACACAAGTACATGCATTATGTTAAAGTTACAACCACTTTTTGCAACGGCAGTTTTTTATATATTAAATTATGATGAAAATTATTTTAATATTTCAGAATAATCTAATTCTTGTGAAAACAATGACCAGTCAGCTATTAACAATAAGAAACAATGAAGAACACGACAAGGAGACGATGACGTCAACGAAGTCTCATCTAATAAAACAAATAAGCGAAAATCCAACACTTTTACAAAGCAATTATTTTTGCAAAGTGTTGTTCACTGATTTGGACAAGACACACGCCAAACAGTTGGCCAAATGTTTGATCAAAGTTCATTTAGCTAATCCAGAACTGGACATATTACAAGGCGATGCTGTAGCCAATAACAGAGAATTACTAAACTGTTTAGTATTGGAAACTGCCAAAAATATACCAAAATGTTTCGAAACTAAAGATCCATTATGCAAAATGTTAGGGAAATCTGATTTCAACATAGTATCCTTTGCAAAAGAAATTGACATAGTTGAATACTTCAATCAAATCAATATAAAACAGGAAAATCAAGATGAACTTAAAAACTATGTGAATATACTGAAGCAATTACCACTCTACTATTTAGACGAAAACTACCAACTGGTAGCAATATTTTTACTACTGGCAATAAAAAAATCTACAAATAAGAAATTGAAGCGCAGCATTGACAATATACTGCAGAGTATTTACGAGTTGAGTTTGCAACAACCAGACCTATATCAACTATTTCCTGTTGACTTTATATTCTCATTTGAAGACAATACAATGTTAGATATACTAACATTAAAGCTAAAGAATGCAAATGATTTATTAATAATCAAAAGTGTATTAGAACTGGCCGTAAAAAAGGTTCGTGTAGATAGCGAATTAGTGAAAACAATAGTTGAAAAACTATTGAAGAAAAACAAAAAGCAAATATGTAATATGGAATCTTTTAAAGACATAATTTTCCAAATCACCTGTCTTATTCTTCCTCTGATAGTGAAACAGAAAAAGGTTCTAACAGCGAGCGCATTTCGGTCCATATTAACAGATCTACAGGAAAAACTAAATAAAAGTTTACTGGAATCTTTTAAAAATATTGATTTTAGCGATAGTACTATTTTAGAGAAAACTACAAGCAACACTGACGAGAGTATAGTAGAAAATGAAAGTAGTATGGCAACACTACACGCTATGCCGGCGTATTCGTTGACTCTATCGAAGTATTGTGAAAGTTCTGACGCTGAAGAAATTAAAAATCTTGACTGCTTATGGTCTGGATTGGAATTCTTTATTCAAAGCGCTGTAAGTATCTTTTCTAACTTTATTAAACAACTAGCTATACCCCGCGGCTTCGCCCGTGACATACTTCGTCATCGACGCATGTGTGCGTCTATTAATCCCCAGCCATACCACAGACGCATATATGCGTCATTTGAACAAATCTCCACAGAAGTATATGTGCGTCATTTGAACAATCTTCGTGGCTAGTGGTAGCCATTTGTAAAAATGGAGATGGCAATGAATTGGTTAAATAGTGTCAAACAGAATGTTAGTGTTTAATACGAGATATACAGCATAATTTTTCTTTTTCAGATAAAATCTATAGAAAACATTGATTCAAAATCAAACCACGTCGAGTCGTCTGCACAATTATTAAATGTTGTTCTCCGTCATATAAAGAAACTAGAAACCCATCCAGTATTCCAAGAGAAAGACAAATTGTACCTACAAATATTCCGTAGTATAAAGTCTAGATTGATACAAGAACAGAGTCAAAAAGTGCTGACTAGCAGTTCCTTGGAAGATTTAGGCGTAACACTGAAGTTTGTATGTGAACTGTCGTCTGTGGAAAGTTATGGAAATCAGTTTATTGGAGATTTAGCGAGTTTAGTGGTGTTGAAGGTATGTTGAGGTCATCTATATTATAAAACATTTATAGAATTTGTTAATAATATTATAAGCCTGTTCCGGGTTATCCAACAGTTTTACTTAATTTTTTAGGCAATAGCACAATTTAGATTTTAAAGCATAGCTTGTACTATTGCTACATTGTACTATGGTATTTCTTTGCATGCATATTATACAACCGGAAGAGGCAGTATACCTGTGGAGCAGTCTTCGAAAGGGCCAATGGGCTCCTTTTATAGTTAAATAACTAATTCGTGTATTTAATTCATTCCAGAAACCATCCCAAATTATATCAGATGGCAACAATGATATAACATCTAGAAAAGTATTCAAATACCTTTGGTCACAATCTTTGAAGGCCAATATAATAGGTACAAAATGTGTTGCCATGTCAAAATTGATGCATCGCATTTGTAAGAATTTGAGAAATTGGATACGGCAACACTATGCTGTAGAAGAATATGTTGCCAAAGTAAATGAAGAAATTTCTACCGAGGACGATGGAGTCGTGAAAATTGTGAAAGTTGATGACGTTGTTTGTCACTTGATAAGGCTGGATTTAGATTCGTTGAGCGAATTGATTTTAGCGGCGAAAAAGGTATGTTATAACAATTTATTCAAAAAATAATAATTTTGTAATATTCCATGTCGAAGGCGGAATTAAACTCGCAATAAAAGTAATAACAGTAGATTCCTCGTTAGTCCAAAGCTTGTACTTTTTGGCTTTTTGTCCGCTGAGCAAGTGGGGTTGTCGAATTTGAACCGACTAAACCCCATCTCGGACCTTCAAACGCCGGGGTGTAAGGTGTCCCAAAAAGCCATTCTGTAGCACTCCGGCTAACTCAGTTCAAAGTAAAAGTCAAAATCATTTATTCTGTATAGACCATTAGACGGCACTTACAAAACGTCAAAATTAAAAATATTTAAAACTATACAAGCAAATGGAAACGCGGCCCAGACCTGACTCTCCTCTTCCTCTTGATTTACTTTATCTTAGCTTTTGCGGTTGCGACTACCGTTTGACCTCCGACCCTCACGAGGCACCAGAAACTCGTACTTCAATCAATAGGTGTACCAGCTTCCAAGCGAGGTTGTCTTGGGCCCTGAAGATCTCGGTGGGCTCCATAGGCCCATAATTACGACGGCAATAAAGATGCTAATTGACCATTTATCTATTTTCCAGGTCTCCCTAGACTACAAGTTCGTGGACAGCATATTCGAGCTGCAACACCTCACACACTTCATCCTACATAAGACTTGTAACGTGTCCTGCGACATATCTTGGGACTCGTTCTTTTTACTGTACGAGGGCTGTGTAGCAGTACTGAACAGTTTAATTGTTGCCAGAGAAGAAATTTTGGAAGATAGGTAGGTTTTTAGATTACCTTTTTAACTGTATCCTACTAATATTATAAATGTGAAATTTTGTAAAGACGTTTCAATATTCTTTATTCTGGCTTTCCTTTCGCGGTTGAATGGTCAGTCTCTGCCATGAGAGCCAAATCCGATCAGCCGTTTTTGAGTGAAAGAGTAACAAACGTAAACGTCTATACATACTTCCATAAGTAGGATATCTTTCTTTTTCGGGTAAAGTCTCTGTTACCTACCAGAGACATACCTAATTGTGTTATACTCTATGTTTACAATCCGCCCATGTGTAGGTGGCCGAGCTACATGCAGTGTTACCGCGCATTGGCAGTCGCGTTGTGCGCACGCGCATCTGCGCAGGCGCAACCTGAGAAGCGCGTCGAAGAGAAGCTGGCTGAACTTGCGCATAACATTGAGAAGTGAGTATTTCATATTTGATACACAATTTTTTTTTGTTTTCTGGATAAATTCAAAAGCGAAATATAATGTGAAAAGTCAATTACTAAGGTCAAACCGGCTGAGAGAAAGATCTACTAGGCCCTCAGATCTTACTACAGAACTTCAATATCTCCAGTGAGATATCGGAAGTCAGACGGCAGTTGCTTCACGGAAAAACCAAGTTTTTTTTATATTCAGTCCGTCAAATGACTTACCCCGCTGGATGGTAAGAAGCTAGGGTAAAGTCCAGAGGGTACGGGCCGCCATTCCAGACACCATTCGTCCCAAAACGGCGGTCCCTACCTTGACGGCCTAGACAGATGCCTTTTCACGCCCCGCTTAAAGAACCCGGGATTGTAGGAAAAAGGAAACACGTTTGGCCTTTTCACCAACTGAGTTGAAAAAATACTCGAAGAATGATGATCATCAAACTAACAAACTATGCTTACTTTCCAGGTTAACTCAAACCATCAGCAAACGCAAGAAACACGTATCTCGGATAGCAGCGTACACAGTCGCGGACCTTTGTACATCTCTAGAAAAGAATGCCCCAACCAAAATGGTTCGGCAGCATCTAGAAAATTCTGTAGCTCTACTGATACAAGCCTCGGATAATACCTATGCTATGCCATTCTTGAAGCGGGCCTTAGCTGGATCCGCTGGACAGATGACTATGACAAACTTGTATACTATGTATAAACGATATCATAAGTATGTTGGAAACTCATAAAAATGTATAAAATTAGTTAAAAAAGCTAGTGTCCGATCAATAAAGGTGTATATAGGTGTTATTATTAGCCTCTGTTTATGGTAATCAAGGCAAATAAATACCCCTCAAAAATTTGCAATAAAATTTAGGATGAGCAAACTTACATGGCAATACAGAAAGGACAATTTGTGAACAAGTCTTTACTATAGATAAAAATACCAACGCAAAAGTGTTGTGGGCCGCCGCTAAATATTAATTTGGATATCTACTATGTGGTTTCGTCACTGTCTTAAATTTTGGGGTAATCATGATAGATAAGATAGGAAATGGTATTGTTAATGCCAATAGTACATTTCATTTTAATTAAAATATCTTTTTTTTATTACATAGATGCCAGTATTTAGGAGACATAATATGTGCCCCTTTTTGATCGAACTCTAATTTTGTTACATAATGTAGGTATAATAATTCTTAAATTTTGTCTGTACTACGATCGCATTATCTTTATAATAAGTTACAATTGTATAAATAAATATAAAATAAAAATAAATGTATATTTCTCGGTGTCTCATTTTTATCACCAGCCGATCAAGGTTGCATCCAAAATTTGCACTTCCGCCCGCCAGAAACGCGCCGTTTTACTCCTATCTCCCATGTTTTTTCATACCACTTAGTTGGCAGACAAGCACACGACCCACCTGATGGGAAGCGGTCACCATTGCTCCAACATCGATGAGATTATCACTTAAGTAGGTAGGTACTAGATGCATTCCCGTGGTTCCCACACCCCTGAAGGGGGCCATCTGAAACTGCAGATGGTAGAGGGTCAATCGGGGTAGAGGGAAATGCCTTATGGGCCACCTTACACCCCGCCGCATATAGACCCAAGACGGCGTGCGGTTTTAGTCGGTAGGAGTCCGACATAACCTGCCCCGTCTGGCCGCAGGGGAGGTATCCATGAGGATCTCCGCACGGAAAAAAAATTGCCCGTGTTTATTTTGTTATCATCTAGCTCCCAGACCCTACGTTCTGCTTACTCCTCCTCTCAGGCGAATACGGCTTTTATGGAAGCCACCATTTGAGGAAAAAACCTGCCAGCAGTCTTTTTCGTCAATCAGCAGGTTGGTTTGAGTCCCGAAGATCTTAACAAGACCCCAAAACCACCGGTGTAATTAACTTATAAGTACTTTTGTTACTAACTACGATTACTACGACCAACTTAAACTGTGGTTGGCACAAAAAATAGGTACAACTTCTGGCATTGCTTTTGTTCGGCTTACTTCCATATATGGTAATGTGTGAAAATGAAAA
The DNA here is from genome assembly GCA_963576445.1 of Lithosia quadra. Classification (NCBI taxonomy): domain Eukaryota; kingdom Metazoa; phylum Arthropoda; class Insecta; order Lepidoptera; family Erebidae; genus Lithosia; species Lithosia quadra. The sequence continues at coordinate 3,494,503 of OY754900.1, read as the reverse complement.
CAATACTAAATAAATAATAGGTATGACGCTTTAATTTCGAGAAAAGTATCATTAAAAGATAAGGTATACGTTGTTTGTTATTTACATAGACACTTTTCACTCAGCCCATTTTTAGAAGGTACGGTACGATTCGATTTATAATTGTTTAGTTATTTCTTTAATGGTAATTTTAATTTGTGTATTTAGAATCTATTTTACTATTTCTTTATAACACAAAACAAAACAAACAACAATACAAGAATTCTAAAGTAAAAGTTATTGTTATCGTGAAAGTATAAACCCGCGAAATTTCAAACTTCATATTGTGCGATTCTCGGTCTGTTTCCGTCTATCCGTATATGGGCATTTGTGGAATACTAAATTCTGATTGGTTGACAAGCTGTCGTCATGAGTGACTCACTTTTAAAGTTGATTGAGTTATCATTACATTTATCTCTTGCCGAGTTTCGCGTCATGTAATCGCGCATCTAATCTGAACTACGCTGTACTCTGCTAGTGACTTTTATTTATAAATAACAAATAACAATAGTATCTCAGTATAAATAAGCCAGGTAGCACTACACTACAGCCAGAGAGTTACCAAGTTTCAGTTTCTGAATGTTGACAACCTGTTCCGGTGACAGAAGTACAATATTTTTTAAAGAATCTAATAAATTTTATAATCATATTGAGATATAAATAATAATTTCGTTTTATAAGATAATTCCATTTGCGTTTTGTGTGTAATTGTTGAACTTATAAAAGGACGCTGTATTGATTTCGTCAATCAGTTTGACGCATGCGCTCATTGGCTATCGTAAAATAGTGTTAGCCAACATTCCGAACAGTGTCGTCCGGTCGCCGTTGTCGTAGTGTCGGTGAATTTAGTGGTGGAATTTTTACGTGTATAACTTCAAAAAATGGTAAGTGAAGAAAATAAATTACAGTGTATTGCGACCGCAGTGTGTTTTTCTTTTACAATTGTGATTATTTACAAATCGAGATGCCGCAGTTCCATATGAATTTGCACTTCAGTGACCGGTGCCGCCATATTTCGCAAAACCCACCGCAGAGTTCGCACGCCTTTTCATAAAAATCGTTGTCACCGTTCAGTGATTTTATGCCACGTGTTGTGTTTTTGATTTTATGGCCGCAGACATATCTGGCTGCTGCGCCGTGACGAGTGAATGCTACTCGATCGGCCGGTATTGGATTTCACGTACGTTCGAAAGGTTATTCCTGCAACGCCTTTTTTGACGAGTTATGAGAACTGTATGGGGTGATATATGATGTTTTTGCGTTTAAAGGATCATGGGGTCATTAGATGAGTTATCAATGGTGTGTAGCGTGCCGGGGGCAACGAACTTTAGAGAGAATGCATCGTCGCGCAATCGCACTTTCGTTGACCATATATGGCGTAGTGGTTGCGGCTGTAGCTGTCACATATATTTCGTGCCTATTTTGGGCGAATAAGTGCCCCTGAGTGCGACAGACTGTGATACGTCATTAAAAATGTGCCGAGGGTATTGGCCTAGCAATGTCAAGGTTATATACTTCTGCTGCCTAAAAATTATCTATCTCTGTTTTTATGACAGATGGTACGGTAAAATACGCCTTATTGCGAGCCACTAAAGTCTACTTAGGTCGCACAATAGCTTGAAACATATAGAAATTATTGTCGAAGGATTACTGTCTTATCATTCTGTTATCCTTGAATGAATCATGTTCACTATAGTTCTTAAAATATAACCTAATGTTAAAAGTTCCAATACAGTTATTCATAAGGAAAAGATCCATATACTGTATTAATAACTTGTATTCCTTATTTTATTACTGTGATTCACAACTTATGGCCACAATAAGAGAACTTCCTGTCGATGTCCAATATGTCCCGAGTACCTATTTACTTAATATAACAATTCTGTAAAACAGGATATTTCAATAACTGATATTAATATTGCTAGTCATCAGAGACCAATAATGATCCACTTGTATTGAATTTGCTTTTTGACTTGTTGAAAAACTTTTATTATTTATACATACTATGACTTTCTTCCTCATGAGTTTAACATTTACTTATAAGAGAAAAAACACATCTGCATCTCCTGTTATCAAACCTTTTACACAAACAACTGACCTCTGTTCTCTTCAAAGTATCACCAATTTACACCTGAAAGTAATAACATTGTAAGCCTTGATAATATCTGTCTAATTTTTTTGTTGAATACAAAAGTGTTGCTATGCTATGTTCTTCTGCCTAGGAATCAAGTATTCTTCATTTGAAATATTTGATAATACTGGTAATTTAAAATGCTCCATATTCGAAAATCTCATCTCAAAATTGGTAATGGAATATCCACGGCTTCATTTTGACCTATTCATATAATGATGCGTGATAATTATTGAGCCTACCATCTGCTTGTCCTTCATCTGTCCTTACTCACTATAGAAGCTTTTCTACTGTCATTTAACCAATTAAATTTAATGCAAGTCGCCTCTCTCTAAGGTCTATAGGCTTACCTTTTGAGGTTGTTAGTTCACTCCATCATCTCTCATCACCGTCATCACATCATTGTTAGTCTTATTTTGCTCCTTTTAAAAGAATTTTGAATGGGTTTAATTAACAACTGTATTTCATCTGTGCTGGTTTAATGTTTGTATTTTAAGTCCTTATTAGAATTATTTCTACTTAGAATAGGATTTTGTTTAGAATAGTAGTAGACATAAACAATTGGTTTTTTTTATGGAGGTGTAAATTGATTGGCCCAACAAAAAAAATGCATCCATCCTCACAACTATTATCATTTAATATATTAGAAGGAAGGTGTACAACTTGGGTATATGGGGTCTCACCAAGAATTACGGAGCCCAAGCCAACCTCAACTGCTCGCTGGTACACCTACTGATTAACTGAAGTTGCTCTGGCGTAGATTTTCCTCATTGGGTTCAGGGTCAGACAGCAGTCATTCCAGCAAAAGCCAATATAAACCAAATCAAAGTAGAACAGACTCTTTACAAAGTTTGTATTTTAAATGAAACTAAGACTAACCCTGTTTTGATGATGATGATGAATATTAGTACCTAGGAAAGATATACTTCTAACAAGCAGTATCCAAATCCAACTTATAAATTGTAAATGCAAAAGTAGGTAACTCTTGTCTGTCTATTAAGCCTAAACCACTGAACCTATTTTGATGATACTAGTTAGAGCTTAGGATAGTTTAGTCGCGATAACTGATATCCACGGGCAAAGCCGCGTCAACAGCTACTTAGTATGATATAAAAGGTTTTTTTTTGTCACTGGATAACAGAGTATTCTTGAAAAGAAAAAATGGCGCCTAAACATAAAAATATCGCACAATGACCCGTGAAATTGATCTCGCAAGGGTCGCAAGATTCCACCCCAACACGGGAGGGTCTTCCGTCTAATGTTATTTGCCCTTTGAGATCGGATTCCCTTGTTTTTCTGCCTAATGGGTAGGCGGAGGTGATCTAGATACTAATAATATGAAGAGAAAGGCCGAATTTTGTTCATATTTTTGAGAAAATCTTCGAAACTACTGCGCTTATTGGGAAAACTCTGATCCCAATCTCGTACTCCATGAGACCTATTCTATTCCAGGGATGAAAAGTAGCCCATGTGTTTTTATAGAATATAATCTATCCCTGTACCAAATTTGAGCCAGATCCGTACAGCTGTTTGAGCATCATTGACTAATATTCAAATATTTTCATAAACTTTCGTATTTATTAATTAAATAGGATACACGGACATGCATGACGCACAGTGATGTTAGTGGTGTGTCACTCTTCATAGAATTGACCGATATAATGCAGAGTCGTGTAGGTACCTAACTTATTGATAAGCAACATTATTAAAACTTAGTATGATCATGCTATAAAATAAAATTTCTAGATCCGCCCTTTTCGTAGATATGCACACTGGAAACAACACCTTTGGGTCCTTATTCGCATTGACCAACAGTTAAGTTAACGGTTATAAGTTTAGGCTTACCAAGAAACGAACATCCGAAGTTTCGGGCAATTTGCACTATGAAGTAACAGCGATTTTAGCGAGACGAGCTGGATTGGCCCACTAGTGCGCTTTCCAAAGTCAAAAATCATTTATTCTGTATAGACCATTAAATGCGGCACTTACAAAACGTTCAGTCTTATATATCCAGTGTTGGCTACAAAAGTACGCCCGCATTACGGTACGGTCACTTCCTCCCCTCGTGAATACCTCCCTTTCCACAACTTTCGATACCGTAGTTCTTCAAAAGGCCCGCAATAGTCTTAAAGACGTTACGTATGATTTAGCCTAAAGACAAACGAAGTAACTTCATAGTACCTACTTACCTTTCGTGTTTCAAAAGCGCCTTTGTATTTCAGTAATTAAGACTGCTTTTTCTCGAGACGGTTACTCGTCGGGGCTAGCCCAGGCACACTAAGTCTGGTCATCGGTCCTATTTTGCGAAGGTCAGATGACATACGATCCATAAACTAGTATTATGAGGGTTCTCAACTAGTTCTCGGCCGTTGATATTGCGACGGTAACACGCAAACTAGACACAGCAGGTTGTTTTAGTGTGATGTAAACCTCGCACAACTGTACGAGTATACTCCACGGCTTATCCGCGCCATAGGTATAGGTTGAAGCTGTATGCAGTAGGTTTATATTTCTTAACAGATGAAAAAATACCTACCAGATGCCAATATTCTTAGCATAATAAATGATAATCAAGTGTATTGCAGTTCCAACTGGCACATTATACCTACTGAACTCATTTTCATAAATAGTTTATTAGAACATTTACTGCGTCTCATGAAAATTATAACATTACTGCAGTTTGCCCGCATCTAGAACTTTTTTAGTTAGAGTGGATACTGTTAGTCATTCGAAATTAGATTTGTATGTAGCTAGCTAAATCGTACTTATGTTTTATTGCAAAAAAAAATACCGATGGCCTTTGAAGCAAGCCAGTCTAAAGTTCAACCATCAAATCGATTGGGACCGTGACCGCTTCCCATCAGATGGGCCGTGCGCTTGTCTTCCACCTAAGTAGGTAGTGTAAAAAAACATGAAAATACCACACAGTGATGTTTTTGCCCTGTTTAAATTCTAACTGCGATTTCAACCATCAACTTTGCTAACAACTTTGTAGAAAGCCTATAACACAAGCACCTCGCTCTAAATGTATGAGTCAGAGACGTAATGTGATTCATGTTTGAACGGCAGGCTTCGTGTTCAATAGCAACCATATATGGAGGCTAAGTTCATTGCAATTATACAGCCGCGAGCTGTTCATACGAGACGGACCGCCGTAGATGGACGTATAGATATACGCAGTTTGTTTACAGTTTTTATCTGAAACTAGCTGTAGACGCTACTTTGTCCGCGGTAATTTTTTTATCTGGACACCCTAATTCTTGTTCCCAAAATTAAATTAGGTAGATAAGATATTTTTATTTCCTCAACTTTGATACAAAACACAAGCTTAAGACTAGAATATTAAAAAAAATACATATTTTACAATCATGAAGGCTGTCCCATGATGGACATTAAGCCTAAGTTATTACTTTGTTACATCAGCTATCTGCCAGTGAACGTCCCGTCAAAATCTGTCCAGCTATTACAGAAATTTGCCAGAACAAACAGACTGACAGAAATTTTTTTTTTATATGTTGTATCGTGTTTACATCCAAATTCATATCCAGTAATAAATTGTGAAAAAGCTTTTTTCAGTTAAACGGTTTTAAACTATATTGTCATCAGAACTAAAGACTTGTGTCAAAATAAGACCGATGCATCCACAGGAAGGGGGTCAATTTTTGTTAAATAAAACCGTTTAATAAAAAACTATTATTTTAATATCACAAAGAGACACTCCAATAATAGTAGAATTTTCAAGCGTGCTACAGAAAAACCAAGTAATAAAAGCCACACGCACTTTCAACAAAGGTTTGCCACCCCAAGAGAAGCTGAATACTGGTCACATTGGCATTAGTGGACCTCTGTCACCTATCTATGTTGCGGAGCATTTACCAGGAAGTATACGACAAGTTTTTCACGAAGCTCGTATTTTTTGTAAGACGAACAAATATAGGTTTTGTTGGTTTAATAACGGAAGAATTTTTGTTAGGGAGCGTGAAGGAGCTGATGCAATTGCTGTACATTCGAGTGACTGTCTTAACCTACTTAAAAAAGAATAGTTTCTGTTATTTGAATCTCATCCACATCAATGAGTTTGTGTTATATAAATTAATTAGTGGTATAATAGATTTAATTCAATTTACATACTCTTTCCTACTATATAGTAATTATAATGTGAAAATATATACTGGTAAATTAGTTAAAGCCACACTGCAGCCACATAAATATATTAAATTACTAACACTGGACACGAATAACAACCCACAAACACAACATAATAAACCTTACGCATGCACTGGACATTACAAAAACATCACTACTCACCTAATGGGGAGCCCACCACATCTCACTTATAAAATAAACACTAAACAAATATCACCGTTTTCTCAGAACTACAAAGGCTCTGACTACTTTTATCACTATGTGCCTTTTCACGCCAAACAACACTCAAACCGTACCACTTATACAGCGCTCACAATATGCGATAATCACACATATAAAATTCGATCGTTGCAGTAACATTTTAGTTAATGAAATTGATGACACAAACCTTCACGTAGATTGTGTTTCTATTGGTGAAACGAGGCACTGCTCAGAAATATTAAACCTCACTAATGATGGAAAAGACTCCTTGTGCGTTGTTACACAAAATATTAGAAGTATACACTATAATTTGGACCCGTTCTTGGCTTTTGCCTCTGAGCTCTCTTTTCCCATAGATATTTTCGTGCTCACCGAGTGTAGGACCGACGAGCACCATCCCCCTCCTTCCATGGCAGGGTACGATATGTTTTGGTCAAGAAACGTCATCAACCAGAACGACGGGGTAGTGGTATACACGCGCGAGGAATTGGGTGCCCAAGCGAATGAGCCTCTTTGTTCGGAAGGTAACTGTCTTGTCGTTAAGATCCACCCGGAATACACAATTATATGTTCATACCGTCCACCATGTTTCAGTAACCCATTAATCTACCTTCGTTCACTGGACCAAATATTACGTGACGTACACACTAAAAATGTAATACTCACTGGGGATATCAATATAAATACTCTAATTGACACAGACGAGTCGTCGGACTACCTAAATCTTATGGCGATGCACGGGCTCAAGCTGGGAATCACAAAACCTACCAGGCTTCACAGCTGTCTGGACCACTTTATGATCAACGCACGGAACCCCTGGAAGACAGTTGTGTTTGAGCAGCAGCTTACTGACCATAGACCTATCTTGCTATACATCAGTAAGGCTTCGATTTACAAAAAATCTCATACCCAAAGAAAAGTGAAAATAAACACCGAAGCCATCAAAGACGCACTTTTGAAGGCATCATGGCATGATGTCTACGAAACCTGCGATGCTAACAAAGCGGCAGAAATATTCACAAATATACTAACAAGGACTATTGCAGAAAATACCCAGACCAATATAATATCCAAGCGACACCAACCACTCAAGCCATGGATTTCCAAAGGAGTTATAAGGGTAATTAGGAAGAAAGATCGATTGCATTCACAAGTTAAAAAAGCACCTAACAATGCAACACTTAAACATCAATATCTAAATTATAGGAACACCTGCAACAGATTAATAAAAGATCTGAAAAAACAATATTACCAAGAAAGGCTAGTCCAAAGTGAGGGAAACATCAAACAGACATGGAAAACCATAAAAGAAGTCTGTAATCTGGACCAAAAAAAGGTTACCTCAACCGAACTTTTGAACATGCATAATTCACCAACAGACTCACTTAACACAGTTAACAAATATTTCACGTCAATTGGTGGTGCCCTTGCACATAAAATATTACACAGGATTGGTAAATCTGAACAAGAGCTTGCATCTCTGGCAAATACACAAAATCCACCTAGGGACTCCATGGCATTTTACCCAACAGACCCCTTGGAAATAACAGGTGTTGTATATAGGATGCAATCGCACAGTTCACCGGGTGGAGACAAAATTACCACTGAAATCCTGAAACATAACATCACTTCTCTGGCTCATCCGCTCTCTCATATTTGTAACCTTAGTCTCGAATCAGGCACCTTCCCTTATTTATTTAAAAGAGCCATCGTATGCCCTATTTACAAAGCAGGAGCCAAAGAAAGCCCCGCTAATTATAGACCAATCTCCCTGCTTTCAACACTAGCTAAACTCCTAGAAAAAATTGTCAACAGGAGGCTGATATCGTTCCTAGAGACAAATAAACGAATCAGCAATAACCAATTTGGTTTCAGAGAGGGAAAATCCACTGAAGATGCTGTTCTAACCCTTACTACCTCCATAACCGCCTACTTGGACAAAAGACAGAGATGTGCTGGAGTCTTCCTTGATCTCCAAAAAGCTTTCGACACGGTCTCGGTAAAAATCCTTTTGGCTAGACTGGAGAACGTCGGCATACGTGGCATTGCTCTGGAATGGTTTAGAGACTACCTAACAAATCGAGTCCAGACGGTTCGGGTGGGTGATCACGAGAGCGACAGTGCCGCCTGTAGTTTCGGCGTGCCACAGGGTAGTGCACTCTCCCCAACCCTATTCTTAGTATACATTAACGACCTATTCAATGTACCTCTAGAGAGCGCGGAACTTCTAATGTTCGCAGATGACACTGTCATTCTATTCCACGGTACATCGTGGGATAAGATCGCCCGAGTGGCTGAAAGTGGTCTGGCTAAAGTTACTCAATGGTTGGAACATAGTTTACTTTCACTCAATACTTCTAAAACAAACTTCATATGCTTCCATAAATCCCAGATGACAAACCCTGGTAGCAATTTTAAAATTAAAATCCATATGTTTCCCTGCAACCACACTGCGCAACGATGCAACTGTACCTGTGACTCACTATCACGAGCACCATCCATAAAATATCTTGGCGTAATTTTAGACGAAAGGCTTGATTGGAGCGCCCACATAGCAACTATGACCACCAGGATTAGAAAGATGATGCACATTTTCAAAAATTTACGGAATGTTGCTAACAATAAGACCCTAATAAACACTTACCGAGCCCTATGTGAGAGTCTGGCCAGATACTGCATCTGTGCGTGGGGAGGAGCAAGGGAAAAAACTTCATAAAAATTGAAAGAGCACAGCGCGGCGTTCTAAAGGTTTTGCTTAATCTTCCCTACCACAATCCAAAAGCAGACGTGTATGAAAGAGCTCAGGTCCTCTCAGTAAGGAAATTATTCTTGCTCGAAATGCTAAAAACGTACCACAAACAGACCTTACTCACCACATCACAAAGAATGAAACGGGTGGTCCGATGTATAGTACCTAGAGTACGGACAACCTTTGCCCAACATCAGTTCGATGTTCTTGCACCATCTATTTACAACAAACTATTGAAGTTGCACAAAGGATGTAATGATCTAACCATCAATAAATTTAAAAAAATAGTACGGGGGTGGTTGTGGCAACATAACTATGATGAGGTGGAAAGTATGATTAAGAACAGGTAATCTACACACACATACACACACACACACACACACGCACACACGCGCGTGCGCGCACACACACACACACACACACACACACACACACACACATCCACACATACACACACCCACACACACACCCACACACAAGCTATGATAACTAAGCTGTTTTCTATTTTTACTTTTAATTTTTATTTGTATTCTTTTGGCACAAAACTGTAGCCGAAAAATTGGTGAAGACACTGGTCCCTGAAATACAGTTCACACTAGTTCGGGGACCAGGGAATTCATATATTTATTGTGAACACTGTAATCTTTGTGTCAATAAAAGAATTATTATTATTATTTATTTGTATAGACAGATAGTATAGTATAGATTGATAAATAAATAAAATCTTCAATGAAAGTATATCTTGTCATTATTGATTATCAATATTTATCGTTTTCTAAAGTATTCATGTGTCCATGATAAATTGATAACACACCGTAGATACCAAGTGATTTCAATATCACGATTTGATGTCACTCCCTCAGACTAAAAGGTCACTCCTTACATTTTGAGAATATGGCATTTTGCGAAATTATTATGTGTCATTTTGAGAATGTGGCATTGTGCGCCTAATCCATTTTGATCGCAACGTTTTGTCCTCTGACGAGTTTCAGCTAAGTGTGTAAGGTAACATAGTGTAGGAATCCTGTATATAATTTTTACATAATGTTCATAAGGGTTAGTAAATAACCATTCTTTTTCATCAACAAAAAAAACTGCATCAAAATCCGTTCATTAGTTTTTGCGTCCATTGCGAACAGACAGAACTAAAAAAAAATTGTGTTTAGATTCGTGCATAATATGCACGATTATAATATTATAACTTAACCCAAGTATTTTTTTCCCAATGTAGGTACAGACACGGGTACTTTAAAGTTTTCTAATAGTACAGATTGTACCATTGTACGACAAGATTAATGCTTCTTAATTTACATGGATAACTAAATTTATAAGACATTAGCGCCCACCAGGTGGGTCGTGCGCTTGTCTACCACCTAATAATATAAAAAAGCCAGTGAGAAAAAAATATAAGTATAAAAAACTCACGGCGAACGGTAGCCAAGCCTGCACTGATAACCTATGCGTATAAGCAGTGCAATCACCTAACGATTAATCATTAAAACGCATAAATCACACATGCTGTCTCATATACTAAGAAAAATAAAACTTGCATTGATAATGGCACATGAATCATTCGTAGAGATCCTGTTTAAACAAAATCATACGATCTAAATAGGCCGTAAGGGCTATATCTCTTCCCATGGCTGTTAATGCTTCTAAGGGCTATCCCTTAGAAGCCTTAACAGTCTTAACAACAACAAAAAAACTCCCCTATGGCTACCCTCCAATTTGAAAGGACTATGAAACGATGCCCAACGCCAATGGACTCCAACATTTTTACTATCGATTAAAGAACATCTCTATTCCTAGTCGCTCACGGAAAAAAGTAGTGTGCTGCCTATATTCTTTGACAAGTATTTCAATATTATGGCGCACAATTGCTATGTAAATCTTTTCATAATCTTACTGCCCCCACAATAATTATTGACATGAAACTTGTGTGGATACATGTTTTTTTAGTTTAGCACGCAAAAACGGCTGTACAGATCTGGATGAAATTCACCTCAGAGATAGATTAAGAATGTATAAAAAATACCACAGATACTACTCTTTATACGTTGAATTGGTTTCTCTGGGTCGCGAAAACGGAATCCTTATTTTATACGGTGGAGCCGCGAGCAAGAGTTAAAAATGAGCTTTCAATAAGTTAATTGCAAGTTATCACATATTAATTACTAGACCTGACCTAAAACAACACCTGCTATTTCCGGAACCAACAAATCCATTATTTTCCAAGTAAATACTGAAAAATTCAGCTAACCATTCGTTACTCTTGAACTAACTCATCATTATAAAATTCACAGTCACCTGAGTCAGTCGGTGACGCATACTTAGCTCGCACCGAGGTCGTTAACCTTACAACAGTTTTTTTTTTTAAAGGACAATGCGGTACGTCTTGTTGCTTTTGCGTAGTGAATTAAAGTAACTGAGATCACTAAAGAAAATTGTAGGGTAAACGTATTTTATTGTATTGAAATTGACTGTCATTTCCCGCGTGGTGACTCACTGGCATTGTTATAATATTGCCTATGATAACTGTGCAAAATTTAAGCTTCTTTTATCATACAAAATATCGTTCGACAGATACCTAGGTACTATGTTTGCAGCAGACCGTGATGGAATCACATTTAATATCTACTTCAACTGTTAAACCTCTTCTTCGAGTCTTCAACCTAGCGTTAATCCCAGTCGTATCCAAAGCTTTCACCTCGGGGTCTGGGGTCCGCTTTACCAGTCTTAACTGCGGATTTGGCTGGATTCAACTGTTAAACCTATCGACTATAAAAAAACCCACAGTCTGATTTTATCAGGCGGCCTGAATGTTAGTTGCTACCTTATAAACGGTCTGCCCTCGTACATGGGATTGAAATTATCGAAAGTGTATATTGATACAACTCCACCTACCAACCACCTCTTTGGAAATTTACAGGCGCGAAATCATGTACACCTAATATACCAGCTGATAGACACAATCCATAATACAATAGACATTGTGCATCCCATGTACAGCTATTAACGGTTAGTTTTAAATTTCTTCTCATTTTTAAATTTAAATTCTAGAAAAAACCTGAATAAGCTATCACCGTCGCCAGCATAATTAACATGTATCTATCCGTTTTTTCTAAACAGTCGCGCCTTGAGGGTGATAAGTCGAGGCCACCTAGCTATCTAAATACGTTACGCACGAATAACACCCAGTTGTAAAGTAACCTACACGATATTAATACGAATATTTCCTTAAACCGGTTGTAATTTATGATTAAATTGCATATTTATGAGTACAACGACATTTTGAATCATTTTCCTGATTTACGACTATACTTTTGACTATAATTGGTATATGAAGTAATATCCGGTTATTGACTCAGTGTCACATTTTGAACAATGGTGCTCAACCGTGGTGTTGAATTTGAATTTTTGTTCGACATCCATAAACAATAAACAAAAATTGATGTATTTCTTTAAACTTATACCAAGTTATTCGCATTTATCTCGACTGTGTCATAATGCTCCTTGCTATCCCCAATGTTACCTTTTATGTCGAACTGTGTGTACGTGCTTTACCCCTTATAAACATCATTTGAATTAATTATATTGCCTAAGATATGATATTGATACACTTGAAGCCAACAGTTCAGTGTTAAAAATGGAATACGTTAGACTTAATGGACTGTAAATGAGTGAAATTTGAGGACAAACATATGTAATTTAATTGTAAATTGAGCATTATTTATGTTAATGTCAGAAAATTGGTTTTTAACTCTGTAAAAATATCTGCTGCACCTTAAAATTCCTTGTCTACGTTATCAATTTCACTCTTTTTTGAGATAACAGTATCGTCAGGGTCAAGTTTGTGAGTCTACAGTACCACCAAGCTTTTGTATGGTACCTACGTGGCGTCTGGCAGAGAATGAGAGTCCAGCTATGACCTTACACATTAGGAACAACAATACAAAACTGCCATACAAATTATTGACAAAGAAATTTTCGCGCTGTCCAGAACTTGTGTCGGTTCTCCTAATCTAGCTCAACGTAATGATCTTTTATACGGCACCTTCATAATGTGAGCAGGGCGACTTCAATCTATAGTTTTTTAACTAGACTTAGCTAGACTTCACATATCGCCTTACTATATAAGATAACCCACATGTTTACTGTACCATCTAAGTCAGTTTTGGTGAGTTTCTCTGATACCGGTGTCTACATAAAAAACTACGATATATTCATACATTCTGAGAAAGGAACAAAATTAGTGATGCACTCGTCGATCATGCGTCATGTATTTTTTACTTCCTATTAGCACTTGTTCACCTATAAATCTAGGTATGCTTCCCTGTGCTAATAACCGTTTAATAGGCACTAATTTATTTCTCCTCATCTCTATTAAACTGGGCTATTCCATTTCGTATACAAAGAAATGTTCCACATTTCTAAATATTAGAATATAAACGACCATAATTTCAACATCACCACACACATACCACCACAATTTTATTATTTTCTGGTTTGTAATAAGTAATAACATAAATCAAATGTACTGAAAATATCTAGTTTTGTTTGAACGACAGTAAATTAATTTATGTGCTATATTCTCCGTGAGCGACTGGCGTTGACGTCACTGGTGTGAGTTGTGACGGAAACATGTTATACACTGCCAGCTCCCTTACTCACGAGACGAAATATTTCATTAGAATTCCAAAGTCCGTTGTGTAGTTTGATACGGCATAAGAATTTATTTCGTCTACATTAATTTTGAACCTGGTAAATTTCTAAGATCGTAAGACGATAAAAAATGCAATACTGAAAAACCTTGCTGTGAGAGATCTAGATGTCCATCTGCATAACGTTCTACTTTTCTCTCCGAGATAACTGGTACCTAAATCTCGCTGCCACATGATCAAGCTCCATCAGTGCTGAGTACGAGTTCCATAAAAATGTTGAAGTGACTTTACTAACGAGTTAATTTATGAGAAAGATTCCATCGAGTATGTGAAAAAAATTCTGCTTAGAAGTGATCACCTTTAATCTATATCTATTATCTTTGAGAAGTATTTAACTGTTTTCATATCTGAATTATGTGCACGTTACAGTTGCTTGTCAAACATTGATCTTTTGTCGAAAGTTCAATTTCTGCTAATTTGCGTATATTAACCTAACCATAAATCTACATTTATACGATCTTCTACATTATTTTAATCAATGCTCAGGTCAAAACTCCAAAAAATATGATCGTGTATTGCTGGAATTATGTAGCAATAAAAGTAGCATTCGACTGTGCAAACATGGCACCTGATACAGTGGATACAATTCACAATATCTTATTTTGTCTTCGAAACAATTCCAATTTTTGTTCCACAAACGCTAAGTGAATATCTATTCCTTTCAAATGTCAAAAAGGCATCCGTCCTCGAGCTGTTTGTTAATAACCTCACCCTGTGACGTTGAATTCTAAAGGTGAACAGCCGTTTTTCTTATTCTTGGTTACATTGCAGACATATTTCGGTATATTTCTGACGAAAACATACCTAAGTATAAAGGCGTCGCAGTGCAGAAGCAAGGCAGAGTCGTTAGAATTACTGCTTGTCTTTGATTGTATACAGGCATGTCTCAGTCCTTTATTTGCAGCGCAAATATTCCCGAGTATTAATAAACTTAGTACTCAAGCCTACACGCATTAAATGCAACCAAGATGACGCAAACTTCTATTTGCTAAAAACTCCAACGCAATATAGTAATTATCCTAATTCCATGAATGATGTATTTTCACAGCAAATTTACAGCAAAATCACGACTCGGCTATCGATCGTTCGCACTTAAAACTTCAGGCCGCTGTGTGTCATAATTATGACGAATCGTTATAAGGTAGCACCTGCATAAATATCTGAATGTCGCGACTATGAATATAGGTACATACTTTAGATAAAATTTAAAACACCGTACCTAGATCGTATAGCTTAGAAATTATATTTAAGTAAGCCTACAAGAGCTAGTAAATAGTGTAGCTGACATTTATTTACTTCCACTTCCTTAATTCTTATTGGTTGATTATCACAACAAAGTAACGCCGATACACATTCCTTGTTCTGACTAATATCTTACGGATATTGACTTCAACAACAATCCCAATATCCCAATGTCTTTTACTATCGTAATTTTTCCAGCCATTGTTCACCTAGCATTTCTTCATACTACGAATCTTGATCAAGGAATTACGTTATTTAATAAAATACAAATTCTGTAACAATGACATCACGAACGCACAGAAATAGTTGCTAGTAATCTTCTAATAATATATACGACTTAATGTATCAAACGATCTATTTTCGAAAATTACTGTTTGTATGTTGATTTCTAACGGTCAAAATAAATGTTAACTGCCGGTAGGGTAGTTGATAAAATGCTGAAATGTTTTGAGTGTTTTTAAGGAAAATCTACCATATAGATAATTCTGAATTCTAAAGTAAGAATGCTTCTAAAATGTTACCCCTCCCATATGCATTTACTTGGGAGCCACACGTGGCGAGGTTCATGCACCACATATAATTAGACAACGGCCAATGTCTCGACGCAGGCGACTCTATTTTTAGTCTCCCACGCGGGGGACACTCACTTTTAGAATATCTCTAGCAATGATACAGTTTTGAGACGGGCATTCATTGAATAACTTGAGATAAGATTGGAGTTAGCGTTAGACTACGGAGTCGTAAAATATTTAGACTGCCAAACAGCAATCAGATTTTACTACACTAGTCATTAGTCACTTAAAGCTTTGAAGATAGTTTTAAGCGTATTTTAGTATAGTTTGTTCCCTCTGAGTGAAGTAATCTGTCGCAAGGGAATCACACAAACTATCGCTATATTAGAATCATAAATTGAATACAAATTGGTCTGCATCCCGATATCGGGTCGGACGGACATGAAAATATAATTGAAGTTCTATAGGATCCAGGTTACCTCGTTGTCAAGTTCATACTGCAATTCATTCAAAGGTTGGGTTGTAAATAGTGTTACGTTTGACAAAATACACTAACTTCAGTAGAAATCTATTTACGCGTCTAATTTCCCTTTAAATAATGACCTTCATAAAAACAAAAATAAACTGGTCTCAATGAATTTATGTTAGTTTGCGGTATACAGAACTGTCATTTCTTCTATTAATTCTGCGGAAACTACTAAGTAATCAGATAAACGTACGACCTATTTATGTAGAACTACCGCTCCTTGACATTGACCGAGCAAAACCAATCCCACTTGCTCAACAATACATAAAACACGGTAGCGGTCAGCAGAAAAATAGCGAGCTATTTCAGTTTCAAATATTTCGCAGTATTTTATACACTGTTATTTACATTTTATAATGAAAGTATTGCTTGAGAGGCGGTTGCCGTTGTCAAATGTGTTAAAATGCAATTATATCCAAATCCCTGAATTGTTATTATCCCATCAATGTCTTGATAAAATGAAATGGACCAGCCCAAACCATAACGCGTGACTTCCCGAAACACCAAGTGCCCTAGCGTCGCTGCCTGCCATTTAAGTTTGAATCGAGCCTAAGTAAACCATAACACATGACTTCACCTGTACAAACTATAAAACGTTTAAATCGATGTATAAAAACATAGCTTCGGTCACATTCCCGGTGACTCATCCGACGTTTACAAGTTAGAAATGAAAATCTACCTTATGTTTGTCGTAATAAAGAAGTCTGGTATCAAATGTCATGTGAAGTCTTGCTCTGGGAGCAATTCTTGTTGAATACTGTGATATTTCCTTTGTAATGATATTAGTTCTGACATTTCATTGGCTCGAATGACGCTTTTGCTTTGATCTGATTTATACTTCAAATTTACAACATGCTTTGTACAGACTGCATAAAATCTTTCAAACGCAACTCCGCTCGCGTGGAAATCAGAAATTGCAAGTTTTTTTAGTTTAAGTGTAAAGTTGTATAAAAAAAAATTGGTCGTTCAATCTCCTTAATATTTCTTTCCGTAACAAATGATTCAGCAGTAGTTGCCGTACTGTCTATCGATATATCGATATCGTCTGACCTTGCAAATTAGGATATTGATACAGCGTTCGATAGCGCAGAGTTAGTCAATCAGAGTTATCGCTGATTGATATCCGGTCTGCTATTGATACAATCGATTGCTTTTGCAATTGATAGTATGAATACTATCAATTCGTTTTACAGTGCCTAACAGTGCCTACTATAATTGACAAAATCGTTGCTAATGTTTTTGTGGCTAACTGCCGCACTCAGAAAGGTTCCTTAAATTAGTCCTAAATGATACTTAACTAATTATCATTAAATCTGTTAATTGATGGAACATCCCAGAGTCATAATTTAAGGGTACATTAGTTAATCACAACTTTAAGTTTTGTAGAGCGGTGCAGTGACAAAATCACAGTATCGATAGGGCATCGATAAGGCGTCAGTGTAGCCACACCTAAAAAGCGTTAACAGTAAAAAGTAGAAAAATAATATTAAACATATTCAAAACTTTTATTTATAGTAGTGTAAATTACAATCCGTTCTTTTACTGTTAGTTTTTATATATAGATGAAATTAAATACCCATTTTCATATACTGATAATAAAACATCTGGACTCTTTTATTCTATGGCATCACTGACAACTGCCAATGTCAATATAGCCAACGTCAAATTATTGTGCATTGTTCAACAGACACAGAAATAAAGGAATTTTAAAATGATATTGTTAGTTGCGATGAAAAATGAATTCTGTTTAATAATCGCAAGTGCTCGGAAAGTTGGTTGGATCCTAGTTCAGCACCTAAACAATGCCCTAAACGAAAACTTACCCCTAGAAAAGTGATGGTGACTGTTTGATGGTCTAGCGCCCGGTGTGATTCATTACAGCTTCTTACCAAACGGGGTGAGCATTAATGCAGATGTATACTGTGAAGAACTGAACACAATGATGGAGAAACTAGCACATTTGCAACTAGCATTCAATCGCTCGTCTCCGTTGCTCCTACACGACAATGTGCGACCTTATACTGCACAGCAGACGGTCTACAAGTTGCAAGAACTGGGGTTAGAAGCTCACCGCATCAATAAACTGCCGCTGCGTTGGCAAAGATGCATTGATTGTATGGGTAATTACTACTTCGATTAATACAAATAAAAATACATGAAAATAAAATCGTTTCATTTTTTTCGTACATAACGGCAATTTCATAGGTAAAGACCTAATTGGGGCACGGCTAGCCACGAGGTGGGTATCCATGAGGATTTCCTCATGATAATTCTATTTTTTTAGATGTAAAAATCAATCCTTAAAAGTTAAGTAAGGGTTTTGTATCACTTAACTTTAAAGTGTCATTAGGGGTGTTAATGAATCCTTAACTGACTCTGAGTGGTAACTTTTTTCAAATTTTACTAAGGAACAACTTAAGTATCCGTTAAACGTCTCTGAGTGCGGCAGTAAGACATCCAAACCATGTCAGTACGAAAAACATTAATAAATAAATAAATAAAAATTTGAACTTAAAAGGGAAACTGAATAGTATTTTTTATACAATTGGACAACAATTCATCGCCCTATCGTGTATCCTACTGGCATCCGAGGTTTTCACCTCGGAGTCCAGGGTCCGCTATCCGAATTTTACTTCTCCATTTCGTATGGTCTTGAGCATCCATGATAGTGAGACCATTGAAACGCATGTCATCTTCTACGACGCAGGTCTACCCCTCCTACCGGGGTCCGGCAGAGGTGGCATGGCCCACGTAGCCAACAATTTGAAAACAAAAATCGTAGGTACAATTACTTGCCAGAATAATAACGTTCAAAGATAATTTTACACTTTTAATCCATGCCGCACTAATAAATATAGCGTCTTATGACTGTCACAGTATGTAGCTCAACTGAATCTTCACAATGCAGCTGAAACTCTGTGTAATTAATTAATCCATTACATGAAGATTATTATATCATTAATTAACGAATGCATCAGCCTTGGGCTTTATTAAAATAGAATATGAAATGTGGGCACAGCTGAGGCGCCTGCGCGAATCGTGTTTCATTTTCGCGGTGACCCGAAAAATTTGCGAAATGATTAGCAGATATAACGAGATTTCTACATACATACTCTTTTCTTTGGATAGGGACATCTTGCCACTTGCTACGATCCTGACATAAGCCTTGCTTTTTAATATTTTCAAACATACCATTATATTGATCTGGCCTTTCCTTAAAATATCCTCTATCTAATCGACCCAGGTCGACCTTTTCTGGGTTGCACATTCACCCTCGCCTGGTAAATCTGTTTTATCTTTTCTCTACGTGTCTGTATAGATTTCTACATCCATGTTTTTTGAATGAATTGGTTCTTTGACTTTGATTATTGATTTATTTTCTAGACTACCTTCGCTGTGTTTTCATCTTTTTTACTTACCAAGTTTACACTTAAGATTTCATGCATGAGATTCTCGTGCGATTACAAGGTTAGGCAAAACATTATTGGGTACACCGATAATATCAACCGGACAAGAGTAACAGTCATTAAATGTGAAATCCGCCCAACTAATGCCTAAAATATTTAGACTGACGTTTATCATTTTATGAACCAAGTTTCGGTGACGCGAATTCTATTTAAAGCACGTTAGCCATTGGTCGATATACAACAAGCAACAATGACTCGCTATAGTCTAGTTCCGTTCGCATGCGGGCATCGCAGGAAACCGTACTTTCGGAATTTGTAATGTAGGACTGTTTCTACGAAGGATATAGGTATTTTATATAATGCTGAATCACCTTTTAGGGTGGAGGGCCCACCTGATCAAAGTCAATCTGCGAGTCGTTATATCAGCTGAATGATTACCCTAGGCGCATACTTGGCGACAGACGACAGCGACAGCTCGGCGTCTAGACGCGACGACAGGCTGCGGCCGACGCGCGACGCGGCGACTCGCTAGTTTGTCGTCATTACTCGGCATGTCTGAGCTTAGAACAAAATATTATGAAATTCTCGGCCGCAACCTGTCGTCGCGTCTAGACGCCGAGCTATCGCTGTCGCCTGTCGCCCAGTGTGCGTACACGTTAAAGGATGAGGCTCTTTCGCAGGCTTGACTATCGAGGTTGGAGGATCAGACGATATTTACTCCCGCAAAAACCAAGATAAAACAAATCAAGGAAAGTGTAGAGTCCAAAATGTGAGCTTCTGATCCAACCGGAAGGACCGCTAGGGTCTTAAGGATGTTGACTTCACGTTTGCTGGTTATGGCTCCATACGCCCTTGCCAAACTAAACACATGTGCACGGAACCTTTGAATCAGAACTGTAAATAAACATCACACGACGAGAAAGGGTCGTATAAAGGTCGTTTAGACTAAACAAACACATCTGTTAATAAAATTTCAGCAACAATTTTTATTGCTAAAAGCATTTATGTGACAAACGGGATAATAGCCTTAAAAAACCACATAGTTTTATTTTCCTTTATTTAAGAAGTTTACTCCCTAGAGACTGCAATGTCTCTTAAATGTGAAGGTTCTGTTAGGTCAACAACTTTCAAACCACGCCTGGAGTTTCTTGAAGAAGCTCTAGGCATAGTTTATTTATAACTAGCGGGAGTGCTACATGACTTTTATTTTCCGAACTAGCCAGCCTGTTCAGTTATGTACACTGTACAGCTGTACACGTCTGCTCTGGTTAAGATTTTCTTCCTCAACCATTTCGGTATGGGCGATTACAAAACCTACCGTAATTTGCCATATTATTATGCTGCACAGCCCAGTCAGATCTTCCAGAAAACCTTTCCCAGGTGTCGATCTAACGATGACTCGTAGTCTTAGCTTGAGAAATGGGTGCTAGAAAAGGATGCTATCTATGCATTTATAAATTTACCATTAGCTGGTCATACAAGCAGTTAGTTAGCCTACAGCCTTGCAGTTGACGCCGGCCTCGCGGCACCATATAGAATATCCCGACCACAAATTTAATATGTTTACATAATTATAATATCATTGTCTTGTTATCCTACAATATTGTGGTATTAACCAATGGCTTCTCTCCATCTAAACCGTATGCCAATAGTTATTTACTCTTTAGGCATCGTTATACCAGGAAAATATTTATGCCTTTGCTCTATACTATATTACCCACTATGTATTATAAATACGAAAACTTGAGCGAATGTTAGTTACCCAATTACGGCTGAACGGCTGAACGAATCTGGATGAAAATCGGCACAGTGATGAAGTCTAGGTTTAACTCTGTGAATAGGTTTCTGTCGCGGCAACGAGACCAGTATTTCACCCTTGGCAACAGCTAGCAAGATAAACAAATTTCAATTAAGCCATGTCAAACTAAAAAAAAATACCTCGGCACTAATTTTAGTCATTAATAGGCACTATCTTATCTTGAAACCGGTAACCATTCTCGCCAATCAACTTATTGAGAGAGAAAAAAAACTGTTCAGCATCAATTTTATTATCACTTATCTTATCTGAATCAGTCGATGTTAGATTCAAATTACTATGCAACTATTTGGTTCGCTAAAAATAACAGATACGACGATATCAAAGTCAAAAATCATTTATTCTGTATAGACCATTAGACGGAACTTACAAAACGTCTGATTCCCGTCCGAACTGAGCAGTCCAACTGGGGTAGTACCTCCGCCCTATAGGAAACCGCGGCCATTATAACCATCGTGTTGTGTTCCCGCCGGTAAGTAGGGTAGCCAGACCTCACTGGAGGGATTCTGTGCTGTCAGCGGGGAAACCAGTCTCTTGTAACCTCAGCACAGAATCTCTCCTAACCCCTCTCCCCAATTCTCCCAACCTCCTCTTGCAGGGTCGGCAGCGCGAGTGTGACACCCCCTTTTTTTATCGTGTGGAAATCCCCATGGATACCACCCCCGTCGGCCATCGCGGGTGGTTATGTCGGGATCGAACCGACTAAAACCGCATGCCGTCTCGGGCCTTAGTAACCGAGTGTGACACCCCTGATGTTGCACACGTCAATACACCACGGTGGTCGCTTCCCTTCAGGCGGGCCATGCGCTTATCTGCTACTTGAGTAGTATAAAAAACTGATTATGTTATGACCTGTTAATTAATTGCTGCGTATCTTTCCAGGCGTCTGGTGTAACAGTTTCGGACGCTTGTAAAACGACGTACGAAGAGATTAAAAAGGATAAGAAACACCGCTACGTGGTGTTCTACATTCGCGATGAGAAACAAATCGACGTAGAGACGGTTGGCGAGCGCAACGCCGAGTACGACCAGTTCCTCGAAGACTTGCAGAAGGGTGGCACCGGAGAGTGCAGGTACAGTGTCCTACTAATTCTCCTAATACTATAAACCTAACAATGTATGTCTGGATGGCTGGCTGAAATTTGGTACAGAGATAAACTCTGGAATAACATTATAGACAATTTTTTCCGAATTTTTACCGAAAATCCCTTCTGTATATAATACTAGCGAGCCGGGACCCGGCTTCGCCCGGGTGTAAATTCCAGTTTTCCTATAAAATATATAGCCTATGACACTCACGAATGACGTGGCTTTCTATTGGTGAAAGAATTTTTTACATCGGTTCAGTAGATCCCGAGATTACCCCTTACAATTTAACAAACGCACAAACTTTACCTCTTTATAATATTAGTATAGATACATGTTACACTAGTATAAAACAGAAAAACTGACACATCAGTATCATTGTAGGGCGATGACCTCAGTACAGTTCGCGGCTTTTGATTTGGCACATAGGGCCTGCTCACTGTTACATAGAAAAAATGATACAACGGTCTGTTAAATTAGTTGCGTGTTTTAGAATGGAACAGCGCCATCTACCGAGCTGTAAAAGTAGGATTGCTTCGTTTTCTGCAGTCGCTTCCATAAAAGTTGTATAAACCAAACCTAAACCCGGGCTCCGAGGTGAAAACCTCAGATGCAACTGAGAACAACGCTAAATGATGACTGCGTGACAATGTGCCAAATTAAAAGCCGCGAACTGTACATCTACTTTTAGATGGACATATTTAGGTTAGAATATTGACACTTATTAATGTGCTGCACACCTGTCTGGTGCTAAACAAAGGGATTAACAAAGACTTGTAGCCCAGATGCTGCATGGTTCATTAAATAATTATTATGAAACAGCTTATCTTTTTTGTCCGCAAGCTATGTCAC
Organism: Lithosia quadra; assembly: GCA_963576445.1. Lineage (NCBI taxonomy): Eukaryota > Metazoa > Arthropoda > Insecta > Lepidoptera > Erebidae > Lithosia > Lithosia quadra. Next base: position 3,471,096 of record OY754900.1, on the reverse strand, counting down.
GTACGCGCGATAAAGCTAACCGACTTCAAAAAGGGGTAGTTCTATGTTCATCTGTATCTATGCTTTTATCTAGGTCCACCGATATCCTATCCTACTAATATTATGGTGTAGTATGTCTTAATAGTAGTACTAATAATGTCGGTTACTTACTTTTTTTAATGGCTGTTCCTGGTAAGTGTCTAATAAAACACGTGTTTGTAATTCCAGATATGGCCTCTTCGATTTCGAATACACGCACCAGTGCCAGGGCACGTCCGAGGCCAGTAAGAAACAGAAGCTCTTCCTCATGTCATGGTGCCCAGACACCGCCAAGGTCAAGAAGAAGATGTTGTACTCCAGGTGATTAATATAGTCTACCTATGTAGAGGGTTTGCTTGAAAGGTTTAATGACAGTAGAGGAAGCGCGTGAAGTATGTAAGGACAGAGGCAGATGGCGGTCTGTTGTCTCTGCCTACCCCAGAGGGAAAAAGGCGTGAGCATTATGTATGTAGCGGGCCTTGCTAACATCCTTGAGGCCCAAGTCACCCTGCGCGTTGTTGATGGCCGTTGCATTCATAAAATTTTAGTATTATTATAGCTTCGTGTAATATATTAATTCCGTCACTATTAGACACATACAACATGATCATATTTCATCTGGATTTATAACATGTAATATTCCAGCTACAACTCGAAATAAAGCGCGAGTCCTTCGGCAGTCGCTGCCAGAAAACACAAAAGTATATATAGATTTTATCTCAACACTGTTTATTGCCCGCGAAAGCGATGTGCGAACAAACACAGCGCATGTGGCAATATTTTGAGCTTCATTTTTGTTTTAACCACGAAAAAATCATCACTAAGGGCCTAACCTCTAAGACGCTGCGCAAACGTGTTGCCGACACGGCACACCGCCACAGGAAACCGTAGTTGCTGTGTCCCGTATCAACAATCGGACACAGTTGCCGGTTCCCTGTCACCGACACGGCACACCACAAGAAACTAGCTGTAGTTGCTGTATCTGCTTGTTTTCCGTAGTCTCATGATGGACGTTTGTGAATGTTGCTTGTGTCTTCAACTGACGACTTTTAGTTTCCAGTTACCGACACCGAACACTTTTTGATCGTCCTGAATATAGTGTTAAGTGGAAGCAACTGGACTCACGTATTGGGAGGGAGTTGAATGATTTCATACTTTTTCTGTAGAATTCAAATATAATATTCATCGGTAGCTTGTGTCTGACACAAGAAACAAAAGTGTCTACGTTTGCGCAGCGCCTTATAGTAATTCAAATGCAATGCATTTCAACTGAGGAAGTGAGACAACGCTATACACTGTGCATAGCGCTATCTCTCTCCTTGAGTTGAAATGCATCGCATTTAAATTGCTATTAAAAGCTCATAGTAAGGCACAGTGATCGTATCCAAAGCCTTCACTTCGACGCCTAGGGTTCACTTGTTAATTTATTTGGGTTGGTTTGACTTTTGCGGGAGCGACTGCCGTCTGACTTGAGGAATCGAATCCACGGGATGAGCCTGCGCCAGGGCATTGTCCATCAATCAGCAGGTGCACTGACTTGCTGGCGATATATATTTTTAACCAACCGAAAAATAGTCTTAACTAATCCTTATTCATTAGTTTCGACTCGTTTCGTCACACTTCCATTTCGCATATTGTCCACTTTGTCCATATCGCGGCACGTCATATTCGTGAACAGTCCACTACGAGAATCGTGCATTTCGTAATTGATCCCCTTCGTAAAACTTCCCAATTCGCGAATGGGGGGGGTGGTATTCGTAGAGATTATCGCACAAAAAATACACACACCACTTTTTTTAGTCACTTGACCGATTACGAATTCGATAATACGCGACGTATGCGTGCAATCGGTCAAATATACATCGAAAGGCGGTATCAGAAATGATATCATTATCGTGTAATAATCATTTATCGAACCAAATTTCGTGACACAAAATCGATGTATATTTTCTTAAAAGGCTTGGCTCTTATCATTGATAAGTATATTATCGTACTATCAATAATATGCCTTGTTAACATTATTATAATAAAAATGTTTTCTTTATCGGTATAATATCGTGCAAAACAAGATTAGATGTGTTTACTTGATAATAATAATGAGTTATTATTATGATTAATTTGAGATTATTCTTGTCAATTGTCAACAAATCTAATACACACTATTGAACATGCCACTGTGCATTTTTATGCGTCAGTATTGCAAAAACAGCCGCAACGATTTGGATGACAATCAGTGTTTATTTTTGAATGGTTTTATTTAACTTGACCTGTTCGTTTGGGTCAAATCTAGTTATTGAAAATTGACCCCCTTTCAGTTGTCTCATTCGTGTGATATTTGGCAGAAGCCTTCATTTCAAATTCTGATGACAATTAATTTTTAACTTAAACTGCATAACATCTCTTCTGTCTATTTTTTTTTTATATTAATCTACTACTACCCTTATAACACTGAACTAACAATATTGTTTTATTCCGCAGCTCGTTCGACGCACTGAAGAAGTCTCTGGTGGGCGTGCAGAAGTATATCCAGGCGACCGACCTGTCGGAAGCCTCCCAAGAGGCCGTCGAGGAGAAACTCCGCGCCACTGACCGCCAATAACTCCGCATTTATCTCAACGACCGTTGTGTGGACCGCGCCCAGACTCCCAGACATACTAAACACGCTCTCAGTCAGTATTGCCCGGGCCCGCGGTCTCACGCGCAGTTTCGCATGGATTTTTTTATATACTGTTTCAATCCTTAAGCTTTTGCAGTCGATATAACGAGTATCAGAGACAATCTCGCACATAACACGGTCGGAACTGTACAGATGACGTCAACGGCCCAGCGACAGACTATAAATATTGCAATTAAGGGAACTAATGTAATAATTTAAATTATAACTAATTATTATATATTTTTTTCCTATAAATTAAAGAGTAAGTTAAGCTCAAACTAAATTTAAATACAACGCGTATGCGTGGTTTTTTTTTTTATTATAAAATACAGGTTAGCGAACGCCGGTCGGCTTTTCTACTATTTAGATTGTAATATAATGAATGTACGTTTTATATGATCATCTAGTTTCGTTTGAGATTCATCTTGCTAACGATTTAAGCTTGCGGCTCGACAGTGGCGGGCGATGGATAAGTATTTTGTAACCGATTTATCCAGAAATACACTCGATATAAGAGAACACCGGTTGTTTCATTACTCACCAAACATTTGTACACACCTCTTTACTTTCTACATACTGAACTAGCCATTAAAGCCAACAAAACTTATTTTCTGCAGTACCTACTGAACGAATTTATTGCTTTTAGTCTTCACTCAGTAGGTTTAGCACTTCTAGACTAAACTACACTGGCTGACTGACGGAAACTCCGGCGCTGGCTTTCCTTTGGAGGTCATTTGCTCCCATAAAAGCCGTATGTACCAAAGAAAGTTCTTTGCCATATAAGTCGTTTCGTTACTCACTCATCCAAGGTCGACAAACTTGAATCATACATGATCGCATGTAATAGTCACTACACCACTACTTTGACGCATCGATTTCGAGATTATTCGTAGAAGCGGCATTACTTTTCGTCACCATTTCGTCTCAGCCATTAATGACGTGACGCAACACAAATAAGCAGAAAGTTTGTACGTTTTATCTTCACACATTATTCTCCATGTACAGTCACCGCCAACAGTTGGTAGATGATTGCACAGTATTCAAATTTAAAAATCTGCATGAAAATGATTAATTATTATAAGGGTTGATTCATACATCACTATTACTCTCAACAACGTAACTTCAGATTATTTACTATTATGTAAGTTTGATATTAAGTGCGCTTATGCGAGCTGATTGATTTAATTAGTTTAAAAGAGAGAAATAAAACGACTTGAAGAATGATAAATTTAAAACATTTATTAAAACTCATCGTCGCAACATTGCTATCACACTATCAACTATCACAAATGAAATCTTCAACTACAGATAAAGTAGCAAGTTTCCGAACTTTGAAGTTTTCGTCTCGGGCAGGGGTTGAACAGTCAATAAATATCGCTGTCTCATCAATATACTCTGTCTACGCATCAATATTATATTGATATGCCGCAGACGCCATTCGTGCCTACATATTGACTGACCAATATCATATACGTCGACTACAAATTTCGATATTGCCAATGAATAATTATAGAGGTCGGATGGCAGTCGCTTTTCGAAAAATATCAAAGTTCGTTAGCTTCGTATTAAGACTAAAAGCCCCACCTGAGCTGAGAAAAGGCTCGTAGGATGTTAATTGTCACCGATATCACGATATTTATTGTTTGTCTAACCCTGCCTATAGAAATATGACATGTAACGATGACCTTAGTAGGTACCGTACCCGCGGGTTGCGTGGTTGGAAACCTCCACGCTGGGCAGAGACGGCAGCGCCTATCACTCGCAGGGAGATGCTACCGCCTGCAACCAATTCCGGCCGAAGCGGGAGTATTCTCTGTAGAGGGCTGTTCAGTGACTCCACGTGTCCCTTTGATTAGCAGAGGGCTAAGTGGAGAGCAGGCAAGGGGCGAGGCTGGTTCTCCGAGCGTCGTGGGGTTAAAGTCCACCCCGCCTATTATTGTACCTACCTATGTAAGTATTTCCGTACATGGTATGGTACATAATGTATAATCAAGAATAAGTGGAAGTTAACTGAGTCCCTCCGTCCACTAGGATCCATTGGTAGAATCCATTGATGGATTCAAGTGAACTTTTAGTACACTCAGATCCATTGATGGATTTTAATTATTTATTAATGGATTTAAGTTAACTTTTAGTTCACTCAGATACACGGCCTTTGACAAACTCCATTGAGGGATTCAAGTGAACTTTTAGTACACTTAGATCCATTGATGGATTTTAATTATTTATTAATGGATTTAAGTTAACTTTAACAGCTTCATTGTACTAAGGACTATGCGGGAAATGAGCTTCTTATTAAATATGATTTATTAACACAGAAAGTGGAATCAAATGAATGTCGACCAATACCAGCTCTTTACCAAGAATGTTTGGATTAAAAATAAAAATTTGAAACAGATGTTGACCACTTTTGGTGAGCGCCATAGAAGTAATAACTGTATAGAAGGTTGGCACTCGAAAATAAATAAACTTGTTGGCCGAAAAAGTCCAAACTTTGTCTTTTTACTAAATATTTTAATTAAAGATGCCAAATACAATGCTGCTCGTATTAAATTTAAGATTTGTAATAGTAGAAAATCTTATCAAATAAGGTACGATTCATTTATTCAAGACAAGCAAATGGCGTTATTGCACAACGATATTACTGTCGGTCATTTTCTTGAAATTATGAAATAAAAGGGGAAGCTTATTTTGTTTTTTTTTTTAAAAAAGGATTCTGTAAGTAAAATATAATATTTTATTATGTTTACATCTCTCTCCTCCTCTGCCTACCCCTTCAGGGAAAAAGGCGTGACGCTATGTTACGTTATGTTATTTTATTCAAATCCCTCAATGGATTCTAATGAACATGACAGTTTATTAAAATCCATCAATGGATCTGAGTGTACTAAAAGTTCACTTGAATCCATCAATGGATTCTGATGAACATGACAGTTTATTAAAATCCATCAATGGATCTGAGTGTACTAAAAGTTCACTTGAATCCATCAATGGATTCTACCAATGGATCCTAGTGGACGGAGGGAACTGAGTGATATGATGTAATTACCTACAAATACAAATTAATTTGAACCGCACGTATTACTTTATGTGCCTAATAACGATTATTGCTGATCAATACTGTCTCACAAATTATTAAATATTATGGATTATGTTCTTTTCAATAACAAAGAGCAGTTTTAACCCGAGACGGCCGTGCAGTTTTAGGCTCGGCCAAAACGGACCACCAACCCTAGCCACTAGTGGCCAGCGACAAGCAGTTAACACGATTTTTCATACAATATTTTCGATATTTACGATATTTTCGCCGCCGCGTTCTATAACAAAATGTAGGTCTGTAGGTATGAAAAATCGTGTTATCCTGCTTGTCGCTGGCCACCGGTGGCTGTGGTTGCCGTGGTTGGTGGCCCGTTTGCGATCTATGTGACCAAAGACCATGATAACTAGACTAGTTATCATGGTCTTTGATGGTACCTACCGAGGTTTAACTATCTACCTGTAATATTTCATATTCCTTGTCACTAAGACTAACTGACATTATTCAACAATAATAAAATCACATCTACTTAATGATTTATGTATGATACATCTACTATATAGTTAAATATGTAATAAACTTTGCAGTAAAAAAGTTCTTATACTCTTATACCTATAGGTATGTAAATAGAATATAATATAAAATCTACAATAACTTAGTAAGTACAATAAATCTCCGAATTTTTGAACAACAAAAGCAGTGTCAGTGTTCCAATATTTATTTCCATTTTCCATCGTACATTCTTAGTGTTCAGTAACTTCCTTTCCTAGGGAGACTACCTACTGAAATAGGTACCTACCCACTATATGGAGGTTATTCAAAAGGGAATGCGCGAAAAATAGGATTACCTAAGTCAACCCTTGACCCATGAACCTTTGACCACCGCGCACCGTCATAAAGATAATATACTTATTCGATAAACGTTTGTTTACGTAATTTGAAATTTCCTTAGATTGATTAGTTGTCTAGTCAGCAATATTGACACTGATTTTACCATTCAATACATTATTATTAATTAGTAGGCGAAAAAACTATCCAAAGTTATTCAGAAGCACATTTTCTGGGACTACTTTCTGTGCCACCAGGTACCTAATTATTACGGAAAGTCAAATGGAATTATTAGTAGCTGTAGCCTGGCTCCTGCAAGCAGTACCTCCTTATGGTACCTATGTACTCTATGTAGGTAGGTAGGTACCTATGTATTAGCAAGCAAAGAAATTAGAAATATAGGTAAGGGCATAAGGGTAAGTAGGTACTATTTGTTGAAAATTAGTGTGTAGGTGTGTGTACTTGTAAGTGTACCATAAGACATAAAACCAAAGACTCTGCTTGCAGGGCCATATTTATTTATAAGCTACATAAATATAACTTTTCTAATCCATTTCTTGATTAAAATTTCTTATAAATTATGAATCACATTTAAATTAAAATAATTTCGATCTAAGTAGGTAATTATTTTCTAAGGTATCATTGAAATGTTATTGTTTTGTGGCCATACAAATCAGTGTTTGTAGCTTAAAAAGGTACTTCTTATTCTACCATCTAATGAAAAAATATAATTGAATTTTTTCATTCATTTCATAAATTAAGATTTGATAATATAATCATAGTTTTACCGGTTGCAAAATTTCTTCAAATACTGTTTTAACTTTTTCTTTTTCTTTAACTAATTTTATTTCACTAACTATAAAATAAACAGCAACCGAAGAAATAACTATGTATCTACTAATTTAGTAGTTTGGTATTCTGTTGATAACACTGACCGTTGATAAAAATGTTGCACAAAAATAAAAAAAATATGATTACGATTATTTTTATCGGTATAGCCAGACTTTCATAAAATGTACCAAAATAGTAGAAATCGTTTTACGTGACATGATTAAAAAATCTACACTGCCAAGGTACCCAATTCATATTGCTTCTTTTATATAGTCTCCCGGCCTCATATAGTTAATTAAACAAACTTTGTTCATTAGTTTTGTAGCATATTTTCGTATTCTATGGTTTAAGGCAATAAATGCTACATCTAAAATATACATAAATTAATTCAATTATCTCACTGGGAGAGAGCATATTATTTGTATGTAAACACTTTGATAAGGCTTCAAGTAGGTATCAATTAAAATCTTATAGAATGTTCTTATACAATTCCACAGCATGTATTAATTATTTTTTAAAAGGACATGCAACAATTTGATTTATTAACATACCTACTTCTGCTGATTCTCAACAGTAAGTAAATACTCTAAAATGTTTAAAGTCGTTCTCACGACTGCAGACAGGATCCTTTTCTTGCTTTCGTTTAAATACTGATTGTGCTAATGGTGTCTGCAGGGGCTGGAGTAATATTTGGCTGTTGGATCGTAGGGTCTAATAAAGGAATACTATCGGTGGTCCTGTAATAGTACAAATTATCACAGATTAAGGGTGACTTTGCAATAAAAAGCTGTTGCAATGGGTAAGTTTTGGATACTAACAAATATCAATATAATATTAGATTATATTATTCAATGTGAATTGCTTACCTGTTCCTGGTCAGTGTAGGTTCAGTGACAACCGCTTCGCAGCACGGTGCTGTAGTCTTTGGCTTCAGTATAGGCAAAGTTGTGCATATCGTTGTCGTTAAATAGATATACTGAAATAAAAAAAATACCATTTTTTATACTACGTAGGTGGCAACCAAGCACACGGCCACCTAATGGAAAGCGGTTACGGGGGTCGCGGGTGTCACACACGCGCTGCCTACCCTGAAGGGAAGGGGGAGGGCTGGGAAGGGGTGGGAGACTAGGGAGGGGTGGAGGAGGAGGGGTACAGTGAGCTCTGGCTACCCTACTTACCGGCGGGAACACAACACGATGGTTATTATGGCCGCGGTGTTCTGTAGGGCGGAGGTACTACCCCAGTCGGACAGCTCATTTCGGACGGGAGATACCGTCGTGCCCTACCTCCACAAAACAATAAGATGAACCACTTGTGAAACTACATAATACCTATAATATCTACAATCTACATCCTTAAGTGTGTAGCTGAATACTTAAGTGTCGGGTAAAGTCAATAATTACAAATAGGTAAACGTGCCTATATTTTAATGCTAGTAGAACTACGGTAGAGATTTCGTTACTTTCTAAGTAACTCAAACACGTAGGTATATAAAAATTAAACAATACAATGATTTGTTTAGCATAAAGTTTCACATTAGTCTAGTCTAGTAGTAACTGAGTTTGCGGTAAAGGGTTATAACTCACCATAGATACGACAAGTATCAAATAAATTGTTGGAGTAGACCAATGAGTTGCGTTCTCAATAGCCACCACACCCATGACCCAGTTGATTGCAAAGAACGGCTCTAGGACGAGGCATAAGTTCAAATAGACCTTTAACTCATTGCCTTCCGTATTCCAGCTCCATTTCCATGATACATTGTCCATGTACAACATGTTCAAAAGTCCTTTGTCTTGAAGCAGTTTTGATTGGGTAAGATTTGGCTAAAATGGGAAAGCGAAACTTTTTGACTCTTTATTTTTTTTTCGATGACACATCTCAATAGCAAACGATACTATAAACAAAATAGAAAAGTAATATTATGGCCCACTTACATCACTACAGTTTACGCCATTTTCATCCGGTATCGTCAAATTCACGTAATTGCAATCATCTTCGCTAACATTACAATCCTTGTCCAAAGTTTCAGAACTGTCCGTGTTCTTCCTGCTACTTCCAGGAGTGTATATATTATCCAATGTGTCTATACTCCCATTTTTATCAAGCTCATTCTGATCCTGTTTAGGCCAATTCGCTATGTGGTGATCGACTAGTTCTTGTATTTTAGCTGTCAGAGTCTCAGCTTGCTTCTTGTTCACGCTTTGTAAGCCAAGAATGATGATAGCCGTGTTGATAAGGATTAATATCATTGCTGGGACCATGAAACCCATGACCATACCCTTTTCTATTGACATCCAGCAGTAGTGCTTTATTTCATAATGTTCCATTGACAGAGCATAGTTAAACTGAAAATAGCGGTTAGGTAACACAGTATAAATGAGGCCATGAGCGTAAAAATTGCCTGACCAACATTTTACCTAAAATTGTTCAGTTTGCTTATAACTAGATGAAAATAGTTAAAAACAATTTTTGTGCCGCCATACGTATGTTGATGATAATAAGATCGATGTTCTACTTCTAGAACCTAGAAACTAGTTTTTGTTATACCAGTTTCGGATGGCTATATACCCAAATAATTTTATTTTATTAAAAGTACATTTACGTTAAGTATATTTTTACTGTTTTTTTTTAATTTATCACAAATATACAAACACGGTGACCCACGAGAGCACGACGAATTACTAATTCATAAATCCTAACAGTTTTGAAGCAGAACATTAGCCCAAATTATAGATAGGTACATCGGTGATATGCAGTCTCGTTTTACAACGAAAAATGCGATAAATTGCTTTGTGTATTTGGCACGGTTAATATTTACAACTTAAGTCTTAGTCACTTACCATAACAACGATTGCTGGCACTCCGTAAGCTAATAGGTAGTTATATTTGAGTGGCAGTAATGTATCACAGGCACAGTATTCTGCCACTGCAGCTGCTAAGGTCACTATCCACATAGCGCAGGAGACGTGTGTATAGTGCAGGAGAAGGGCTATTCGCTCACATTGCGAAGGTGACGATACGCCCTAAAGTAAAAATAGCATAGTTCAATTATCGCTATAGAAATGCAACTTACCTTCATATTTCTATATTCTTTTTAGCGTTGTTAATGTTATTAAGAAGAATAATACAAAATCACCACTAAAGATGTTTCACACACCTTTCAAATTTGTACTGTCGAGAATACTCACCATAACTGCCTGAACATAAATGACCGTGCATGCCGCTAAACAACAGCACAAGTTAATATTTATGGGGTACAACTTGCTGCTTCGTCGAAATTCTGCTGCATACTCGCTCCACATCAACCACATCACTGCTGAGAGCAGTAGCACAACAGCTATTCCGCTGGTTATAAATATCTAAGGAATAAATTATATAATTTGATGCATATTCTATATTTCATAAAATCTACCCCAAAAGTAAGGTCATAACTATTTTCACTCACTAAAATCATCCATTCATTGCGAACTCCATGACAATTATTAAATCCGTACAAATACGTGACGCTATCTATTATGTTGTGCTCCTTAAGATCTGCATCGGCCAGTGAATCATCTGGTAGATCTATGTCTGTATCTACTTTGTTGTCGACAGTTTTGCTTATCACTGCCAAAGAATTAATTAGTTATTTGAATTAATTAATTTTGATAAATGGGTCGGTAAAATTAGCTATAGAAAATTAATTAATTTTCGGATTGCAATCAAGAAGTTGCGCGTTTGAAACTCGTAAATGATGAAGTAGGAATTGTAGCTCAGGTAAATGTTTCCATTTACCTGAGCTACCTTTGTAACAAAAATACCCATTGGTATTGTATAACATATGCTATTGGTAGCCTTTTGTCCTTTTGAAAAAGAGTCATCATCATCATCATCATATGAGTGCCAATTCCGATTGCATCCTATGCTTGCTCATTGAAGCCAGTGATCCGCTCTCCTACTCCTTTTTTCCATGTTTGGGTTATCTTAGATTTTACATGTATAACTGCCACGCGAACCTCCAACTCCAAAAAGTAAATGTGCACCAGAGCCTCGCCTGCTGATCTGCAGGGCCCTAGGCAATCGCGCCAGTTGCCAATCGGGGTGGCCTCGAATACCTTGATGAGGCCCATTCAAAATCAAAGAGTATAGGCACATAACTTACCTTGGTTACTCCTAGATATAAACTCAGGGTTAGGGTATAACTGAGGATTATCATCGTAAATGGAAGACGTAAAATTGGACACCACACCTCCGTACTCTGTATCGTATGAAGTTATATCATAATCTGATTTATCGTCAGCGCGAGGATACGTTGATTTGTGGTATCTGATGGATACCGGTTGAAACGACCGATATGATGGCGCCTTTTGTGTTCGGAAGAAACCATCTTCACTCTGTCTTCGCATGTGGTGGGTACTCTTGTTTTGGGAGGCTAAAACATTATTCATCATAGTGTTTAGTTTCTTTGTCTATTCTGCAGCAAGCAGCTGTATGAACAAAGAAACTAAATATTGGAACCATATAGGTAACAAAATCAAGGTAAGTACATTATTGGAAAGGGACAATGTATCTACAATAATTTTTAATCAGCTTGCATAGCAAACTTTTTTTTTAATGTGTAATTGCTTGATTTTAAAATAAATTTACAGTGCGACAGCGAACATGTTAAAATATTATGTTCTTGTATCTTTAAACCTACATAATCAAACGTCAATATTATGTAGGTGCCTATATTTTATACTTAGATTTTATAGTGGATAGGTCTTTTTAAATTAACTTACCGCGGGAAAATTTCTATTGTATCTAAAATATGTTGCAGAAAAGTTTGCAATAGATTTGTGACAAGTAGCGAATCACTTACCGTTAGCATTCGGGATAAAACTTTGAATAAACAATGCGATCAAAAAAATCACTCTAAAAAAATATGCACACATGTTGAATAACAATATGTTTTTTTAAATGTTTAACCTGTTGAATATGAATCCCAATATGTATTAGCATTAGGATATTATAGGTATTTCTTTATTTAGTAACTATGTTTCACTTATACATTTTAATAATAATTGCCAACGAATCATTAAACGTAGCGGTTTCCCCTGCCATTTCCACTATTGCTATGAAAAATCAATACTGTACTACGTTTCTTTATACCCGAGAGAAGAGAAGAAACTGGTGCATGAAGAAGTTCCTTGTTTTAGTCACGCATTTTATTTCGTTTAGAGGCGAAGAGAAGGTAGCCCATTAAATAATTATATAAGATAACAAATACAACCATTAAAGTTACTTATTGTTTACACGTAGTGAATATTTACATTAACATGTAGAATTTGGTATAAAATATATATCTGGGCATGGCAATACAGGCACTAACCCTTATATAACTTGACAGTTGACAGTAGCGTTCCATACTTCAATTGAAAATATAATGTTGATATTGTTGTCTCTTTCAGTTCAGTCAAATCTTGTATATGTATGTCCCTCACATACTTTAAATTGATGTGTTGTAAACAGTTTACAACAAAAAGGAAATAAGGCACCCAGCTGTCATATTCACAACAAATTCAAAAACGCAATAGAAATGTAATTAAAATAGATTTAAAAATGAGTGCAATATTAAAATTTATTCGTGAAAACCATATATTGGCCCTCATTGAACAGGCCATAGTAAAGAAGAAGTCCCGCTTGAGTTTAAACGCATTCGAAATCACTGAAATACCGATGTTATTGTACACCTGCACCGAAGTCGAACACCTATATTTACATAGAAATAAAATTAGAGTTGTTCCTGTTGATATAACACAGTTATTAAATCTAACGACATTAACTCTAGATTATAATAGCATTAGTTCTTTGCCGCCGGAAATAGGTAACTTGAAAAATCTAGTGAATCTAAATATTAGTTATAATCCTCTTAATGTGTTGATACCAGAAATTGGGAACTTGGAGAATCTTGAAGCGTTTTGGTGCAACAGGATAGGCTTGCGGGAAATACCAAAAGAGATAGGAAAGTTGGAAAAGCTTGATACTTTTGGCGCGAGAGGTAATGAGCTCAAAACTATCCCTGAAGAGATGACTAAATTATCAAAATTAAGGTAACGTTTTTTTTATCTTTGTTCTAGTTTTTTTGTTACAAAGTTGTTTCACATCTAGGCCATCTAGTTCAATATTGCATTGTGTGATAAAAACTTGACTCTTTGTTAGAATAATAAATTATAACTTTTTGAATGTGACTCAAATGTTGAAGACTCAAGTCTGTACATGATACAGCTTTTCAGAGTTCGACTTCTATTGACTACCCCTAGTGGAAAACCTGACCCGAGTCTATCTATTAATCAACAGGTGAGGTTGGCTTGGGCCTCTAGATCTTGGTAGGGACCAAAAACACCCTGTCAGTACCTCCAGTAACAGCAATTGTCTTTAATAATCCTAGTAATTCACATAAATAATAACTCACATTTCTATACAATGGAAGTGCTAGAGTAGGGGTCGGCAAACTCTGGCCTGCAACCAGATCTGGCCTGCGAGAGGTGTAACCTCGGACTGCCAAATAAATATGGAGACACCCTCAAGTATACCCCAGTATAGCCGACCCCTGTGCTTATTTTATCATCTGTTTATATAGCCCCTTGAGGTGAACCTGTTGCTATCGACTCTATACTGGGACTAGAGTTCCTTTATAGAAATTTTTGGACTTACGGAATTAAAACTTTTATATTTTTCAGATGGTTGACTCTAGAGAACAATTGTATTGAGACATTGCCGAACTCTATGGACAAAATGGATGCACTGGTCCACTGCAACTTGAGGAACAACCAGATTCGAGACTTTCCACTGTCAGTCCTTAAATGTCCAGATCTTATGTTCTTACAACTTAATAATAATCAAGTGAGAATTTACTTTGATAAAGATTCCACAATGACCTTTCGCTTGACTTCGAATTTAATTTGAATGACACCAATGCTTTTCGAAGTTATGTGTGTATTTATCGCTGGTTTATAAGTGCCTGGTTAATGGCAATAGGCTCGCCACCATATGGGATATTATATTACATTGGGACCTAAAACATAAACTGGCGAAATGTTGGTGCTAGCACCTCTGCCTACCCCTTCGGGGATATAGGCGTGAGTTATTATGTATGTATATGAGAATTTACTTTCATAAATATTTTTTACATTTTATATTCATATTTTTTTTTTTTTTTTTTATTCATGATAGGCTTACGTTTGACCTCAATCTCACCTGATGGTAAGTGACGATGTGGTCTACGATGAATCACGCTTGCCTAGAAGGAACCTATTCACTCGTGACGTGAAAACTTTTGTCCCAAACTGTTTGTAAATGTGACTTCTATTATGGCAATAAGATGCAAGACATCCTATATTAGTATGGGCCCAAGTATCCAAGAGAAATTGAAAAAAAAATGGCTCTAGTGCAGGCAGCCAGTAATATCCTGCCATATCGAGCAGAGTTTGGATTCTTCCATTTTTACTAAATTAATTTAATTTATTTTGTAGTCTGCAATCTGCCGACAGAAACAATGCTATAAAATCTATTTAATGTTTTATAGATAGCGTCACTGCCAGAAGACTTTGACACAAGCTTCTTGATGGTACTGGAGATGATTGACCTCAGAGTGAATCCTATATGTGAACTGGCTCATCCTGTAAGTACATAAAAATATTATAATATTACTAACAATATATATTTTAGCAATGCAAAGATGATGATGGAACTCTGGTCCCATTCCCGTAACTCACATGCACATATTCCCAAGATAAAAAATATCACACACACACACACAAGCACGCACGCACTCACGCACGCACGCGCGCACACACACCACTAACTTAGGAATAAGAAAGGGTTAAACTAAAAATGGGACTGATAAACTAAACTGGAAGCTCACATACACCTTAATTTTGGCATTCTATGTGGGCCGCTTGTCTGCCACCTATGTAGTATAAAAAATGATTCTAACTACCTCATAAATATGTTTTTCTAGGTCTAGAAAGGTCCTAAAAATGTTGTTGCGCGATTATCTAGATTTTTAGCTCTAGTGAAGTCAACATCGCTCTACTCTGGTCCATTATGCTAAAGCTATTGTGACCGACTATTTTTAGTGTCTAAAAGAACGTATCTCTCCCGCTAGGCTCATCCTTTGGTCCGCTACGCTGAAGAGTTGCCGACGACAGAGGCGACGCTAGAGCTGAGCCACCAGCCATCCAGCAGCAGCCGCGTCCACGTGGCGCAGGCACTGGCCATCAACGCCACGGCCCTGCGCCTGCCCGCAGTACCTGTGGTGAGACACCCAGAGCCGCTTGTGCTAGGTCAGTATGCACAGGTACAAGAAACGTTTATCCTACGTCAGTGCCCACAGATGCAAGAGCTTCTAAGTAGGTCAGTAGCCATAAATGCTGCATAAGCTCGTGGTAGATCAACAAGGCTTATCGATGACAGATGCCCTATAGAACACAGCGGCCATGATAACCATCGTGTTGTGTTCCCGCCGGTAAGTAGGGTAGCTTGAGCTGACTGTATCCCTCCTCCCTCCTCCCCTTCCTAGCCCTCCCCCCTTTCCTTCAGGGTAAGCAGCGCGTTTGCAACACCCTTAGTGTTGCACACGTTCATAGGCCACGGTGACCGCTTCCCAGGTGGGCCGTGTGCTTGTCTGGCACCTATGTAGTATAAAAAAAGGAGTTTGGGCTGGTTCATGAGGGTTGAAAATACATGATTCTACCATATCTAAAATGTATTGTGTTGTTACAGAGATGGATTTAGACGCTTCATCAGTGGACTCATCCGAGGACTGGGAGAACAGCGTCAACAGCTCCGAGCTGGACGTGCAGTACCAGAGCGATGAGGAACACGCCGAGAATGAGGTACTTGACGTTTACTCGAGGGGGTCATCTCGAATCCGGAGATGGCCCGGGTCAAGCCGGGGTGCGAGGGAAATGCTCTATGGACCCTGGCGTCAGAAGACTAGACCGCGGCGTGCGGATTTAGTCGGTAAGAGTCCGACATAACCTGCCCCGCTGACCGTAGGGGAGGGGTATCCATGAGGATTTCCGCACGGAAAAAAAAGATACTTGAAGGTTTAGTACTAATAGTCTATCTACCATATTTTGTACAAGGCGTAGCCGTCCCAGGTTCGACTTATAAGATCAGTAAAAGTTCTGTTGACATCGGTCCAGCTGTTGCAGAGATTAGCTAAGACAGACAGAAAAACAGATAAACGGTTTGGAGTGTTCATATAAGCATCGTATACTGCCAAGCGACTCACCAAACCTAGGAAGAACGCCTGCATTGGAGCCTCGTCTGTCAATCAACAGGTGTACTGGCTTGCAGGTGTAGTAAGGCTTCATACATACATCACCATATTCCTACCTACTTGGTATGGTATGGTATGGTTTCTCGGGCTGTTATCCGCAACTCCACGTCCTGGCGCGGTTTTTGCGTGTGTGGGTGGGCACGTTATTCGATCCACCCGACCTCTTGGAAGAACGCCAGCAGACTCTTTATACTGCTGGTGATCTCCCGGAGCGTACCTGTATTTTTGAAGTACTTGACCCTGTATGTGGCGGTTGCAGGGCAGTGCAGGAGCACATGTGCTGCCGTTTCCTCCTCCCTCATGCAGGCTCTGCATAGAGGGCTGTCGGTGATGCCTAAAGTGAAAAGGTGTTTATTAAAGGTGCCATGTCCCGTGATGGCAGCTGTAGCCGTGCGTTCCTACCTACTTAATAATGCTCTGTACCAAATTAACACTTGTTCCCTTAATACCATCCCCCCCTCTTCCTGTCATGCACGACCAAACGGACGGTGTTGTTAACAAGCTCACGTTAGATCGCTCAATTTTTTCAGGCGGTTGGTATGGTGTTGCCAGAGTTATCCCGCTACGCTTCTACCGCTAGCTGAGGAATATATTATACGAAGAATATAGTGGCAACACTGGCGGTGATGACTGCAAGTTCTGTAAGTTTGGGAGTATTGGAGGCATGATATGACAAATTATTGGGATTGTTTTCGACAGTAGTAATAAATTATACCAAATTGATATGTTACAAATGGGTTTTGAACAGTATTTAATAAATAGGTTTTGAAATTATTTTAAGTTGGTTTCAAATTTAAGTTGGGTTTTTGTATTTTAATGGAGTTGACATTAGATTTAAATGGTTTATTGAATGGGTTAGACTTAAAAATAAAATAACTAATAATTAAGTTCTGCGATTATTTTTAATTGGTTCCAAATTTAAGTTGGATTATTGTATTTTAATGGAGTAAACACTTACAGTAAGTTTTAGTGGTTTATTTATAGGGTTATCAACCTAAAAAATTGGTTTGTATTCTACCATTGGCTTTTTGGTTATATTTTTAGGTTATGTTAAAATTTTGTTGCTAATTTGACTGACAAAAAGTATTAAAAAATGTTTATTTTTTAAACCACTAAGATAGCAGCATGCAATGGTCAACGTATTTTTACGTGAGATTTTCACGATAAACCGTATAACGAACTTCTTCATGAATATATTTTATTGCGGCTCATAAGTCCATTTTCTGTACTAAAAGCGTGGCTCGCGGATGTGCGGATGGGAAAGAGGGTGGGAGGAAGGGAGGTAAAGCCTTCAATGCCTTGAGACATACAGTGACATTCATTTTATTGTTAACATTATTCTGTGTGTGCTTAGCCTTACAGTTTGAAATGCCACATACAGCTTCTTAATGTTGATATTAACAAAACTACTTAATTATATATTGAAAAAAATATAATGTTAACGCGAATTAACGCAATCATAGTGAGCCAGTCAGCCTGTGACCACGGCCGGTGTAACCTGGTCGAAACGTCAGGCATTCCAAAGGTATGTATATAACTATACCATAATCGCGTTAATTCCCGTCAACATTTTAGTATATATCATGGAACGCGAAAAAGTTAGTGAAAAAATAACTAAATTATTGTATTAACAGTAGTAAAGACGATTTTTTTTAGTTTTCTCAAAAATTTAGTTCAACTAAATTAATATTGCTTAAGTTTTTTCTACACTTTATTTTTTAAATATTTAAAGCTGAAGAGTTTATTTGTTTGGTAGAACATTTAACTAATAGTTTGAATTAAAAAAAAATTAGATAGCCCATTTATTGAAGGAAGGATATGGATATCATCACGCTAGTAACCAGAACGGAATCTAAAAAATAATGTTTAAATACGATTGTAAGTGTTCATTGTTTCCGTAGTTCGAATGAATTACGGTAGATGGCTCCACTGTCGCCTTATACCGTAGAATATATCGGAAAAATTCGAACGGCTAGGACGGGTCCAGGTAGCTCAGATGGTCAGAGCACTCCCCCTGTACACTGGTCACGGGTTCAAGTCCCGTCCTGGATGATCACTTTTTCCGATTAAAAATCATTAGAAATAGTTATGTAGTATACTAATTGCTTTTAAATTTCATTGAAGGCGGAGCAGTAATAATATTATACCAACTAAACGTTTCCATACAACATTATTGAATGTATGAGTGTATGAGATAAATGGGTGCCATGGGGGCGAAGTATGCAGCGGGCGAAGCCACGGGCTACAGCTGGTAATTTAATATACTGGGATGTCTTCATATATTTATTATGTAACAGGTTGCATAAAGCATATTATTAAAAACTGCCTCAGAATGGTGCTGTAAAAAAAAATTGACAAAACATTGTCACAAAATAGTCTGTTTTTATATTACTATATTTATATCTATCAATCAAAGTAACAGTCGCTAAGCCGGCTCAATTCAGTTAGACACGTTTTCAAAACGCAAGGTTTCAATTCGCTTAGAAAGATTATGATCTGTCAAAACAAAATGTAACGCATTCGTGTGGTTATTAAACGTTCAGTATCTCAGTTTGATACATCTTAATCAATTTTAATTTTTAGAACTATTGTAATGCCATGTAATGTAAAGTCTTCGAAATCATGCGTTTGAAAAATGTTACGGGTTATATGAGAAGTAGGTACATTTAAAATTAAGTTTAAGTGAAAATAATATACACTATTTTGTAGTCTAGGTACCTATATTATTTTGGGTTTTTGTCCGTGGTACGGTTAGGTTGTCCGGCAAACCGGACCATGGGGAATTCTATTTTTCCATGGTACGGTGACGCTACTTATTGACTGATTGTACATTTGGAAACCTGTACGTTGGTCCGGTTATTAAATTGCGCTTAAAGCTAACGTGATAAACCGTACCACGGACAAAGATCGATTGTCCGTGGTACGGTTAGGAACACGGGCTGCACAGTACTGTTATCTCAGAACAGTGATGAGTAGTCCACTGTTTAACGGCGTATCTATCTATTATATAATATGAAAAGAAAGTGGAGAAACAAGTTATAATTTTAAAAAAATGAGAGGATTTGTTTATTTTAATACATCATCGTTTAGTCCACTTTACAAAACTCAAACAAAAGCCCTTTGTCCGCTAAAATCCATTAAAATTAACAAATTAAAATTTACAATTAAGATTCTTAAAACACCTAGTCAGCCCCATGAAGCTATAGATAAACATGGAGGCATCCAATACCTACTTGATGCTCAGTCTGTATTTACTATCTTGCTCTCTGTGGGCCGACTTCTCTTTCTAAGTATGATAACCTTCTAAGCAAGAAATCATCATTTAAACAAGTTTAAACACTTACGCGTGGAATTTTATATCACATCCTTGACGCCACGTAATACCGCAACCACGCACTATACAATTTTGCACCATTTTTTGAGTTTATACTTATAATTAACTTTAAATATGTTAAAAACCAAAACAATAATAAACAACCGCCATATTGTTTATTGATAGTTGACATGTAGTACCAATGTTGCCACATTACGTACTGAATCCATAGACAATGGGAATTTAATTCACCGATTTCCTGATTCAACAACCCAATCATGCATAATAAATGGCATATAATTTTTCAATTTCCACATTAATAATCGTAGTCGAACTATAGAGTTATTTATAAATCATTTTACTTGCATTTTTGGTTAGTATGGTCTATTTCTATAATTTACTAGGAGATACTAATAAGAAGATAGCAACATTGTACAAATACACGAAAGAGAAGTCGGCCCACAGAGAGTGAGATACAGACATGTAGGTATTTGGATCAAGCTGTTCTTCCCGGTTTGGCCTCCATGTTATCTATAGCTTCATGGTCAGCCCTAAAGTTAAAATGAAATGTCGAGATGACTATAACAAATTATTTCCTATTACGAAAATACTTCCAGTTAAAGCAAAGACCGAATACTTAATTATAATAGAAAATTATTACAATAATATATATAATATAATAATAAATATTCTCAGACATTTTTATTTTACACAGCGCCATCTAGCCCAAAGTAAGCTCACTAAGGCTTGTGTTGTGGGATCTAGACAACGGATAAACATACTTATATACTTTTTTTTTTGTAAATATATACATAATATAGATAACTAACACCCAGACACAGAATAAACATTTGTGCTCATCACACAAAGTATATCCCGGGTGGGGATCGAACCCACGACCTCGTGCGCAGCAGTCGAGTGCACTACCACTGCGCCACAGAGGCTGTCAACAATATGTAATAACAATACAATAATGCACATAAGGAAATTGTATCGAATAGGTATCATACTAAAAGGGCTAGGAAGAGGATGTATGTATGTCTGAAGGTAAGGAACTATTACGGCCAACGAACAAACAAATATCTTTTGCCCAAGTGCTTCAACAAAAGAGATATTTTTGAGAAAATAAATGAAAAAAAAAATCCACCATGGATTTTTTAATGGATTTTAGTGGACAAAGGGAACAAAAGTGACATCTTATCTTATGTTCGCAAATTTTTCCAAGGCGTGACCCAAAACAATCTCTTGGTTTAAGACTTGTAATTGTATATTACGTATAGCATCATCTTTTTCTATATCTTCCTTCTTGCGTTTATTGGTTATTTGTTTGTTTTTTAAATTAATATGTGTTTGTTTATCAGTTTTTTCTAAATAGTTCAAGAGACGTAATATGTTTACAGTATTTTTATTAAGTGCCCGATTAATTTTGGAGTTCCAGCTTTCTACGCTATTATTGGTGCGGTGCCTTTGCCCAAAGACACTGATATATTTACAGAGTGTACTGCTTATCCAAAACTTTTCAAAATATTGAAAAAACTTATTCATATTATTAGTCAACGCTTCAGATTTAATATACTATTTTCCGTAGTCCGGTGAACCGGACCACGGAAAATTCAATTTTCTCCATGGTCCGGCCAACCGTACCATGGAAAAAAAGAGCTTTCCGTGGTCCGGTTCACCGGACAAACAAACCGTACCACGGGCAAAAACTATTTTCACTTATTGTCTTTGCTTGAACTGAATTTTGAACATACTTAACTTCTCATATAACCGACAGGTACCAGACCCTTTGGCGTCTGGCCCGGGGTCCGCTTATGTACCCCGTTTTTTGTGAAAATAATATAGACTATTTGTAGTATATATTATTTTCATTTAAACTTAATTTTAAATGTACTTAACTTCTCATATAACATAAATAAATTCCATAGCTTACGACAACTTTTCCTATAAAGAATAGGTGCCGCGACCATCTTAAATAATAAAATATATTAATGTGATTATTATAATAGTGTCAATCTGGCGCGGGAATTTTAAGTCTATGGTTGTAAATAGCGTACAGGTTTTTATGAATATGTATATCGATTTTATTGTTACCTACTTACAAAAAATATTTTTTTGACTTGTGCGTTTTATTTATTTTATTTTTATAATCCCAAACGTCATTCCATCCGCGCGCCAATTTTGATTGCATTTGGGGCCCGGGGTCCGCTTATGTAAGTACCCCTTTTTTTTCGCGCTGATACTAACCCCTTCGGCCACTTATGTCGGATTGGAACCGACTAAAACTGCACGCCAACTCGGGTTTCAATTACCGGGGTGTAAGGTTAAAGGTAAGGGGTGCAACTGTAGATGGCTCGACCCGACGTCCTTCATTCAGCAAAGTAACCGGTTGCAGGTGAGGTTGGTGTAAAAAAAAAACAAATAAAACAAGGGCTTGGACAACATCAATATTTTTTAATTACAAAATAAAAAAATATTTATCACATAATATTTCAATAATATGTAAGTATGTATATGTATTTTGTATGCTTATATAGGCTTCTTTGGTGTATTATATACTATATATTAGGGTTTCAATTAAGTTCTCAGGTAGGTCTACTATTTACACTGAGCTAGGTCTATAAATATATACAGGGTGGACTTTTGAACCTTTACTGGAGACAGCAAATTTTACTCAAAGGACAACATTTCTGTCTTTTTGAAAAGAGACAAATTTGCAATTAAAGATTTTTCAAAACTTGCCACACTCAGTAATCGAACCTGCTAAACGCCGAAAAAAGAATATTCTGTACTTTTATTTTAATTTTTATAGTTTTCGAAAATCTTTGAATGAATATTTCTTTTCAAAAATAAAAGAAAATTTCCTTTGAGTAAATTTGTTATATCCAGTGTTTAGAAATGGAAATTTTCTAAAAAAAAAGGTGGAATTTTTGGACCCTATGTCCAAAAATACCAACTTTTTTCAGAAAATTTCCCTGAATATGTTTCCGCAATCTATAAAACATATTATGAGCTAGTTAATTAACGATATCGGTCTATACATTGTTACTAAATTACAACAATTGCTAATTTATACGATTTGTAACATCAAATTATACACAGCAATGATTATTTGTCGCGACACTCGCAACTAGAGTTGCGTCCGATTTGTGCCGAGATTATTATAGGTAGGAGTAAATTATGTGCGTATCACTGTTATTGCTCATTGCACGAAGCTAAACTTCTATACCTATAATGGTTATAATATTTTGTATTTACTGGTCATATCATATAGGATTTTGAAATATATTGGCATTATAAACCTGAGTAAGTATAAAGGTATAGATATATTATGTCACATTGATATTTCTGAACGTTAAAACATTTTTTAAATGAAACCTTGTTTTGTAATTCACGCCGAAGCAAAACATTTTAGATCATCTTTCATGATATTATAAATACTAAAATACCAACTCTTATATAATATATATTATTTCAGTCAGTTTATAAATATGAATAATTGCCCAACCAATTTAGATATATAAAAATTATAATCTTAATTTCTAGTATTTATGTAGTCTCAATTTTCATTGATTTATATACTTTTTCCACCATGTATCAACATTTTTTTTTAAATAAAGTACCTCAGAGCGATCCCTCTTTAAGAGCCAAATCCACTCGTCCTCAAACATGCCTCAATCCCTCGGAATCCCGATGCATCCCGCACAATGGACCTACTCGGGAAGCAATATAACTAAAATGTATGAAGAATGTACGAATAAATAAATAGAACACTATACTACACGATATAGAATACATCGCAATCCTCAGGCATGCCCCTGCATCCCCCAGAATCCCGACGCATCCCGCACAATGGGTCTGTTCGGGAAGCAATATGACTGAAATAACATAACATAACATAAACTCACGCCTATATCCCCGAAGCGGTAGGCAGAGGTGCTAGCACCCACATTTCGCCAGTTTATGTTTTAGGTCCCAATGTAATAGGTGGCGAGCCTATTGCCATTAACCGGGTACTAATATACACCTGCGATAAATACACACATAACTTCGAAAAGCATTGAAAAGACATTGGTGTGTGCCATGGTGAACCTGGGATCGAACCCGAGACCTCGTCTCAGCAGTCCATTACCCAGACCACTAGGCTACCGCGGTCTCTATAACTAAATATCAACTATATCAAGGTCAATATAACTAAAACACTAAACAATATAGACACATCGCAATCCTCAGGCATGCCCCTAATCCCCCAGAATCCCGACGCATCCCGCACAGTGGGCCTGTTCGGGAAGCAATATAACTAAAACACTATACTACACAATATAGAATACATCACATTTAAGTCTTCTTGGTTTCTTTCGGCTCAATCTGTTGGAACTCCTTGAGCAATGCATCCTCGTCGAATAATGCTGCTGAGTCTTCTGCAAATAACAATTTTATATACATAAAAAAGTAATTTAAAAAACAAAAAAACCCGACTGCATAAAAAACTAAAATGAAAAAAACAAGCACTTAGATGTCCTGTGGTCTAGAAACATAACAACTGAACAGTCGGGATCCATTATTCGACAGCCAATCTAATTTTTCAATGTTTTTTTCATTTTATTTTTTTATGCAGTCGGGTTTTTTATTTTATAATTTTTAGTTATCGTGTACATTTATCACTTAGTTCACAAACCTCAATCCTTGAAACTTGTATCGATGAAAATTTCATTTTTTAAATTATAATTTGGTCATGATATACCTTTTTGAAATCCTCATGAAAATCCCTTGATGCGGGCGTCAAACTGAGGGCCAATATTGTAGTATTATCGGAATCGAATATAAATAATGGTGACCTCCACTACTGAGTCTTTAGCTTACCATCAGGCGAGGTGAAGTTATGTTGACGTGACAAATTATAAAAGTCACACGCTCTATGGAGTAGAATATGCTTTACCTACATAACATAATATAACATAAACTCACGCCTATATCCCCGAAGGGGTAGGCAGAGGTGCTAGCACCCACATTTCACCAGTTTATGTTTAGGTCCCAATGTAATAGGTGGTGAGCCTATTGCCATTAACCGGGCACTTATAAACCTGCGATGCTGTACCTCTCAGTTTAAATATCTCTGTAACCTGATTGATAGAAACTCCTGCACGAGTCAGTACGAGTGTGACGCTTCTGGTGTTGCAAACGTCCATAGGCCACGGTGACCGCTTCCTATCAGGTGGGTCGTGTGCTTGTCTGCCACTTAAGTTGTATAAAAAACCCGGCCAAGTGCGAGTCGGACTCGCCCATGAAGGGTTCCGTAGCAGCAAGTAACTATATACGAGCCCATATAGGCTTGTGATAGCTAAACAAGCTAATATATAATACCAGTTTCACAAGAAATTTTTAAACCAAAAATTTATTGCTTTTTTTCTACTTTTGTGTGAAATTCTTAATGCGGTTCACAAAATACATCTACTTACCAAGTTTCAACAGCATAGGCCTTATAGTTTCGGAGAAAAGTGGCTGTGACATACGAACGGACAGACGGACAGACGGACAAACGGACATACAGACAGACGGACGGACAGACAGACAGACAGACAGACATGACGAATCTATAAGGGTTCCGTTTTTTACCATTTGGCTACGGAACCCTAAAAATCGCTGGAATTCCCTTTAACTCGCTTAGCTAAACTGCTAGTCAGAGTTTTATATAGATAATGTATCAACCGTGGTTATAACCCGTGACCTTCTAACGCAAGTCCGACACTAGAACCACTTAAAACCACGTTACAGCTGGTGTGAACATACTCACTGTCTATTCCATAAATCATCTCCAACTCACCTTCTCTTTCCAACTTCAATTTTCCAACTAACAATTTCTTGTCATCCTCAGTCTTCGTTTCTGGACGCAATTTACCCTGTAAATGATAAACTTCATCAGTGGGCTATGAATAGCTCCAAGATTAACATACTCATTCTTCCAAAATAAGAATATGGACATAAGTAATGTGATCTCCAGATATACCAAGCGCCATCTAACGACAACATAACGAACTGCTTCGATACTACTACGCCATTACATCCTGAATCACGAAATTGAAGTTGGAGTTTTGGCGCCAACGCGGAAAAAGTCACATCGGGGTCATTTTCTAAAATTAGTGTAAAATGTAGTTATTACCTATGTGTAAAACGGTCGATTTTTAAACATAACATCTTCGACAACGTGCACAAGTTTGGGAAAGTGGTATATTACCGTGAAATTGTGCTTTTCAACGTTGATTCCAAATCTCCATAGAAGCCTCTAGTGAAGTCTCCACTATTTTACTTGGGCAAGACTATTAAGGAAGACTGACTTGACTATTGACTATGAAGACCGTGACTTGACCTTGACTGTGACTAAATAACGAAAACGCTGCAATGCAAATTATAATACTTGTTTGTGGCAAATTGCAAAGCAAAGAAGCCATTTAAAAAAAGTGAAGTTCGCGCGCTGGCGAATAATTACTCGTATATACATCATTCCAACGATAACCGTTGGGCCGCGGGGTGATCACCTTGCGTGGCCGGAGGATCCTCCCTTTGTGTTGGAGGGACATCGCATTCCGTTCCTCCACAGTAAAAAAGTTTCAACCATAAGTTGTAGAGAATAATTTTAAATAAAAAGACGGCTTCAACGGACCAAATTAAAAAGGGTCCACACGGGAAGCGTCAGCTATCAAATAAAAAAAGAATCATCGAAATCGGTTCACCTAGTCCAAAGTTGTGACGTAATAAACATAAAAAGAAAATACAGTTGAATTGAGAACCTTCTTTTTTGAAGTCAATTAAAAATAAAATAAACAATTTTCATTCAGATTTTCAAGTTCGAAAATTTTTTTTTTATTGGAATTTTGCAGCTGACTGTACAGTCTTCCCTGACATCTATATAAAATAACTAGCGACCCGGGATCCGGCTTCGCCCGGGTGTAAATTCCAGTTTTCCAATAAAATATATAGCCTATGACACTCACGAATGACGGGGCTTTCTATTGGTGAAAGAATTTTTAAAATCGCTTCAGTGGATCCCGAGATTACCCCTTACAATTTAACAAACACACAAACTTTACCTCTTTATAATATTAGTATAGATGAAAGCGAATTATTAACTTAACTTACTTTAATAAAGTCGGGTAAGCCATCTTGTAAGTTGTACCAGCTCAGTATGAACACCAGCGTGACAAAGAATAGGTTTGTGGAGATACCTGCAACAGAAGGAACACATTCAATGAGAACTACTTGGCTTTTAACCATTAATTTTAAAAGACAAAAAATACAGTGGAATTAAGAACTCTTCCCTTTTTTAAGTCGGTTAAAAATAATATAAAATGAAGTGTAAACTGTATAAAAATCCGTTGTACAGGAGACGTAGCGTTTGACTTGGGTTATTTCAGCAATGGCTGGCCTGATTTTAACAGGACTTTCACAATCAGATAGTTAATGTTATAAGACATCAACTTACATACAAATAAAGTACATACATACATACAAATCACGCCTTTTTCCCATTGATTAAGCGGGGCGTGAAAAAGCATTTGATGAGGCCGTCAAGCTGAGAGCCACCATTTTGGCACTATCGGTGTTTGCAATGGTGACTACCATTATAGAGACTTTGCCTCAGCTTACCATCAGGCGAGGTGAAGTCATGTTGACGTGACCGACATAAAAAAAAATGATTGGGGTAGGCAGAGACTAACTACCTACTGGTAAAAGACGACTTTTAGAAAAGGCTTCAAAGGGTACCAAATACTTCAGAAGGGGTTCCAGATCCAGGTATTAGTTAGCGTGTAGATATATAAACAGAGTATAAAATATAGTATGGTTGTTACACTGACCAAAGATGGCGGCTATCTTGGGCCAGTTGAACATGAACCAGCGCAGGCCCGTGAAGTGCGCCTGCACCTGCAGCTCGCTGGCGTACACCTGCACGAACCGCGACTGCAGCTCCACGTACGCGTCCGTCGCAGGGTTCGACTGGACAGTAACTTACTCTATAACCGCGGTAGCCTAGTGGTTTGGGTAATGGACTGCTGAGACGAGGTCTCGGGTTCGATCCCAGGTTCACCATGGCACACACCAATGACTTTTCGATGCTTTTCGAAGTTATGTGTGTATTTATCGCAGGTTTATAAGTGCCCGGTTAATGGCAATAGGCTCGCCACCTATTACATTGGAACCTAAACATAAACTGGCGAAATGTGGGTGCTAGCACCTCTGCCTACCCCTTCGGGGATATAGGCGTGAGTTTATGTTATGATGTTATGTTGTTCCACATAATATATGCACTACGTGGTTGTTAAGAGAGTGATAGGCAGTAAGGGAACATAGCTAGTATAGTAGGTACATAACTTACAGGATCATCCTCAAAATCGCTGAACAGCTCCACCTTGAGCTGCTGCTTCTCCTCGTCCAGCCCGCCGAGGTACAGCGGAGACAGGACGAATGTTCGCATTACATGATGTAGTCTAGATCTGCAAGTGGAGACGATATATTTCCTTCAGTAAGCCATGGCACGATTTTCGACATTATCAGGCAGTTTAATAGCTTATTTTTGTAGGCCAATGGTATTAATTATATTAAATGATATAGAAACTCCAAAATAAACCAATTTCAATAAAATTTTGCACAGCGTGTGCAGTTTTGGTCCAAGGTGAGAGATGGGAAAGTTTTTATATTATACGCTAAAAAAAATTGAAGTTGTTGAGTTGAACTAAAGTACCCACAGCAGGCCCAGCAGTCTCAACCAAAATTAACCTTAAAATATTGTGATTATAAAAATATGAATTACCTATATCTAACCATAGCTGATCGACACGAAGAAGACACCAGGAAACCGCCCTTAGCTCGCATTTGTATACATACCATAAACATACCTGAAAATCCACATTGCATTACCTTAAGAAACTTTCGACTTAACTAACATCAATCAATCAATTAGCCTATTGCAGTCCACTGCTGGACATAGGCCTCTCCCAATGTACGCCATAGCATAATATATTTAATATTCCCGCTATAATGTGCACAAACATTCACACTTAGATATAATTTCTACACTTTTTTTCCGCATGGATACCCACACTGCGGCCAGCGAGGCAGGTTATGTCGGACTCTTACCAACTAAAACCGCACGCCGTCTAGGATCTTCTGACGCAAGGGTGTAAGGTAGCCCATAGAGAATTTCTACCCTTGCTATTAACGGATAAACGGTGAACAGAACATAGGCTCTCCACTCGGGTTGCTGGGTCAGACGTGAGTGAATGTCATAAAAAGATACGAGATTCTTATTGTGTAAACTTTTTGTTTCTCTATGTGTGCACATAGTATTTTACATTACGATCCAGATCTAAATATTGTATTTAGGATATAATATGTATATGATTGTGATGTGTTTTGTGCATTTAAATAAATAAATAAAAAAAAAAAAAAAAAAAAAAAAAAAAAAGAGCAAACCCTTGGTTCCAAACTACAAGCTTGATGATACTGACTGTGGTAGCTCACCTAACTCCTTATTGGCCTGCGACTCGGGCATTTCCAGCATCAGTTTTATCCGATACGGCTGTTTGGGCATCAGGATGTTATTTTGTCTGGTCAGTTGCACATATGCATATGGGTATGAACATATTCCAGATTTGTCTTCACATGGCCTGGAATATATGTTTCAATAATTACTTAAAGTGTACATTTTCATAAAAAAAGCAGTGCAACATTAGTTTAAATATTATTGTCTTCAAATAAAGTTTCAATTTCAAAATTTCAGCTTCATTACAAGGTATTTTTTTTTATTCATGATAGGCTTACGTTTGACCTCAATCTCACCTGATGGTAAGTGACGATGTGGTCTACGATGAATCATGCTTGCCTAGAAGGAACCTATTCACTCGTGACTTGAAAACTCCCAGGTTATAGCTTTCCGGAAACACATTGTTTACTAGTGAACATATAGTTTACAAAGCACATTATCTGTGCTCACTAATATTTTAATTTTAATAAGCATTATGTAACCAGTATGTATGGACTGCTCAGATGGCGAGCTGTTGTCTCTGCCTACCACCAGAGAAAAAGGTATGTGCATGTGTATGTATGTATGTATGTAGATAATAATACCGGTTTGTGGAATATCTTTCTATGAATAAATAAATATCATTATCACCTGTAAGCCCTTTTAGGATTCCAGGCGCAGTTACTCAGATGTGGGCAGTCACTCAGAAAGCAAATATATTACTATCATAATAATTATAATCATAATCATCAATCTAAAAGCACATACATACAGAACCTAGTTAAAAATAATAAATAAAGCTAGGTACTTACTTGAATTGAAAATGCACTGGCCTCACATGTGTAACATTCGGCATATAAATATTATAAAACCCAACATACAAAAATATTGATACCCACAGTATAGCTGTAAGAAACAACGTGACTATCGCAGCTCTGTACATCAACTCCTTCACACTTGATAAGCTATCATCAGTCTTTTTCTTATACCCTACATACTGTTTCACGACAAATGCCTCAATAGGCCTCCTAATATACTCCCTTAGCACAGTAAACGGATTCAAATACCGAAAGTACGACATTTCTTTAACTCATTTAATAAAAAAGGACAGAATACGAGTTGTATTTAATCGTGGGTAGATAATATATGAATTATCGATTCTTGAACGATAAAACGGTCCAAGGGTTAGATCCGTTTCGATACAAGCTTGGAAAATGACGTAGTACAGTGCACTGCGTATGGAACACACTACTTAAGTTTGTTTTGATGATAAAATATCACGAAGAAGGTCAATGTTTTTATCATATAATGAGATCAAAATCAAAACAAAATACTCAAATCTAAATGACATATGAGGTATTGCCAGGTCAACTAACAAAAATACCCTGGTTTTATCAAGATAATCAAGTTTGTCTAGATTTTGTGTTATTTTTAATTCTTTGCCAACAATATATTTTATTTGTATTATGAGGCCTAATCGAGAACCGAGTACACCTAACACCTGCTGACAGCTGACGGACGACGGAGGAGGCTCTGTTCGGCTGTTCTGTCTGGCACAAGCTTTCCCCTGGGGTTGGGTTGGCATGTCAGATGGCAGTCACCATCGTAAAAGCCAAAATATACGAATGTCGCAAAATAGTGCAAGCTTTAAAATGCAACTACGATTAGCACCTGGATGACGAAGAATATTAATTTGTAGTGCAATAAAACAAATTCAAATTCAATTTATTGCTTGAAACATGGTCGGGTGTACAGGGTGTTATAAAAATATAATGTTCAACACGTTTCACAGGTTGCTATGAGATGAATTCAAATACAATACAGCATAGTGAATTGATAATGCCAACTTACAACAAACAATTTAAATTTAAAAACCCACGTTTAAGGGATAACCTTTTTTACTGGCAACACTGGCACGTTTGTTGTCAAAAATGTCATAATAGTTGCTGTCAGTTTCTGTGACGTTTCCATAAACGCAGAAATGTTTAACAAAACAAACACCTTCATACCTAGGTATATTAAATCCATCATTAAAATTTTATTTAGCCTATTGCAGTCCACTGCTGCTGGACATAGACCTCTCCTAATGACCGCCATAGCACCCGATCCTCGGCCTTTCGCATATATATACGGTCACAGAAACGTGTAATAAATTAACAATAAAGACTTAATCTAGCATCACTGACCTGTATTAAGTAGGTATAAGTACTGGTCAGTGTCTAGTATTGGTTCTAGCATTTAAATATACGTAATTCATATCAATGTGTTTTATTTCATTCTAAACTGCTTCTAAAGGATCCTAAAAATATTTAGAAAGGTGTTCGAGTTACTAAAAGACAGAAGACGGAGTTCGTGAAATGAATGAGACCGTCTCGTGTTGCATCGTCTCATCTACAAAAATAAAATACCTACCAACATTCCGTTTTGGTCGTCGGTCTGCGCCCTCCTGTCTCCGCCTCAGCAGGAACTGCCCTATTCTCGGCTTAAGAAATGTCCTAGCCCTATGTAAGGGCCCTTTTCCTGTCATGCGTGTTTTCGTCCGCACGCGGATCTGGTCCGCATGCGTGCTGCCCGCAACCTATCATTTCATACATGTTTTTCCTATCATGCGGGTGGCACGCGTGCGATATGCGGATCGGCAGCGGGCGCGCAGCCCGCGCGCGTTCTACCCGGATGCGGGTGGCGTCCTTCTACTCTCAGTGTTGTTTTTAGTGTGACGCGGATCGCACGCATGGTCATAGTACGCATGCAATTCTAAAAAAAATGAAAATTGACACAGAGAGAGTAATTTTTGAAGTGCACTTTCGCCCCGCATTGTGGGACAAACAGAATGCGGTAATTACTTTTTTATTCATCTTTGGCACGAGTTTACTACTGGCGACCAGTCTGTGCTGGCGACACGCACAACACTGCTGCAAAAATGAAATACCGTCAAAAGTAGAGGATCAGTGGCGTAACTATACCATCTGGGGCCCGTGGCAAATTCTGTTGATGGGGCCCTATCAGTGAAAATCGTCACGTTGTACTCAGTTTAATTTTAATAAACTTTGAGATTTTCAGCGTAACCAAAACCAATGTCAAAATAATTACACAAAGAATACGCAGTCAGTACCTAGAGCCCTTTTTTCAATTTTTTTATTATAATAGAAATTTACATAAAGTTAGAAACCATATAATGCTACATAAACTCGTTCGAGTTTTTACATACATACATACATACATACATACATAAATACAAATCACGCCTGTTTCCCATTGGGGTAGGCAGAGACAACATCTTTGCACTTGTTACGATCTTAGCATACCCCTTTCGCTTTTTCAACTTTCATGTTTTTTTTCATACACGCACGCCGGTTGCGTGTACCTACTCTTGACCTAGGCCTTTCTCCAAAACGTCTTGGATCTGATTAAAATATGTACGCTTAGGTCGGCCTTTACCGGGTTGCCAATTCAACCTCACCTCATAATAGGTATCTGTTTTGTCAATCTTCTTTCATCCATCCTCTCTACATGTCCAAACCATCTAAGTATCCCTTTCTCTATCTTGGTCACTACATCTTCAACTATACCGCAACGTTACCTTGTCACACTCATCAGCTTTACTCCAGCTATCCTTCTTAGACTTCTCATTTCTACAGCATTCAATCTACTTTCATGCTTCTTCTGCCGCACCCAACATTCACTACCATACATACCGGTCCATACATCGATGTGGGGACGAGAACTCGTCTATGTACAGCAAGTCGTGCCTCTTTAGACATTTTCTGTTCTGACTGCTCATAAAATAATGCAGCGCGCCATTCACTTGATTACCTGCAAAAACTCTTCGCTCAGTTTTTTCCCTTTTTTTATGGTGCGGAAATGGATACCACCGAGATGGTTATGTCGGGATCGAACGCCGTCTCGAGTTTTAATTACCGGGATGTAAGGTTACCTAATAAGCATATCCCTCGCACCCTAGCTGACCCTTTCTCGTCTCCTGTGGCGAGTGGGAGGCGCTGCTCGCCTACGTTGCCCGGGTGCACCACGTGCCCTCATAAAAAAATATAAAATCCGGATGCCCGGGATTCCTTTTTTTTTTTCGTGCGGAAATCCTCATATATCCATACGCGGATACCCACCCCGCGGCCAGCGGGGCAGGTTATGTCGGACTCTTACCGACTAAAACTGCACGCCGTCTAGGGTCTTCTGACGCCAGGGTGTAAGGTGGCCCAAAGAGCATTTTACTCGCACCCCGGCTTGACCCGGGCCATCTCCGGATTCGAAATGGCCCCCTCGGGTTTGGGAACTACGTGGTTCCCGTCAAGCCCCATCGCTGCGATCAGCACCGGCAGTGTGAGGACTCCCACCCCGAGAGCTGCCAGGAGGGCCTGTCTCGGCACCTCCCACGTTGGACACTCGGCCAGCGTGTGCAGCCCTGAGTCCTCGCCCGCATCGCAGTGATGGCACTCGGGCGTTTGCTCCTTCCGAATCAGACACAAGTGATCCCCGAAGTACCCCTTACCAGAGATCACCTGCGTCAGCTGGTACGAGAGGACCCCGTGAGGCCTCTCCAGCCAGTCCTCCATGACGGGTTTTACCGCCGCTACAACGGCGTGCCCCGCGCTTGGTTGCTCAAAGAATCAAAGAATCAAAGAATCAATTTCATTTATTCAATTTAGGCACACAAGGAGCACATATGAACGTCAAAAATTTACAGTAAGAAAAAAATATGTCAAGAAATATAAATACAATAAATAATAATCATTAGAAAATGATTCTTTCGCTGGTTCAGTATGTTGGTTCTACTGAGAAGATACCAGCAAGAAACTCAGTGAACACGATTATCCATTATTTATTTTTATATTTTTTTTATGTTTTTATTTAATACAATTTTTAAAGTGCGAGCGAGCAAGAGATTAGGATGACCATGCATTTTTATCATCAAAATATTCATTTAATTTATAATAACCTTTTTTCATTAAACAATTTTTTACTTCAATTTTAAACTTATTAAGTGGCATGTCAACCAGATCCTGAGGAATTTTATTGAACATTTTTATCCAGTTACCTACAAACGAATTACCAACCTTATGAAGCCTTAGCATTGGCACTACAAGTTTATTCTTATTTCTCGTATTATAATTGTGAACGTCCGATCTTTTTTGGAAGAGATCTAGATTTTTGCGTACATATAAGATATTATCGTAAATGTATTGAGAAGCAACTGTTCAAATATTAATTTCTTTAAATAGTTCTCTCAGCGAGTCAAGGGGTCTGAGGCCATAGATAGCTCGTATCGCTCGTTTTTGTAATATGAAAATGGTCTCAATATCTGCAGCTGAGCCCCACAGCATCAGACCATACGACATTACGCTATGAAAGTAGCTAAAATAAACTAATCGTGCCGTTTCCTCATCAGTTAGTGATCTTATTTTTCTAACCGCATAGGCTGCTGAGCTGAGTCTTCCTGCTAAGGCTGTGATATGAGAACCCCATTGCAGTTTACTATCTAGAGTGATTCCAAGAAAAACCGTGGTATCGACTATTTGAACAGTTTCATCGTTCATTACAATATGAGTATCTACCTGTTTTACATTAGGCATCGTAAACTTTACACATTTTGTTTTCTTAGCATTGAGTAGCAGGTTATTACTTGTGAACCAATACAATATTTCAGAGAGAATATTATTTACATCGTCAAATACTAGCTTTTGCCTGTTAGTTTTAAAAATTAATGATGTGTCATCAGCAAATAATACTATTTCACAAAGATTTTCAGTGAAGTAAGGAAGATCATTTACATATATCAAGAATAAAAGGGGTCCTAGTATCGAGCCCTGGGGTACTCCCATGACTAATGGGGCACCAGATGAATTGGTGCCATTAATGTTGACTTTTTGTACTCTGCCAGTGAGGTAAGACTCAAGCAAGCTAAGTGAACCGTTCGAAACACCATAGTGACCTAATTTTAATAACAAAGTCTCGTGATCAACACAATCAAAAGCTTTCGAAAGATCACAGAAGATACCGATGGCATCCTGCTTCTCCTCCCAAGCATCAAATATATGTTTAATGAGTGCAACGCCTGCATCCGTTGTGTTTCTACCTTTAGTGAAACCAAATTGTTTATCATGAAGTAACTTATTGCACGTAAAATGTGAAAGCAGTTGGTTAAATATTATTTTTTCAAAAATTTTACTGAGGACTGGGAGTATGGAGATAGGCCGAAAATTTGATGGATCACTTTTATCCCCTGCTTTGAATAACGGAATGATTTTACTGTACTTCATGAGAGTAGGAAACTGTTTATCATCTATACATTGATTAAATATAAATGCAAGATAAGGCGCAATAGTGGGCATTACTGGTTTTATTATATTGGTTGAAATGCCCCAAAGATCTTCAGTTTTTTTAATATTTAGTTCTTTAAAAGTTTTAAGAATGGTTACAGGGTCAATGTACTGAAAATCAAAATTAACATTACATTTTTCAACACTAGTTTCAAGAAGAGACGCGGCTACATTTTTTGAAGAATTCAATTTACTTGTAGTGGTAATAGGAATATTTGTGAAAAAGGATTCAAAGGCATTGGCCACTGCGGCATCAGTATTAATGTGTTTATCATCTATTTTTAATTCGAAGGATCGATCACGTGACCTTGCTTTACAGGTTTCTTTGTTAATAACATTCCAGGTTGCCTTAATTTTATTATCAGATTTTTTATTTTGGCTCGAATATAGTTAGATTTGGCTATTGAACAGACTTTTTTGAACATTTTTGAGTACTTTTTAGTATGTTCAATAACTTGTGGATTGCTTGTACATGCCTTTGTTTCGTATAACTCATACAATTTCTTTCTACTTTTATGGATTCCAGGCGTAGCCCAATCACTAAATTTAATTTTGAATGGGTTAATATTTATTGTTTTTTTAGTGAAAATATTATCAAATTCGTATTGGATCACTCCGAACAGATCTTTGTAAGGATCATTCGGGTTCACATCATTACGCGGCTCCAAAAGAGGCACTTTATTGTCAATATTTTCTTTAAATTTTTCTAATCGATAATTTGTGTTTGGTCTACATACAATATTTTTGGATAATGGAGCATGTTGGTGCTCAAATCTAGCTAACTGACCTTCATGATCTGATTTTATGAAGTTTATTTTAGACTTCTCACTTACATTGCCGTCAGTAAAAATATTGTCCAAGCAGGTAGCTGTTGTGGATGTAGTGCGAGTTGGTTCACAAAAGAGATTTTGTAAGTTAAAGGATTTAAAAAGATTGAGGAACCTTACCGCGTTCTGAGTGTTTTCTAAAATATCAATATTAAAATCGCCACATACAACTACCGACTTCTTACATTTACATATTTTTTTTAAGATATCTTCCATAATAGATAAGAACAGGTGGCAATCTCCAGAGGGAGGTCTATAGACGCTAACAATAATGAATTGCTCGAGCTCTGCACATAATATTTCAATATTTCGCTCACTTGAGAGTGCTACTATATCTTTTCTTTCTTTAGATTTTAAATTGTCATTAATCAAAATTAATGATCCACCTCTTATAGCGGAATCTCTAGTAAACGAACTAATGATTTTAAAATTATCAATATTAACTAACAGTTCATGTTCTTCTAACCAGTGTTCAGTTAAGCAAAGTACATGAATATGCATTTCATTTAAAAATAATTCCAGTTCTAACTCTTTGCCAGAAAAGCCAGCAATATTTTGGTGAATAATATTCATGTACATAGATTTATTCTTTGGCGCTAAAATTAAATTGCTAGAGATTTCTTCTATTGTCCTAGAATTAAGTTTAAATGATTGTCATTGTCACTCTTATTTGGAACAGATTCCAAGGTCGCAAGACAAACATTGTCATTTTTATGCTCAATAAAAGCAGGTTGGTTAGCCAAGTTCTTGGCTGAATATTTAATATAATATATTATGATAGCGAAGATGCTATCTGTCTCTTAAAAGAACTATTCAAATAGAATTTATTTTTTGTCAATAATAATTTATTTTCTAAATATAAATTTATATCAATCAAGTGGAATTTATTTGGGTTATGATATGACAATGTATGCAGTGTTTGATTGAGCTTATATCTAATATTGTTTTCTACCTGTGACAAGCTACGGCTATATGGAAGCGTGAATAAAATTATATTTTTAACATTTAATAAGCTCAGTGATTCAAAACAATTAATAAGCTCATTTCTGTTTGCATTTCCCCTGTCTCCCACTAGAATTAAAAGTGTATTGTGGCTGTTTAAACGGTAATTCTTAATTTTTTCAATAATGGTACAATAAGTTAAACCCGGCATACAATGGTTAATTATCTTTTGTTCTAAATATGAACTTAGTACCTGACCCATTGATTTCCCCATTTCATCACAAAACATCACTATTTCAGATGGTACATTATTTAGTTCCGCATAGGAGCTACTGGGCTTTTTATTTGGCTCAAGTGAAGAGCTTTTGGGTGAAGTCAGAGAGGACATACAGGCTGGATGAGGACTGAGTAAATTATCTTTTGATGGTAATGTGGAATTAGGAGTCATCAGATCCTTCATGGCCAGAATGTATTCCTGATACTCACTTTTAACATTACAATACTTGACAGTCATTAGGTCTAGTGTTTTTTTTAAATTACTAATTTCTGTTTCTAACTTTAATATGTTATTATTATAATCTGAAATATTATTTTCTATTAATAAGGAATACATATCAAGCTCATCGCCGAGCTGCCTTCTTTCGTTAATATACCTACTTGACTTTTTTGTACATACATTTTTGTCTTTTGATAAGTTTCTGTGTTTTTCTTATATATTTATTAATTTTCACATATTTCTTAAGTTTGTTCCTACTGCACTCAACTATGCCCATCTTGGGGTTAGAAGTATAATCTATTAAGGTATCATCCTTTGTTAAGTCAATAGTAATTGTGGGATCTAAGTTAGGCTCAAGTCGGTCCTTCCACTCCAAGTCGGTCCTTCCACTCCATGCCCGGGATTCCCCTAACATAGTGTTTGCTAGCTCGCCTGCGCTACCAACGGCAACGTACTGCGACAAAATATTTGTTGAAACCTATGGATGCGTTCTAAAATGAATAGAAATGTGCTATTAACAAGGTATTTTGATTGACGGTTTTTGACGGTCATAAGTAAAATTACTCGTCACTGGTAATATGTAGGTACAAATGTACATCTCTAAAAATGAATCAACATCTTTTTGTTGAGGTTGGTTGAAATGCTTAACCATTAACTTGAAATTGTATGGTCTTTAGTTGTCTCACTCTCGATTCTGTTAAAACAAGCTACTGTCATGCTACTGACACTACAAAAAATGCCATTTAATTTTGGTCTTTATTGTTATCATGTTAAAGTTTAAAATTACTTAAATGATATTTTGTAGAGCGAATCGAAAATTTTAATGAACTCTTTTCATTTGATTTTAGACTTTAACTGTATAACAAAAAAAAGTGACATGACAGTGGGTTGCCTTTAGCACAATCTAGGCCCAGAACTTATAAAAATATACTTTTCAAATAAAATAAAATACTCAGGTACAATGCTAAAAAATATTTTTGCGCTCGCGGCCTCTTGGGCCGGGGCCCCCTTGGGTCGGGGGCCCGTGGCATTTTGCCACCCCTGCCACCCTATTGTTACGCCACTGTAGAGGATGATGGCACGGATTTCGTATTTGAAAATTATGAAGTTGTAATATATCTTCGAAACCCTGGTATTTAGGGAGGAGGAGTGAAATACGTAATCGTGTGGTACAAAGGTGAAATGATGAAGATTATTAAAGCACAGTCAAAACATAGGCCCTTCTTGGCAGTCGGAGTGTAAACGTGATTTAGGCAAATAAAAATCAAACGCTGATTTCATAAACCCAGAACTGAATTCTGAACGCACTTTATTAATTCATTTTTCAAAATTGTAATTGTCAAAATTAAATGTCAAAATATATGACATAATTTTGATCAAATCAAAACACAGCTGTTTCATGTGCTGATGGTTTTATAGAGCACAAATTTTTAAATTACTATTATAAATTTACTGAAAATGATTCGATTGCAGAAAAGTACAATATCAAATCTAAATATACAATGGAGGCTTGCTTCAGACAGTACGCACATGAAACTACAACTTACAAATATGATCGCTCCAGCCTATCAACCTTTAGAAGTAGAAAAAGCTAAATATGAATCATGGGAGAAGCGGAATCTATTCAAAGCTGAGAACAGTTCTACAAAGCCTAGATTTAGCATGATCCTGCCGCCACCAAATGTTACCGGCAAACTACATTTAGGTTAGAATTGTAGCGACGTAAACTTGAGATTTTTAGAGCCTAATAAATTTTTACATAACACGTAAGAGGTTTGTCTGTTAGTGTTGTTGATAACTACAGAACTTAGTTCTATAGTCCGACCACATAATTTCATTCAGTATTTAAGCAGCAAACAATAATTTATGTAAGATTTCTTTGTCTGCTAGTATTATATGCCTGAAGAAAGGAACAAACTACAAAAATTTGCTAGGTGTACAGATTAATGGCCTTGGTTTACATTTTCAGGCCATGCATTAGCCTGTACAATTCAAGATGTAATAGCAAGACATAAAAGATCCACAGGACACAATGTCCTGTGGCTGCCAGGAATTGATCATGCCGGAATAGCCACACAGGTTTGTTGAATCATTATTTTTAAGACTCAGGCCCCATTGCAGACAACAGGTACCTTAGGCTCCAGGGAGGTGAGTATTAATTGGGAGATATGGCAATCCCTCCTTATGGCCGGATTGACTGGATGGTGGTTCCTCCCTTTTTTTTTTTTATCGTGCGGAAATCCCCATGGATACCACCCCCGTCGGCCATCGGGGGTGGTTATGTCGGGATCGAACCGACTAAAACCGCACGCCGTCTCGGGCCTTAGTAACCGAGGTGTAAGGTTACCCAATGGGTATATCCCTCGCACCCCAGCTGACCCCGGGCCATCTACGGTTTTAAGATAGCCCCCTCGACCCCCCGAAAAGAGGGGTGGGGCGAGCATCGCGCCACTTCGCCGACGGTGGGGTGTAGGGTGACAGGAGGCCGTCCTGTCACCCAACCGTCGGCGCGCAGACAATCAGCTCGCCCCCCGCTCGCTCCCCACTGTGCCATCTGCTAGTCAGAGGGACACGTGGAGTGCCTCGGAGCAGCCCTCTAGAGGGCCACTCCCACCCCGGCCGGATTGGCCGCAGGCAGCAGCGTCTCCCGTGGCGAGTGGGAGGCGCTGCTCGCCTCCGTTGCCCAGGTGCACCACGTGGAGGTTCCGGCCCGCACCCTGGTGGTTCCCCCTAGCAGTCTGCAGGGTAGAAGTGAGTTATCGAGCTGGTTATCTTACTGAGCATGAACAGGTTAACCAGGAAAACTTTTATATAAAACCACTCTTATATCATAAGGGAGGCAGGCTTGGTAGCCTCTCATTCTATATATAAACTAGGGGAGTTGGAGAACTTGTTTCAGAATTCAACCATTTTGGTCTCCAAGACCTTCTGATTTAAAGATTTCATGCATTACTAAGAACTCTGACAGTTGCTACCCATCAGAGTAGAAACAGCTTGCACAATTTATATTTATTTATTTAATTTCAGGGTGTAGTAGAAAAGTATTTAAAAAGTCAAGGATATGATCGCAACGAGATTGGACCAGAAAAATTTGTGGATGAAGTATGGAAATGGAAAGAAAAGCATGGCAACACAATTTTTGATCAATTACGAACTTTGGGATGCTCTCTAGACTGGTCGCGACAAGCTTTTACCCTAGATCCGATGCTCACACACGCAGTCAACACAGCATTCATAAATTTACACAAAAAAGGATTTATTTATAGAAAAAAAGCTCTAGTCAACTGGTGCAATGCTTTACAGTCTACAGTTTCAGATATAGAAGTGGAGAATATGGTAATATCGGGGCCTACAGATGTCAATATCCCAGGGTATGATACACCCGTGAAATTTGGGCAGCTGTACAACTTAGCATACAAGATACAAGGATCTGATGAAGAACTTATTGTGTCTACTACTATGCCGGAAACTTTGTTGGGCGATACAGCTATAGCCGTGCATCCAAAGGACATGAGGTAATTGTTAATACATTTTAATTTTTTTGGTATGCATCATACATACGCACACATACATACATAAAAGTTCACACCTTTTTACCTCCAAGGAAGACAGAGAAAACAGCCTGTCATCTGCTGGCTGTCCTTACATACTTCACAAACTCCATCTACAGTCCAGTGCAGGACATAGACTCTAAGGCGTACATTGGCAATGTACGCCTTAGTGATCTTTCGCCTTCCGCATCCAGTCGACCACTTCTAATTAAATAGAAAAGAAAACTCGCAAATAGAAACAATCATTCTCTAACAATATTTAAACGCAAATTCTCGCTTATTCCAGGTACTCTCATTTAAGAGGTAAGAGAGCAATACATCCTTTCAGAGATAGCGATGAGCTACCAATAGTCTTCGATGAATTCGTAGACATGAATATGGGCACAGGAGCGGTCAAGATTACCCCTGCTCACAGCAAAGTTGACTATGAAATAGCGAAACACCATAATTTACCTATGATCGACGTTATTAGCGAAAAGGGACTCATAAAAAACGCCGAAAATTTTAACGATATGAAGAGATATGACTGCCGCCGTGTTTTAATCCAGAAGTTGAATGACATGGGTCTTTTGAAAGGAATTACGCCACATCAAATGACTTTACCAATATGCAGTCGCACGGGCGATGTTATAGACTATCTGCCGAAAGAACAGTGGTTCTTATTTTGCAAGGCATTAAATGAAAGAGCTTCTGAATTAGTCAAAAGTGGCACCCTCAAAATTGAACCAGAAAAGTTTATTAAAAATTGGCTGGACTGGACAGGCGATAATAGAGACTGGTGTATTTCAAGACAGCTATGGTGGGGACATCAAATCCCTGCGTACAAATGTACTATGGATAAAAATGTGACCTGGATAACCGCGACAGATGAAGCTACGGCGAGAACGAAAGCAGCGAAATTGTTGAGAAGTTCGCCTGACATGATCAAAGTCGAAAGAGACACAGATGTGCTGGACACGTGGTTTTCGTCAGGCATTTATCCTTTCGCCGTATTAGGGTGGCCTAATTGCTTCCAAAATAGGGACTATGAGCAATTTTATCCTCTTAGTTTAATGGCCACAGCGCACGACATCTTAGGATTCTGGGTACACAGAATGGTGATCCTCGGTCTCGCTCTTACAGAAAAACTACCATTCGATAAAGTTCTTTTACATGGTGTGATATGCGATGGTAAAGGAGCAAAAATGTCTAAAAGCAAAGGCAACGTGATCGATCCACTCGATATTATAAATGGTATTAAGTTACAAGATTTAAAAGAGAAAAGTGAAGAAATGCATAAAACTGGACTTTTGAGCAAAGCTGAATTAGATAAAGCATTGGATTATCACAAGGCAAACTTTTCTAATGCGAACGGTATTCCCCGCTGCGGAGTTGACGCGCTAAGATTCACTTTGCTAACACACGACATAAAATCCCATTTCGTCAACTTTGACCTGGCCATGTGTCACGCGAACAAGTTATTCGGCAATAAAATTTGGCAAAGCGTCAATTACACAAGTCTTGCTTATAGAAAACTTAAAGATACAGACGTAGATATAACGACTGAAGATCTCACATACTTCGATAGATTTATATTAAGTAGAATGGCAGATATGGTGGAAAAAGTTAATACATCAATGGATAATTACGAATTCCATTTAGCCACTAAAGCTTTGAGAAGTTTCATTTATAATGAATTCTGCGACATTTATTTAGAAGCTACAAAACCAGGGTTCGAAGACGAAAACATAAAAATCGGTTATGCGCACGCACATACGCTGTCAGCAGTTTTAAATACCTCACTAAGATGTTTAGCGCCTTTTATGGTGTATTTAACAGATGAATTAATTCCAAAAATACCCGGTTTTGATAATAATATTATACATAATTACACAGACGAGTCCAAATACTATTCAGACTTTCCTAATTATAAAGATTTTGGTAAATGGAAGGATGCTAATATAGAAAAGAGAGTTGGAGAACTATTGACGGCTGTCAACCATGTTAGGGAACTGAGAGGACTGTATAGCATTTCTAAT
Organism: Lithosia quadra; assembly: GCA_963576445.1. Lineage (NCBI taxonomy): Eukaryota > Metazoa > Arthropoda > Insecta > Lepidoptera > Erebidae > Lithosia > Lithosia quadra. Next base: position 3,427,420 of record OY754900.1, on the reverse strand, counting down.
AAACTAAGGCCCGGAGTGTACATTAATACGACAGACGAAAATTTAATAACAGATATAGAAAATAATTTACAAGTTGTTTTGAATTTGACTCGATGTTCTGAAGTGAAATTTGGAAATGCACCTACTGAATATGTTCTCAGAACTGTGATGTCAGAAAACACAAATATTGGTTTAGAATTATCGGGAGAAGAAGCCAGAGAAGCAATAATAAGTGCTAGAGAGAAATTATACAAACGAATAATCAAAACAGAAGCGCTATTGTCGAAGTTACAAGCAAAATATTCGAGTAGCAACTATTTGAGTACAGTGCCACCGGCAGTGCAGATTTCGGATAAAGAGAAATTTGAAAAGAAGAAGAAGGAGTTGCAAAGCATGCAAAGACTGATATAAAATAGAAATAAGAGTAATTGATTGTGACAGTTTGAAATGAGGAAGATATGTTTAGCAATCGCGATGTCAAAGTGTACTGCCTTGTATGAGTGAAGTGAAATTTCGTTCTCATTCGTATATGTTCTGTTGTATTCGTGTACCACCAGTGGTGTCACAGATAACGGTAGTGTCATTTGTGACCCCAAAATGTATTAGGTTGAAAGGGCTGGTCTATAAAATAATCATTAGCCCTGTCCTTTTACACGGTTGCGAAGTGTAGCCGTTGTTAGACGACCGATGATGCTGTCATTTCCGTAGCTGTGTTTGCGTTGAAATAGCGAAATTTTTGAATGATCGTTAGGTATTTAAATTACAAGTAATGTTAATATTGTATAGTAAATTATATAGTGATTTGTTAATAAATGAAAAGTTATATGTGTTATATTCAATCAATGCCATTTTAATTTTCTACACACTTGTGGCTAGCGATTGCCGTTCGACAAAGCTTGCACCAGCGCCAGAGCGTGGTTTCTGCTTAGACCCGAAATCGCTAGGTACGAGTATTTTGTCTAATTACTTGCAAATCGGTTTAATCACTATTGACGACATAATAGAAGCTTGACGAAATATTATATCAGCAGTTTAATGGGCAAGATCGAGTACGTTTTAAGGTCTGGAGTGTACCTGGAAGGGGCGAGCATGTTTGAAAATTATGATAGAAGAAGTAGCGAAAGGCATATACCAGAATCGTGCAAGTGGAATGATGTTGTCTCTGCCTACCCCCAATGTGCAAGATCGGACATATTATAGAAGATAGGACATATTATAAGTAGGTATGTAATTTTAAGTTAATTAAGGAAGAAAAAGAAATCAAATGAATTATTTTGGTTAACTTTTTTAATGTTAATTGACTGATAAATATAATAATTCTGCCAAATCTTAAACGATTCATATTTAAAATATAAAAAAGGAAAACGAAACAGTAAATACTTAAATCGACAATTCGAATTAGTGGCTAACATGTAACATAGTTAGCGTCGAAAGTAGATGATCATTATTTTCACTTTTTTTTTAATATTTGTTCCGTCGGATTGACTGCACCCAGCTTGATGGTAAGCTGAGGTGGAGTCCAAAAAGTAGTGGTCACCATACCCAAGGGGTGCCTTGATTTTAAGAAATTATTAATTTTTTAAACCGACTTCAACAGAACAAATTAAAATGGGACCACACGGGAAGCGCCAGCTATAAAAATAAAAAATAATCATCAAAATCGGTTCACCCATTCGAAAGTTCTGAGGTAACAAACATTTAAAAAATACGGTTGAATTGAGAACCTCCTCCTTTTTTGAAGTCGATTATAGGACGATTTTCATTCATATTTTTAAGTTTGAAATCATCTACTTTTGATGCTGACTATAGATCATGGTAATTATAGATAAATTCATGGTAGGTCCATAGGTAAATAAGAAGGTATACTTATAGTTTATAATATAATATAATAACACAAGACAATGCTAAATCTTTGGAAATTGTAATAAGTTTGTGCCATTACTTTCAAACACAACATTTCCTTGCTATCCACGATCTCAAATTACAACACGTAAATCGCAATCATCCAATCCACACTCTGATCATTCGTACTTCATTGTCAGTGTATTTTTATTATTTCATAAAATTTATAAAATAGGTAGGTACACTAGGTACTTATAACAAATAACGAGCTTAAATTTTTGTTCACCACTTCTAAATTATGAACAATAAATAAACATTTACATAAAATAAACAAAACATACAAGGTTTACATAAAATATATCTACTCATTTAAAACAAAAATATCTTATATTTCTATAGAGCGTTTTTCGAGCAAGCTTTGATTTTTTGCCCTGATTATGTCAACATCCATTTACACAACAGTTTTACTTTCAAATCCTGTAGTACCTACTAACTATTCTATTCTGTACAGTTAGCAACAAAAATTGCAAAACACTAAGATATTTACAAAAACACTACATTGAAATAAGGTAGATAGTGTTCACATTTATTTTGACACATTAACAGAAAATACTTGGGTTATGTTACAATCAGTTGAGTAGAACCGAAGATATAGTCAAAAAACGCGAAAACCTTCGTCCACGAGGGCGGATCCGCGGGCTTTTTGAAATATAATATTAGATTTCGTTAATAAAACTATTTGTCGCCAATTTATCCTTACTTACTCCATAAATCCCAAATTCTTCATTTTATTCATCTCATTTAAAACTGGAAACTTTCTTTTCGAATATACCTTGTACCCAAAAATGGACGCTGGGCAAATATCGTTTTAAGTATCTACAGTTTGGAAGAATGTAGGTATATTAGTATATAACCTAATGGAAGAAGTCGTGAGCAATAATTTACAAATCGTTGGGTAATAAAAATAATAATAATAACATCTTACATCGCTAAAACGGAAGTGACTACTTCGTACGACACGGACGTTTTTTTCCTGTTGGTCCGACTGATCGGACGACGACGCGGAATTATCTTTCCTGTTGGTGCGACTGATCTGATAACACGGACTTTTTTCCTGTTGGTTCGACTGATCGGACGACGCAGACGCTTTTTCCTTTTGGTTCGACTGATCGGACGATGCGGATTTTTTCCTGTTGGTTTGACTAGTCGGACGACGTAGACTTAATTGTTTTTATGTTGGTTTTGACTTTGCAGTTGGACCACGCGGTCACTTCCTCTAAAACATTTACTAATTATAATATATCTTAACAATTTTCTACTTACAACAATTTATTTAACAACGACATTATAGCCTGACAGGAACAAATTAATAACATTCTAGAAATCTAGAAACATCTGCATTGTACGTTCGAGACACCTTTTTTTCGTTTCATACTACTAAAGTCGCAAACAAACACATAGTGCTTCGATGGTGCGTTACTTTGCTCGTCTGAATATAATCAAGAGAAAAAATCGTTTGATATTTGCATACCATGTCAATAGACAATAACGTGACGTTACGTACAATGAGAGGTCTTATCGCGGGCTGTGATCTCGTCCAGACAGCCGTGGACTATACCTATTGCAAGAATTTGGGTAGTTTGGGGTGTACACTAAAATATGGTTATTTTATCGAATTTAGGACAATAGGGAGGCGACTGTACCTACAGGAAAGCTACAAAATTCAATATTATCCTGTTCAGGCTATAAAACAGCTATATAATCATTATGACAATATACTCACACATCAACGCACAAGAAAACATTTATTTTGGCTTATTATACAAATAAAATCAAAATATATTTTACATATCATTGCGCCAAGGACTCAAACATAACACATTAACAGTTTCGTCTTAGAATATTATATTTTTATCATCATCATCTACCTGCCCTTGTCCCAACTATTTTGTGATCGGCGCAACATGTCATAGCGGCCTTAATTACATCACTATTCGTCAGTGGTACCGTTTATTTTTAAATTACCCATCGTACCACCAGGGGTATGTTCGGTGGTACGGTGGGTCAGAAGGGCATTCTCCTCCATACCACAATAGGTAGGTACTACACGTGCGCTATAAGTTGAGACCTGACCGCTATGGCGCGTCATAGCGGTCAGGTCTCAACTTATAGCGCACGTGTAGTTTATATCCATACATCCCTGACCCTGACAGATGCCATCTCCTCAGTCACTCCCTTGTTCACCAATCCAAATCCTCTTTCACGCATTTCAACCATCTTTTCTTAGGCCTACCTCTGCACCTAAAGCCCTCTACATTACCTTTTTAACAACATTACTTTCATCTCTTCTCATAACATGTCCATACCACGACAGTCGCTCGTTTTTCAATTTTTCATTTACTGGAGCAACATTCAAACTGCCTCCTGCCTCTAATATAGATACCTACCCATTCCTTATTCTGTCCATTCTCACACCACACATCCATCGTAACATATCATAAGCAGTTGTTTTTCAACCGTCGCTTTCAAGGCCATACAAGACGGCAGGTCTTAGGTATTATGGTTTTATACATTTTCCCTATAAGCTTAAGGGGAAATTGAGGGTCGTATCGTAATTGCCGCCATTTCATCCAACCTGCGTCAATTCTGTACGTCAATGCACGATCAATTCCCCCATCGGCTTGGATAAAAGAGCCGAGGTATCGGAAATTGCAGCAGACTGGTATTAGTGCATCGTCTAGCATTATGGGTGTAAAACTGGAGAAGCCGCAGAAATCAGAGAACATAAGTTTTGGCTCTACTGATTTTCAAGCCTACACTCTCCAGTCTGCGCTACGATCACACGGAAACATACTGGACCTAATTTTTACAGGATATGGTGGTCACAATATAATATCTGTTATCTTAAAACAGAATACCGCTTTGTCTACAGGCCCAGAAAAGCGTGTCAATAATGCTAAAGCGTGAATAAAACAAAAGAAACGGCTCGGATAACTTGCGGATGGTAGGTTATAGATACAAGCTGACTTTTTTGCCATAAGTAGTTGTAATTTCAAACGCGTCCGCCCCTTATCCGTATCATCGTTTCTGTATAATTCACCCCTAAAATGGCGGTCTCTAGTTAGGTGCACGCTTTTTCACGTTAAAAGACTCGGAATTTTTGGAGGACGAAAACACGTGTAGGGCAAATACATAAGGTACTGCAATATTTAGTTTTGGAATTGTTAGACTTAAAATAAATGTATTCTAACCACTGACATGTAATAATAATCAGTGATTCTAACACACATAGACGTAACCAGGGGTTCTACCAATCTACTTATTTTCTTATCCCCTCCCTCTCCACGAATCTACAACCGAGGGGAGGTTAAGCTTCAGGACATAACTTTTTTCGTAGTCCCCCCTAACACCCTCTGAATGTTAATCCGGGGGGAGGGGGTTACATTTCGGGGTATTAAATCCTGGCTACGCCTGTGCTAACACTCTCAAATTTACATTCACGCACGGTATAACCACGTCTTTAATTTGGACCTTACCGTTTATTTTTAAATATTTTATTAATGAACACAATAACTATGATTTCAGCCTCTTTGGTGTTTTTCGTTTACTTCTCTCTGCTGCTAATATTTTTCTCTTACTTGAATGCAGGCAGATGTATTGGTTTGGTGAGCCTCCTGCGAAAAATAATTTAACTTATGGTAGACACGTTTTAAACATAGATAGCTTATTACTATATAATATTAAGTGTATAAAAATAGTAGTTAGTAGGTACCTAATAGATAGCAGATAGATAGATAATTCTTTATTGTACACCAAGAATACGGATAAAAGTTCGGAACATTTACAGTTAAATCACCGATTACCTAATAGTTGGATAAATCAGCCCCAGTCCCGGTTGAATTCTCATATGCTGCCAAAAAAAGTCAAAATATTGAAAGGAGTAATCCTTAAAATAAAAAATCTTATTGTGTAAAATTATTTATTGAAAATGTTTGTATTTTTGCTCATTTTGCCGATAGCTGCTGCAATTCTGAAAAGATGACAAAATAATTGATTAGATTTATCAAATAACAGTCAGTGTACATCAGCAACACTAGCCGGGGCATCAGCTGACTGACGGACTCTCGCGCAGGCTTCCCTCTCAGGGTTGGGAGGTCAGGTGCAGTAGTTATAAGTAGACACCTGCTTCAAGGCCTCGAGAGCCTCTGTTGCATCTTTGTACTTGATTTTAAAGCACTTTATACTCCACAATGAAGTTCAAAGATGCCCCTGAATACAAACATACAAACGTAAAAATATACAACTTAAACTTAAACTAAACATAAACATAACATAACATAAACTCACGCCTATATCCCCGAAGGGGTAGGCAGAGGTGCTAGCACCCACATTTTACATGCATTTTTATTACAAACATACAATCTTACAAACATACAAACTCACAAACCTAGAAACATAAAATCTTACCAACAAAGCCTAGAAAGTTACACGGTTTTATTAGATGCTAAAAACAGTTTTAAAATATAAATGTACTAACCTCGTAAATACTTCTAATTTCTGTTTTTTATAAGCCTTGTCTATTTCATTTCCTTCCCTCTTCAAATTGATTAGTTGCTCTTCTACTGCAGCTAAAAGTTAAGTACAATAAATATTAAAGATGGATAACTTTTATAAATACATTTCCATAAAGATGGTTTATTTCTAAAGATGAAGCAGTGGCATAATGGCTATGGAAGAATGCCTTCAGCCTATTCCTATACTAGCTGAAAGCTTAAACAAGGAGTTGATATTAGGTATTATTCGTGTTTACATTTTAAGGCAACACAGATTCATAACAGAATTCTTTGTGATATAGACCAACCAAAAGCCATATTGTGGCAATTAAAATTACAAAAAGATGCCACAAAAATTTGGCACAATTTTGGTGGATCTATACTTTATTAAATCTATTTACAATTTCAAAATAATAAATCCAGATACTTACCTTTTTAAAAAGCACTTTGTAATTGAATAGTCATTAATTTTATTTACCACAATATGGCTATCAGAATTCTAGTAGCTTCTATTTTTATTTTATTTTTTTTAAATGGCGACCAACACTCAGGACGGAACCCCAACATGCAAATGAGCCCGTCTTCAATTTTTAATATTTCCATATACGTTAAAAAGTATGAATTTTATGGAAGTGATGCTGTTAATTAAAACACTATTGATTGCCTTACTATATCAGAAATATGGACAGCGGGTATATGGGATTGCGGTAAGATCTACGGAGCTAGCAGGTGAGGTCGGCAGAGCTCTAGCCAACCTCGCCTGCTAGTCTACTAGCTGATAAACAGATGAAGCTCCAGCCCAAGCCTTTCTCTCGAGGTGGGAGGAAGTAAGGCAGCAGTCACTCCAATAAAAACCAACCATTAGAAGGAGAATGAGTAAGCGGACCCCAATCACCAATATAAAAGTCTCGGATACAACCCGTAATAACGTTATGGTAATGATGATGAACCTATAAAAAATTATACAAAATGTGGCCGCACAGCAAAATGGATAAAGTAATGAGTAATGATCTAAATAATAAAATATTTCACTCACTCATTTTCCCCATTTGGGAGTCTTTCATAAGTTTCTTCTGGTCTTCATGCCATTTAACATGTTTCACTAGACAGAACAGATACTTAAAGGTCTGTGAACACTTGGCACAAGCATACATCATCTCACCTGAATTTGCTACCGTTTCTTGTATCTGAAAAAAAAAATTGTGCTGTCAAATTGCCGTAATTGCCTAATTTTTTAGATGAGAAAGTAACTGACAACTAACTTATTCTTACATTTACATGTCAAGATCAGTAAATCGATTTTGTAAAAAAGGGTGTCCACATAAGTGTGGGTGCCTAGTATATTGTGGGATGGTAGTGATTATGAAAATTTGAAGCTACCTGACAATTATTTAATGTATTTTTTCTGTCAATTTAATCGATGTAAAATTTGTACTCCAGAACCAGCAGAGTATGAGATCTGAACATTATGTACCTAAACACTATTTTTTACCATATTCAACGAATAAATACTTTGACTTTGACTTTGACTTTCAACATAAGATGATAGTCAAAGAATTCAAACATAACGTAGGTACTATCTACTACAAAAATTAGTCAAATAATATGACACTCATGTTCTAATAAATTTTTGATGGTTACTATATTTTGACAACCTATTGTGTTATACTGGTCAAGGAACCTGTAAGGAATTAAACCGGAAGAAAATTGGAAGAGTTGATAATACAACAAATTGACAGGTTACCTTATCAGGATACAAGAAGGAGACACTTTCGTTCTTATCAGTATTTTTTATAACTCCTCCGGGGAGTATCTCTAATGTTGGCCAGCTCTCTGACGGTGAGTTAACATTTACTTCTTCCACGCTTTTTACTCTGTCTGGTGGCACTTCAGCTTCCTGCAAAGTAATAAAAAAGTGATCACGAGGTTTTACTGGACCTCTCTATACAATTTCTTTACTTTTGAGGGCTTATGAATATGATGAGTGGCTGTCTTCACTGAAGGTCGCCCTCAATCTGCCAAGCCGCACATAACATAATTGCGTAACCCATCTGTATAGTTGGGTTTATCCCAGACATTAATCAGGCAGATTTAATAAATATCTGAATAATGCCGAAAGAGACAGGGCATAACTCCATCACTGGGTACGCTTAATGCGTTAAAGCCCACACATTTCATTACATTGTATTGTTCTATGAAAATAAAGATACTCACTATGGAATTAGGTATGGACTCTAAACTTTTTGGTACAGCATGCTGCTCCGGATTCAATTTTAACCTTTCAGCTGCCTCTAAATGGGCATCTATTTGTTCTTCTACATCTTTTTCCATAGGTACATCAATGTATGCTGGATCTAGCACTTCCTGCTTACTTTCATGATGTGTCTCTAGGCCATCATCTAAATATATTCGTTCGTTTTTATCTTTACCCACATAAATCTCTTCAGGAATTATAAGTTCCTGGCTGGAGCTGTCATCTTCGTACACGTCTTCAGAGTGTATAGACACCATACTACCAACAACAGAACTCCCATCATCATCCACCACATATTCATTTTCACACTCAATATCATCTATTATACACGTCTCATACAGTACGTCGTTATCTTTGGAAGAGCTTTGTGAGTCTACGAGTCTTTCCCTCGAAGGTTGGACATCTTCCATCCGAACCAAGGGCACATTATCCAAGTCTTCATTTTCTAAACTTGAAGACATTATTGTTTCAAAACATTACAATTTTATTGAAGTCCTATGGCCCGTGGCCGTTATGTATTCTGTTTAGACTATTTATAAGATAACTTAGAATATATTCAATGTATTGAAGGAGTTTATTAAGTCAATCTGTTTCGTAAACACATTATTTGAATCATTTGAATAATAAAAACAAATCGCGTAATTAGTAATTAGACCAAGTGACAAAAACAGAATGAAATTTTGTGGGTGACAGACACGGTTGATGTTGACAGATAAATCAAAATTCGATTCTCATTTCAAGTACCTAATAATCGACTAATTAGACGTTAAGCGCTACCAAAGACATATTTTGGCCGTCGTGTCGTAACAATAAAGAGGCCTTTGCCTAAGACGCTCGTCTTGTTTATCCTTTTTTATAGTCGACTAGCTGTTGCCCGCGGCTCCGCCCGCGTGGATGTCGAAATCCGTTTCAAAAAGTATCCTATCTCTCAAGTTGGATCGAACTGCACATGGTGTGCGAATTTTATTATAATCGGTTAAGTGGTTTAGGAGTCCATTGAGGACAAACATTGTGACACGAGATTTATATATATTAAGATAAGATAGGACCTTGGACCACTTGATGATGTGGTCGATGATAGAGCCGCTTGCTTAAAAGCAACCTATTCGCTCTTAACTTTGAAACCTCCAGCCTTCCAGATTATTCTTTGTAGTGAATAAAAGCAGTTATAGGTAGATAGTATAGATAAATATTAATGAAAAAAAATTCAACACTAATGTACAGCTCCAAATCCCTTGCTAGCAAATAAGTGCATAATAGCACTTATTTGCTACCATAGTTGTAAGAATACATTTTTTTAAATTATGAAATAAAACAGGGCGAATACAATTATAATGGTTTAATAATAATAAAGCAAAGCTTCAACATTTAAATAGTAAGAGCGAAAATACACACACAAAACCAAAGTATCTGTTTCAATATTTTTTGACTTGAAAACTTCAGTCAAGTGTAGTCAGGGAGATTTGGGCTCAACTCATGCTCCTCAGAATACACAATATACTTTCTTTTTCACATGATGACATGCCATACTCATTTTTGTTAGTTTTTTCTCAACCCCTCCCCCCCCCCCACCCCCCACTCCATTCCCAAAACAAAAACTTGACTACACCCATAATTTATAACGGACTGTTTCAAGAATGTTTGCACATATAATTTTGAAATGGTTTTTCAGTCTTGTAATGACAAATCCTTTACTCTGTGGTTGTTGCACCATCATTATAATTCCATTCATGTACCGGGAAATACATCTGTAACAATGTCTCATAAATATCTACATCTATTGGCATAAATGTACAGAATATTATTCTTTCCACGTGCTTATTGCTTTCGAGGAACTTCCTCGCAGTACGGAGCGCGATGTGAGCCGCTAGGCGATTGGGAAAGCCGTAAATACCAGTGGAAATGCATGGGAAGGCTATCGTGCGAAGATCGTATTCCTGTTGGAAAGACAGGCACTTTTGATAACACGATTCCAGCTTTGAAGGCGATCCATCTTGAGGGCCCACTGTGTGGATTACGTCTGGAAGTGAAAAGGATGTTGTTAAAATTGGATTTATTTTCTTACTTTCAGAAATTAGCTCTAAAAATCAAGAGGAAGTAACTCGCAGCTATCGTACCCAATGATGGGTTTTCAGACACCCGATAGAACTTAGTTTTGGCTATTGGCTTAGTTGCTTTTATGGGAGCGACTGTCGTCTGACTCCCAATCAGCAGGTGTCGGCTTGGATCCTGAAGACCTTGGTGGGTAACATACATTGCCCACCAAGGTCTTCAGGTCAACACAACTATAATATATAAAATAAAAATATATTATTTTATTGCCAAATATAAATTCACGGGCATTGGTTTATCATAAGGGTTATCACTTATTTTAGGCTGGCGGTGTCAATACATTTAAAACACAACTGTGTAGATAGTAGCTATCTGAATTTTGGTGACTGTGTGATGTCAAAGATCATGGGTTCGATTCCCACTTAGTGCAAATATTTGTATGCATGAGTATACTATATATCATAAATCTGACCAGAATCTTTCAAACAAAGAAAAACCGTATTATAATTCGTTTAATAAGTAATCGTTCATACAAAATAATGCAAATTTTTTTATATCTCCAATTTACAAACACAGCTACTTTACAATTTTATAATATTTTAAAATAATATTGATTGTATAGCTTACATTTCGCTGGTAAAGTGTAACCACCAGTAATCTTTGCATCACCGGTTGGGCATCCATTGAGAGAGTTGCACTCTTCCTGCAAAGAAAACATAATAAATATATTAAAGTTAAGGATAAAAATATTCTGGTAAACACAAAGTCAATATTTATATAATAACCACTGTAGTCATACAATAAATAAGAGTGCTAACAATTATAAGGCTAGTCTACAGAAAGTACTAGCTACTTTTAGACACAACAATGTCTGTATAAATCTAGATAAAATCTGTTAATGCGATTTTTTTTTTTAATTATTTTTACAGAGATTATATCAAAATGATACAGGTTATAAAATGTCAATACTACCATCAAGGGACTTTTAACAATTAGAATTTATAGGGCAAGTAATTGCTCCAAAATTTTTATTCAATGAAGTCTTTATTAATGCATATTGAACATGAATATGAACAATTATGGAAGTAAAAGAATCAAAATTTATATGTCAGGCTCATACCAGGTAGAAATATGTCTCTCTCTGCCTACCCCAATGGGCAAGACTTAATTAATGTGAATCTCGTGTATTTGTTCTATACTTGGAAAAATTTATAAAAATATATTTATTTTTGTAAAATATATTTACAAAAATAATGCCTTAATTTACAAAAATATTTTTCAAAATCAGGGCATTATAGACTACTAAGAACAATGTACATAAATGTTTCTTTACTTGTAAGAGATGTCCAGCGCCCCTGTGTATGACTCCATCAACTCCACCACCAGCTCTGAGGAAGGAATTGGCTGCATTCACTATAGCATCCACCTGCAAAGTTTCATGATTCAAAATGATGTGGTTATATTAGTACCTAACCTGATCAAGGGAACAGTATAAGAATCCAATAAGATTTCTGAACATAGGTAAGTATATTATTATTTTTATCCCATACTATTGTTAGCAGGTAACACATATTAGTAGGCAAATGGCCTAATTGAATTATGAGTATTATTCAAAATGATTGTGTATGTATAAAGTACCTACATGATAAGCCTCAATTAAACTTAAGTTCTTGGAAACTTAAATTTTTAGATGACAAAATAATGCTTGTGGATGTCAAAAAGACAATAGGTTATCGATGGGTTAAGCCTGTGAGAAAATTTGACAAGATAAGAAAAACAACTATTCCCTTAGAGGAACCCAAGTACACAAAATGACTAAAGTGTCATCTTTTGTACCTTAGTCATCTATACGGTAGATATCTATTGTATGGACTAGTAACGTAAATTTTTTTACTGATGCTACTTAGCTTACCTCTAATTTCGTTATGTCTCCTTTGAAAATAGACACTCTATCGGATAATTCTTCGTGCATTGCAGCATTCACTTTAATTTTCTTGAATTCTGTAACATCATCTAGGGTATGTTTTTTTGTTTCAATGCTCGGATTCTTTATAACGTAGTGCCTCCAAGGGTCCACTGTGTCGAGAACTACATAATCTTTATTTTTATATAGCTTTCGTCTTTCCTCTAATGATAGCTTCAATAGCTTAGTTTTCGCCGTTTTCCAGTTTGGTTCAGTCATTTTATTAACCAATGAATAATTTCTATAAAGGAGTAAGCCGGTATCAGAACAAACCGAAACAATCGGAACGGGAAAAACTTTCCGAATAATATTTTTGGAAACCGGTGATAATAATGATATCATTTTTGTAGAGATGGGAAGCCGAAGTTTATTATAACACAATGTCAACTGTTGACAAATTGTTTAGTCGATTAATTTCGAAGTTTGAAAATAAATGTTCGGATTAAATTAGCAGAAGCCACCCAATTCGAAATTTTATTTTATGACCCATATTGAACACCATTGATTAATTGCTTAATAAATTAATAGCTCGATGATATTACATTACTTATCTAACTTACAGCCCGGGCGCGGCGTCCACGTCACCCGGTTTTATTCATATTTCCCATGTATCTTCATAATTTATGTACCTTGTCCCACCTAAGTTCCTCTTTCTCTCTTGATTTAGCTTATCTTGACTTTTGTGGGAGTCATTGTTTGAGCTACAGAACCCAGAGAAGAAAGTTTTATCAGCACTATCAGCAGATGCGGTGAAGGCGACAAATGGATGGACATGGAGGTCACCGGGTCGTTTCTAATAAGATCCGAGAAGATCTTGCTTGTTGGATCTGGTTGGATCCAACAAGATCCTATTCTATTCCTATCATATCATTTCATACTAAACTTATCTTGTTGTAAAATTTATAAAGCGTGGTACTAGTAGTACGGTTATGCGGAGAACTTGAAGGGCTGCTCCCCAGGCCAGGATGAGAGACGCCTGAATAGGTTATTACATTATAGTAGGTATAATGTTAACTGGTAACCCGACGGCAAATCAGTTGTCAAACGAGATATCTCCACGTAACGCGTGCTTGCGCCTTATCGCTTCCTACTTAAAATTTTATTAAAATTAAATATTATATAGCGGCGATGATTGTATAGAAAAGTGGTCACTACATAATATTACTTATTTTAGGATATAAAAATATAATTTTATCAGGTAAAGTGGTTGTAATACGGTCTAATATCTCATAATAATTTCGGTTGACTTAACACCGGCCTTTGTCATGAATAGTATTTTATTTTCTTATTAACTGTTTTATTACAGAATGAAGACGCTGGGGCTTCTTCTGTTAGCCGCTTTAACAATTGGCAGCAGTTATGCGGTCGATAGAAACAATTTTAAGACGTGTGATCAGTCAGGGTTCTGTAAGAGGTTGCGACCGTTTAAACCCGAAAAATCACAGTACACACTCAATTTAGACACAGTAATTGTCCATGGGAACGTTTTAAGCGCGGAAGTGATTACTGTGGATACTTCAACTGAAAAAAGGACCACTTTGGTAAGAAAATTACTCAATTTTTTTTCGCCTATTACAGCATTCGTGATTGGTAGTTTGCCAAGCTATTTATACATAGACTTTTTATGCAGTTGATTCTGGAATGAACCGCCTAAGTTTACATGCACAGAATATACTAAAAATATTTATATCACATATATTTACTAAGGTAAATAATTCAAGCATATCGTGTAGGTACATACCTATCCAATCATCATATAAAATAAAATCATAATCATGTATATGTATAAATTTATTGGTTCAACTTTACATTAGCCTCCCACGATATAAGGGTTGGGAGGGGGAGGGGAGGGGGGGGAGGGGGTGTAGGACCCCCCCTTTGAAGGAAAAAGTGCGGACGCCCCCCCTTTTTGAGATACGATTTTTTTAATATTCTAACCTAACTTTCTCAAAAAACAAGCTAAGTGCGGACGCCTCTCCTTTTATGAGATACGTAGTAGTATAATTTGAATGTGGCACTTCGCCGGCCGCTGCCGCGGCACGCTCGCTTCGCTCGCTCGGCTCGTGCGTTGGTTTAAAAAAAAAAAAATAACCTAAACCTAATCTATCCGAGTCGGGGTACTCTGAGTCGGGGTAACCTAAACAGTTTTCTGGGTGGTTTAAAAAAAAAACCTAAACCTAATCTATCCGAGTCGGGGTAACCTAACCAGCTTTATGGGTGGTTTAAAAAAAAAAAACCTAAACCTAATCTATCCGAGTCGGGGTAACCTAACCAGCTTTATGGGAGGTATAAAAAAAAAATAACCTAAACCTAATCTAACCAAGTCGGGCTAACCTAACCAGCTTTATGGGTGGTTTAAAAAAAAAATAACCTAAACCTAATCTAACCGAGTCGGGCTAACCTAACCAGCTTTATGGGTGGTTTAAAAAAAAAAACCTAAACCTAATCTATCCGAGTTGGGGTAACCTAACCAGCTTTATGGGTGGTTTAAAAAAAAAATAACCTAAACCTAATCTAACCAACTTCTGAATCCAATGACGGCATCACAGGCACAAGTGGCTCACTAGAGTCTAACACTTGCACACACGAACGGCCCGACGAAGAGTTCGCCACAAGTGGCTCATTTGAGTCCAACACTTGCACTACACTCGATTCTTCAGACAATATCACAGCAGAACGCGAAACCTGGGCCTCGGAGACGCCATGATGGTAGTCAAATGTTGTTTCACAGACAGGAGTACGTAAACGATCTCAACTGCTAGGGACACAAACGATGACTTCCACAATACAATTTGAGCGCCATTTTATGTTTAGTTTCACTTATCGGTAAGTCGGTAAATTATTGTAAGTATAAATTTAATAGCAATCATTTAAATCAGTGAAATATACACGTAATATAATGGAATATGCATAAAATATGGATAAAATTTAATTTAGTCACTAAATAGGTATACGTATTTATTCAATTATTAAACGTGTAAAACATTTTGTGCGTTAACCTTATGAAAAACGAAACGTTATGAGTGTGCGTTCTGTTGTCAAAAGTGTCAAAATATTGATAAAAATGTCTGACTTTGAAAAATTTTCACCCATTAACCTTTAAACTAAGCAAATTAAAACTTTACGTGGAGGCTTCTAAAAATTGGACTCCGCACCTCAGAACTTTACGTGGAAGCTTATAATAACATTAGTTTTGTGTAATAACGCATGTGGACTCCAAACTCGTGGGAGGCTAATGTAAAGCTGAGCCAATTTATTTGTATAGTCTCTAAGGGCCTTCACCTAGAATAAAAAAAAAGTGTGTACTATGTATTAAAAATAAACATTGGTAAACTGTTCGACATAATATTGACTCCTATGTTATCCCCATCTGCAAAGATTAAAATTGTTCACCATAGTTTCCATTATAGTGCACTATTTTTGATGGAGATGGGTAAACAGTTCATTTATTCATCACTTATGAATGTTTGGCTATGCGGATGAATTCACATCATGCTTCATTCTTGAATGGGTGTAGTTTAGTAAATAGAGAATACCAATAGCTAAAATACCCACATACTTGATAGAGAAATCTGTAACTGAAAAGATTTATTTGTCAAAATAGTGACAAAAATATTGTTGATCTTCATTTATTTCTATCAGCATCTAGCCAGAGCTCACTGTACCCCTCCTCCCCCCACCCCCACTTTCAAACCTAAACTACTGAACTAATTTTGATTAAATTTGGTACAGAGATAGACTGGGGCTTGGAAAATAGCTGTAATAAATATCTTTTTCCTTGCACAGTGGCATTATGCCTTGAAAGTGTCAGCTCTGAAGGATGCAACCTTCCGCATAGAGCTGGATGAAGCTGATCCACTGTACCCAAGGTATAGGTCTCAGCTGGCACTGAACGGAGAACCAAAGTCTGATGGGTAAGTACTATAATATACTATTTAAAAATTAGCACATAATATATATAAAAAAAAAGAAGACTGCAAAACAGTTGTATTACTTACTTAATTTTTTTAATTTTTAAGGTGAATAATGAAAACGAAAAAAAAAAGTGAAAAAAAAATATCCTAAAATAATAAAACAATGTCAACACACTTTGTTCTATCTTGCATCACAAATAAAATTTGATGATAGAAGAATTTTGTCCAATGATGAAAACTCATGCCGGAGGGAAGGCTGTCGTGTCATCCGTCGCCTGACGTCACGTTTGTGACGTCACTGCCGTATAGCAGCGTAGGCGACGGGGGCATGGCAGCAGTGGCCCTGTGACCAAAGGATTATGAGAGCTGAGGGCTTCTAACATATTATATATGATATGATAATATACTCAACCTTTGATGCCAAACAAACTTCACCCCCAACCTGGTATAACTACTTAATCACAAACAATACTTTAGCACAGGCTTTTCTCTAAAAGTTGGGAGGTCAAACTGCAGTCGCTCCCATTCAACAGAAAACAACGCTAAGAGCATTGGGAGAGAGTTGAGATTGTGGGACATAATCAAACATATACTTTTTAATTCTAGCCTCAAACTGATTTCCAACGAGAGCGGCAAGCTGACACTGTCCAACACACAAGGACATAAAGTGATCATCACAGCGGAACCACTCAAGTTCGAGTTTGTAAACTCAGCGGGAGATACAGTCGTGGTCATCAACGATAACAATCAGCTGCTGATAGAACCGCTGAGGGTGAGGAGGGAGAAACTGGATGATGAGGAGTCCAATATTGTGGAAGTCGTGAGTGTTTGCTTTTGTGTTTGTTTGAGAACTGCAGCTGTTGATGTGTTAGAAAGAACTTTATAATTTAAAAGTTCTTAGAAAAGTTTTGACTTACTAGATGAATGGAATAAGTTCAAACCGTTTGGTTGTATGAGAATTCTTTGCAAGAAAATCTACAGCCTTGTACGGGCTGAGCGTTCAGCTTTGAGGGTTTAAGCGATATCTTGAAAATATTAGAGTAAGTTGCAATATTTTTCTTTCTTTTATCTTCACATAAGCTAACACATCTTCAATTGCAATTTTCGGCTTTTGTTATGGTTATCACATGTAACGAGTGTTTTATAATGTTATTCCAATTTTATGAATATGAAATTTTAGTATTCGCCCAATATTCGAAATTCGGGAAAATGTTTCAAACTTTTTTTATATCGCCACAGATCGTTTTTAAACATAATTTTTTTAAGTTTCTTATACGTCTATAAGATACTTTGAGTGTAGGGCTATTAAAGTTTACATATTTGCGTTATTAAGCCTACCAAAAATTATCAAAATTTAATGACCCCATTTTGCCCAATGATGAAAACTCATGCCGGAGGGAAGGCTGTCGTGTCTTCCGTCGTCTGACGTCACGTTTGTGACGTCACTGCCGTATAGCAGCGTAGGCGATGGGGACATGGCAGCAGTGGCCCTGTGACCAAAGGATTATGAGAGCTGAGGGCTTATAACATTAGGTTTTGAAGCATAATATAAAAATTTTAAACTTATATCGTCAAGAAGCGGTTTCGAACATTGATTTTTATGATTTTTAGTTATACATCTCATAAAATGCTTTGAGTCTAAAGTAAAACAGGCCTGTCTTATGTAAATGTACAGAAAACAGGAAAATACTCGAATTCGGATAAGGGCTCTTAAGGTTTAACGTTTTTATCTCATACCTTTTCAAGGGTTTTAACGTATATCTTGAGTGGCATGTTATGTAGGTTTAGATTACCGGTTACTATCAGACGCGCTGTTTAGTTGTTTATCTCACTAGTTATAAGAAAAATAAACCATTGACTTTCAAGAAAGGACAGGGGCTTTATCACGACGAGCTTAAATACGGTCAATGTATGAATGTTTGTCACTCTTTCATACGAACGGAGCCGCTAGCATCAGCTAGAACTGAGTATCAATTAAGCATCTAGCCTATGAACAACAGATTGTGTTAATTGGAAATCCAATTAATCTCATTGTATGTATGACACAGAACCAACTTACATAAAAATCGCTTGGTAGAAAATAATTGAATAATCTGTTGCAAGATTTGGTTTAAAGAAACTATAACAAACAGAGCTAGCTAAAATCGTATAAAACGCAAAAACCTAGACAGTGCAGCAGTAGTAGTCAAGTATGCAGCTATAAAATCTTACTGATTACTTTTATATTGTTACTGGCATGCATAACACCAATCAATGCATACACGAATAGCCAGTTTTATAAAAATATCTTACACGCATAGAAAGAAAGAAAAAACGAATTTATTGTACAAATCTCAAATATTTTTGTTGCACACTTTACGAACTCGATTCGAAAGATAATTCGTACTCGCTCCATAGTAGTTTTTTCGTCCATCGCAAACAAACAGACAAAATGTTCCAAAAAATATTTTGTTGTTCAAAATCGTTAATATAACATAACTCAAGTTTTTTTTAAATATCTCCAATATACACAGCTACTTTACAATTTTATAATAGGTACCTATAGATTTTATCTCATCACCATACAGGGTGTGATCTTATAAGCATAAGCGGCTAATATAATAATAATGTCGCGTCTTGAACACTTAAGATAAAATAATGCATTGATAAATGTATCTAAAAAATAATCCAAAATGTAAACATCAACGTGGTTGATACCACGATGCGAGTACCACGTAATCGCTTAGGTAATTAAAATAACGTATGATTAGGTTAATAGGTGTGAAACTATATTGATATAGTATCTATTATACAGTATGTGTACGTAACGAATATTAGTTTTAAATATCAGTTGATACTCATAACGATTACTTATACCTATTCATTTTTATGTATATCAATTTGGTATTTAATTCATCAATTTGTATTCTGCTGTATATACCTGCGCTATTATTACCGGTCTATGTGATGGAAAATAGCGCTACGACATTTTTTTTTTCGTGCGGAAATCCCGTTATGTCCGACGTGAACCGACTAAAACCGCACGCCATCTTGGGTCTTCAATACCGGGGTGTAAGTGAACCAAATGGTATTATTCCTCGCACTCAGAAAATATTTTGTCATGAACTCGAGACGAGACCCCTGTTTACTTAATTATAATTTATAATTGAGACCGTTATAAATTAACATAACAGTTTTGCTAATTGTACAGTAATATATTTTAAAATTCTTGTGCTGATTTTCAAAGAACACGCTAGTTTCTATTCAAACGTTGCTTGGTAAGAGAAGCATTTCAAATCAATGCGGCTGATTCCTGATTTCAGAATGTAATGGGACTAAGAGAAATAGTTTTCCTTTTTGCTCCCATTAATGGGAAAAAACCTATAATAAAAACCTAATAAGAACCATAACTAACCGATAATAAAAGCCTATAAAAAACTTATAGGATCACAAGAAAGTCACAGAATTTTTTATACAATAAGTGTATATATACAATAGGCATAGGTCTATGCCAATGGATCCGGCCTCTGACGTAGGTTTTCCCGTTTTTACCCGACCGATTGTGATCACTGATCAAACATACGTAAGATTTTAAGTCGATCAAATCTAATAAAAGAAACACCTCATCAAAATCAAAGTTTTTGCGTCCATCGCGAAAAACAGATATAATTTTTTTTTGTGTTCAGAATCGTTAATATAACTCATAACCGAAGTTTTTTTTTAACATAATATCTCCAATGTTTACAAAGCTACTTTAAAATTTTGTAATAGATTCTAAGATTTTTTTTTCAATACGGAAACGTAGATTGTGACGTAAACAAAGACCGCGGTAGCCTAGTGGTCTGGGTAATGGACTTCTGAGACGAGGTCTCGGGTTCGATCCCAGGTTCACCATGGCACACACCAATGACTTTTCGAAGTTATGTGTGTATTTATCGCAGGTTTATAAGTGCTCGGTTAATGGCAATAGGCTCGCCACCTATTACATTGGGACCTACAACATAAACTGGCAAAATGTGGGTGCTAGCACCTCTGCCTACCCCTTCGGGGATATAGGCGTGAGTTTATGTTATGTTATGTAAGATTGTGATCTAGATTGGCCTATTTTTGTGGAGTCATTGATCTTATAACCGTCCGTGTACGTGACTGATAACAGCTGATGTCTTTGTCTATCGGTTATCTGTGAAGCTGTATCAAGGCGGTGAGAAGATTATTATGAAATGTTTACGAGTTTACAATAAAATTATAGGCGGCATTTTCAGACGATATCAGTATTTTTTTTTTTCAAGATATGCTTAAGTTTGACCTCTATCTTACCTGATGGTAAGTGACGATGTGGTCTAGACCCGCGCTTGCCTAGAAGGATGTAACTTGAATATTCCTAGGTTATAGTTGTCGTTTGTATTGTTAAAATGACAGCTTTTTTGGAAGGGGGCGGGTTGCTAGTAGGTGCGGGCCGGAACCTCCACTTGTTGCACCTGGGCAACGGAGGCGAGCAGCGCCTCCCACTCGCCACGGGAGACGCTGCTGCCTGCGGCCAATCCGGCCGGGGTGGGAGTGGCCCTCTAGAGGGCTGCTCCGAGGCTCTCTACGTGTCCCTCTGACTAGCAGATGGCACAGTGGGGAGCGAGCGGGGGGCGAGCTGATTGTCTGCGCGCCGACGGTTGGGTGACAGGACGGCCTCCTGTCACCCTACACCCCACCGTCGGCGAAGTGGTGCGATGCTCGCCCCACCCCCCTTTTCGGGGGGTCGAGGGGGCCATCTTAAAACCTTAGATGGCCCGGGGTCAGCTGGGGTGCGAGGGATATGCCCTTTGGGTAACCTTACACCCCGGTTACTAAGGCCCGAGACGGCGTGCGATTTTAGTCGGTTCGATCCCGACATAACCACCCCCGATGGTCAACGGGGGTGGTATCCATGGGGATTTCCGCACGATAAAAAAAAAAGGGGGGTTGCTAGTAACAGGAATCAATAGTATTCTTGTTAACCCCTGTAGCTAAGCTAAATTCCTTGTGCTAAGTCGGTAGGATTCGAACCTGGGACTTCTTAATCGCTAAGCTACCGACGGCAGCTCAATAAAATATTCTAAAAAGTGGTGTTGTTCAAGTATCTTAACTTATACAAAAACCACTTTTTAGAATTTTTATTGATCAATCTCTGAAACAGCTAGTCTGACCGTTTCTGATGGGCCTTTCACAGACAGATAGCTGATAACTTGGTCTACTTATCCATACTAATATTATAAATGCGAAAGTAACTCTGTCTGTCTGTCTGTTACGCTTTCACGCCTGAACCGCTGAACCGATTTTGATGAAATTTTGTATAGGAGTAGATTAGACCTCGAGAATGAACATAGGCTATGTTTGGTCGCGATAACCGACATCCACACGATAACCGACATCCACGCGGGCGAAGCCGCGGGCAAAAGCTAGTATTTCATAAAAACAAAAACTAACAAGGGTTCCCTCACTTACGGTTTTAGTCGGTTCAATACCGACATCACCTCTAAGTCTACTAAGTCCTAGGTACAACTAGTCTGTAATATAATATCAAGCGCGCCATGAAAATTGTCTAAAACTAATTATTTGTAATCAAACATAGCGTTTTGATTGGAACATATTAGCGCTAATAGAATATCTCTAGCAGTATAATATCTATGGACAATCCGCCTTTTAATGAACTACTTACGTCATAATGCATCAATAACATTCAACCTCCTTTGTGTTAAATGTTTATAAAACAAAGTAATTATCGCATTAATGCATTGAAACGTGGAGTCTGTGACTAATTGAGTGGTCTAGGTCAACGATCTGTATGTATATTGTACTAGCTTATGCCCACAATCGCGAGTATTTTTGACCCTGGGCTTCGATTCTGTTAAAACAAGCCACTTTCATGCCACTGACACTTATTTTGGACTTTATTACTATCCGATTAAAGTCTAAAATTCTCTGCTCAGCCCAACTGAGCTACCTGGACCCATTCTAGATGCTCAAAATTTTTCGATATATCCTACGGCTTAGGGCGCCGGTGGAGCTATCTACCGTAATTTATTCGAACTACTGAAACAATGAAGAATATTGCAATTGTTTTTAAACATTATTTTTAGATTCTCCATCCGATTAATTAAATTTTTCGATCAAAACGAAAAAAAAAAACAATCAAGTTCTTAATATGACCGGTTATTGACCAAACCGTATATCAGCATATTTCTTTTTAAATGTAAGTACCTACACAGTATGTGACATTGAATCTATCTTATATGTGTTGAACACAGGTAAAGAACGGTCAATTATAGATTGCATTGTATAACTAATCTATGCCCGTGACTCTGCCTGCGTGGACTATATCTCCGGTTCTACTCAACCGATTGTTATCAAATACCTATACGTAAGCTTCTAGTCTGTATTTTTCAAACAAAAAAAAACTGCATCAAAATCCGTTCAGTGGTATTTGCGTCCATCGCACAATTTTTGTTTAAAAAAAAAAGACAAGAATTTAAACAAAAATTGTTTTCAAAACCGTTCATTTAACATAACCCAAGTTTTTTTTTATACAGTTTTGTAATAGTATAACTTTACATTCTTATTTTAAGTCTCTATATTGTTCGAAATTGTATTCTCCACGCCACTGAACTCCACAAACTTGAGTCTTAACAACATTACCCACATGTCAATGCGATAAAGTACTAATTAATTAGCTACGTGAGGTCAGCGCAGTCCATTATCGTATGTTTATTGATCTAACATTACTTATTATTTATTACGTTTAATTGAGGTTTTAGGTCACTATCTGTTAATATTTGAACACATATATGCAAATAGTAACTTCTGTTTTCGTTAATCAACATTAAAAATATCCGAATACACAAAAATAATAATTTGCATATGGAAAGACTTTTTTTACCCCTTAGCGCATGATAGTTTCCGAACGAACGGAGAAATCGATTGCATTCGTTACCCGACTGCGCGACGCAAAGGATTGCTAATGTGTTTATCAGCCTATGTTTGTATGTTCCTTTGGAGCACTATACAGATCAAACGATTTTTTTTACAAAATGAATTAATCAGAACAGACTGTTCTTTACTATATCGGCGATTTTTTTTCAAGCGACAATCACATTTTTTTTCTTACCAATAAAAAAATTAAAAAAGTGGTTTTGCTTTTTTATAGTCGACAGGCCCGCGTTTGACCATTAACTCACCTGATGGTAAGTGATGACGTGGTCGATGATGGAGCACGCTTGCTTAGAAGCAATCTGACCTTGTAAAAAATTGTTAGAGGGCTAAGAGTTTATACTGTTGAGGTGAAGGACTTGCATCTCATTGCTCCGCTGTGACTATATTATCCATTTCAATACGTAAACGGAACGGAAGAGAGCAAACTAAATATTCTTTTACTATTTAGGAAACTCCGTTGAAGGTCGTAGACGAAAATATTGAAACGGAAAACAATGACAACAAAATGGACGAAGGAAAGCAAATGCCGATTGATGTAACTATGCATTTATAGTCCTTGCTGATTCGTCTCCATAGTACAACTATCTTTCATTACTATTCTTAGGTCGTCCGCTGCCTTATGCGGAGTGCCCTATGTGATCTTTCATGCATATACATAGAGTAGTGTTCGGATATTTGCATTGAACTGTTTGGAGTGCGGGCGCTCTAATGCGTGTGCACGCATAAGGCAGCGTACGGCGTTAAGGTGGCTTGCCACGGTGCGTGGATATGATACGGATTAGCCAGCATCGAGGCCTTAAATTCTGTATACTTTAGTTTCTATTTCGAGTATCTTACACGGGTGTGAGCAGCTTTCTTCATTTGACTATACCAAAACTATCTTATATCTATTTAGTAAAAGTACTTCATTTAATTATGTAGTTTTAATGAAAAGTGACTAACAAAATATATTTTGTAATACTGTAGTCAATAACTTCTATTTATACTTACTACTAGATTAGTTATACAGAACAAAAAATTGATATTGCGAAAATATCGACAATGAACAATGCGCATCTTTTACACATTTATAATCTGCGTCCCGGTAAAAATTCGAAATTCAAAATGTATTCCCGCAGTCTGCATCCCGGTGCAAATTCGAAATTCAAAATTCATCCCCGCTGTCATACATAAATGGTCTGCTTCCCGGTACAAATTCTCCTCAGCCTCCGCGGAGTCCGCGGCACAATAATTCTTGCTACATAACCCCTTATGTAATTATTAGACGCCATAGGCTAAGTAAGGCCCGGGGAGAGGGGGGAGGGGGGGAGGAGGAACTAACCTAATCTCATGAAAGGGAATTTCGGCAAATATTACAAAATCATTTTTCTTACGAATATAGTTTGAGATCTGCGATATGTGTTGTTTTTAATAAAATGTGGGTTCAGTAACAATATGTGTTCGGAATGGGTACAAACTTTTGAGTAATTGTCATTTGTTTGAATCATGTCTGTTTGTGTAGGAGGAGGAAGGCGCGTGGGGCGAAAACTTCAAGTCTCACCATGACAGCAAGCCGAGAGGCAACGAAGCTGTCTCCATGGACTTCAGTTTCCCTGAAGCTGATCAAGTATATGGTAAGTCTTATTGGTTGATTCTATATTGGGAGGCAATCCAGACAATTTAGTTCTGTAGTGGGAGGTAATCTATAAATGTTGGTTCTGTAGTGGGAGTTATCCAGAAAATTTGGTTCCATAGTGCGAGGTAATCTAATCCAGAAAATTTGGTTCCATATTAGGAGGTAAAAAATTTGGTTTAATTGTGGAAGGTAACCAAGAAAATTTGGTTCCAAAACCTACAAAATATTAAATTTCTTTTTTGGTCAGACAAAAAGTTTTAAAATGACATAAGCAAATGAAACTAGTAAAAAATAGTTAAATCTTATCTAGGCGCTCGGTGCGATTACACCTGTGACCTGAATTCGTGTTTGTTTGATAAGCAATAAAAAACAGCAAACAAATATGTATGAGAATTGTACAATGGACAATGAAACATGCCATTATGAAATATTATTTACATAATTTAATTTCAATTTTGTTGGTATGCCATGCCAACCACATTTATATTGCAAACTAGCTGTTCGACTTTGCGTGGTCTTAGATATAGGTTAATTAACTCTAGGCGCACACTGGGCGACACGCGACAGCTCGGCGACTAGACTAGTCGCCGCGTTTAGTGGCGATATGATATTGTAGGCCGCAGCCTGTCGTCGCGTCTAGACGCCGAGCTGTCGCTATTGCCCGTCGCCAAGTGTGCGCCTAGAGTAAAATGTCGTCAAAATCCGCCCAGCCACTTTGGAGATTACACAGTCAATATATTAAAATACTGTTATTTTACCATAACAAACAGAAACTTCAGTTTTATTCGTTTTTATAGAGTACAGTTGATGATATAATAAAGGCGCTGTTCTATGAAGGAACTCTCCATAGATAGACTCCACGGAAAACAACTTATCAAAATAATTTCAGAGCAAAATTGTGCCTAGCCTGGACGTCGTAAAGCATAGTACGCTTTACAACTCCATCAGAATCTTCAACAAACTGCCTGTAGACTTAAAAACTATAATTTACAAAAGAGAGTTCCATGACAAATTGAAGGCTTTTCTGTTACAAGGGTGTTATTATTCAATCGATGAGATATTAAATAAACAGATTCCAAACTGACAGCAAATGTATAATGTATAATTTTTACGTGTCATGATATTTTCTACTGCTTTTGATTGTTATTTTTCTTGTGACTTTTTTTTTATATATATATATGCAATTTATGTGTACAAACGATGTTCAAACACAATGTAAAAATTGTTAATGAATAAATACAATACAATACAATACAATACTAGCCATAACATTGCTTTAGATAGAATTTCCTAAAAATTCACAGCATAGACTAGATGCGCAAGGCGGAGGATCGGGTGGTATGGCGTACATTGGGAGAGGCCTATGTCCAACAGCGGACTACAAATAGGCTAATTGAAATGAAATGAAATGAAAATTTATTCGTAAGAGACACGGTGAAGATAAGATGTTACAATTAATATAGACAGTACAGTATCTCGCCTGCATTAGGCATACGAATTTTTACATTATACCTACTTTATGAATTTTTACATATACCTATGAAATTACTGATATGAAATTGACTGAAGTCAAATTCAACTGCAATAATTATTTTATTAGTCAAGTCAGTCGAGTGACTAGTAAAAAGCGCATATATATTATTTGTACACGTAATCGGGTGTATTTATAAACATGTGATTCAATAAACCGTTGAAGCGGAAACTAGGTACTAACAAACACATCCACATGTTCGCAATTATTGTACTAATGTTATACATGTGTATGTTTATTTCTTACTCAATTACATCACATAAGGAACATTGGTATATCATTATTAAATTATGCCCGCGGTTTAGCCCGTTTAGAATTTTGTTCATATACATAACATAAACTCACGTCTGTATCCCCGAAGGGGTAGGCAGAGGTGCTAGCACCCACATTTCGCCAGTTTATGTTTAGGTCCCAATGTAATAGGCGTAATGTAATGGCGAGCCTATTGCCAATAACCGGGCACTTATAAACCTGCGATAAATACACACATAACTTCGAAAAGCATCGAAAAGTCATTAGTGTGTGCCATGGTGAACCTGGGATCGAACCCGAGACCTCGTCTCAGCATTTTTTTCCCGGGATAAAAAGTAGTGGTATTCCAGGCTATAATCTATCCCTGTACCAAAATTTAACCAGATCCGTTGATCCGTTAGAGCTTAATTGAACATCAGACATCGTCACAAACTTTCACATTTATAATATTAGTAGGATAGGACAGGAAGTAGGATTGGATTAACCTGATTGGATAAGAAACATATTTAAAAAAAAAATAACTTAATTTCCATATAGTTAGTTAATGTCGATAAAAACATTACCCTCCTTTCTTCGGCAGTCCGATAAAAAGACGAGAATGGTCTGGGCAAATTAGATTAGCTCAGAACCCCTTTTTTTCGTGCACAAAGCCTCATGGATACCCTCCCCGCTACCAGCGGGGGCAGGTATGTCGGAATTGAACCGACTAAAACAGCACGCCGTCTCGGGTCTTTTACCCAAAGGCCTTTCCCCTTGCAACCCGTGGGCATTTCCCTCGTCACCCCAGTAACTCAGAATCCTTCACAGCATTTGGACTGTCCTGATGGTTTTCATGGAATATGTTAATTTTTTTTCGTAAACCGCGGTAGCCTAGTGGTTTGGATAATGGACTTGTAGGGGACAGGGAATGTGCAGTGTGTGCACTTTAGGTCAGGAGCGCCAGTCACTAGGACCGAGGCGCGCGGGTCGGTCGCTTAAGCACAATCCGATTAACCTATGTAATAACCAGTGTATTTGAGACAATATAAACTTCTATTCAACTCTACTTGTGTTTTCAATTGACTCTCCCGGATTGATTCGAACACGTAGTAACAGTGACGTCAGTGCACGTACAGTGGTGACCCCAACGTATAGTACCAAAAAACAGTGTAGCCTAGTGACTCAAATACGCCAATTAGCCCGCGCGTCCTTCAAGCATTGTTAGTTAGTTATATAGTTTTCACGCCTACGTACCAGGCCCACGTAAGAGATGTCAACCACAGGCGAAGCTAGTGGTAGTGGAGCAGCATCGGGTGGGGAAGAGATGAAATATAACGATTTAGCGGCATTTTCGGTAACATCCAAGATACCGGAGTTTTGGACAGACCGTCCCGCATTATGGTTCATGCAGGCAGAGGCGATGCTGGCACCACAACATTGCTCCGACCAGGTGAAGTTCAACCTGATTATAACTAAACTCAGCAAGGAAGTCATATGCCAAGTAACGGATATCCTCATGGACCCCCCCGATACAGGAAAATATAAGGCCTTGAAAGAGAGATTAATTCAGGCATACGAAGAAACGGAAAATAGGCAAATCCAGAAGCTCGTCAGCGAAATGCAGCTTGGGGAACAGAAACCGTCACAGCTGCTGCGACGGATGAAAGAATTAGCAAGAAACAGGATAGGCGACGATACCCTGAACGTTTTGTGGCAAGGTCATTTACCAGCCGCGGTCAGGACAGTTCTAGCAGTAGCAAACATCACAGATTTAGACAACCTAGCGACGATTGCAGACAAGATATGGGAGAACTCCAAACCGTTGTTCGTAGAAGAGGTCAACAATCGCCCGGCGCCGTCAGGGTCAGTAGATAACGAAGACAGGATTCTGAAAGAGATCGCAAAGTTAAACCTGAGGATGAACGACTTCGAGAGTAGACGCGGCAGGTCAAGGTCAAACAGTCGCATGCGCAGCAGGACACCAGGACGTTTTTCCAGTAAGCCACGCAGAACACCCGAGGATGAAGACTGGCTGTGTTTCTACCACTTCAAATTCCGGCACAACGCGGTAAAATGCACAGGTACATGTAACTGGGAGAAACTGCATGGAAAGAAAAACGGGAATCGGGGAAACTAAGACATGCCGTTGGCGCGATATTACCCGACTCTATTGGCGCATCGAATCACAGACTTTGTGTACGTGACAAAAAAAGCGATTTGAATTTTTTAATAGACTCAGGTGCTAACATTTCAGTGTTACCTAATTATCCGAAATTCCGCGCCATGGTTTCGGAAAACAAATATACGCTGTACGCAGCCAACGGCAGTGAGATAAAAACCTACGGAACCAAG
Organism: Lithosia quadra; assembly: GCA_963576445.1. Lineage (NCBI taxonomy): Eukaryota > Metazoa > Arthropoda > Insecta > Lepidoptera > Erebidae > Lithosia > Lithosia quadra. The sequence continues at coordinate 3,398,195 of OY754900.1, read as the reverse complement.
ACTCTCGAAATAGATTTAGGCCTACGACGTTTATTTAAATGGCTTTTCGTCGTTGCCGACGTACGGCAACCGATTTTGGGCGCAGATTTTTTGAGTTACTATCAGTTAATAATTGATTTAAATAAACGTCGTTTGAAAGATAGCGTTACTAATCTTAACGCCATAGCGAGTATTCAAAATGTGAATACCTACTTGTCAATTAAGACTATTGATAGAAATCACCCCTATTACGATATTATTTCTAGATTCCCCGACATTACCCGGCCGGCGTCATTTAAAGACACGCCTAAGCACTCTGTAGTACACCACATTGTGACGACAGGCCGCCCGGTATTTGCGCGAGCAAGACCTTTGCCCCCAGACAGGTACGCGAAGGTCAAAGAGGAATTTCGAGTCATGCAGGAGATGGGTATTTGTAGACCATCGGCCAGCCCCTGGGCGAGTCCATTACACGTCGTTCCAAAGAAAGACGGCCAGTTACGTCCATGCGGCGACTACAGAGCACTTAATGCGATAACGAAACCCGACATGTATCCGATACCGCGCTTGCATGATTTCACGTATCTTTTAGCCGACAAGAACGTTTTCAGTCGCGTTGATATTAACAGAGCCTATCACTGCATAAGTGTCGCACCAGAGGATATAGAGAAAACAGCTATAATAACGCAATTTGGATTATGGGAATTCCCAAGGTTAAGTTTTGGCCTCCGCAACGCAGCCCAGAGTTTTCAGCGGTTTATGAACCACACAGTTTTACAGGGCCTAGATTTTTTGTTTTGCTATATAGACGACATTATAATTGCCAGTGTTGATGAGTCTCAGCACCGGAAGCATCTAGAACAGCTTTTCGAACGTTTCGATAAATTCGGCATTACTATAAATTTATCAAAATGTGAGTTCGGCCAAACCTCAGTCAGTTTTTTGGGTTTCCAAGTCAGTACAGAAGGCATTACCCCATTAGATGAAAAAATCGAAGCAATCAAATCATTTCCCAAGCCTAAAAGTGTAGAGGAATTGCGTAGGTTCTTAGGAATGCTCAACTTTTATCGGGCTCACATTCCAGAGGGTGTTAAATTTCAAATACCGTTGAATGAAATGTTACCCAGAACAAAACGCCGAGACAGAACCATTTTGCAATGGAACCCTAAAACTGACGAAGCATTCATGCAATGTAAGGCAAGCTTAGAGAACACTACACGCTTATCATATCCGGTAGCTAACGCGCAACTTGCAATTATGGCTGACGCGTCCGATAATAGAATCGGCGCAGTATTGCAACAGAGTAGGGACGGGAAATGGCAACCATTATCTTTTTTTTCTAAGAAATTAACCCCGGCACAGGCAAAATACAGCACTTATGACAGGGAATTACTGGCGATATACGAAGCGATACGATATTTCAGGAATACGGTGGAAGGACGGCCGGTCATCATTTTCACAGATCACAAACCGTTAACTTTCGCTTTCACAAAGCTTCTTAGCGACAAAGAAACTCCGCGGCGTACACGACAATTGACAACATTTCATTTTTCATAATGAGGTAAAACAAGAAATCCATTTCGAGATATTAGGTTCATAAAGAACATATATTATTTTCAGATTTTTCTGTTCACTATTTTCGTAATAAATGTATAAAAACAAAAATACCAACATTTTGATGAAAGCTAGGATTTTAAATCACTGTACCCTTTGCATTTATTTCAAAATAAAAAAAGAACTGACTTGACTTGACAGTGACATACATGACAGAACAGATTGTTTGTTGTTGATCGTCCATCGTTATTTTCAATTTCAAAATTTAAATAACTACATTTGAAATGAAAATTTCCGAAGGATTTTATAAAGCAGATAGTAGAAATTTGCCAAAAATTGAAATGATCATGTTTTTAGAACACATGAGCGACAGTGAAAACTTCAACAAAGCTGAAATTCGAGGTGCCAAAGTTCTCTTGTCGTCCAGAGAAGATTATGTTGATAAATGCATAGGATATGTTGAAGTTAAACGGGAAGATGGACTGTGCTATGTGCAAGGTAAAGTTACCCCAGAGCATAGAGTTCGAACAAAACTTTATACTGTCAGCGTAGTTATCAACGAAGCAGAAGAAAAAATAGTCACACTTAAATGCAATGATTGTATTGCCAGTGAAGGTGGATGTAAACACACTATTTGTTTCATTATGTGGCTAGTCAAACGAAGCGAAGAACCTGCTGTCACCTCCGTTTCTTGCTATTGGAAGCAACCAAGGTTATCTGAAGCCGTTACAAAAGAAAAATTTGTATTGGCTAAAGAAATGTGCAAGAAAAAAAAATATTCTAGTCCAATAACTAGACCAACGGTTTTATCATCTTTTCTAGATGAGTGTAAAAAAAGGAAAATCGATGACTCACTCATTACATGTTACACTAATGAAAAAACAGCATTAGATAAGTACAGTGTATACAACTTAGTTTTAGATTTACAGAGTAATATGCAAGTGAATTTGAACAATTTGAAGTTGTATGCCGAGCAATTATTAACTGCAGAGGTAACAAAAGAAATAGAAATCCAAACAAGAGGTCAAGCTGACAGTAAACTGTGGCATACATTGCGACAAGGTCGGATCACAGCTTCAAAAATACATGAAGTGTCTAAATGCAAGACTGACGGTGTATTAGTGCAAACTATTCTTGGTGGTTACAAAGTCCCTGAGACTAAAGCTATTAAAAGAGGTAAAAGGCTAGAAAGCAAAGTAATAAAAGAAGTTGAAGCTGAGCTAGCAGTTCCAGTGCAAAAATGTGGGTTTATTTTGATTTCACCATTTATTGGTGCTTCACCTGATGGCTTGTGTGATGATTTTTGTGTGGAGATAAAATGTCCCATGAGTAGTACTTCCATGAAAAGATATGTTAAGGATAACACTGTAAGTCAAAAATTTATAGCTCAAACACAACTTCAAATGCATGCTACTGGCAAAAAGAAGGCTTTGTTTTGTGTTGCAGACCCGATGTTTGAGTCAAATAAAATATATACAAAGTACTGGCTGTACTATGATCGCTTATATGTAAGCAAATTAATTAGCGAAGCAGAAGAATTTTGGGAGAAATTTGTATTACCTAAAATAAAAGAAAGTGCTAATATTTAAGTTTTTTTTCTTGTAAACCATAAATAATTGAGTATTTCAAATAAAATTTTATACTTCTTTACTTTTCTTTTTCCTGCTAGTTCAAGTTCTATCCTAATCCAGTTCAGTACTAACAGTATTAGGGTTAGTTCACACTGAGCGCTGTATGCTTTAACTCTGAATTCTCATAATGACAGTATATCATTCATGTTGTAAGTAAATGAGCTACTTTACGACTATGTACATTTGTCCTGAATACTTACAGTTTTACAGGCAAGTGTACTTTGAAACTAGGTCCTAGTCAAACTATACAAGTGGTTTTTTGGGAATATTTTTAATGCATATGAATGATGATAACAGCCATGTTTAACAAATAAATAAGTAATAATAATTTTATTAAGAGTAGTGTATGTATGATGAAATGAAAACTAATATTTTAAATTTAATAACTCTTTATTAATGGTGACTGCAAATTAATCAGCCCACATGCTACAATAATGACATCATCCAGAGTACTAACAATCTTGTTATTAACAACAGCATGCATCTTCAATAATTTAAATAAACGAACTCTTCTAATAACCCTTTCTACGTGTATCCTCAGGCTTGCAATGACCTTGGTCTCCAAGACCTCAGCCTTAGTCATTTTTATATCTTTAGACACACTAGGTGGGCGCAAAACAGACACATTTTTGTTTATTAAATGTGATTCTAGGTGTTTAAAGCCTCTGTCAGCTAAAACAGTGCAGTTATCTGGTACAGTCTCAAGAAAACCACTTTGTTCAACAATATACATGTCAGATATGCGACCGCCATATCCCTCCGATATAAAATTTATAAAACCGTCTGGAGTGGCACCAATAAGATACTTGATTGTATTGCAATTTTTATATTGGGACCATGTAAGGGCTTGATGTACTGGATCTTTGGGCTTTTCTATTTCGACTTCAAAACAATCTATAATAGTTTGAATGTTTGCATAATCTTTGTTAATCCGGAATGAAAGTGGTAAGTTTCTTTTTATGTCTATGCGTGCTGGCCAATATGTTAACTGTTTAAAAAATGATTTTAAAATAGGCAATGTCTTGTAGTAAAATCGCCAAATTGTACTCAAAGATACCTCAAACAAATCTTTGATTCGTGAGAATGGGTCATTGTTCTTTATTTTATATAACGTAATTATTAAATATAACTCAGGCACCTTATATTGTTTTCTTAAAAAATCAATAACCCAATAAAATTTTTTTGGTACACCAATATAGCTCATTGGATTGTTTTTAATCAAACCAAACATAAATTCTCTCCCTACTTTTGGTGTAATTATTGTGACACTTTCTCTACTTTCTGGCTCAGAAAACTCTGTGGTACTACCAATAATAGATGGAGTCTCCTCAGAGGACTCTTGGGTCATCATTGTGTTTTTCTGCTTTATATGATGTGATGGTAGATGAGCACTAACTCCACGGGTAACCATTAATGTTTTAGTCTGAACATGTTTACTGGATACCTGCGCCACACATAATACACCCTTGTCCGCAAATGTTTTGGAAGTTTTTTGTACACTTAGGTCACAGTCTGCACCACAATCAATAACTGTACACAATTTGCTACCTTCTTCATCAGGCTCACTGGTAGGTTTTGGGCTAACATTTCTCAATGTTGAGACAAATGGTTTAAGTCTTCCTCTGACATTGTTAGTTTTCCAATTATCATAGTTCTGCAGGTCTTCTTCAAGCTAAAAAAAAACATATTTTTAAAGTTTCAACTTTAATAATAAAATTATATTTCTTATTATAAAATGTTTAACTCTTAAAGTTAATGGTTGAAAATGTTAATGGTGCAATAGCTCGCTAGTGCCCATTTTCAAAAATAAAGGTGATGTGCAAGACTGCAGCAACTATTGAGGCATAAAGCTCAAGTCACATAGTATGAAAGTTTGGGAAAAAGTGATAGAGAAACGTTTGAGAGAGGAAAGCAAGATTACACAAAACCAGTTCGGGTTTATGCCTGGTCGCGGGACTACAGACGCCATTATCGCCCTCCGCCAACTGTATAAAACCATGATAAGACCTGCCGTCTTGTATGGATCATCATGTCTGGCCTTGAAAGCGACGGATGAAAAACAAAAGCGGAGATGCGAATGTTAAGATGGATGTGTGGTGTGACAAGAATAGACAAAATAAGGAATGAGTATATTAGAGGCAGTTTGAAAGTTGCACCAGTAAATGAAAAATTGAGAAGCGAGCGACTGTCGTGGTATGGACATGTTATGAGAAGAGATGAAAGTAATGTTGTTAAAAAGGTTCAAAGTATGAATGTGGAGGGCTTCAGGGGCAGAGGTAGGCCTAAGAAAAGATGGATGGAATGCGTGAAACACGATATGGAAAGGAAGGGAGTGACTGAGGAGATGACATCGGACAGGAATGTATGGCGGAGAATGACATGTTGCGCCGACCCCTAATAATTGGGACAAGGGCAGGAAGATGATGATTATAAAATGTTTAACTTACGTTTAAATGATCCTCACATATATACAGGCGCCCTTTTGGTACATTTTTCTTGTGAACTACAGTACACCATTCGGCTTTAGTTTTCGTCGGTATTGGAAAAAAGTATTTCTCTGGGTGCGTAATAACTCTGTTACTGCAGAGTGGAACAAAGCATCCTATTATAGGATCTTGTTTGTATTTCTTTCGAATTGACATACTTATAGTAAATAAACACTGAATTATTAATATTTATTCAAGTAATCGTAATATTCGTAATACGTTAGGATAAGTTACCCTTCAATGTCAACTGTCAATCGTGTGTCAATCTTATCAAGCAACTTTTTTTTCTATTATGCTAAGGCATGCTAAGGTAATGCTTATAAAATGCCTACTATTGGCACTTACGCTCTTTTTGACCGAGTAACTTTTAATCTTTAAAATAAAAATGTAAAAAAAACATATTTGTACAAAATAAAAAATACGTATTGTATAGTTTTTTGTCTACTTTCTTATCCAACGATAAAAATTCAGATAAAGAAAAATGAAATGTTGTCAATTGATGTACATAAGCGAGTATACTACGGATATTCGTCATGTGGTAGGCAACGAGAATGCGGTAGCAGATACCTTATCGCGAATCGAAACCATAACATGCCCGACCTCGGTCGAATACGCCGAGTTAGCTAGGTCACAAGAACAGGATACCGCATTAAAGGAATTAACGAAAAATGCGAATAATAAGTGGCAATTCAAGGGTTTCCCGGGACTAATGTCACAGTGATCTGTGAGATGTCAGGTAGCAAAATTAGGCCTTATTTAACGGAACCTTTTAGGCGCAGTGCTTTTGATAGCGTTCACGGTCAAAGCCATCCCGGAATCCGTACCTCGCGAAAGCTTATGGGGGAAAGATTTTTTTGGGTAAATATGAACGGTGACGTAGGTAACTGGGCCAAGACGTGCATTCAATGCCAAAAATGCAAGGTGTCCAGGCACACGGTGTCACCCTATGGGAGTTTTCCAAGCGCTGCAAGGTTCGAACACGTAAATATAGATATAGTAGGCCCATTACCAATTACTAGCGACGGGTATAGGTATTTAGTTACGATGATAGACAGGCGAACGGGGTGGCCGGAAGCTCAACCGCTCAAAGAGATAACAGCAGAAGCGGTGGCAAAAACGGTATTCAGCTCGTGGATTTCTCGTTTTGGTTGTCCGGTGCGGCTTACCTGCGATCAGGGTAGGCAGTTCGAGAGTAGCATTTTTACAAATTTAGCCAAATTCCTGGGGATAGAGAAAATCAGAACTAGCCCATACCACGCCCAGGCTAACGGACAGATAGAAAGGTGGCATAGATGTCTTAAAGCTGCACTCATGGCCAAGCTAGATCACGGTGGATGGCTAGACGAACTACCAGCGGTTTTACTAGGGTTACGTTCAGCGCATCGGACGGATACGGATGTTAGTGCAGCTGAATTAACGTACGGACAGATTTTGAGATTGCCAGGCGATTTTTACGACAGCTCAAATACGTTTCCAACGAATGATTACGATTATGTCGGCAGGTTACGAGAAATCATTTCCAAATTAAAACCGAAGTCCGAGAATCACAGAAATAATCGAGCATTTTTTGTTCATAAGGATTTAAAAACCTGCTCTCACGTGTTTGTCCGCAATGATTTAGTTAAAAGGTCGTTACAGCCTCCGTATGAGGGGCCTTTTTCCGTGATTAGTAGAAACGATAAAGTGTACGTGATTCAATATCCAACGAGACAAGCAAGGATTTCGATTGACAGATTAAAGCCTGCCTATGTAATAAGCGAGCAAACACACGAGAACAGGTTAGTCGATATAAAACCTAAAAATAAGAGAGTCAGATTTGATGATGAGCTAGATAACCGAAACGCAAAACTAGACACCAAGGTTCGGACAGTGGAACCGCAACCTTATGCCAGTACAGTGGAGCCGCACGTTTACACCACGCGCAGCGGCAGAATAGTCAGACGGTCTAAGCGTTTTATCTAGGTCACCATTCAGCATGTAAGTAATGTCGAAATATTTTCAATCATTTTTTGGTATTCAACGCGCACAGTCCAACGCCATCTTGCAATACATCAAGTCTTTTGTGTCTCAGAATAGTACTTTGTGTGATAACAAAATGGGAAACCCAGCTAGCAAGAATGAAAATAAACAAACTATCTCAGCTCAAGCCGAAGTTAATTTGACCGGCATACAAAAAATGCAGACACAAATGAACTATTTTACGATAGCGGTTATCATACTGATATGTATAGTATTGTGTATGTTGGCATACTGCGCGATACGGAAGTGTAATGAGAGAGTGGATAAATGGATCGCAAAGAAGTTGGGAAAAATAATAATCAAAGATAAGGTGCAAGATGACACACCGAGGATAGTGATTTCCTGATAAGTTATAGAAATAATATTTTTTTTTGGGGTTGTCCCATTTTTCAACCAGGTATGCAAGCGTGAAGTATAATGTGTAGTGATGTATAGGAGAGTTTGCAGGCGCTGTCGTGATGGACGCTGAGGTTCCCAAGGGAAGTAATTAAATATAGCAGAGCGGGTCATCACGGCAGCTACCTTTAGTTTTGGCATGAATGTGTGTAGTATAAGGTAATATAAGTAAATAATAAGTATAAGGTTTTTTTTTGTTTTTTTGTCAAGCTGTTTGTGACTATACTGGCGAATATATTTGTAATGAACATTACATTGTGTACAACGAGTAGTAGTAATAGAACGTGAACTCTGTATTTATATTTAGATCAGTACTAACCATTTGTTTTGTATAGCGTCACCAGACTCCCATTGCAGCATAAGCATTTACGTAATGCGATAAGGCACCAACGATGTATAACTCGAGCCGAAAGTGGACAACTCATAATGTACTTATAATGTAATGATTTTAAAAAAATACAAAAATTTAAAATTTTTTTCAAAAAAGGAAGGGAGTACTGTAGGGGACAGGGAATGTGCAGTGTGTGCACTTTAGGTCAGGAGCGCCAGTCACTAGGACCGAGGCGCGCGGGTCGGTCGCTTAAGCACAATCCGATTAACCTTTGTAATAACCAGTGTATTTGAGACAATATAAACTTCTATTCAACTCTACTTGTGTTTTCAATTGACTCTCCCGGATTGATTCGAACACGTAGTAACAGTGACGTCAGTGCACGTACAGACTGTTCGATCCCAGGTTCACCATGGCACACACCAATGACTTTTCGATGCTTTTCGAAGTTATGTGTGTATTTATCGCAGGTTTATTAGTGCCTCTTAGAGCACGTTAAGCCGTCGGTCCCGGTTGCCATACAAACATCTATGGCAGTCGTTACGGGTAGTTGGAGCCCTAAAAAGTCCAACCAGTCTAACTTGGAACTTCGATATCGCCATTGGTTGTGGAGGTCAGATGGCAGTCGCTCCACGGAAAATATCGAAGTTCAGCCGCATCACAGTTAGACTGGAAAGCCGACCCCAACTGAGTTGGGAAAAAGGTTCAGAGAATGATGGTGTTAATTTTTTTTCGTAGGTATCCCCGAACACACAGACAAATTGGCTCTTAGGACCACCACATCTGGCGAGCCCTACAGACTGTACAACTTGGACGTCTTCGAGTACGAGCTTGACAGTCGCATGGCGATATATGGATCTATTCCAGTTTTGTATGCACATGGGTAAGTTTGCCTTTGGTACCTTCGAACCTGGTATATAATATATGGCCCTGGCGGATTACACAACAGCATACCCACTCTCTCCTTTCTTATACAGAACTACACGTGCCAGACTGAGGTATCACCATCACACAGTGGAATTAATTTCATCAAGAACCAAGCAGTTCGGTGCCTCTTTTTTTTCTGCACCATAAAGACTTGGAATTATTTACCAGCGCATGTGTTTCCTTCCTACAGTCTCGGGGCCTTTAAGCGGGGCGTGAAAAAGCTTTTGATGAGGCCGTCAAGCTGAGGGCCGCCACTGTAGCACTACCGGTTTATGTAGTGGTGACCCCCAGTCCTGAGACTTTACCTTTAGCTTACCATCAGGCGAGGTGAAGTCATTTTGACGTGTCCTGTAAAAAAAATAGTCGGCAATATGTATTGTGGCGATACCACATATACCCAGCGCCATCTAGCGACAGCACGACGAAGTACTTCGATATTACAACTACGTCACTACGATCCTGAATCGCGAAAGTGAAGTTCGCGCGCTGGTATAATATAAATACGTCATCTTAACGATAACCGTTGGGCAGCGGCCCGCCAGGCGTGATCACCTTGTCTGGTCGGAGGATCTGCCCTTTGTTGTGGAGGGACTTCACACCCCCTTCCTCCACAGTATAGTTTGTGCTCCTGCCCAGTGATGAAAACTCATGCCGGAGGGGGGGCTGTCGTGTCTGATCGCTCGACGTCATACTTGTGACGTCACTGCTGTACAGCAGCGTGAGCGGTGACGACATGACAGCAGTTGCCCTGTGACTAAAGGATTATGAGAGCTGAGGGCGCGTTTTAAACATTTTTGTTTGAAGACCATTTAAAATCATAAACGTGTAACCAAAACGAAAATTCTATCTCCAACAAGCCGCCCAATCCTGCCCCCTCCCGGGTCGGCAGCGCGAGTGTGACGTCTCTGATATTGACCACTTCCCATCAGGTGGGCCGTGTGCTTATCTGTCACCCAAGTAGTGCAAAAAAATTACAGTTGCTTCTGTTTACCTTGTAATAATTATTTTTTTTAGTATAAAACTCAATTGACTAATCAATTGTTTATGTTAAAGCACCAAGCACTCGGCGGGTATATTCTGGCACAACTCGGCTGAGACTTGGGTGGATATCGTGAACTACGCGGACAGCACTGTCGTGTCTTCGTTGGTGAATCTCGTCACTGGCGGGCAGAAGAGGCGTGTGGATGCACGGTAAGATACATATCTATCTATATCTACCACATAACTCTTGATAATCCAGTCAAACACATTTTGATTTCCGAGTACATAATTATTCTTGATAATCCACTTTATTTAACGTATTATTGCAGTTCATATTATTAACAAATATGTTAAACTTTTTTTATATTTTTTCTGGACTAAACTCACGTCATCAGAATTTGCTGAACACAATAAATTTACAATAGATTTTTACATTGGCATATATCAATAAATAATTGACGTCCCCTCAAATCTCCTCGCCCCTTGATTTCTACTCACCCCTTATTTCTGCTGACGCATTGATTTATACTCACCATTTGATTTCTGCTGACGCATTGATTTCTACTCACCCCTTGATTTCTGCTGACGCATTGATTTATACTCACCACTTGATTTCTACTCACCCCTTTTTAACTACTATACAACTAATCATATCCTATTTACAGGTTCATTTCTGAAGCGAACGTAATTGATGTGTTCGTGTTCCTCGGCGACAAACCGAATGACGTGTTGCGTCAGTACACCGCACTTACTGGAACAGCTCCTCTGCCTCCTGTAAGTACTCCAGATTCAAATTTTAAAAAGTTTTAGGAACAAAAGAGTGCCCAACTTTGCACAGGAGACTCGCTAGTATAATCGATTAATGTACTTAAAGGCCGACCTAGGCGTACATATTCTAATCAGATCCAGGACGTTTTGGAGAAAGGTCAGGTCAAGAGTACCCGCAACCGGCTTGGGTGTATGAAAAAGTTATGAAAGTTGAAGAAGCGAAAGGAGTATGCCAAGATCGTAGCAAGTGGAAATATGTTGTCTCTGCCTACCCCATTGGGAAAATGGCGTAATTTGTATGTGTGTAGTAAAAATAATTGAATAATCATTTCTGTCTAACACTTAGCTAAGGATTTGAGTAGATTTTTTATGTTTCTAGCCCTTACTCCGTACCAAATAAGCCGTTCCTTCTGACATAGTTAAAGTTAAATTGCCCAATGATGAAAACTCATGCCGGAGGGAAGGCTGTCGTGTCTTCCGTCGTCTGACGTCACGTTTGTGACGTCACTGCCGTATAGCAGCGTAGGCGATGGAGACATGCAGCAGTGGCCCTGTGACCAAAGGATTATGAGAGCTGAGGGCTTCTATAAAAATACAGTAAATGTGTAAAAAGTTTTGATATTTGGGTTGAAGGTGTTGCCAGTAAAATATTTGAAATTTGTACAATGCCAATTTCCTTACCATTTTCTTAAATTTCGCATTATTCAAAAGTGTATTTGGGTTGAATTATACTATTTTTTATTGATAAACAAACATTGACAAATAAAAGGATTCCTTATTTACTAGTAACAGTTATAAATAAATTTACCATTACCACCGTTTACCACTAGAAATTATCAGATAAACGGACAAACGTGTAAAAGTTCCTTAATTTTTATACCACGTAATTAAAAAAAACCATATTCACACACATAATCCTATCGATTGTTCCAGAAATTCTCGTTGGCGTACCACCAGTGTCGATGGAACTACGTCGATGAAAACGACGTGCGCTCCGTAGACGAAGGGTTCGATACCCACGACATACCTGCTGACGTCATCTGGCTAGACATCGAGTATACCAACACGAAGAAGTAAGTCTTACTTTCAGGGTTACCCAACCACCCCCCCTCAAAACCTCCCAACGCTCCCCCCTCCAGGGTCGGCAGCGCGAGTGTGACGCCCCTGATGTTGCACACCACGGTGACCACTTCCAAATTCAAGGGCATAAATTAATAAAATTTGAGTACATTTTTATAGTTTTAGTCCGCTATGTTTGTTGTGTTGGTAGAAAGTGTTTATTTAGTTAGATTCCGCCCATAATACGAGGCAATAATACAAGAATTGAATAGTGAAAAATGAAAAGTACATCGCCTAGCTATTTTTCTAAGTAGTGTACAGTTATCGGGCCCAAGGTCCATACATTTGTGAAATAAATCTCCTTTTTTAACACATAATTATTTATTAACAGATACTTCACCTGGGACCCGGTGAAATTCGCCCACCCCGCCGACATGGTGGCCAATTTGACGGCCAAGGGGCGAAAGCTGGTGATCATTGTAGACCCTCACATCAAGAGGGAGGCGGGCTACTTCTTGCACGAGGACTGCACCGATAAGGGATACTATGTCAAGGATAAGGACGGGAAGGATTACGAAGGTCAGTGGTGACAGGACCCTCATACTTTGTACAGATGCACGTAACTTGGCCAGGTTTGGGGTAAGTTCGCGCATTGTGCACTTTGAGCCAATCAAATGATTCAAAGTACGAACGAATGGAACGTTGATTCGGTACAAGACGTCTCTCGGAGACATCTGATTGGTCCGTCAAGTGACGGACCAATCATATGTCTGCGACGACGGCGCAACCGCGTCTCCCGCGACCCGCTCATACCTCAAAGGGGACCTAAAAATCGACCTTTGCGCATATGACGCGTCTGGCCAATTTACGTGCCGGTATCTGTAACCGACAACGGTGCGCACTGTGAGGTATGAGAGGGGTTTTATTCCGCGCACGCGCCGGTTGTACATCTTGCACTACAATATGGGGATCTTAGAACGGCATTAGAAGGTTTTTACAGGGTAGACAGCGCGAGTGAGAAGCCTCTGGTGCTGCACACGTACATAGGCCACGGTAACCGCTTCCCATCAGGTGGGCCGTGTGCTTGCCTGCCATCTAAGTGGTATAAAAAAGTAGTTTTTTTTTTGTTATACAACGTAGGTGGCAGAAAAGCACACGGCCTACCTGATGGGAAGCGGTCACCATGGCCTATGGACGTGTCCAATATTGAAGGTGTCACACACGCGCTGCCTACCCTGAAGGGAAGGGAGGAGGGCTAGGAAGGAATGGGGGAGGAGAGGTTACAGTGAGCTTTGGCTACCCCCTACTTACCGCCGGGAACACAACACGATGGTTATTATGGCCGCGGTCTCCTGAGGTACTACCCCAGTCGGACTACTCATTTCGAACGGGAGATACCGTCGTGTACTACCTCCTTTTATGCAGATAGATATATAGAAGTCTTTTGATGTATTATAGCCAAGATACCCAGGCTCCAAAGTGCAAATTTTGTAGGCAACTGGGTAATCGCTATGAGAATAACGTTGACCCTTGCTAACTCCACAAGCAGTATAACTGTATAAACCTGTTGAATTCCCAGGTTGGTGCTGGCCAGGTGCTTCCTCGTACCCTGACTTCTTCGATCCGACTGTGAGCAAGTATTACTCGGACAGGTATCTGTTCGAGAACTTCCCCGGCACCAGCAAGGACGTACATCTATGGAATGACATGAACGAACCTAGCGTGAGTTAATATTTCACCTTTTACAGCCATGATCTTTACTGTCACCCCCCCACTGTGCCCTCTGCTAGTCAGAGCGACAGGTGGAGAGTTTTTTTTTATACTACTTAGGTGGCAGACAAGCACACGGCCCACCTGATGGGAAGCGGTCACCGTGGCCTATGAACGTGTGCAACACTAAGGGTGTCACACACGCGCTGCCTACCCTGAAGGGAAAGGGAGAGAGCTGGGAGGGGGTGGGTAGGCTAGGAAGGGATGGGAGGAGGAGGGGTACAGTGAGCTCTGGCTACCCTACAAACCGGTGGGAACACAACACTATGGTTATTATGGCCGCGGTGTTCTGTAGGGCGGAGGTGCTACCCCAGTCGGACAGCTCATTTCGGACGGGAGATACCGTCGCGTCCTACCTCCTAGAAAGAGTCTTAGAGTAACCCTTGCCTGTGGCAGCAGTGTCTTCCGGCCCATACCCAGAATGTGTTCACACCTATACATTCTTTAGAGACTGTATCACATACGTTTGCTGTGCAGGTTTTCAACGGCCCCGAGATCACAATGCCCAAAGACTGCCGTCACTACAAGTCGCCACAAGACGGAAACCAAGGGCTTGCTTCATACTGGGAGCACAGGTAATTTTATATTGTACTAGCGGTGTCCCGCGGCTCTGCCCGTGGCATACTTCGTCCACGTGGCAGGAAAAAAGTATTATATGTCCATCTCCTAGTTCTAAGCTACCTCCCCATCAATTTTCAGCCAAATCGGTCCAGCCGTTCTCGCGTGATTCAAATTTTATTTCTTTGTTTTAGATTATTACTAGCTGATGCCCGCGGCTTCGGCCGCGTGGATGTCAGTTATCGCGACCAAACATAGCCTATGTCTCGAGGTCTAATCTAATCTACCCCTATACCAAATTTCATCAAAATCGGTTCAGGCGTGAAAGCGTAACAGACAGACAGACAGAGTTACTTTCGCATTTATAATATTAGTATGGATGCATTCAATTCAGTTTACCAAAATATTTTAAATAATAATGGCGACATCTTGAGTATAAGGGTTGGGCTGTGTAAGCGACTCATTTTAGGCTGGCCAGCTTGGTTCTCAATACTCTTTGTATTTAATTTTACTTTTTATTTTATATGTTGTTCTATGTGTTTTGAATTTTTATGACATTAAAAAGAAGAGTAAAATATTAGTTCAGTTGTTAAATGTCCGCGGCGACATAGGTACCGGTACCTATGTTGGAGCTGTACTATGTAAATTTGTAAAGTCCAAATTAAATACTGTGCCTCGCATCCAGTTTATTATTCCTACTCACCCTAGCGCTTACAATTGGTCCTTCGAGCAATTGTAAGCGCTAGGGTCGAGCGTAGGGTAAGAAAAAAAAGTATGTAACAACATTTTTTAATTTCAGACACGTCCACAATGAATACGGATTATTCAACCTGCGCTCCACACACGAGGGCATGTTGAACCGCGTCGATGGAAAGTACAGGCCGTTCATTCTTACTCGCTCCACTTTCTCGGGCACTCAGAGGTAAGGCCACTTCTAACTATTAGTGGTTATGCCAAGTTCAAATTCAGAAGATATTTAGATGATCATGATCGATTTTAAAGTGGATCTAAACTTTGCATTGCTGCTAATTCTGTTGTTACATCTCTAAACTTAAAATTTTCTAATTGCATCTGTTTCTTTCATTATCACATAGAAAAGGACAGATGATTTATGTTGGTGAAAATGTCAAATTAAGTCGGCGCCTTGACGGTACCCTTCAATTTTAGTCGACATCTACGAACATGCGACTTAACTTACTACGCACCAACAAGGCGCTGTCTTAATTTGACAGGTCTTACATACATAAAATCATCTGTCCTTTTCTATCTGATAATGAAAGAAACAGATGCAATTAGAAAATTTTAGAGAATTCTAAGTTTAGAGATGTAACAACAGAATTAACAGCACTGGATTGCGGTGATTTCAGGCGAACTAATAGCCGACAGGAACTTGGCCCCCTTTTTAACAGGTATGTTTTTGGTGGGATGCTTTTTGGATCACCTTATATTCCTGCGTTGAAGACCTGAGACGGCATGCGGTTTTAGTAGGTTCGATTCCGAAATAACCACCCGTGGGGATTTCCGCACGAAAAAAAGGGTATGCTATAATTTGCTTGATAGTACATGTTGCGTTTGGCAGGTACGCGGCAGTATGGACGGGAGACAACACAGCGGAGTGGGGCTTCTTAGCGGTGTCGGTGCCCATGTGCCTGTCTCTGGCCGCTGCAGGAGTCAGCTTCTGCGGCTCCGACGTGGGCGGCTTCTTCAAGTACCCCGAGGCTGAGCTCATGACGCGCTGGTACCAGGTCCGTATTTGTTTTACTTGAGGAATTTTACCTCGGGCTTCAGAGAACAGCAAACTGGGAGGTAGCAATGTCGGACTGACTAAAACCGCAAGATATATCTCGCTGGTTCTAGAACCAACTAAAACCGCAAGGAGTAAGTATCTCGCGGAGTCAATATGTAGTTTGCGCTCTTGCCCAATGATGAAAACTCATGCCGGAGGGGGGGCTGTCGTGTCTGATCGCTCGACGTCATATTTGTGACGTCACTGCTGTAGGTACAGCAGCGTGAGCGGTGACGACATGGCAGCAGTTGCCCTGTGACCAAAGGATTATGAGAGCTGAGGGCGCGCATTACGAAGAAATTTGAACATCTAAGACGGGTCCATTTAGCTCAGTTGTTTGTTAGAAATTTCATCAAGAACCAAGTGGTACGAGCAGTGTACGTCAATAGGCTAATTAATTATTTGAATTATGACGGTCTCTGTAGTGTAGCGGTAGTGCATGCGACTGCTACGCAGGGGCCGCGGGTTCGATTCCCGCTCAGTGCAAATATTTGTATGCATGAATATGTCTATTTGCTTTGGTCTGAGTGTTTCTATGTATATTAAGTACCTATGTATTTACAAAAGAAAAGTATATAAGTACGTTTATCAGCATTCTAGAACCCATAACACAAGCTAGTTAAAATAAATGTTCCGAGTCCGAGGGTCACCAATCTCGTCGCTAGTCCTCCATTCTGTAATACATACATACAAATCACGCCTTTTTCCCATTAGGGTAGGCAGAGACAACATCTTTCCACTTGCTACGATCTTGATATACTCCTTTCGCTTCTTCAACTTTCATAATTGTTTTCATACATGTACGCCGGTTCCGGGTACCCTTGACCTGGCTTTCCAAAACGTCCTGGATCTGATTAGAATATGTACGCCTAGGTCGGCCTTTACCGGGTTGCCCATTCACCCTCGCCTCATATCTGTTTCATCAATCTTCCTTCATCCGTCCTCTCTACATGTCTAATCATCCCTTTCTCTATCTTGGTCACTACATCTTCAATCATACCGCAACGTTCCCTTATCACATTGTTCCTCACTCGGTCCATCAGCTTTACTCCAGCTATGCTTCTTAGACTTCTCATTTCTACAGTATTCAGTCTACTGCATTCTTTAATACAACATAACATAAACTCACGCCTATATCCCCGAAGGGGTAGGCAGAGCTGCTAGCACCCTCATTTCGCCAGTTTATATTTAGGTCCCAATGTAATAGGTGGCGAGCCTATTGCCATTAACCGGGCACTTATAAACTTGCGATAAATACACACATAACTTCGAAAAGCATCGAAAAATCATTGGTGTGTGCCATGGTGAACCTGGGATCGAACCCGAGGCCTCGTCTCAGACCACTAGGCTACCGCGGTTATTCTGTAATGGGTGGTTGTTAATGAAGCTTGTGGTGACGTCACTCAGTAGCGTGTTTGCGCAGGCGGCGGCGTACCAGGCCTTCATGCGCGCGCACTCCCACATCGAGACCAAGCGCCGCGAGCCCTGGCTCTACGACGCGCCCACCCTCGCGCTGCTTAGGGACGCCCTCCGCAGGAGATATGCACTGATCGACTTCTGGTAAGTACCGTCAAGCGGGGTGAATAGGAATGAAGGGGTAAATAGGGATAAAATGGTCATTAGAATTTGTTAAATAATTTCTTTTAGAAATTTTCAATTATTTAACCGGATATTCGATGATTCCTTCCTTCTTCCTACAATCCCGGGTTCTTTAAGCGGGGCGTGAAAAGGTATCTGTCTAGGCCGTCAAGGTAGGGACCGCCGTTTTGGGACGAATAGTGTCTGGAATGGCGGCCCGTACCCTCTAAACTTTACCCTAGCTTCTTACCATCCAGCGGGGTTAAGTCAATTGACGGACTGAATATAAAAAAAAAATGAAAATTCTCTTCGTGACGTGGAAGTGGTTTATAGTTTCGCATAGAAGATAATAACTGCATAATTTAACTGATCATTTTGTTCCTATTCACCCCGTTTGACCCGGTACCACGCACGCATCATCCAACTTGATAATCAATCGGAAAAAGTGAACATTCAGGACGGGACGGCCCCCTAGGGTTTGGGAACCACGGTGTCTCCGTTATGCCCCCGGAAAGGGGGAGGGCTAACTGTACCCTAACTCAGCTCAACGAGTTACTATTGAGTTCTTTTTTCATATCGGTCACGTCAATAATGACTTCACCTCGCCTGATGGTAAGCTAAAGGTAAAGTCTCAGGAAGGGGGTCCCCATCGGACAGTGATGATGGATGGACTCAATTTGACGGCCTCATGACAGAAGAGGTGAGGTTTAGACTACGCCAATACACACTGGTCCCACAAGTGCTGGGACAACCATCACCTCAAGCCTGGCTATGCACCTGATGAACCCTGAACGCAATCCAACCGAGATTAGATTACTATGGAGGGTTTTCGCGAAGTACACGGTGGTACCTACCCGGCCCAATTTGAGGCAGATTTGTGCCATCAAATTATACCACCAAAGTCTGTAGAAAATCTCAATAACTGTTTTCATGATCCAGGTACACATTATTCTACGAACATTCCGTCGACGGCCTGCCTGTGACGCGGGCGCTGTACCAGGAGTACCCTGAAGAGGAAGACACCTTCACGATTGATGATCAGTACTTACTTGGTAAGCACTCAAACTGACCAGCTCAATTTCACCCATAAAACCTATCGGACGGAACGCGAGAAAGATGCGACTGACAACACTAGAGTCGGCCCACTTGCTTATACGTACAAGTCGGCACGCAAACACACCTACACACACACACTAGTCAGCCACTACGCGGCAATCGTCATTTTTTTATATACTACGTTAGTGGCAGACAAGCACCAGACAATTCGATTTATTCAGTTTAAGTAGCTAAATGAATAAAGTAAAAAATGTTTTAAATTAAACGCTTTTATGCATTAAAAGCGGCCATATTGAATTTCCTTCCTTTTTTTCACAGTGAACTATATTCTACTAGTCAAGCCCTTTCATTTGATATCTATAATGCGGTAGTTGTGGAAAAATACGTAAGCCGCCATTTTGTAGCGGCGGCCATCTTGGAGTTACAATGATTAGATTATTACAATATTACAATTAGAATAGATTAACTTGTATATTGTCACCCGAACTAAAGATATGTGCCAAATATCAGCATATAACAATCCGTTCATAGGAAGGGGGTCAATTATCAATGACTAAATTTAACCCAAACAAACAGGTCAAGTTAAATAAATGCGTTTAAAAAACACCGTGTGTCTTATGTAGTGAAATGGTGTAAAAACCACATTTTAATACAATTGTCTGTATGTATGCCTGTCTGTTTGTATAGCTTATGCTTTGCCCAATGATGAAAACTCATGCCGGAGGGGGGGGCTGTCGTGTCTGCTCGCTCGACGTCATATTTGTGACGTCACTGCTGTACAGCAGCGTGAGCGGTGACGACATGGCAGCAGTTGCCCTGTGACCAAAGGATTATGAGAGCTGAGGGCGCAATTAAAATCCATCGTGAACTAATCATTTTAGCGTCGGTACTTTAGAGTTTATGAAGTCGGTCTTAAAATCGAGGGGGCTTGGGTTCGAATCCTGGCTATTATACTACCAAAGGAAACCCACTCCTAACACAAACTGTATAGCTTAGCCCACCAAGATTCCGTAACCACCAAGTTACCAATAGCCCACTAATGTTCCATAAAAAAAGCCACACATTTTTTTTTAAGGAAACCTAAAATAGAATTACAAAATAAATTAAATAACAAAAAAATTAATCACAAAAAATATGGAATAAAAATTTTATCACAAAAAATTGAACCACAATTTTTATAATGAATATTAATATGCATGAATATAATTGCATTGGTCTGTGTTTTTATGTATAACATATATGTATTTCGTATCCGCATTCTAGAACCCAACACAAGCTAGTTATGCTATGCTTACTTTGTGTCTAGATAGCGCTGTATAGAATGTCGTAAAGTATATTTTTTTAATAAATATTCAGGCGACAAGCTGCTAGTAAGGCCGGTCGTGGAGCCAGGAGCGTCAAGCGTCAAGGTCTACCTGCCAGGAGCTGCCAGCCGTACGTTGTGGTACGATGTAGACTCGTACGTGGCCCTCCCGGCTAGAGGGTACTTTACTCTGGACGTCACTCTGTCTAAGGTATGTGGACATTATCTGGATAGAATGGGAAAGTGGGCGTGGCACCCGTGCCAAAACTGTGCAATATATTGCATGCTTTCCTAATCGCGCTTTCATTAAAGCAACTGCTTCCGCGTTCAAGACATATGAATAGTAATTCAATAGGTATAGTGTACGGCATGTAACTTGGCAAGATTATGGAGTAGTGTGGGCCCCACTAATCCAAAAACTTTGCCAAGTTAGCCGTGTGTCCACCTGCGTGAACGTCGATTTCCGCATTTTTGACTATCTCTGGTTTTAATTAACCAATTGATAAAAATTTGTAATCAATTTTGCGTAATTTCCATCAAAAAAAAATATTTAAGCATGTTTATCCATATTCTAGAACCTATTTACAAATTATGCTTATCTTGTATCTAGATAGCATTGTTAGTCTGTCTGTGTCCAAGAACATTGATCCATATTGTCCCCCCCCGTCCCCCTCCAGATCCCGGTGTACCAGCGCGGCGGCAGCATCATCCCGCGCAAGGAGCGCATCCGCCGCTCGTCCGCGCTGATGGCTGACGACCCCTACACCCTGGTCATCGCACTCGACGCCAACGTGAGTCTCTACATTATTATATTGTGTCTTATTTTCATTACATCGATCAAATCCAGCCTGACTAACTTTAGGCCAGTAACAAAACATTTTAACTTAAACTTAAATTTTTTGTGCTCCTCCTCCAATCATAAATCAAAGCTACTGTCAATTGTGTGTTGGAGGGTGTGTGTGAGTATGAGAGAGGATGTTGGAGTCGCTTCCAGTTAGCTATAACAGCCAGTCGTCCCACAGAACACAGCGCACGGCACCATCTACATCGACGACGGCGAGACGTACGACTACCTCAGCAACAAACACATCTACGCCAGCTTCGACTACGACCCCACCGGCATCAAGTACTCGTGAGTACTCATTTGTGACTCATTTTGTGACTTCACAGGCGAACCATTCAAAGTGTGTTTTACACAACACTTAAGCTGTGATTTTCATCTTTTTCTTCTAGGCAAATTATTTTTTTGCATAAACATAAACATAAACTCACGCCTATATCCCCGAAGGGGTAGGCAGAGGTGCTAGCACCCACATTTCGCCAGTTTATGCTTAAGTCCCAATATGATAGGTGGCGAGCCTATTGCCATTAACCGGGCACTTATAAAACTGCGATAAATACACACATAACTTCGAAAAGCATCGAAACGTCATTGGTGTGTGCCATGGTGAACCTGGGATCGAACCCGAGCATCCATTACCCAGACCACTAGGCTGGAGATATTTAAAAAAAATACGTGATGTATATGGATCTATACAAAAAAATGTTGACCCAATCATCTTTCTTCCCCAGATTCATCCACGATAACGCTCACTACCCAACGCGTTCCTGGGTAGAACGCATTGTCATCGCCGGGATCAAGTCCCCCCCCAAGACTGCCAAACTCATCCAGGGCGACAAGCAGACCGCCCTGCAGATGACCCTGCACAAGGGCAACGATGTCCTTGTTATCAGGAAACCAGCGGCGAAAATGGCGCAGGAGTGGCGTATAACCTTTAGCTATTAATTCTAAGGTTTAAGGCTAACTTGTGGTTTGACTGCGTTTGTGTAAAGGACCACATTATAGATCACTTTAAAAGAAAAAAGTTTTTTTTTCGTAGTATGAGTTCCGGTACCCGTTCTTGCTTTTCCCTGGTATTATACCACATACCAAAGGTATACCTTGCTCAAAATCTAAAAATAATTTATTCGAAATAGAACATTAAAACGGAACTTACAAAACGTCAAACAAAAATTTTGCAAATGGACTACCGGTTTGACACGCGGCCCCGTTTGAGAAGACTCCGTCAAGAAACTCAGCGGTTAAGGTAACCATTTACCAGTAGTTGGCTGGCGTCGCTGCTTTTAAAAAAACTTTTAATATGGTAACATGGTTATCAGCTCTCTGTAATATTGTCTCAAAATAATCATTTATATAAAAACAGTTAAACCACAAAATACTGTTAAGATACGCTCGATTTGACACTGTTTCTATGATACAACCAAAATTCATGGCTTTATAAAAAAAAAAGAGAACCTCCTCCTTTTTTGACGTCGGTTAAAAGGTCAACATCTTCATCTTACGTCAACAGCAATATTTTATATACTTTCACCAAAAACAATGTCAAACCGAACGCACCTCTATTACAAAGGTAATAAGGACAAGATTTCAGTGTACTGTAACTTCAGCAGATTTTTTAAGCTATTGGTAAATAGATGCTCTTGTTTTAATTTTAAAACTGCAGGCAAGAATTTGAGTTTCAGGATATCATGAAAGCTATCAAATAGCACTGTTTTTCTTACCTTTATATTACAGGATTCTCTTATTTGGTTGTGGAATGCATTCCACAAGAAATTTTTGGAGAATTCCAGTATCAAATTTGCAATTCCAAGACGGTTTATTTGATTTATTTATAGTTTTAAAATGGTTTAGTACACTTAGAATATTTTATGGCAATGTAAGATGTTAAGGAAACAATATGATATTTAAAGTGAAATAATTTTATACAACACGATTGCACTCTTCAGTGAATACTTGCAAGTATTTTGTATTTGTTATTATTTATATAGTGAACTCTGTTTGAGAGCCCTGTTTCATCATAGCGTATATTTTTTTAATTTTTGAAAGAAAAAAAAATGTTTTAAGTTTTCGAAGTGTAGCGTATTGGTTAGGGAGCCGGCCTTACCATCGAGAGATCCTGGGTTCGAATCATGGTCAATATCTATACTACTGACATACCCTCTCCTAACACGAGCTAATGCTTAGTTGAGGGCGAGAGGTGGAATGCTAGTTACAATTTAAACTACAAGTTTTTCGAGCCCGTGTTAAACTAACTAAAAAAATTGACTAGCCCGGCCTTCAAAAATCGGATTTGAACCGACTAAAACCGCACGCCGTCACGGGTCTTCAAACTAAATAAAATGTCGTCGATGAAATAGGGCTATACATAAACTTTTACACATGGGATTATTGAGCAAAATCACTTCCATTTAATGTGTGGTATGTATGTTATTTGTCAAATATTTCTTGTTGGGCTAATATATATTATATTCCACTGTTTAGTACCCTTTTATATTATACTGCACGACTCCGATATGGCTTGATTTGACAACTATTGGCCATATGCTAACATGCATAGGGACATCATTTATGCATTGCTAGTTATGAAGTACTTATCAGGATTCAAGCATTCAATATTAGCGTGTAGGGTTTTCTCTGATTCTAGCATTTTCCTAAAGAAACCCGACTTCATCTTGAGCTAATAGAAATGGGACCACGCGGGAATCATCAAAATCGGTTCACCCAGTCGAAAGTTCCGAGTTAACAAACAAAAAAAAATTTTTTGCAGTAGTCGGTTAAAAATACATTCATTCGTAACTAGTAGTGCTAATAGGAGTCTAAAAGATGTTCTGTTCTATACAAATTAATAAAATTGTTTGTAATGTTAAATAACAGATTTTTACTAAATACATATTTATGTATATATGGTACTTATATTTAAAAAATCGTATCGGTGTCGTGTCGTGTGATATAAAAGGCCGGATTTGCTCTTTCCGATATTATGTAAGTAATCAAGTGTGTAACTGTTAGCAATGACGGGTATGTGGAAGGAATTTTATTGTATGTATGTGATAATAAAACTAATTTTAATGATCAATCACTTTTTTTTAATTACCTCTTTATTTAACGTTTGCAGCACTTGTGGTAAGTTTCCCGTTAGAACTACAGTTCCCGGCTTTTGATTCAGCTGTTCGGGCAAAAGAGTGAGTCAGATTAATATCAACTTGGTTTGGTAGAGTATTCTCTCTCTAGCACAGTGTATCTTACAGTTTTATATCTTTCAAGAGTTGTTTAAACCGACGTTATAGTTATGTATTTCAATGATTTTTTGAAGCAATTAGTATGATAATTTTTCCTATAGGTTTAGCTCGACAAAAGTGAATATCTAGAACGGGACTTAACCCGCAACTTATATTATGAACAGCGGTTTTAACTACTCTATATAGATATCTAACTTTTAGTACGAAATACGCTAGAGAAAATGCTCTACAAAACCGATATTAGCCAGAATTGCTGTTATTTCCAACGTGCTAAATCAAAAGCTGCGTACTGTACTTTCATAGTGTAATTGGTTAGCACCTTAGTACTTTGAATTATAAGTTGCAGTGACTCTTTACTATTTACAGTGACATGGTGTTATATAATAAATTAACAATTATATTAGCTGAATGCCATGTAAACATTTACAAAAACAATTTAACAATCTCCAAAAACAAACTTCTCTATATTAAAGAAAATATAAATCCCACTGTTGAAGCCAGCCTCAACATATACATCTTGCTAGGCTACATTATTAAAACATAAGTAAAAAATTTAGGCTTCTTGCTAGAGGCCATACGATCAAAATATTAATTAATCAAAACAAGTAGAAATTCAGGGTCTTGCTAAAGGCCACATGATTGAAACCAAGTTAAAAAACCTTGGCTTCTTGCTGGAGACCGTATCATAAAATAAGTAGAAAAATTCTTGCAGAGACTGCAATTATAATGAGAAAAATAATTTAGGCCTTTTGCTAGAGGCTGCTTGAACAAAATACAAGTAGAAAATATAGGCTTGCTTGACTGCATGATTTAAACAAATAAAAAATGTAATCCTTCTTGCTACAGGCAACAAAACAAAAATGTAGACTTCTTACTACTAAAAGCCGCATGATGAAAAGATAATAAAAAAATATTATTTGCTAGAGGCAACAGAGGGCGTATCTGATGAGAGATTACCTACAAAATTGTTTTTTTTTCACAACACAGTTTATAGATGTCGACAAACATGTTGAACCAATATGAAACCAAAAACCAAAATCTGTGGGCGTCGCGTCCCTCAGTACCACCAAAGCGACCTAAAAATGGTTTCCGCGCAGCTAGAGTACATTGTGAAGTTTGCCGGTCACTATACTATTATATATCTCTTATATTACACTATTTCCTCTATAAAATGGCCTTAAAGCCCAATCTAAGATCAGTCTATTTGTTATTAAAAAAAAATCAATAAAACACTTCAAAGTAGCTGAAAATTCTTAATACAATAATTACTAATACGGAACCCTAATAAAAATGACGCGGTTTGGTATCCCCACAAAGTACAGTTCAACAAATAATATATTCTCATCTTACACGCTAGATTACACGGAGCTAAAATAACATTAGGCACTGAAATACACAACTTATAGCTCAAAGGGCAAATTGTAATAATAATATGTTAAAAATTCAGTCTCAGCTTAGTCTCGATCTACCAAATGTCAAAAAAGGTATTTCAATATAGCAACCATGTCGAATATGTTCGACAACTCTGCTAATCTCAAACGTATGGCGGCAATTGATTTATATAAAGGCTTCTGTAATAGAGTCGTAGATACTTTTAAAAACTCATTATAGTAATCAAAATGTTATATTTAGTTACATATGTTTCCCTAGATGGCGTTACTGTATTGAGTGGCTGAATCGCGATATGGTTTCGTAACGTACGAAAATAAATTTTATTTTATTAAAGTATCTTTGTCTTGGAAAAAGGTGTTTTTATACACATTCACTTACATTTTGCAGATCGTTACGACATGAGATCGAGACTAGACTGAATTTTAAACATTATCTTTTCACTAGAATTGGCCCTCAGATCAAAATATTCTTTTTGGTAAGTATTGAAAGCGTGCAATATAGACACTAAATACACTGCAATACAATACAAAATCCTTAGTAATCTGATAAATAAACTTACAATATTTATTCTGCCCATCACAACTTTTTTGATAACATTTTAAGGTTTCAAGTGCTATTTTTAGTTTGACATACAGTCAGCGTTAAAAAATGTTTTGGGCAGAGGAGCAGAGGGAGAGAGATGGAGCTATACATCTTGTATAGCTCCATCTCGCTTCCGCAGATGCCTTCACGACGGGAATTTTTTTAATTATAAGGGATTTTGAAATTCTACAAGTGTGTTTTGGTAGAGAAATAGAACGAAAGCAGTTGAACAGACGCTATACACAGTATATAGCTCCATCTATCTCCCAGAGTTGAACTGTATCGTATTTCAATTGGTATTATGAGCTCATGGTTTCACGTAACTAATTGTATGAAACTAAATTTCGAGCAACATATATTTTAATACTAAGACTACACAATTAGACTAGCTTTAACACAGGCGATTATTACATCGCAAATAACCCTGCCAATAAATATATACCTAGCGAAAAATTAAAACACGTAAGTAACTATATTGCGAGCCAAAACACCTATACTTAAATAAATATGTCTTGTAATAATGTTACTGCAAAACTAAAAAAAAAATATTAAGCTATTTTCGCACAGAAGAGCCATCTATTGCGATTCTCACTAATTATGGAACAAATAAGTATGTTTAAAAAAAAATTGCTCACTGATCAGGGCCCGTAGACAAGTGTCACAAGTCTAAATCGCTAAGGAATAGAATAGATTAGGTCGACCAAACACACTCCAGCTCGTGATCCCGCCGCGGCGCGCGCATTGTACGCCGGCGACGAGCTTGGATGTGAATGGTCGACCTAATCTATTCGATTCCTTAGCGATTTACGCTGTGACCCTTATCTACGGGGCTGGCCATAATAAAAGTATGAATGTTGGATGGATGCAAAATGAACTATTGAAGGATAATATGCAAGAGCCGTGGATTGGCAAACGGAAGATGGACCTCTTTCAGGGTGGTCAGTCCATCTGCTCCTCAGCCAGATGGACTGACGACCTGTTAGAGGTATTTGGAACAGACTGGACGCAGTAGTGGATTGGGTGCAATGGTGCAGATTGGATGAAGCCTATAACCAGCAATGGACTGCAATATCGATTAATTACGACACAATAACTCATGGTAAGCGTGTATCGTGGGTTACGAATGTAGCATCAGAAATCTCGGGTGCGAGGGTAAATGCCTTTTGGGCCACCTTCCACACCAGCGCAAGAAGACTAGCGTGTGGTTTTAGTCAGGTCAAGTCCGACATATTATCTGACCAGGCTTGCCTGGGTGGTATACGTAAGGATTTCCACACGAAAAAAGAAAGGGACGGGAGAACCAGAATAGGAAAGGTGATGCTTATGGCACTCTCATATGTATATACCTACATATACCTGCTTGAATTTGAACAATTGGTATAATGGTCAAAGCTCGAGATGGGACAATATTTGTAGTCATTTCAACACTACTATGTACTAGTTTTATAAACATAAATAAGTATATTTTATATTGTTTAAAGACTTTTTAAATATATAAAACCAATACTAAATTGCACTACTTCTTAATAAACCTTTAAGTTATATTTAAACTTATAAAAGATTTAATTTAAAGCAATCAAACATTCACAGTAACATTGCTACAGATAACAATAAGGCAAGAGCTACTTAAAAAATATTCTGCTTGGTGTATCCTCATTCGGAAACTCTATAAAAGGATGAGTTTGTTTATGTTCTAACATAACACTTTCGTTCGGGAACTTATCCCCACAGATATCACAGGACACTTCACACTCCGGAGACTCAACTACCTCCTTTTTTTTCTTCTTTTTAACTACCCACTCTTTCTTTTTCAAGTCTTTTTTCTCTTGTTTAGACGTAGACTGTTCTTCTTCTAATAAAGGTTTACCTGTTAATAAAAACTCTTTCATATTTAGATGTTTTAAGTTCATCTTGTGTTGTTTTAAACGATTTTCAGAACTGCACTGGTATTCGCAAATAAAGCAAACATATTTCATATCTCCTGTATGAATTTCCGCATGTGTTTTTCGCTTTTCTGGCGTAGCGAAGCGAAAATCACAGAATTTACACGGATATTTCCTATCAGGTGAATGGTAACGCATATGTGACAATAAAGCGTTCATATCTTTGCACATCTTTCGACATTCTAAACACATTACCCCTGTTTCCACCATTTCAGCTTCTTCTACTGTCTCCGTACTGTGGTGAATTCTTCTATGAGAAGTTAAACCTTTTTGACTGACAAATACTCTGCGACAATCTGTACATTGGAATTGTAATTCTGATTTTATGTCAGGGCTGTGTTTTTCTATTTGATGCATAGCAAGTTTATCCGCTTCGTGGAACTGTAGACCGCATTCCTCGCATTTCCAGGCTTTTACTAATTTTGAAAATGCTTCTAGAACATCTAATACAGACTGGCCTTCAACTTCTGGATGAAAAGTCTTGGTGTGATTACCGAAATCGATGATTTTCGAGAATGTTCGTTTACACCGCGGACAACTATAGGGCTCTTTGTGATCATCCATTACATGAGACTTCAAGTCAGGCATTTCTTTAAAAGTCTTTGAGCACATAAAGCATTTTAACTTCTGCTTGCCTTTGACCACTTCAGAAATAACTTTATACTCCATAAGCTGCACTTTCTGATGGACTTGTAGATGTTTAAATAATTCCTTCCGAGTATTGTAGTCTGTTGGACAAAATTTACAAGGGAATCGTTTTCTGTGTAGCCGTTTGCGATGTAAAGCTAATTCTTCTTTATCCTTAAATTGCCTAGAACACGTCACACAAGGATACAAATTAGTATCCATATTATACATGTTGTGGGATCGAAGGCAAGTCTCCATTCTACTTCTCCTCCGAAATATTTGACCACAAGTACATTCATATCCTTCTTTCTTGACTTTCTCTTCTTCTTTCTTTGCTTCTTCTTTAAGCTTCATATCACGATTCTCTTGCCTAGTTTTTTTTCCTTTGATAATACCAAGTGCTCTTTTTTCAATGCTAGCATGAACTTCTAAGTGTATTTTCAAGCCCCTTTTCTGAGTATATGTCTTTGGACATTTTGGACACACAAGCAACTTCCCTCCAGGATCATTTTTCTTTTTCTTTGCTTTCAAAAGACCATATGCTTCCTGCTCTAGAGATAGCACATTGCCGGTAATCGAATTTAGCTGGAAGGAGTCCTGATAATCTTTATACACGTCGTCGTTATAAGAAGTTGGTAGTATTTCTTCAGGGTTAGACATTTTAGAGAATGGGTGGATTGTTGTATGTGTCATGGGCAGTATCTCCATGACCAGGGTTTTAGTTGTTTGTGACTCGATGAAGCCATCGTGTGAATTCGTCACAGTGGACGTAGTGTTAATGAGTTTGTTTGATATCAAATGTGTTTCAGTTACAATTAAATCAGATTCTTCTTTGATATTCATTTTGAAGTCTTCTTTTTGGTTCATCTGTAAAAAAGATTTGATATATATAGAGAATCTGACTCCATTAGCGTAGCAGTAGAACAATCAACTGAGTTGGAGGTAGGTTCCTGCTCAGTGCAAATATTTGTATGCATGAATAACATATTTGCATTAGTCTGGGTGTTTGTATTTATAATTAATTACAACAAAGCACTGAAAAAGGTA
This sequence comes from Lithosia quadra, assembly GCA_963576445.1. Taxonomy (NCBI): domain Eukaryota; kingdom Metazoa; phylum Arthropoda; class Insecta; order Lepidoptera; family Erebidae; genus Lithosia; species Lithosia quadra. The sequence goes on along the minus strand of OY754900.1, from coordinate 3,368,342 downwards.
TCTGGGATAGACTAGATCCGGAGGACGAAGTAAGGGTATGTTGTGAAAAGTCATAATTATTATATGAACTGCAATAATAAACTAATCTCAAATGGATTTCAGAACTAAATCAAACAGGTTACTCTCAAAATATTGCTATCTCACTCTCACCTCTCGCATTAAACAAGAAGATAAAAACTCACCTCATACATATCACTTTCATTCTTTATGCCAACTTCGTCCTGCAAGCACGCTTCAACCCTTGTCAATGCCGCCGCATCAGTGCTATCCATACTGCTCTCAAGGCCAGCATCATTGTCACCATCTTCCTCCTCGAAATTAGGATAATCATACGTCACTAGTGAATCACCTAGCACCGTTTCTTCTTTGACTTCAGGCTTTTCATCACAATTCATTTCCGATTTGGGTACAGTAATGTAGCGATCTGCTTTCAGGTTATATTCCGCGCTTATAGTTTCAATCCCATCATCACTTTGAGAGTCAGTAGCTTCTTTTTCTATGGTTAAAGAGATTTCTTCTTGTTTTACCTCTAGCTGGACATTTTGGAAAGGATTATCGTCATCTTGTATTACATCCTCGGGCTGAGTTTCAAGTTTAATTCCATATTGCATTTCTTCTTCATTTATATTTGTGTCTATTTCTAGTTTTATTGTCTCTGCCGGGATATCCATAGTTTCTGTGTGTAATTGTGTTCCCGCCATTATTGGAGTCTGTAACAAGATAAATCTATTTTCGCTTTATCTGGATACATATACATACATACAAATGCTCACGCCTTTTTCCCTCCAGGGTAAGCTACAGGTTCTTCACCTGGCTAACTTCACCAGACAGTAATCATAATACAGGGAAACTAAACATTTTACTCATTGAATTTCATTCAATAGAATTTTCATTATATTCAAAAGTCTCTCTTCAAGACAAACACAGGGTGTGTTACTAGCTTCAAGCCTGGGCTCTGTACTTTATAACAATTGCCAAATATACAACATTTAATGTAGTATGTACTTTTATAAGGAACATTGTTATTCACAAGCTAATAACCCTTTGGGATGGAACAATATGACTATAGGTTTGAATTTTGGTTGTATAGACTATAGACTAATGAAAATTCTATATTCTAATTGAAAAATAATGCCTTGCATGCTCCTTCGTCAACCAGTAATAGAATTCAACCTACAAAAAAAAAAACATAAATGAATTCCTATGAAAAAAAATTACATAAATGAATTCCTATGAAAAAAAATTTTTTTTTAATTTTTAAATTTGATAAGTTAATTATTTGGATTGTACTACTTGATGACATAGTTTAATTTGTACACCACTTGTGGTAGGACATAGCGCACTTAACATAATCTTAAGACCATTATAACTAACCTATGATCCACGAAATAAATGATTATGATTATGAAAAAAAAACAATGACAGAGAAATTTATTGTGGCATTTCCCTAAAACAACTAGTAGTTTACTACAAGTTATAATTGCAATGACACCATAAATATTTTTACTGTGTCTTAATTCTTTTGGTTTTATATCGGTAGAATAGTACAAGTGACCTTCGCATGCCTATCAACTTACCTATATACACTTTGTTGTGACGATAGATACAATTACTTTCCGTATTATAAAAGATCAGGGTAACAAATCACTTCATAATTTCGTTATTTTCCAAATGGTGTATCCATAATTTATGCTTCATATCTTTTAACATTAATTCTTGAACGTAAATTCAATGCGCTGATCATTAATTATCAAACACCGCTGATTATGCAGACCGACACCGACAATAATTACATAGAACGATTATCACTCCTTACGACATATTGAATATTTTAACCGATAACAAATGTTCATTAAACAGTATGTGTATATTTTTTTGTACTCAGAATAAGTCAAATATTTGGACTTCAGAATAAAATAGTTACTATCGAAGTATAAACATTCCACTTTCCCGATTTAATCACATTTTCCCATCCCATTTGATTTGATTTGCATTTGATTGAGTTGACAGATAAAAATGTTTAGTTTAGCATTTTTTATCTGTATTTTTATAACATGTAGAGGTAGAACTGTAAAACATTTATGAATATCGATTAAAATGGATGATGATGAAAATCGACTAAGTATTGTAAGCGGCTATGAAACATTTGTTAGACAAACAAACAAAATGGACTATAAAACCCGGAACTTATGTTAGTTTTAATCTAAAAAGTAAATCCTCAAAAAGAATAGTAGACCTTTGTCGTGAAATAATGATACGTCTATGGAAATATGTACGTTAACATTGCCCGTAAGCCCCTAACGCGCACTACTGTTTTGTGTCTCATTTATGCTTAATTTGACTGTAATAGTTGAAGTAGTGTATCTCTTTCTGCCGAATCATTTAATTTATTTTAACTAGTTTAACTTGATCCTTTATAGTACCAATAAAAAATCGACTAATTGTCATAAAATTCAAGATTCAAAAATAGAGATGTTCTTATAAGTGTCAAAATGGCGTTGTAATGATATAAAACTTGAACGGATCTTTTTGCCAAGCAAGCTACAATTTCCAGAACGCATCAATAATACTTGAAAAGGTGCTAAATTCCAAAATAGAAGTTTTGCGAACAGTCGTAACCAGTATTTTTGCTTGATTTACTGGGTTAAAATGAATTTTAACAGGTGTTTGCTTTTCAGGAATGGTGAAGCTCGTCAAAAATGGCTAAGATCGTGGACTTGAAACTTGTGTTAAAGCACTTAGCAAATGGAACTCTCGGCGAGAATTTGTGTATTATTTGTTTGGAAGAACTCAATGATAAATATGAGAATATCCACACTAAAGTCTGTAAAGAAGAAAGCGAGTTCTGTGTAGCTGATGTATTAGAATCTCTTTGCAGGCTGCAGGTAGGAGTTTTCTACATTTAGGCCGTTCGTCCGGCGCGGGCATAAGCCGCATGTAATTGTGCGGGGCGATATGCAGTTTCATACAAATTTAATGAACTGCGCTATGAGGCCCACTTGTCATATTATAATTCGCGATGTAGCCCGCTGCGATTGCCTGCGACGGACGTCCGCGGCTGGTACCGGTTCAGACAATCAAGTTCTAGAAATGATTGCTGTTCTATGGATTATGAAAAGTTGGCTCGTAGCCATTATTCATTAAATCAGCAGTACAGTCTGCTGATTTAAACCACCAGTATATAATTATTACCATACAGCAATATAGCTGCCAATTTACAATGTTTGCTTTATTTTTGTAGATTTATTTCTGTTAAAAACGTCACCTGTAACTAACCATCTATTATAACAGTTTTCAGACCACGACAACTACAATGTATGCACAAATTGCTTCACGATTGCATTCATGGCTCATAAATTCTATTTGTTATCACGTCGCAGCAGTGAAATCTTAAATTTCTATTCCGATGAACTTTCACAAAACTTGGACCACATTCATTCTCCCGAAGAACTCGGTAACAATACGTTGTGTATATCTGTACCTGAAGTTTACACAGTGATGCAAAACTATGATCTCAACATGGATGGCATCGGTAAAAATAGTTTTAAGAAAAACATAGTGCCTAAAGTGAAGCCCGAGAGACAGAAAAAACAAACAAAATTGGAAGACGATGAAAACGTTGTTGTAGTTATACAAGAAAATGGAGAATCATTATTTTACAAAGCTTATGCGGACGGTACTCTAGTCTTACTTGACGATTATGAGAAAATGAATTATAAGAAGGATCTATCCATAACTGTTCCGATGCCCAAGGCTGCAGCGCCTAAGGAGAAGAGGAAAAGAATGCCGATGACACATAAACTTTGTAGCAAATGTCCCGTTAAATATAGATTTGCTGCAAAATTGAAAGAGCACATGAAGTTGGAGCATAACATAGATCTTTTCATTTGTAAGGTTTGTGATATTTGTTCAAATTTTAATATTAAGCAGTTGTGGTAGGACTAAGAGTGTTAATTTGCCTCTGCCTACCCCTCCAGCCATTAAATGCGCAAAGACTTCTGTTGAATTTGGTAGCAAACCAAAGGAGTATTAGTGGTAGAAATGGCATGACATACAATTTTTTTTGCTTTATAACGAACTAGCGACCCGCCCCGGCTTCGCACGGGTGCAATGCTGATACTAAATTAGCCTTAGTATATGATGCATGTATTATACATATAAACCTTCCTCTTGAATCACTCTATCTATTGGAAAAAACCACATCAAAATCCGTTGCGTAGTTTTAAAGATTTAAGCGCACATAGGGATATAGGGACAGAAAAGGCGACTTTGTTTTATACTATGTAGTGATAGTGATGATATTCGAATTTGGCACCGACTCTTTTGGAAGTTGTTTAAAAAAATTATATTATACTTCCAGGTATGCAAAGCTATAACGGAAGATGAACATGAATATCACAATCACATGCGCACGCACACCAATATACACCAGTGCGCCATCTGTCAGACTGTCTTCAAGAAGAGAGACACTATCATCAACCATCTCAAGTGGCATGAGAAGATGAAAAATATTAGTCAGGTATCTATCTAACGGTGTGAGGGGAAATGGCTTTGGTGTCACCTTACATCCTTACATCCCATCACTAAAAGGCCCGAGAGGGTGTGTGGTTTTAGTTGGTTCAAGTTCAACATAACTACTTGGCAGCAAGGTGGTATCCCCATGGGTATAACCCCCAATGCCAAGCGATGCCAAGTGGTTATTTCACTAAAAGAATAAATTATTCTTTCCTTTTTCCTTTTTAAAAGATAGATAACATGATTGTTTCATCCATATTGTATACAGATTGAAGGTGCCCACATCTGCGAGATATGTGGAGTGATAACGGAAGATGAGAACAGCCTCCGAGACCACTACGACAGCAAGCATTACAAGAAGTACACTTGTTACTACTGCGGGCGACTGTACAAGGGAGAGATCAGCTTCGAAATGCATATCAAGAAACATGAGGCCCATCTCCAGAATAGTGTACACAAGTAAGTTCATTCCATTGTATTGTGAGGCCTTCACACGATCTGGGCCTCGATTCTGCTAAAGACAAACCACTGATATACCACTGACACTCTAAAAAATGCCATTTAATTGTAGACTTTATTGTTATCAGGTTAAAGTCTAAAGTCAAATGATATTTTGTAGAGCAAATGAAAAAGTTAAATGAATTCTTTTCATTTGATTTTAGACTTTAACTGTATAACGATAGTCTACAATTTCTCACTGACATTCTAAAATAGCATTTTTAGAGTGTCAGTGGTATTACAGTGGTTTGCCTTTAGCAAAATCGTAGCCCAGGGGCCCATACGGTATGCATATTGAACTGAAGTTATGTACTATCCTGCATAGATGTCGATTTTTGCGTTTTCGACTACCTCTACTTAACTGATTGTGAAACATGCCTAGAGTTTAAGTTTGACCAAGACCTTTCAAACAAGAAGAAAGCACAACCAAATTTGTTCAGTAGTTTTTATGTCCATCGCGAACAAACAGGTAAGAATACCAAAAAAAAATGTTTTATTTAGGACTGTTCAAATAACATAACCCAAGTATTTTTTTTAAATATTTCCATAGTATATACATAGCACTTTAAAATTTTTATGATAGTATATATTTATGAAAGGTTTTCAGTTTTCATAGTGAATCTTTATTCGTAGGTCAAAAAATGTCGATCAGTTAAAACAGCAACAGGCAGAGTCTGCCCAGAAGGAGGCGAGCAACAAACAGAAGTGTATGTGTCCCACGTGTGGGCGGTACTTCGTGGACGAACGGGCTCTCCTGTGGCACCAGCGGCTACATAACAACGAGAGACCTTATAGATGCGAGGTTAGTGAGTAGTCACACTCAAATTCAAATTATATTTATTGTAAACCACGAGTACAAAGGATGTTCACAAGATAATGAGGCCTGCTATGTTTTACCATTTGGGCATACAATAATAAATGGGTATTATTAAAATTCACATACAAGTCATAAATAATTAAAAATGGAATTATAAGTCATAAAAACACTTCCGCCTGCGTAGGGAGAGAGGTGAGGTGGGAGTGGTCATGAATAGGGCTCTTCGGTGGTTCTGCCTGTCCCTAATGGGGGGGAGGGGTGTGAAATGACAGCCACTTGTCATCCTACTGGTTAACCTGGCAAAGCAGTGCCATGTTCGTTCTCTCTCTTTCCCGGGTGCAAAACGGGGGGTTCCCAGACGCGTGGGGCATCTCAAAGCCGGAGAATGGTCCTGGGTCAGCCGGGGTGCGAGGGTACTGCCATTTGAGTCACTTAACCACCCCGGCGTTCAAAGACGTTCTAGTCCGACATTGCGAAAAAGCGTAAAAAAGCATTTGATGAGGCTGTCAAGCTGAGGGCCGCCACTGTAGCACTACCGGTGTATGTAGTGGTGACCCCAGTCCTGAGACTTTACTTTTAGCTTACCATCAGGCGAGGTGAAGTCATTTTGACGCCCCTGCTGGTTCGGTGGCCTTACCGCATGAAAAAAAGGTCCCTGAATTAAGAAAAGGCTTAGAGGATGAGTATCTCGAAGGCCTCTGATTGAAGAATTCTCTCTGTCTTTCCTAGGTATGCGCTCGTGGGTTCGTATCCCTAAACCGGCGGAACCAGCACGCCCTGTGCGCGCACACTGCCCCCACGCGGCGCTGCCCGCTTTGTCCCGCGCTGTTCCACCTCAAGTCCATGGTCAACACACACATCAGGAAGGTATGATCGCCATCTATATTACCTTAAAGCCGTCCGCTGCCTCACGCGCGTCAAAGATCGCACCGCTCGCCACAAGCAGGGAATTCATCTCCACACGTTGCATCCGCCTGCAGTGCGTACTGTAAGGTATGAAAGAAATTTCATTCCGCGCACGCTTAGGCTGTGGAACGATCTCTCTGCAGTGGTTTTCCCTACAATATGGGGTTCTTCAAGAAGGGCATTAGAAGGTTTTTGCAGGGTCGGCAGCGCGAGTGTGACGCCCCTGGTGTTGCACGTGTTCATAGGCCACGGTAACCGCTTTCCATCAGTTTGGGCCGTGTGCTTGTCTGCCACCTAAGTGGTAAAAAAAAAAGACTCGAAGAATGATGATTATTGTGATTATCCCAGGTGCACCTAAAGGCCCACAAGCGTCGTAACCGCGTGTCGAAACACCAGAACGTTTTCTGGCGCACCGAACCTGTGCCCATCCAGGAGCTGAGCGTCGACATACAGAACGAGATCCTGGAGCTGCAGGCTGTCAAGAAGGAATACCAGGTATACTTTGAGGGGTACTAAGGAAATGGCTTTTGGGTTACCTTACACCCCGGAGCTTGAAGACCCGATATACCTACTACTAGCTGTCTAAATCCGTTCAGTAGTTTTTGCGAACAAACAGACAAACAGACAAAAAAAATATTTTTGTGGAACTCCCACAATTTTTTTTTGTGGAACTTTTGTGAATTGTTCATATAACAAAACCCAAGTTATTTTGTAATTATCTCCAATGTACAGACACAGCTACTTCACAATTTTATATTAATATATTGAATATCTATGATTTCAGATGCCCAACTCTGCACAGATGATGGACATGGATTAAAGACAGATTAAATAATATGGAATACTAGCCTATGTCGGTGGTCCCGCCGTGTTTTCGCGTTTTTTTTACCTCCGGTTACAAATTCCGGTGATCAAACATGCATAAGATTTTAATTCTGACCAAGATATTTCCGAACGAAAAAATTCCATCAAAATCCGTTCAGTAGTTTTGCGTCCATCGCGCACAATCGCGCACAAACAGACAAGAATTGAAAAAAAAAAATTGTATTCAGAATCGTTCATAAACATAACCCAATTTTTTTAAAACCAATGCGATGTGAAACATCTACTTTACAATTTTTTTAATAGTATAGACTCAACCCCAGCAGGTAATGGATTATGTTATATTAGTGTTTTATGAAATAAATAAAGTACCTTTTACAAATTACATGCTTCGTTTTTTTACCCTACCTGTTTTATTTGGAAATTTGCCCAATTTATAATAAATAACGGTGAAGGAAAAACATCGTGAGGAAACCCATTTATTCAGTGCCATCTAGCGAAATCGAGTTGAACTACTAAGTAGCCTCCTCAATGATGGAGTAACTCCTCAATGATGAAGGTTTGATTGATTGGACGTACTCTGTCAGGAGGAAACACCCATTTTTCAGAGGATGTATGTTCTCGGGTTAGTTTTTTGGACCGAACTACAAAGCGGCCAAAATTTCTTGATTTTCCGTGAAGCAACTGCTTTCAACTAAAGCAACCGATTCTGCTAAAGGCAAACCATTGTCATACCCACTGACACTCTAAAAAATGCTATCTATTTAATTGTAGACTTTACTGTTATACAGTCAAAGTCTAAAATCAGTCTTAATATTATCATAGTTACTATGCCCGCCCACAGATTAGACCGTTCGCTGTTGGGGGCGTGTGCGAATGAGATAGCGAATCGGGTGACTCATTCCCTCCAGTATTGTTAGATCAGTGACCTACAAAAATATAACTCGATGTTGTGATGCGTTTTGCGGGGCGGGGCTTCAGTAAATAGGTGGCCCATCAATACCTAATCCATGCCTAATTAAAGAGAATTCTTGAGAATCTCCAAGAAAAGGAAAATACAATCACTATCCCTAATTGGTTCTGAAACTCATCACTGGCATCATCGCTATAGAATAACCACTTTGAACCCTTAAATTGACAACGTATGTCGGAACATACGCAAAATCCAAAAAAATCTGGAGCCTAATTATAAAGTTTATTTTCGGTTTTCTTTTATTACTACGATGATAACATTAGTATATTTTTAGTATAAAATATTATCTTAGACCCTGGAAACACTTCTGATCTTATAAAATACAAAAAGGCAGCGATGCAGAAACAAGTGAAGCACACCAAGGTAAAAATCATTTGTTTTCTTTTTACTTTGTAGATATTTTGAGTGTATTTTATTGGTATTTTGTGCTTGAAATATCAGTGAATGCTAATCAGACTAAAAAACACAATATAACGAAACTTACTATAGTTTTATCACTTTTATCTGACATCTAACTCGTTGTTTTCCACCACATACACTGCCAATTTGAAAGAATAGTAGTAGCATTTTCGTGTGTATGGTGTGAAATACACTGCCAATTTGAGGCTGTGTTTTTTGCTAATTACATTTTTTTTATAATTGTGGCCTGCCTGCAATTGCTTACGTTTTTTGTTTTTCTTTGCTTGCAGCGAAAGCTACTAATAGGAGGTGGTAGAATTATTGCACTGGTCCCAGTATTAAATGCATGTTCTGAGTGTAGTGAATCGTCTGATCCTCGTCATCTTCAGGATCAGACGATTCGCCATGTCCATGCTTCTCACTGTTCTTCTTCGCCAGCTCCCTCTATTATTAGCTCTCTAGAAAGATGTATGCTATTATCCGAAGATGATAGCTCAATGTCCAAGGGCAAGGCATTTGTCTTACACCTATTAATGCATGAAGTTTATCCCAGCTTGTCACTAGGACCTAACTGCATCAATGAGGATTCTGATCGCTGCTACAAAGTTCGCCCTGTTGTTCAAAAAGTTTTCAGTATTGACGAAATGATAATCCCGTATAAAGGGACTAAAGCTTGTTTCTGTAAAAGACGCCAATTATCACAGAAAGACAAAAATAAATGGAGCTTCAAAAACTTTGTTAGAGCTGGGCTGTATAGTGGCGAAAATACTTTCCGTTTCCGCTTCTGCAACCCCGGTTGGATTGAGTTCAGGGTTGGGCAGGTGCAAAGCTGGGCTTGAGGTGATGGTTGTCGAAGCACTTGTGGGACCAGTGTGTATTGGCGTAGTCTAAACCAATATCTGCGCTTTGTCATGCAGTGTTGCGACGACAATCACTTCTTTCATGAGGCCGTCAAGTTGACGGCCACCGTTACGTTACTGTTGGTGTATGTTATGGGGACCCGGCTCTTGAGACTTTGCCTTTAGCTTACCTACCATCAGGCGAGGCGAAGTCATGTTGACGTGACCGATGTATATTATATATAAAAAAGGCAAGATCTCGCTAAAATTTTCACCGAGGCACGGAATGAGGTGACTGTCAAATCATGGCAACCTCTTTGAAGTCCATACAAAACTGAATGCGATTTGTTACCCAAGAACAGATTCAGTGAGCGCATCGTGGGTGACAGCAGAGTGACAGTAACAATAACAGTAACAGTAACCGAGTCCTAGTCTCGGTGACAAAAAGGCACTATCAGCGCCGGGCCAAAGGTTGTGTTTTGTCACTGGTAAGAGCTCACAAAACTGCCAACTTGTACGAGTATACCATGCAAAAAAATGATTGTATTGCTGTCATTATGTCGATTAAAGTACTTATTTTCCTTATACCTTGTCTAATCTAGGATGATAATTTTGACAGCTCCAAGTAGGGTACCCCATATAGTATAATCGAAAATGGTTCTTTCGATTTTCGATTATCGTTCCCATAGAATATGGAATCGATAGTTACAAAAATACAAAAACATTTACTTTTTATTATTTTAGGTAACTTACTTCAGGATGACAAAAGAGATGTTTTATGGTATAGTATATATGTTTCGTATCATATTTAGCTAATTATATCACAAAAATTTTAGTAGTATAAGTACTTAATAATTTCCATAAATTATTTTAAATTTGATTCATTCGATTCATTTGTGTAAAGTCAATTGTGCTATATTCTTGCAAGACGCTTCACTATGACAAGTGGGCGGGGCTTGTCTATGAATTACAATAATTTTATGGGTTTAATTTTGTAAAAAAAAATACGATACTTCATAGACATGAACTGTCATTATTATCATCCTAAATTAGACAAGGTATAGTTTTGAGTTTTATTTTAACCTATTTTTTACACCCGTATATTGGCAAAGTATGCCAGAGTATACATCAAAATTCAAGTGTAATTTTCTACGAAGTTGGCAGTGTATGCCAGAAAAAACATAAGTTTTCTCGTATTACTAATATATATATATTTTTTTAAATATTTTTTGGGGCCTATTTATACATATAATATCCCGTTCTATTGAAAGAATTCAAATTTTTAAGTTTTTTTTTCTCTGCCAATTTAAGGGTTAAGTCTTATGACAAAAAAGTTGCGGCAAGATAAACCACTAAGTACTACATACTCCTCGTTTGCTGCCGTAGTAGTAGCAAGTCAATACCTGGTTAACATTCAACAAAGGAAATCCTACCTATATTGAGTAGAGCCCCGCCCCGTAAAGCGCATCATAACATCGAGTTATAACTTACCAACGAAGTAAAATGGGTGGTTCTTATATTCTTGTAGGTCATTGATCTAACAATACTCAAGCGAATGAGTCAGCTCAGTCGCTGTCTCGCTCGCACAGCAAACTGTGTAATTTGTGGGCGGCCATAATATAGTAAACGACTATATTATGTACTAGCCAAGTCGCGGCTCCGCCCGCGTCGATTCCGCGTTTTTTTACTAAGTATATTGTATATCTCCGGTTCAACTCAACCGTTAGTGATAATTAATAAGATTTTAAGTCTGACCAAGATCTATCAAATAAATAATTGCATCAGAATCCGTTCAGTAGTTTTTGCGTTCATCGCGAACAAACAGACAAGAATACACAATGCAGCAGTGGAGTTTGTTGCGCCGTTTCTTCTCCACTAGCGCCTAGGAAGCGGTGGTAAACTTAGTATTAAGTAGTTTTTGACGTCAAAGAGATGTAATTATAATTATAATATTATACGTTGCACTATTTTGAGAAATAAAGAAATTGAAATTGAAATTGAAATAGAATTCCAAAAGAAATATCTGTGTTCAAAACCGTTCATATAACATAACATAGGTAAATAAGCTTTTTTAAATATCTCCAAGTAAAGACACAGTTAGGTGCTCGCCCTACAGTATGGTCTCGCTGTCCGTGCCTCGGAGAGCATGTTAAATCATCGGTCATACAAACATCTATGGCGGTCGTTACCTACGGGTAGTTGGCATCCTAAGAAGTCAGATGGCAGTTGCTTCACGGAGAATCAAGAAGTTCGGCCGCTTCGTAATTAGTTGGATCCAAAAAGCTAACCCGAGCTTTCAAAAACGGGTGTTTCCTCCTGACGACGGACTGCTTCCATGAGATTTTTAAGCAAAATTGTATGCTAACTACCTATTCCTTATAATTTTTTGATCGGAAAATTTATTAGGAGTCTGTCAGTCCCTGTCCGTCGAACTTCCATCATTGAGGAAACTTCCAATAGCACTTTCAAGCAGAGGATACAAGAGGAAACGCTATCATAGCGCAAACTAGCTGTGAGGAGGAACGAGGGTGGTGTTCCTCCGACAAGCTAGGTGATCACGTCAGCCCAACGAAAGATGTTAGTGTGATGTATATTATATACAGTTATCAGCGTGAAAACTTTCATTGTGCGATGCAGGGTCAATAGTTACTTAGAAGTTCAACTCGATTTCGCTAGATGGCGCTGAATAAATATCTATGTGATAACATACCGTATAACCACAAACCACAATGCATTTAGTAACGGAAGGCAACGTATTCGTATGAATCATCAATTAATAAAATAACTTACTACATAATCAGTAATAATTATAATTTAATAACGAAATATTTATGTTATAATTTTGAAATAAGAAGAGTAAGAACCGTCTATATTTTTAATTAAATGATCTTTGGCATTGGGGAAAAAAGGTTGCAACACCTCATTTTTTGTGTAAAAAATAAAACTAGGGACAATTCAGAAACTCCATCTAGCAACACTGCGTCTCGCGAGTGGCGTCTCCCGGCCGCGAACATTCATTTCATTCTCGCCATTGCCAACGCCACCCTACGTTAACCGAACTTTTCGCCAGCTCTCTGCACGCAAATATTTTGTATTAGATTTTCTTACAGTTTGCAAAGTATTTCTCTTTTTATTTCATACCAATTCGACTTCTTCTGCTGTGTGAGTGAACTCTTTCTCCTCTATAGGTAAGTGTGATTGAACTATTTTTATCTGTACTACCCACTTTTATTTCATATAACCATCGCAGCATTAATCCTTTCTGGCTTGGTTAATCTAGACTTTTACGGTTGCCAAGATCGTAGCAAGTGGAAATATGTTGTCTCTGCCTACCCCAGTGGAAAAAAGGCGTGATTTGTATGTATGTACGTTACGGTTGCCGTTTGACCTCGCAATCTTTTTCGATCATCGGGAATTGTTATATCGGATTCGAACCGACTAAAACCGCATGCTGTCTAGGCTCTTCAGTCATCGGAGTGTAAGGTGACCTCACCTCTAACCTCCAAACCTACCTGTAAATCGGCAGGTATACCTACCCACCGGCTAGTATGTGGCGTGATCTCATCTAAATAGACTACCTACTTACCCTATAGGTATTTTGTAAAACTTGTGATTCTACCCTAAATTTAAAAAAAAGGTTTTAGTCGGTTCGATTCCGATATGACCATCTCCGATGGCCGTCTGGGGTGGATCGACGAAATAAGGTACACGATGGTACAAAAGGTGCCCGCGCGGACATCGTTTTTAGTGTTTGACTATATCTCCAGTTCTACTCGACCGATTGTGATCAAACATTCGTAAGATTTTAAGTCTGACAAAGAGCTTTCAAACAAGAAAATGGCATCAAAATCCGATTAGTAATTTTGCGTCCATCGCGCAAAAAAGGCAAGAATTAAAAAAAAAAAATTGACGTGACCGAAAACTATTTTTTTTTGTGTCGTTCATGTAGCTTAACCCAAGTATTTTATTTTAAATATCTCCAATGTACCGACATATCTCATTTACGATGTTATAATAATTAAGTAGGTAGGTATAGATAAATGTGTTAACCATTTTTTGCCTCTGTTCGGTATAATACTGAGCTGAGCCATGGCATATGTTCTGTGAACAATTTTATCCTAGCAACTACTGAGAACTCAATAGCTTTATCACATTGAACCCGCCAAAATTTTGGCGTGCGGCTTTAGTCGGTTCGAATCCGATATAACTACCCCAAATAGCCAACGAGGGTCGTATCCGCGAAGAAAAAAAAGATATCTACCTGCCTACATTATTTTTACTGCATTATTTATTATTCTTTATCAGTTTATTTCCTTTTTTTGCAGAGAAACGTTGACCCGAGAGCGCTGAAGTGAAGGTGTGACGACTGCTAACAATGAAAAGAAATTCCCGTTTACATATTATAATAATGGAACGCGAAAGTTTAAAAGTTAATGAAAAGGTACACAAAATATGGAGCTACGAGTTAGGGCGCCTCCGCCAACGGCGCGCCCGAGTTCCCGGACTCTTGAGGTGAGAGCCTCAAACAGCATTCGTAGTTTGAGGCGTTCGAATCTCTGACAGTGATGAATAAACGAAAATGATGAAAATTGTATGTGTACGCGAGTTGCGCGGTCGTTCGGTTTACTGTATGTCAGTGTTAGGAAGAACAATCAGTGTTATACCTAACACTAGGCGCATACTGGGCGACAGCGACAGCTCGGCTTCTAGACGCGACGACAGGCTGCGGCCGAAAATTTCATATATTGTATTTTAAGCTTCGCACCAAGTGTGCGCCTAGGGTTAAATATCGTAGTGTTTTAGTTAGTTTAGGGTTAAGCTTAGGCGATAGGTTAGGTTATGTTATTTTATTTCTATTTTATAATCAACTTTATATTGTAGGGTAGGTAGGTATAGGTAGGTTCTAGTTTACTTGTAAAAATTTCGTCTATATTTTTTTCTATTTTATTTATTTTTCTAACAATTCGACTAAATTTTTTTCTATTTCATTTATTTTATCTAACAATTCGATTTTTACTACGAATTTTCCGATTCTCTCATATACTACTAACCTGTTAGTCCATCCAACGGTTGTCTGTAAGAGATTGCACTTGCGATAAGCCGTCAATTGAATATGCCTCGAACTGTACCATCTGTATGCGTATTCTTGCGTACGTACATATAAGTGCGTGGGCCGGAATAACCACGTGGTGTACCCTGGCCCACGGAGTGGCCAATTCCGCAGTAGTCGCGAGTTGGGTACTCGAACCTCTGATAGTCGTGAAGAAGCGGATATAGTCGAATATTTTGCAATGTCGGAGGCTATGCTGCCGTTCTTACGAAAAGTGCATTTTGGGAAAAACGCGATTTAAGATTTTATTTTCTTTGGTTTGTATCTCCATCAAAAAACGATGCAATCACAAAGAAACATAATAGCAGTATTTTAGTTTAGGGTTAATTAGATTATATAATTAGGTACTTATAAGTATTTGTGTAGTTAGGTACATATTTAAGTTAGATTTTATTTTTAATTAATTATTAATTATATGCACCCCATTGAGTTGGTGTGAGCCTGGTGTTCCACAAGGCTCCGTGCTATCCCCGTCCCTGTCTCTGCTGCATATCAATGCCATGCTGTCTGACCACTCAATTTATTACTATGCGGACGACAGTACCGGGGACGCACGGATGGACGATCATAAAATCTGACGGTCCATAAAATGAAAAGTCCTACATTGTGTTTATCACCAGTTATCCGCTGGTCCGTTGAAGTGACTTTTTTTGTAAGAATTATGTATGGCTATAATAAAAGATGTATTCAAATGTGTGTTTTTTTAATTTATCTATCTATCTATATAATACATGTTATTATAAACTTGAAAACTCGGCACAAAAACTCGCAAACTCGAGAATCAACCTAAATTTTTCAAATCTTATGTCAACTTAACAGCAGAGTTGGGCAAAATGTAGCTAATCCGACTAATAACTATGACTTAATTAAGTAGTTCGTAATTATAACTACTAACTAAATAAAATAATCGTCAGAAGTAGTCAACTAATTTGATTGATAACTAATTGTAGTTGCAATCACGATTGTGTGATTACTTTTCAACCGGTTTCAAAACCTTGTTGACTTTGCCTTTCGATATTAATTCATTTGTTTTTATCTTGACATCTTTAGTTTTAATTTTCAATTGGACAAGTCTATCTCAATCCTAATCCAAAAATGCAAAAAAAATGGTACGTGTACCGTATGTAATGGTGACGCTTTTCCCTGAGACTTTGCCTTCCTCTTACCATCGGGCGAGGTGAAGTCAAATTGACGTGTCCTACATAAAAAAAATCTAATATCAATTGTATGGTTCTAAAATTTTTGCATACAGTGTACCTGTGAAACGGGTTGAAAATTAAATTTTTATTACACCTGTGCACTCGACCATGCTTCAAGCAATAAATTCAATTTGATTTTTTTTTGAAAAAAAACAGGTTCTCAATTCGATTGTATTTTTTTTTGTTTGTTACCCCAGAACTTCGACTGGGTCAACCGATTTGGTCGATTCTTTTTTTATTTGATAGCTGGCGCTTCCCATGTGGTTCCATTTCTATTTTGGTTTGTTGAAGTAGGTTTTTTCTTTGAAAAGTTTTAACAACTTTTTAATCAACTTCAAAAAAGTTCTTAATTCGATTGTATTTTTTGGTTGTTACCTCAGAACTTTTGTCTGAGTGAACCGACTTCGATGATTCTTTATTATATAACTGGTGCTTTCCGTATGGTCTTAATCCAATTTGGTCCGTTGAAGTCGTTTTTTGTAAGAATATTAAATTATCTTATGACTTTTGTCTAATTTTCTCAAGAATAATTTCATCAAAAAGTTTCATATTCAGATCCGGTGGGATCTGGGATTACCAGGATGGGGGAATACCACTCGTCCTTATAGAATCCTGACAGATTCCCATAATACAATTCTTTGATTTTAATATACGAATGGTACAATAACGGAATGCATTATTGACAGTTATATAGTGGTATAAAAAAAAAGTTATCATGTTGTCTCGTCACTTAAGAATGAGAATAAAATTTCAAATAAACTAAATTAATAACTAAAAAAATATGTTTTCCATCATTTTAGCTGGGTGTCAAAAGTATTATTCTTATCAGAATACTCCTGTAGTGCAGTTTGTCCTCCCTGAAAAGGGCTTCTTATAGGGCTAAAGGGAAAGGATACCAGAAGGCTGGAAATAAAAACCTTTTATATTTACGCTTATATATTTTTTAAATGAATCGCTATTGGCGGCAGATATTGTCTATATAAACATAATAATCAATTGAATAATATAATAATATACAAGAACATTGTTAAGGTTTATAGCCAAGATATGAATTTGTTGTCACTTATAGTTGTACATGTCTAAATTAGTAAGAAACCCAAACATCTCATAAGTTGTCCTATTGGTTTGATTTTGTTTGTTAGTTTGGTTCATTTTCATTATTTTTGTTGTATCATTTTTAATGCACGGTTTTTAATTATCATGCTGAGTAAACATATTTTGGAAGTCAATCTGGAATCGAACCTTGAAATGGTATTTCGTTTAAGTTTTGTTTTCTGTTTTGGTTGCCAAATGAATAAAGAAAGAAATAAAGAAATGAATGAATGAATGAATGAATAAATGATTATATAAATGAATAAAATGAAGAAATAACCGAACAAATGAACAAGTCATTTGTTCATTTGTTCGGTTATTTCTTAAATGAACAAATAAACAAATAAAGCCACGGCCGGTGTAACCTGGTCGTTTCGACCAGGTTAGGCATTCTACAGGTATGGTCAAGTCAAAGTCAAAGTTAAATGAATGCCAGTAAAAAAACAATTCAAATTCAAATCATTTAATTCAATCGATTCAAGATAACATTTCATTTAAAACACATTTAAAATATAATTAGAAAATTTAAATACGTAACAAAATAAATGTCAATTAAATCAAAATTAAAATTAAATAATGTCCATCATATAGAATCCTACACTAATTTTCCCTAAAAATATTAGTAATAATTACATAATCTAGGTGAAGTCATTTCGTGTACACTGTTACTCTGCACTTATAGCACTAAGCACGTCTCGCTACACTGCCGCACTGTCCGTAGCGAGTAGTGCTACGCCGTAGCTGGTAGTGCTACGCGCACGCGATACCTACTGCTGGATGAGATGCTCCAGTGTCGGCCGCCCACGCTGACTTCATCCGTCTGCAACATTTATTGATCATTATTAGTCTGTTTATATGCGTGATTATATTAGTGAGTGATGCTAAACATTTCGGAAGGGGTAAGTTGAATCACTACAAAAATGCAAAATTGAGCAAAAAAACGTCCTGAGTTACTGGCGTCGTTGATTACATCTACGGTACAAGCTGTCGCAAGTAGGGACACCTTCATTAATGTTATCAAAACGCCCTTACCTCTACAGTCAAGCCCTCGCGCAGCATACCGCTCTTCTGCGCTTGCCAGCTCACGGTATGTGCGAATTTTGCCACGTCCTCGGCGAGCTTCTCGTCCAGGTGGTTTTTGCCAAACACCAAACCTATGAACCACATCGAGTATTGGTTTGCAACTATCTCGCCCTGGAATTGGAAAATTATATTTTGAACAAAAGTAGCGTGATTGTCCCTCTCTTAGAGTAGTCGCAGTTTCTAGTCAGGTCCTGGATGTTGATATTTTGCGATTTAAGTTCATATTTTCGACTAATAATTCGAAATAATTAAACTAGTACTCACTAAACCGATGTCGGATTTTCCTCTAGGTGAGTCCGCACCACTGCAGTAACGAAGGCCAAGACAACGATATAATGTTTCTATCGAATAAGTCGGGCGCTTCAAACAGTCTCTCCCATCCGAATTGCCGATCATTATAATATGGTTTGTGACCTCCAAACCTGAGACAAAAACAGAACCTGCATTTAATTTGATGGCGGGACATATGCACTTCTAATATATTATTATGTTATCAACGTAAAAGGGCATTCCATTTAGGAATTTAGTCCATAATGTGAAATCAAACTAGATTTTACGTGTTTTCTAAATAGTTGCTTAATAAGGTCTTTTGTAAGTTCACTTTGGTAAGTTACCTTTGTTGCAAGTATAGTATATAGTATATTCGTGGATAAATCGAAGTTGCACTGTGTAGCAGTTGATAAATTGTGTCCTAGTCACTGTAATGTTAACCAAACCAAATGTATTTAATTTAGTTTTAGCAATGAAATTACAGTGACAATTTACATAAATCAGAAGGTCAATAAATAGAAAATATCTAAGTGCTTACGTTTCGCCCACAGTTTGATCGCCCTCAGGGCGAGTTTCAATTCTCGATGTCCGGCACAAGATGCGTTGAACAATACAACTCCAGTCGGTGTCCCCTCTACTAGTCCATGTTCTACTCCCGTCCTGGATGTTGACATTTTTCGATTTAAATTCAATGCAGATACGAGTAAATTACAACTCACTTTATCATTCCGTTTAATGCCTGGGACAGAGTCGGACGGCATGGGAGCACCTATAACCAAGTTTCAATTCCTTCTCGATGTCCGGCACAAGATGCGTTGAACAATACAACTCTAGTCTGTGTCCCCTCTACTAGTCTGTGTTGGATGTTGACATTTTCCGATTTAAATTCAATGCAGATACGAGTAAATTACAACTCACTTTATCATTCCGTTTAATGCCTGGGACAGGGTCGGATGGCATGGGAGCACCTATAACCAAGTTTCAATTCCTTCTCGATGTCCGGCACAAGATGCGTTGAACAATACAACTCTAGTCTGTGTCCCCTCTACTAGTCTGTGTTGGATGTTGACATTTTTCGATTTAAATTCAATGCAGATACGAGTAAATTACAACTCACTTTATCATTCCGTTTAATGCCTAGAACAGGGTCGGATGGCATGGGAGCACCATAACAAAAAAAAGAAAGAATTATCATAATGCCTATACATACAAACTCATAAAATTTAAGTGTCGGTTCGTAATATTAAAGTAATAAGGCAAAAATTAATGGATATGAGTATAGGTACGTACGCTACATATTAATAAAAGGAAGTAATTAAAAAAAAATCGGTCTTACTCTGTTTGATAGAGGTACTGCTGGCTGGGACGGCTGGCCAACATCAATCAATCAATTAGTCTATTGCAGTCTACTGCTTTACATAGGCCTATCCCAATGAACGCCATAGAACTCATCTTCAGCCTTGCGCATCATCCCAACCACCTTTTTCAGGTCGTCCGTCCATCGTGCTGGAGAGCGTCCTACTTTCCGTTTGCTAATTCGCAGTCTCCTCTCTAGGATTCGTTTGCTCCACGGGCCAACAGTCCTTCGGCAGATGTGCCCAGCCCATTGCCACTTCACTTTGCTTGTTGCGTGGATTTCCTTAGTTTTGATGAATCATGCTGCATTCGAGATATGTTTGAGTATATAATTTTGCGCCCTCTGAAGTATTATGTTGGAATTACTGGCTGAACCCCACAGTTCAATGCCGTATATAATACGAATAACGTAAAAAATGAATAATACAAATAATAAAAGCCTTCCCACAATAACGATCTCGACTAGTACATATTTTTATGAGGTCAGGCGCCAGTCGAAATCGTTGTAAAAAGTCGGATACTACATAATGTAGGTACTTGCTAATGAGATGTCGGATTTTACACTCCGTGAGACCGCACCACTGCATTTGGTCTTCGGGAGTGGCGGAGGAGGCCAAGACAACTACAAAATGTTTGTAGTTGGAATAAAAGTCTGGCGCTTCCAACAGCCGCTCCCATCCGCATAGGCCGATTATGATCTGGTTTGTGACTTCCAAACCTGTGACAAGGTCAGAACATTTTTACAATCAAATTAAATAAGAGAAGATACTAAAAAAGGGTAGATTCACAGAGCAAACACAGAGAGATTTGATATAATAATAATTAACCACGTTTGATCCACGATCACTTTCTTTGTAAATCCACAAACATTAAATGTGGAGTTCTGTTGGGGATACGCCGGGGTGATGATTGGCATCAGATGCCAGCGGTCGCTCTTTTAACTCCTTGGTTTTTTGATGACCCATGGGTGTTGGATCTAAATAAAAGAATAGAGCATTTTAACTCACAAAAAAATATCATTAAAAAGAAAACAACATATCTACTTATTAAAAACAGACTACGAGTATAATCTAAGAACGTATTTAACGGACTGTACAGAAACGATATACTCTCTCTCACTTTCTCCTGCAATTTCATTAGTCGAGAGAAAAGAAGACATGTCTGCGATCGCCATGCTGAGGTGAGAGGAAGTAACTGCTAATACTATTACTAGCCTGCCATAGAAATAGCCGACGTCATGCCGACGAGGGTTTTTAAATTCTGCTGGTTCGACATCTTGGATAAATTCTTGCTGGTTATCACGTTTGTTCCGTTTGGGGCTGACCGCACAGTTTCGCTGTTCAGGAACAACTTGTGACAGACCAATATTCCACCAAATATTTATTGCTAGGTACCTAAACCAGAACGTGCTGTGCCAACTCTTTCGGCTTTCAGTACTGTCTGAAAAAAGTTTAATTAATGTGGAATTAGATTGATTTGTTTCAATGTATCCACAGGTTGTATTACAATTTGTTGGTGTTAAGGTATTTCTGATTGTAGGTACATTTGATAAATACTTAATTTTTTTTTGATCCTGAGTCTTGAAATGCTATAAAAATGCATTGTTTCAACTAAATCTAATTCATTCGTCTATGATCAATTTTTTTCTCGCGACTTGTTTCTCAATTGTTGTGTATAAAATGTTAAATTGTATTACTCTCGTAAATACATCAAGTAAGATATCTTGTTTGTTGTCTTAATACTGATCTAAATTATAAATTACCAACAAACCTAAGTAAACCGGTCACCGATCTAGGCCTGCCTGCCCAGTATTGCTTAACCTCGCCATGTGTCAACCCATGTTCTCTCGTCCTTTAACAACACTTAGCCAACGGCATCATTACTTAATCGGTTACTTATTTCTTGATTACCTACTCCTGATAATCATTAAGTGCAATTACTAATGATTAAACACTAAATAATATATAAAAATGAAAGATAGGTTGTGAAGATGTTTGGACATTTGTTTTATTTTATTTTTATTTTATTTATTTGGAACAAATACAGTTACATGTTAAAATAGTACGACAAATAAATATATAAACCCACACTATACCTAATTGTTCGCAAATTAACAATATAAAAGTGATAAGTTAGAAATTATATGAAGTGATAATAATAATAGTACATAATGCACCTTTCAACGAAGTTCAAACTTAATCCCGTCTAAATGAAACTCGTGAATGAATTACATAGCTGATAAGAGCTCATTAAATTGCTCGTTAGAAAGTGCGAAGATGTC
The DNA here is from genome assembly GCA_963576445.1 of Lithosia quadra. Lineage (NCBI taxonomy): Eukaryota > Metazoa > Arthropoda > Insecta > Lepidoptera > Erebidae > Lithosia > Lithosia quadra. The sequence goes on along the minus strand of OY754900.1, from coordinate 3,346,182 downwards.
AATCTCATTAAAATATGTGTTGTAGGTTTCAACAAGGCGACGAATGAGTGCGCCCCTGCGTTGGTTTTGCAAGTTTATGTGAGCTCCATCATTCGATGTTTTAGAGCACTAAAACTATATAGTTAGTCCACTCCACAACTTATCTCTTGCCACAACCACTTAACAAGATGTGTTCTCTGCCGTCTCTGAATTGCAACTGACCCAAACTGTGTTTGCTTTTAACTCATTTACCCGTGTAAAACAAATGAGGCACTCGCACCGTTCGTCGACGAACACTAGACACGTCGAGGCACTATGTTACGTAACACTGGTTCCGGGGTTACAAATTAAAATCAGTAGAATATATCAGTACTGAACGGAAAAAACCGAGCTCGCGGGATTGCAACACGCGTCACAACACTAGCGAGCTGAACCAAAAAACACCATATAAGGTAACAGAACGCGCCGAAAACACATAAAATGAGTCATACTGAAATAGAACCAATCAGCGCGTGACTTTTGGCCTACCAGGAGGAACTGATGTCGCCGCCATCGCAGCGTGCACAAACGGCTTCTGCTTGCCGTCCTTCTTGGCCGCTTGTTGATTGTAGTTGAACTCTGGGGCCATCGTCAACTGTGCTGGCTCCTTGAAGGCGTTCCTGCGCGCGAGCGAGTGCTCGTAATTCCGGCACCTAACCTTGAGCTCCTTCATTGAGCAAATGGGAGGTCCTCCCGCTATAAAAACGTCGTAACACGGTCTGATGTTTTGAAAAATTATATTTAACTGCTGCGCCTCGGATAACAGCGTAGACAATCTCGCGAACATGCCTTGCATGATCGCAAGCTAAACCACGATGCCCTCGTTTTCCCCTTGGGTCCGCGCACGAATCTCCTCTAGAAAACGAATATCAAAATTTGGAGGGTCGAAGTCCTCCAACAAAATGTACGTCAATTGCTGCCACGATGTGATGGTTGCACGTACGCTACGGAACCAATGAAGTGCATCACCTGTGAAGAACTCTGGCGCCAAACTTAACAATTTTTTATCCGGAATGTCCCGAGCTGAACGGACTTCCTCCATCCGCTCCAAAAATGCACGAGCACAGCTCTTCCCATCGAATTTGATCTTAATTATATCTAGGGCATTAGAGCGGTCACATGAGACCCTAATCCTTTCGACGGGTATGTCACGCGAAACTGACTCGGTAACAGGTTCGTTCACCACCAACGTTGGTGCAACCTGTGACGGTTTTAAGAATGTAAACGGTTTGTCCTCGAGTACCACCGGGGTTCTCAATGAGGGGCTCCTAGCTGCGCACGGGTTTGCTATATTTTTAAATTGAGCAGAACAAGAGTCGAAGAGCTGTTGTACCTTCGCGATATCGGTGCTTTCGTCCCTCGTGACAGGCTTCTCCAACCTCCGAAGCCTAAAATATACGTGATTGAGAAAAGTCAATGTACGTTCGTATAGAGATCTATATTATCGTCCGACTCCGTTGACAATGTCTCGATGTTGTCCGACACCTTCTGTAACGTAGCCTCGATCCCTATCAAATCGTCAGCCAGAGGGTAACACGACTCGATAACGGAATGAGCCGGGTATTCCTCGAGCGACTTCTGTAGCTGTACTCTCAACGCATCTACCCTATCTGCAGGTACGAGCCCTCTAACGGCCACTTCATATATTAATTCCGCCTTATTTAATTGTAAATATTTTATCTTTCGGTCAGCCATGCTTCGGTTCGGTGAGCAATAAAATCGATAAAAATCTACGCTAAAGTAACTGAGTTAAGGGAAATCCCTCTATAATTAAAATACAAAATTTGGAAATCTATTAAATTACTGAACAATACCTGGTCGCGAGTTCGGCAATCAAGGTAGTATAATATTAAAATAATTCCTGTATGGGAAGACAACACAAAATATCTGGGTACCCTCCCTTGTGCTCGGGGACTCTAAAAAAAAAAGAGAAAAGAGAAAAAAAAAAAATTGAAAATGGTCGTTTAGGACCTTGGTTTTTGGTGGCCTCCTACCACCTGCCCAACCCGACGAGAGGCAACTGGGTGCTTTCTAAGCTGTTTTTTCTCTCCTGAGCCAGTACAGGAGTGAGCACAAAAGACGGTACCCTCACACACATATAAAGTAGCGCAACCGCTCACAGCGATCGACGTGGACGTATACCCTACAGACACTCTTTTTGTTCGGGCGCCAATGATACGGGGCCCTACGGTTCAAGAATGAATAACACAACTTTATTCCGTAGGTCCGGTTTATTATATCACACAAAATTACAAAAAAAAAGTCGAGTGTCGGTTGGGGTACAAGTACACGCCACTATCAGCGGAAGGCTGAGCAATCCACTCAACTTGGGGTCCGGGCTGGTCCCGTGCGAGGGTGATGTAGTCTTCCCTAGGAGTTCCACTAGGCGTCGCGGCCGCTAGTCAGGTCCGCCGGTTGTCGCTGCACTGATGTCGATGCCGGTACGACGTTGGGCCGGAACGGTGCGATGCCGGTAATTCAGCCGGTAATAAGATGGTCCGGTATTTAAGCCGGTACGAAGTTCCCTATTATTGGGAACAACAGCTTATATATAGCGTCACGAAACTTCACAGGCTATAATGGCTATTCTGAGGACTTAGGTTTCAGCAATAGTACCTAGGTTCTAACTAGAACTTAATAACGTTCTTTACGACTAGACGTTTCGCTGCTAGGAGAGGCGATCGAATCAAGTCAGAGGTCCAAGCACCGTCCCCCGCGCACCGCCCGCGCGCCCAGCTAGTGAGGGGCGATCGGCCGTTTCTCCGATCGCGGGTACGCGCTGATTGGTTCTATTTCAGTATGACTCATTTTATGTGTTTTCGGCGCGTTCTGTTACCTTATATGGTGTTTTTTGGTTCAGCTCGCTAGTGTTGTGACGCGTGTTGCAATCCCGCGAGTTCGGTTTTTTCCGTTCAGTACTGATATATTCTACTGATTTTAATTTGTAATCCCGGAACCAGTGTTACGTAACAACTATATAACACAGTTGATTTGTAATATCAAGGCAATCATATTAACAGATATGACTGATGATTACATGTACCATGGAGCGTCATGACGTCGAGAAGGAGACGCCTAGATTGCAATGTCAAAATACTATATTGCTTTACTAATTGCACATAAGGAAATCTCAATCGATAGCATTTATAATTTTTACGGAGTTGTAGCACTCAGGGTTCACGTGTGCTGTGGCGATGTACGAGTGCCGTTCCAGGGAGGCTGCAACAAACAATCATTGTGAACAACTGATAGCATCACATCGTGCTTGGTACAAGATTGGCATTCACACGTTAACCGATTCATTATCATCTGCATTTTTAGAAACGGTTGGTTAACTTAGTGGTCACCTATGGCCACCAATAACTACAGAGATGGGTCCAGTAGACCGACGAGTACAATCGGACAGTAGAATGTACAATTGACCTGTGATGGGCGGCCTTAGGATGGACATAGAGTGACAAAAGCAATATTTAAGTGTAGTTATTATAATAATGCGATTTTTTTTGTTCCTTTCGTTATCCTGCGGTCAGTCGTGTTGACTATGAGCAGATGTGATGAAATGTTGGAGGTTTGTAGGTAGAGTGCTACTCCCAGCGGAGCCACCTGTTCATAATGGTATAGCCAGGTTTAGTGACTATACGTCAAAGATGTCGCGTCGTTTCTTCAGTCGGCGAACGGGTTCAGGAATGGTCAGTTGTTCTGCCAGCTGATTGGGGTGTACTTGAAGTCGTGATCTGTACCTGTCAGAGTGGCACATGATCACGTCTTGTTGAGAATTTCGTTGATTTCCTTAGTTTTGATGAACCATGGCGCATTCGAGATATGTTTGAATATATAATTTTGCGCCCTCTAAAGTATTATGTTGCAATTACTGGCTGAACCCCACAGTTCAATGCCGTATATAATACGAATAACGTAAAAAATTAATAATACAAATAATAAAAGCCTTCCCACAATAACGATCTCGACTAGTACATATTTTTATGAGGCCACGCGCCAGTCGAAATCGTTGTAAAAAGTCGGATACTACATAATGTAGGTACTTGCTAATGAGATGTCGGATTTTACACTCCGTGAGACCGCACCACTGCATTTGGTCTTCGGGAGTGGCGGAGGAGGCCAAGACAACTACAAAATGTTTGTAGTTGGAATAAAAGTCTGGCGCTTCCAACAGCCGCTCCCATCCGCATAGGCCGATTATGACCATGTTTGTGACTTCCAAACCTGTGACAAGGACAGAACATTTTTACAATCAAATTAAATAAGAGAAGATACTAAAAAAGGGTAGATTCACAGAGCAAACACAGAGATTTGATATAATAATAATTGTACTAACCACGTTTGATCCACGATCACTTTCTTTGTAAATCCACAAACATTAAATGTGGAGTTCTGTTGGGGATACGCCGGGGTGATGATTGGCATCAGATGCCAGCGGTCGCTCTTTTAACTCCTTGGTTTTTTGATGACCCATGGGTGTTGGATCTAAATAAAAGAATAGAGCATTTTAACTCACAAAAAAATATCATTAAAAAGAAAACAACATAATTATCTTCTTATTAAAAACAGACTACGAGTATAATCTAAGAACGTATTCAACGGACTGAACAGAAACGATATACTCTCTTTCACTTTCTCCTGCGATTTCATTAGTCGAGAGAAAAGAAGACATGTCTGCGGACGCCATGCTGAGGTGAGAGGAACTCCATGGCGAGCATAAAGTATTGTATAAATGTAACAAATACTAAACTACAAAGAGAAGTAGCTGCTAATACTATTACTAACTGCCATAGAAATAGCCGACGTCATGCCGACGAGGGTTTTTAAATTCTGCTGGTTCGACATCTTGGATAAATTCTTGCTGGTTATCACGTTTGTTCCGTTTGGGGCTGACCGCACAGTTTCGCTGTTCAGGAACAACTTGTGACAGACCAATATTCCACCAAATATTTATTGCTAGGTACCTAAACCAGAACGTGCTGAGCCAACTCTTTCGGCTTTCAGTACTGTCTGAAAAAAGTTTAATTAATGTGGAATTAGATTGATTTGTTTCAACGTATCCACAGGTTGTATTACAATTTGTTGGTGTTAAGGTATTTCTGATTGTAGGTACATTTGATAAATACTTTTTTTTTTGATCCTGAGTCTTGAAATGCTATAAAAATGCATTGTTTCAACTAAATCTAATTCATTCGTCTATGATCAATGTCAGTGCTCATGTTTTTCTCGCGACTTGTTTCTCAATTGTTGTGTACAAATAATGTTAAATTGTATTACTCTCGTAAATACATCAAGTAAGATATCTTGTTTGTTGTCTTAAGCCTAATATTGCTTAACCTCGCCATGTGTCAACCCATGTTCTCTCGTCCTTTAACAACACTTTGCCAACGGCATCATTACTTAATCGGTTACTTATTTCTTGATTACCTACTCCTGATAATCATTAAGTGCAATTACTAATGATTAAACACTAAATAATATGTAAAAATGAAAGATAGGTTGTGAAGATGTTTGGACATTTGTTTTATTTTATTTTTATTTTATTTATTTGGAACAAATACAGTTACATGTTAAAATAGTACGACAAATAAATATATAAACCCACACTATACCTAATTGTTCGCAAATTAACAATATAAAAGTGATAAGTTAGAAATTATATGAAGTGATAATAATAATAGTACATAATGCACCTTTCACCGAAGTTCAAACTTAATCCCGTCTGAATGAAACTCGTGAATGAATTACATAGCTAAGACTATAAGAGCTCAATGACTCGACTTTTAAATTGCTCGTTAGAAAGTGCGAAGAACAAGGCGACGAATGGGTGCGCGGATCCCTGCGTTGGTCTTGCAAGTTTATGTGAGCTCCATCATTCGATGTTTTAGAGCACTAAAACTATATAGTTAGTCCACTCCACAACTTATCTCTTGCCACAACCACTTAACAAGATGTGTTCCATGCCGTCTCTGAATTGCAACTGACCCAAACTGTGTTTGCTTTTAACTCATTTACCCGTGTAAAACAAATGAGGCACTCGCACCGTTCGTCGACGAACACTAGACACGTCGAGGTACTATGTTACGTAACACTGGTTCCGGGGTTACAAATTAAAATCAGTAGAATATATCAGTACTGAACGGAAAAAACCGAGCTCGCGGGATTGCAACACGCGTCACAACACTAGCGAGCTGAACCAAAAAACACCATATAAGGTAACAGAACGCGCCGAAAACACATAAAATGAGTCATACTGAAATAGAACCAATCAGCGCGTGACTTTTGGCCTACCAGGAGGAACTGACGTCGCCGCCACTGCAGCGTGCACAAACGGCTTCGGCTTGCCGTCCTTCTTGGCCGCTTGTTGATTGTAGTTGAACTCTGGGGCCATCGTCAACTGTGCTGGCTCCTTGAAGGCGTTCCTGCGCGCGAGCGAGTGCTCGTAATTCCGGCACCTAACCTTGAGCTCATTGAGCAAATGGGAGGTCCTCCCGCTATAAAAACGTCGTAGCACGGTCTGATGTTTTGAAAAATTATATTTAACTGCTGCGCCTCGGATAACAGCGTAGACAATCTCGCGAACATGCCTTGTATGATCGCAAGGTAAACCACGATGCCCTCGTTTTCCCCTTGGGTCCGCGCACGAATCTCCTCTAGAAAACGAATATCAAAATTTGGAGGGTCGAAGTCCTCCAACAAAATGTACGTCAATTGCTGCCACGATGTGATGGTTGCACGTACGCTACGGAACCAATGAAGTGCATCACCTGTGAAGAACTCTGGCGCCAAACTTAACAATTTTTTATCCGGAATGTCCCGAGCTGAACGGACTTCCTCCATCCGCTCCAAAAATGCACGAGCACAGCTCTTCCCATCGAATTTGATCTTAATTATATCTAGGGCATTAGAGCGGTCACATGAGACCCTAATCCTTTCGACGGGTATGTCACGCGAAACTGACTCGGTAACAGGTTCGTTCACCACCAACGTTGGTGCAACCTGTGACGGTTTTAAGAATGTAAACGGATTGTCCTCGAGTACCACCGGGGTTCTCAATGAGGGGCTCCTAGCTGCGCACGGGTTTGCTATATTTTTAAATTGAGCAGAACAAGAGTCGAAGAGCTGTTGTGCCTTCGCGATATCGGTGCTTTCGTCCCTCGTGACAGGCTTCTCCAACCTCCGAAGCCTAAAATATACGTGATTGAGAAAAGTCAATGTACGTTCGTATAGAGATCTATTATCGTCCGACTCCGTTGACAATGTCTCGATGTTGTCCGACACCTTCTGTAACGTAGCCTCGATCCCTATCAAATCGTCAGCCAGAGGGTAACACGACTCGATAACGGAATGAGCCGGGTATTCCTCGAGCGACTTCTGTAGCTGTACTCTCAACGCATCTGCCCTATCTGCAGGTACGAGCCCTCTAACGGCCACTTCATATATTAATTCCGCCTTATTTAATTGTAAATATTTTATCTTTCGGTCAGCCATACTTCGGTTCGGTGAGCAATAAAATCGATAAAAATCTACGCTAAAGTAGCTGAGTTAAGGGAAATCCCTCTATAATTAAAATACAAAATTTCGAAATCTATTAAATTACTGAACAATACCTGGTCGCGAGTTCGGCAATCAAGGTAGTATAATATTAAAATAATTCCTGTATGGGAAGACAACACAAAATATCTGGGTACCCTCCCTTGTGCTCGGGGACACTAAAAAAAAAGAGAAAAGAGAAAAAAAAATAATTTCAAAATGGTCGTTTAGGACCTTGGTTTTTGGTGGGCTCCTACCACCTGCCCAACCCGACGAGAGGCAACTGGGTGCTTTCTAAGCTGTTTTCTCTCTCCCGACCCAGTACAGGAGTGAGCACAAAAGACGGTACCCTCACACACATATAAAGTAGCGCAACCGCTCACAGCAATCGACGTGGACGTATACCCTACAGACACTCTTTTTGTTCGGGCGCCAATGATACGGGGCCCTACGGTTCAAGAATGAATAACACAACTTTATTCCGTAGGTCCGGTTTATTATATCACACAAAATTACAAAAAAAAAGTCGAGTGTCGGTTGGGGTACAAGTACACGCCGCTATCAGCGGAAGGCTGAGCAATCCACTCAACTTGGGGTCCGGGCCGGTCCCGTGCGAGGGTGATGTAGTCTTCCCTAGAAGTTCCACTAGGCGTCGCGGCCGCTAGTCAGGTCCGCCGGTTGTCGCTGCACTGATGTCGATGCCGGTACGACGTTGGGCCGGTACGGTGCGATGCCGGTAATTCAGCCGGTAATAAGATGGTCCGGTATTTAAGCCGGTACGAAGTTCCCTATTATTGGGAACAACAGCTTATATATAGCGTCACGAAACTTCACAGGCTATAATGGCTATTCTGAGGACTTAGGTTTCAGCAATAGTACCTAGGTTCTAACTAGAACTTAATAACGTTCTTTACGACTAGACGTTTCGCTGCCAGGTGAGGCGATCAAATCAAGTCAGAGGTCCAAGCACCGTCCCCCGCGCACCGCCCGCGCGCCCAGCTAGTGAGGGGCGATCGGCCGTTTCTCCGATCGCGGGCACGCGCTGATTGGTTCTATTTCAGTATGACTCATTTTATGTGTTTTCGGCGCGTTCTGTTACCTTATATGGTGTTTTTTGGTTCAGCTCGCTAGTGTTGTGACGCGTGTTGCAATCCCGCGAGCTCGGTTTTTTCCGTTCAGTACTGATATATTCTACTGATTTTAATTTGTAATCCCGGAACCAGTGTTACGTAAAAACTATATAACACAGTTGATTTGTAATATCAAGGCAATCATATTAACAGATATGACTGATGATTACATATACCATGGAGCGTCATGATGTCGAGAAAGAGACGCCTAGATTGCAATGTCAAAATACTATATTGCTTTACTAATTGCACATAAGGAAATCTCAATCGATAGCATTTATAATTTTGACGGCGTTGTAGCACTCGGGGTTTACATGCGCTGTGGCGATGTAAGAGTGCCGTTCCAGGGAGGCTGCAACAAATAATCATTGTCAAAGAATCAAAGAATCAATTTCATTTATTCAATTTAGGCACACAAGGAGCACATATGAACGTCAAAACAATATGAACAACTGATAGCATCACATCGTGCTTGGTACAAGATTGGCATTCACACGTTAACCGATTCATTATCATCTGCATTTTTAGAAACGGTTGGTTAACTTAGTGGTCACCTATGGCCACCAATAACTACAGAGATGGGTCCAGTAGACCGACGAGTACAATCGGACAGTAGAATGTAGGCCTGTAATGGGTGGCCCAGGGCGGCCCTAGGATGGGCAGTAGAGTGACAAAAGCAATATTTAAGGTGTAGTTATTATAATAATGCGATTTTTTTTGTTCCTTTCGTTATCCTGCGGTCAGTCGTGTTGACTATAAGCAGATGTGATTGACTATAAGCATGATGAAATGTTGGAGGTTTGTAGGTAGAGTGCTACTCCCAGCGGAGCCACCTGTTCATATGGTATAGCCAGTTTTAGTGACTATACGTCGAAGATGTCGCGTCGTTCCTTCAGTCGGCGAATGGGTTCAGGAATGGTCAGTTGTCTTGCCAGCTGATTGGGGTGTACTTGAAGTCGTGATCTGTACCTGTCAGTGTGGCACATGATCACGTCTTTGATCATTGGCTTGTTGAGAATTTCGTGGATTTCCTTAGTTTTGATTCCTTAGATATGTTTGAGTATATAATTTTGCGCCCTCTGAAGTATTATGTTGCAATTACTGGCTGAACCCCACAGTTCAATGCCGTATATAATACGAATAACGTAAAAAATGAATAATACAAATAATAAAAGCCTTCTCACAATAAAGATCTCGACTAGTACATATTTTTATTCGGACACGCGCCAGTCGAAATCGTTGTAAAAAGTCGGATACTACATAATGTAGGTACTTGCTAATGAGATGTCGGATTTTACACTCCGTGAGACCGCACCACTGCATTTGGTCTTCGGGAGTGGCGGAGGAGGCCAAGACAACTACAAAATGTTTGTAGTTGGAATAAAAGTCTGGCGCTTCCAACAGCCGCTCCCATCCGCATAGGCCGATTATGACCTGGTTTGTGACTCCCAAACCTGTGACAAGGTCAGAACATTTTTACAATCAAATTAAATAAGAGAAGATACTAAAAAAGGGTAGATTCACAGAGCAAACACAGAGATTTGATATAATAATAATTAACCACGTTTGATCCACGATCACTTTCTTTGTAAATCCACAAACATTAAATGTGGAGTTCTGTTGGGGATACGCCGGGGTGATGATTGGCATCAGATGCCAGCGGTCGCTCTTTTAACTCCTTGGTTTTTTGATGACCCATGGGTGTTGGATCTAAATAAAAGAATAGAGCATTTTAACTCACAAAAAATATCATTAAAAAGAAAACAACATATCTACTTATTAAAAACAGACTACGAGTATAATCTAAGAACGTATTTAACGGACTGTACAGAAACGATATACTCTCTCTCACTTTCTCCTGCAATTTCATTAGTCGAGAGAAAAGAAGACATGTCTGCGATCGCCATGCTGAGGTGAGAGGAAGTAACTGCTAATACTATTACTAGCCTGCCATAGAAATAGCCGACGTCATGCCGACGAGGGTTTTTAAATTCTGCTGGTTCGACATCTTGGATAAATTCTTGCTGGTTATCACGTTTGTTCCGTTTGGGGCTGACCGCACAGTTTCGCTGTTCAGGAACAACTTGTGACAGACCAATATTCCACCAAATATTTATTGCTAGGTACCTAAACCAGAACGTGCTGAGCCAACTCTTTCGGCTTTCAGTACTGTCTGAAAAAAGTTTAATTAATGTGGAATTAGATTGATTTGTATCAATGTATCCACAGGTTGTATTACAATTTGTTGGTGTTAAGGTATTTCTGATTGTAGGTACATTTGATAAATACTTTTTTTTTTTTGATCCTGAGTCTTGAAATGCTATAAAAATGCATTGTTTCAACTAAATCTAATTCATTCGTCTATGATCAATGTCAGTGCTCATGTTTTTCTCGCGACTTGTCTCTCAATTGTTGTGTACAAATAATGTTAAATTGTATTACTCTCGTAAATACATCAAGTAAGATATCTTGTTTGTTGTCTTAAGCCTAATATTGCTTAACCTCGCCATGTGTCAACCCATGTTCTCTCATCCTTTAACAACACTTTGCCAACGGCATCATTACTTAATCGGTTACTTGTTTCTTGATTACGTACTCCTGATAATCATTAAGTGCAATTTCTAATGATTAAACACTAAATAATATATGAAAATGAAAGATAGTTTGTGAAGATGTTTGGACATTTGTTTTATTTTATTTATTTGGAACAAATACAGTTACATGTTAAAATAGTATGACAAATAAATATACAATTTAACAATTGGCAAACACAACCCACACTATAATTGTTCGCAGATTAACAATATAAAAGTGATAAGTTAGAAATTATATGAAGTGATAATAATAATAGTACATAATGCACCTTTCACCGAAGTTCAAACTTAATCCCGTCTGAATGAAACTCGTGAATGAATTATATAGCTAATAAGAGGTCAATGACTCGACTTTTAAATTGCTCGTTAGAAAGTGCGAAGAACAAGGCGACGAATGGGTGCGCGGATCCCTGCGTTGGTCTTGCAAGTTTATGTGAGCTCCATCATTCGATGTTTTAGAGCACTAAAACTATATAGTTAGTCCACTCCACAACTTATCTCTTGCCACAACCACTTAACAAGATGTGTTCCATGCCGTCTCTGAATTGCAACTGACCCAAACTGTGTTTGCTTTTAACTCATTTACCCGTGTAAAACAAATGAGGCACTCGCACCGTTCGTCGATGAACAGTTCTAGGTACTATAATATATAACACAGTTTATTTGTAATAACAAGGCAATCATATTAACAGATATGACTGATGATTACATGTACCATGGAGCGTCATGACGTCGAGAAGGAGACGCCTAGATTGCAATGTCAAAATACTATATTGCTTTACTAATTGCACATAAGGAAATCTTAATCAATAGCATTTATAATTTTTACGGAGTTGTAGCACTCGGGGTGTACATGCGCTGTGGCGATGTATGAGTGCCGTTCCAGGGAGGCTGCAACAAACAATCATTGTGAACAACTGATAGCATCACATCGTGCTTGGTACAAGATTGGCATTCACACGTTAACCGATTCATTATCATCTGCATTTTTAGAAACGGTTGGTTAACTTAGTGGTCACCTATGGCCACCAATGACTATATAGGGGTCCAGTGACGCACACATGGGCCAGTAGACCGACGAGTATAATCGGACAGTAGAATGTAGGCCTCTAATGGGCGGCCCAGGGCGGCCCTAGGATGGGCAGTAGAGTGACAAAAGCAATATTTAACGTGCAGTTATTATAATAATGCGATTTTTTTTGTTCCTTTCGTTATCCTGCGGTCAGTCGTGTTGACTATAAGCAGATGTGATGAAATGTTGGAGCTTTGTAGGTAGAGTGCTACTCCCAGCGGAGCCACCTGTTCATATGGTATAGCCAGGTTTAGTGACTATACGTCAAAGATGTCGCGTCGTTTCTTCAGTCGGCGAATGGGTTCAGGAATGGTCAGTTGTTCTGCTAGTACATATTTTTATTCGAACACGCGCCAGTCGAAATCGTTGTAAAAAGTCGGATACTACATAATGTAGGTACTTGCTAGTGAGATGTCGGATTTTACACTCCGTGAGACCGCACCATTGCTTTTGGTCTTCGGGAGTGGCGGAGGAGGCCAAGACAACTACAAAATGTTTGTAGTTGGAATAAAAGTCTGGTGCTTCCAACAGCCGCTCCCATCCGCATTGGCCGATCATGACCATGTTTGTGACTCCCAAATCTGTGACAAAAACAGAACATTTTTACAATCAAATTAAATAAGAGAGGATACTAAAAAGGGTAGATTCACAGAGCAAACATAGAGAGATTTGATATAATAATAATTGTACTAACCACGTTTGATCCACGATCACTTTCTTTGTAAATCCACAAACATTAAATGTGGAGTTCTGTTGGGGATACGCCGGGGTGATGATTGGCATCAGATGCCAGCGGTCGCTCTTTTAACTCCTTGGTTTTTTGATGACCCATGGGTGTTGGATCTAAATAAAAGAATAGAGCATTTTAACTCACAAAAAAATATCATTAAAAAGAAAACAACATATCTACTTATTAAAAACAGACTACGAGTATAATCTAAGAACGTATTTAACGGACTGTACATAAACGATATACTCTCTCTCACTTTCTCCTGCGATTTCATTAGTCGAGAGAAAAGAAGACATGTCTGCGGACGCCATGCTGAGGTGAGAGGAACTCCATGGCGAGCATAAAGTATTGTATAAATGTAACAAATACTAAACTACTACTCGTGCGCTATAAGTTGAGACCTGACCGCTATGAAGCGTCATAGCGGTCAGGTCTCAACTTATAGCGCACGTGTAGTACAAAGAGAAGTAACTGCTAATACTATTACTAACCTGCCATAGAAATAGCCGACGTCATGCCGAGGGTTTTTGAATTTTGCTGGCTCGACATCTTGGATAAATTCTTGCTGGTTATCACGTTTGTTCCGTTTGGGGCTGACCGCACAGTTTCGCTGTTCAGGAACAACTTGTGACAGACCAATATTCCACCAAATATTTATTGCTAGGTACCTAAACCAGAACGTGCTGAGCCAACTCTTTCGGCTTTCAGTACTGTCTGTGTGGGATTAGATTGATTTGTTTCAATGTACCCACAGGTTGTATTAGAATTTGTTGGTGTTAAGATATTTCTGACTGTAGGTACATTTGATAAATACTTAATTTTTTTTTGATCCTGAGTCTTGAAATGCTATAAAAATGCATTGTTTCAACTAAATCTAATTCATTCGTCTATGATCAGTGTTTTTCTCGCGACTTGTCTCTCAATTGTTGTGTATAAATGTTAAATTGTATTACTCTCGTAGTGGTCATAGAGTGGCCATCAGAAGATGACTGAGCCATTGTGGTGAGAGGATTGGTCAGCCTAGACTCTGCGTTACCGAGTTACTCTCTTGCCCTCTGTGCCCTTCCACCTGCACTATCGGGGACTTATGTGAAGCAACGGACAACGCTGTGGCCGTAGCCAATTATTGGGCTGGAAAAATCTAACTGCAGGGAAGGACTGATAGCCATTGACTCGAAGAAGAAGAAGATTACTCTCGTAAATACATCAAGTAAGATATCTTGTTTGTTGTCTTAATACTGATCTAAATTATAAATTACCAACAAACCTAAGTAAACCGGTCACCGATCTAGGCCTGCCTGCCCAGTATTGCTTAACCTCGCCATGTGTCAACCCATGTTCTCTCATCCTTTAACAACACTTAGCTAACAGTAGCATTACTTAATCGGTTACTTATTTCTTGATTACCTACTCCTGATAATCATTAAGTGCAATTACTAATGATATAATATATGAAAATGAAAGATAGTTTGTGAAGATGTTTGGACATTTGTTTTATTTTATTTATTTGGAACAAATACAGTTACATGTTAAAATAGTACGACAAATACATATATAATTTAACAATTGGCAAACACAACCCACACTAAAATTGTTCGCAGATTAACAATATAAAAATGATAAGTTAGAAATTATATGAAGTGATAATAATAATAGTACATATTGCACCTTTCACCGAAGTTCAAACTTAATCCTGTCTAAATGAAACTCGTGAATGAATTACATAGCTAATAAGAGCTCAATGACTCGACTTTTAAATTGCTCGTTAGAAAGTGCGAAGATGTCAATCTCAATAAAATATGTGTTGTAGGTTTCAACAAGGCGACGAATGGGTGCGCGGATCCCTGCGTTGGTCTTGCAAGTTTATGTGAGCTCCATCATTCGATGTTTTAGAGCACTAAACCTATATAGTTAGTCCACTCCACAACTTATCTCTTGCCACAACCACTTAACAAGATGTGTTCTCTGACGTCTCTGAATTGCAACTGACCCAAACTGTGTTTGCTTTCAACTCATTTACCTGTGTAAAACAAATGAGGCACCCGCACCGTTCGTCGATGAACAGTTCTAGGCACTATATAACACAGTTGATTTGTAATAACAAGGCAATCATATTAACAGATATGACTGATGATTACATATACCATGGAGCGTCATGACGTCGAGAAGGAGACGCCTAGATTGCAATGTCAAAATACTATTATTGCTTTACTAATTGCACATAAGGAAATCTCAATCGATAGCATTTATAATTTTTACGGAGTTGTAGCACACGGGGTTCACGTGTGCTGTGGCGATGTATGAGTGCCGTTCCAGGGAGGCTGCAACAAACAATCATTGTGAACAACTGATAGCATCACATCGTGCTTGGTACAAGATTGGCATTCACACGTTAACCGATTCATTATCATCTGCATTTTTAGAAACGGTTGGTTAACTTAGTGGTCACCTATGGCCACCAATGACTATAGAGGGGTCCAGTGACGCACACATGGGCCAGTAGACCGACGAGTATAATCGGACAGTAGAATGTAGGCCTGTAATGGGCGGCCCAGGGCGGCCCTAGGATGGGTAGTAGAGTGACAAAAGCAATATTTAACGTGCAGTTATTATAATAATGCGATTTTTTTTGTTCCTTTCGTTATCCTGCGGTCAGTCGTGTTGACTATAAGCAGATGTAATGAAATGTTGGAGTTTTGTAGGTAGAGTGCTACTCTCAGCGGAGCCACCTGTTCATAATGGTATAGCCAGTTTTAGTGACTATACGTCAAAGATGTCGCGTCGTTCCTTCAGTCGGCGAACGGGTTCAGGAATGGTCAGTTGTTCTGCCAGCTGATTGGGGTGTACTTGAAGTCGTGATCTGTACCTGTCAGTGTGGCACAACATGATCACGTCTTTGATCATTGGCTTGTTGAGAATTTCGTGGATTTCCTTAGTTTTGATTCCTTAGATATGTTTGAGTATATAATTTTGCGCCCTCTGAAGTATTATGTTGCAATTACTGGCTGAACCCCACAGTTCAATGCCGTATATAATACGAATAACGTAAAAAGTTAATAATACAAATAATAAAAGCCTTCTCACAAAAAGATTTCGACTAGTACATATTTTTATTCGGACACGCGCCAGTCGAAATCGTTGTAAAAAGTCGGATACTACATAATGTAGGTACTTGCTAATGAGATGTCGGATTTACACTCCGTGAGACCGCACCATTGCTTTTGATCTTCGGGAGTAGCGGAGGAGGCCAAGACAACTACAAAATGTTTGTAGTTGGAATAAAAGTCTGGCGCTTCCAACAGCCGCTCCCATCCGCATAGGCCGATTATGATCTGGTTTGTGACTTCCAAACCTGTGACAAGAACAGAACATTTTTACAATCAAATTAAATAAGAGAAGATACTAAAAAAGGGTAGATTCACAGAGCAAACACAGAGAGATTTGATATAATAATAATTGTACTAACCACGTTTGATCCACGATCACTTTCTTTGTAAATCCACAAACATTAAATGTGGAGTTCTGTTGGGGATACGCCGGGGTGATGATTGGCATCAGATGCCAGCGGTCGCTCAAATTCACTTGGATCACAAGAAATATTGGTGATTTACTCGTAATGACTCGGCAGCATTGCACTTGGCTAAATTGCGATCAATATGAGATGACATGAAACCGTTGGAGGAGCAGGCGTGTAAATAGCCGTGCTCTCAAGAGCGGGTTGAGAACAACTTACGATTGATACCGTGGAGGGCGGTCAATCCAATATGTCTTTACCGAGAACGAAAGGAGCTATGCCACAACCAAGTAAAATGAGTAGGTATATCACTCACCCAGCGCTGGTGTTCGGCTGCTATCCTGGTTCTGCTGCTGCTGGTGGCTACCAGCCGATGTCGTCTCATATGCGGTGTCCGGGACCAGTAGTAGACCCGGGGCGAAAACGCTATGTGTTTCGAAAGCGGTGAGCAGCTGGGACGTTATTTTTGAGATTATCGATATACCCACATACCGGTTGCTAACAAGTACCCCCCAAGTTTGACAAGCTAAACATATGGATTAATACCCGCCACAACAACCGTTTTAGAGCAATTTTTTACGTTTATTGCCCGGGTTACTGCCAATATTAATTACTACTAGTAGTAACACCCATAATTTAATAACCGTTCTTACAACTAAAGTTGAAAGTAGTTAAAACACAAATCAATTTTACCGGTATGTTTATCCGCGATTTTCTCGCATTTTATGGAACCTATTTTGATCCGGTTTTCAGAAAAGTATTTTTTAATTTGATGGAGGTTTTAATATAGCTACTTAAAAGACTTAAAAATGGAGGTAAATAAGTGTATTAAAGTGTTTTTAAATAATTGCCAAGGAATCCTGTATTTGATAGTGGGATACATGACCTTCTATGTATATTATGTTATCAAAAATAAAGGGCATTCCACTTAGGATTTCAGTCCATAATGTAGTTTACGTTGTTTCTAATATAGATGCTTGTAAGTTCACTTTGGTAAATGACCCTTTGTTGAAAGTTGATATTCGTGAATAAATCGAAGTTACAGTGCAACAGTTAATAGATTGTTAGTCCTTGTCACTGTAATGTTAACCAATCCAGAATAATTGAATTTAGTTTTAGTCGGTGAAATTACAGTGACAATTTACATAAATTAGAAAGTCAATAATGGAAAATATCTAAGTGCTTACGTTTCGTCCACAGTTTGATCGCCCTCAGGGTGAGTTTAAAGTTTTCGATGTTTGGCACAAGATGATAGATCTCATCGGTCACCCGACACCCGTTGATGGACCGCGCACACTTTAGATCCAAGTTGTTTAACAAGAGATCATTGCGCTGGTCGAGCGAATCTGAAAATATGACAAGGCAATAAGGATTATGAAGATTTTTAACATAGTGTTCCTTCAAATAGTCTCGGATGTAAAATTACTCCTTACCCTGATATATTTATGATATAAACAATTTAGAAAAAAGTTTTATATTACACCTACTAACCCCAAGTCTATACGAGCCAAATGTGTAGATATTGCCACCGGAATTACCAGGCTAGTCTTCCCAGCATGCTGCTGTACGGATCCACTGCACTGAGGCGGCTCAGGGAGCCCAGCACTTCCACTCGGTGGTACATTTCTGCTTCTGGCTCGTATACGCCATATGGGGTCAGCGAGTCCTTTAATTCTCTGGTCCTTTGGTGATCCATGGGTGTTGGACCTAAATAAAAGAATACAGCATTTTAACTTACAAAAAAATATAGTTAAGAAGAAAACAATAAATATCTTCTTATTAGAAACAGACTATAAGTATTATATATAAGTAGATAACGAATTTTACATATTTTTATTCGGTCCCGCGCCAGTCGAAATCGTTGCTAATCAGATGTCGGATTTTGGACTCAGTGAGTCTGCACTTGGTCATCGGGAGAGGCGGAGGCCAAGAAAACAATAAAATGTTTGTAGTTGGAATAGAAGTCTGGCGCTTCAAGCAGTCGCTCGCATCCGCATTGGCCGATCATCACCTGGTTTGTGACTTCTAAACCTGTGACAAAAACAGAACATTTTTACAATCAAATTAAATTAAAGATACTAAAAAAAGGTAGATTCACAAAGCAAACTCAGAGATTTTCAGATCATTGCCACCTACGTAGTATAAAAAGATGTAAATTTACTAAGTCGCTAGACAAAAGAGTTCCAATAATTTATTTATTTATTTATTTATTTATTTATTTATTTATTACTTTTAGGAAGGCTTACAGACTAATAAAAAAAGTATGTATTACAGTTATGATGACAACATAGCTAATTACAAGCCTACACAATAATATATAAGTATAATATTTTTTTGATATTTACGTATTTAATTTAATTTAATGCGCTTACAAAATAAAAATATAGAAAAATACAGACAAATCCACCGAAGACAACATATAGGACAGACACAAAAAGACCCAGATCAATCTGCAGCACTACGCCGATTGGGTTCTTCGCCGATGGCTAGCAGCCCTCCCAAAGAACCGGTAAATAAATAAATAAATATTCTACGACATTCTACACAGCGCTCCCTAGACCCTTTGTAGGCTTAGTTGAAGTAGGCAGGTGCCTAATGGACAAGACGTGGATGTGCCATTGTTTACTTCGTGCGGTCTCACTTTGTGCTAATTATGTGAATATAATAGAGAATCAATAATATAAATAATTAAGTAAGAAAGATGCTGCCCAGACAATACAACGGGCGTTGGTGATGACCAGACAGCCAGTAGCCAGGGCCTCGCCGCGCTTGTCCATAGTTTCAACATCTATTACATCCCAAATATTATTGGTCTTTCTATGATTTTATTTTCTTACGAGAAATTTTTAAAACAGCACATAGAGCTTAGTATTGGATTTTTGAATTGCATCAAGCGATCTCAAGGTGTTATTATCGAATATTCGCACATTAGGTACTTGAAGACCGCTAAATAGATTCAGCTGCAATTTTGGATATTGATAGTTGTTAGTCCTGGGCAACTTATAGGATATTTGTTGAAAAAGTCGAGGCTGCGAGCCTCCACCCGCTCGGACGTCATTGTTATTAAACGCTTTTATTTACGAGTAACTTGACCTGTTCGTTTGGGTCGAATCTAGTAATTGAAAATTGAACCCCTTCCTGTGAACGGATTGTTCTGATATTTGGCTATATGCCTCGCTATATGTGTGATCTTTAGTCCTATTGACAAGTGACAATACAAAGTCAAAGTCAAAGTCAAAAATCATTTATTCTGTATATATATATATTCATAATCATTTATTCTGTATATATATATATATATATAATATTCGCACATTACTTGAAGACCGCTAAATGGATTCAGCTGCAATTTTGGATATTGATAGTTGTTAGTCCTGGGCAACTTATAGGATATTTGTTGAAAAAGTCGAGGCTGCGAGCCTCCACCCGCTCGGACGTCATTGTTATTAAACGCTTTTATTTACGAGTAACTTGACCTGTTCGTTTGGGTCGAATCTAGTAATTGAAAATTGAACCCCTTCCTGTGAACGGATTGTTCTGATATTTGGCTATATGCCTCGCTATATGTGTGATCTTTAGTCCTATTGACAAGTGACAATACAAAGTCAAAGTCAAAGTCAAAAATCATTTATTCTGTATAGACCATTTTAAGCGGCACTTACAAAATTATAAATATTTAGAAAAAAAAATTCAAAATTATAAATATTCAAAACTAGAAGCAAAGGGACCACCGGTTCGAAACGCGGCCCACACCTGAGAAGACACCGGCAAGAAACTCAGCGGGCTGTTGTTTTTTTGGTCTATTTACAACAATTGCCTTAGTTTCGTGTTTGTTTGTTGTGCCTTAATGCGTCATCTTTCCGTCAAATTGTCTAGATACAGTGTTAGTTCGAGTAACATAGTTGAGGGAACAGTTCATTTCCAAGCTTCTTTATTATCCAAATAATCTTGAATTTTATAGTACGCTATTTGGGAGAGTTTTCTTTTGGGAGTTTGTTAAAAAAGCGTATACAGTTACCCCGGAAAGAATTACTATTTTTTCGGAGCCTACTATCACAGGCTACAAGATGGTTTTTGTGCCTGGTATTTATATTGTGCCTATTACAAAGTCTTGGAAATTGTGAAATATTTTTCCGCACGTACATTAAATTTTCAAATATATATTGTGAGACTACAGTTAGAATGTCTATTTCTTTGAATTTTTCTCGGAGGGAGACTCTTTGGCCCAAGTTATAAATAGAGCGCACAGCCCGCTTTTGCAAAACAAAGATCGTGTTTAAGTTTGCGGAATTACCCCAAAGGAGAATTCTGTAGCTCATGATGCTATGAAAATAGCTGAAATAGACGATTCTTGCCGTGTCCACGTCTGTTAAAGTCCTAATCCTTTTTACAGCGTAGGAAGCCGAACTTAGCCTACTGGCTATTTTTTTTCTATATGTGATCCCCACTGTAGTTTGCTATCAATGTTTAGACCTAAGAACACTGTCGATTCCACAAGGTTCAACACTTGTCCATTGAGTTGTACATTGGTTTCCACCTGTGAAACATTAGGTAGGGTAATTTTATGCATTTTGTTTTGTCTCCATTGAGACAAAGATTATTTGTACTAAACCAATGAACCACCCTTGTGATTGCACCATTCACTTCGTCGTAATAATTTAATTGTCTTTTAATTTTAAATATTAACGAAGTATCGTCAGCAAACAAAACAATATTATTTTTATTTTTTACATAGTACGGCAGATCATTTATATAAATTAAAAATAAAAATGGTCCGAGTATCGAACCCTGTGGAATGCCCATTGAAACCACAGATCCTACTGATCGTGTACCATTAACATCGACCCTCTGAATTCTATTATTCAAATATGAAGTCAGAAGCTCGAGCGCCTTATTCCTTATTCCGTAATATTCCCATTTCCTGACTAATGTGTCATGGTGAACGCAATCGAATGCCTTGGACAGATCGCAAAAGACACCTAATGCATCATGCTTATATTCCCAGGCCTCGTAAATACAATTCAATAATTCAATACCAGCATCAGCAGTCGAACGTCCCTTGGTAAATCTGAATTGTTTATCCTGAAATAGTTTCTCAAATACTTCAAATACTTTACTCAAGGTCGGCAATACAGAAATGGCCCGGAAATTAGAGGGCTCCGTGGAGCTGCCGGCCTTGAACAAAGGTATGATTTTGCCATGTTTCATTAAATCAGGAAATACACAACTACTGAAACAGTCATTAAACACAGTTGCCAAATGGGGAGCAATGACACCAATAATACTTAATACAGTTTTAACTGATAATCCCCATAGGTCCGTGGTCTTTTTAATATCAATGGATTTAAAGGCTTTTGTGATGTCAGTGCTATTAACAACTGAGAATACGAATGCGTCTTCACACTTCATTACTGATTCTATAAGCTGTGACTCAGCGGAAGTGGAGGATGACTGGAGAGTCCTAGTTGGGACTACAGGTATATTAGCGAAGAAATGTTCAAACTCTGTCGCAACCTCCAGATCCGCCGTGACATGGCGATCTTCTATTTTTAAATGGAAATCTCTTACAGCT
The DNA here is from genome assembly GCA_963576445.1 of Lithosia quadra. Lineage (NCBI taxonomy): Eukaryota > Metazoa > Arthropoda > Insecta > Lepidoptera > Erebidae > Lithosia > Lithosia quadra. The sequence continues at coordinate 3,324,019 of OY754900.1, read as the reverse complement.
GATGAAGATTTACCTTTGCATGTTAATCTATTCTGTCATTGTAAATCCAAGATGGCCGCCGCTACAAAATGGTGGCTTACCTACGCTCCATAACTACCACAATATGGATATGCAATGAAAGGTCTTGACTAATAAAATATAGTGGGCTTGATTAGTAAAATATAGTTCACTATGAAAAAAATCCAATATGTTTTGTACTTCATAAAATAAAAAGAAAACTTGTTTTTTTCTTGTGACTTTTATATGTGTTTATAGAAACATATGTATGAAAACATTGATAGCCCTGAAAAGGGCTTTTAGGTTTGTGCGTGTCGCTCTTGCTCTCGCGTTTCTTGAGTAGAATGGGTGTTACCCGCCAGCACGCTGACTTCGTCCGTCTGCAATATTAAATTACCATTTATACATATTTTTGTACTCGTATAATGTGTATATAGTGATTATATTAGTGAGTAATCCTAAACATTACTGTAGGGGACAGTTGGATCGTTACGAAAATGCCCAGTTGAGCAATAAACGTCCAGAGTTACTGACGTCGTTGATTATAATTCAAACAAAATACGTTCAGTAGTTTTGCGTCCATCGCGACACACAATAACGATCTCGACTCGAACATATCTTTATACGGTCAGTCTACATTAGAATACGCGCCAGTCGAGATCGTTGTGAAAAGTCGGATACTACATAATGTAAGTACTTACTGATCAAACGTCTGATTTTCGACTCAGTGAGTCCGCGCCACTGCGCTTGGTCTTCAAGAGTGGCGGAGGAGGCCAAGACGACAACAAAATGTTTATAATTGGGAAAGAAGTCGGCCGATTCAAAGAGCCGCTCCCATCCACATTTACCCAACATCACATCGCCAGTGACCTCCAAACCTGTGACAAAAACAGAACATTTTTACAATCAAATTAAATAAGAAAAAATACTAAAATGGGTAGATTCACAGAAAGTATACTAACCACGTTTGATCTCCTCCACGATCACTTTCTTTGTCGTTTTGCTGACATTGAAGATGGAGTTCTGTTGGGGATACACCGCCAGGGTGATGATCGGCATCAGATGCCGACGGTCGGTCAAATTCACCTGGATCACAAGAAATATTGGTGGTTATTACTCGTAATGACTCGGGAGCATTGCACTTGGCTAAATTGCGATCAATATGAATACATGAAACCGTTTTAGAGCATTTTTTTTACGTTTATTGTCCGGGTTACTGCCAATATTAGATACTACTAACACCCATAATTTAATTACCGTTCTTACAACTAAAGTTGAAAGTAGGAAACACAAATCAATTTTACCGGTATGTTTGTCCGCTATTATCTCGCATTTTATTGAACCTATTTTGATCCGGTTTTCAGAAAAGTATTGTTTAATTTTATTGAGGTTTTAGTATAGCTACTTAACCGACTTAAAAATGGAGGTAAATTAAGTGTATAAAAGTGTTTTTAAATAATTGCCAAGAAATCCTGTATTTGATAGTGAATTTGATAGTGGGATACATGACCTTCCATGTATATAATTATGTTTCAACGTAAAAGCGCATTCCACTTAGGATTTCAGTCCATATTGTAGTCCATATTATATGTAAACGGGAATTAACGCGATCACGTTAAAGGTATATACATACCTTTGGATGCCTGACTGGATTGACTGATTGGATGGAACGCGAAAGTTTAAAAGTTAAACATATTGTAGTTTACGTTTTTTCTAAATAGTTGCTTGTAAGTTCACTTTGGTAAATGACCCTTTGTTGAAAGTTGATATTCGTGAATAAATCGAAGTTACAGTGCAACAGTTGATAGATTGTTAGTCCTTGTCACTGTAGTGTTAACCAAACCAGAATAAGCGAATTTAGTTTTAGTCGGTAAAATTACAGTGACAATTTACATAAATTAGAAGGTCAATAATAGAAAATATCTAAGTGCTTACGTTTCGCCCACAGTTAGATCGCCCTCAGGGTGAGTTTGAAGTTTTCGATGTTTGGCACAAGATGACAGATCTCATCGGTCACCCGACACCCGTTGAAGGACCGCGCACACTTTAGATCCAAGTTGTTTAACAAGAGATCATTGCGCTGGTCGAGCGAATCTGAAAATATTACAAGGCAATAAGGATTATGAAGATTTTTAACATAGTGTTCCTTCAAATAGTCTCGAATGTAAAATTACTCCTTACCCTGATTATATTTATGATATAAACAATTTAGAAAAAAGTTTTATATTCAGTGGAAAACAATTGTATACCTACTAACCCCAAGTCTATACGAGCCAAATGTGTAGATATTGCCACCGAAATTACCAGGCTGGCCCTTCCGGAGTGATTCCGCACGGGTCCACCGCCTCACGAGGCGGCTCAGGGAGCCCAGCACTTCCATCCGGTGGTATGTTTCCTCTTCCGGCTCGTAGACGCCATATGGGGTCAGCGAGTCCTTTAATTCTCTGGTCCTTTGGTGATCCATGGGTGTTGGACCTAAATAAAAGAATACAGCATTTTAACTCACAAAAAAAATATCATTAAGAAGAAAATATAAGTAGACAATGAATTTTATTGTACTCACTCTGGGATCCCAGACAGGAAATCGGAGACCGTAGACAACTGACTTTTTCATTCTTTTTAGTGCCTGGAACAGGATCGAGCAGCATGAGAGCACTTATAACAAAAAAAAAAACTAATAAAATTTAAGTGTCGGCTTACAAAATTAAAACGTTCATATATATGGTATAGCCAGGTTTAGTGACTATACGTCAAAGATGTCGCGTCGTTTCTTCAGTCGGCGAACGGGTTCAGGAATGGTCAGTTGTTCTGCCAGCTGATTGGGGTGTACTTGAAGTCGTGATCTGTACCTGTCAGTGTGGCACATGATCACGTCTTTGATCATTGCTTGTTGAGAATTTCCTTAGTTTTGATGAAACATGGCGCATTTGAGATATGTTTGAATATATAATTTTGCGCCCTCTGAAGTATTATGTTGGAATTACTGGCTGAACCCCACAGTTCAATGCCGTATATAATACGAATAACGTAAAAAATGAATAATACAAATAATAAAAGCCTTCCCACAATAACGATCTCGACTAGTACATATTTTTATTCGGTCAGGCACCAGTCGAAATCGTTGTAAAAAGTCAGATACTACATAATGTGGGTACTTGCTAGAGAGATGTCGGATTTTACACTCCGTGAGGCCGCACCACTGCGCTTGGTCTTCAAGAGTGGCGGAGGAGGCCAAGACCACTATAAAATGTTTTGTAATTGGGAAAGAAGTCGGCCGCTTCAAAGAGCCGCTCCCATCCACATTTACCTAACATCACATCGCCAGTGACCTCCAAACCTGTGACAAGGACAGAACATTTTTACAATCAAATTAAATAAGACAAGATACTAAAAATGGGTAGATTCACACAAAGTATACTAACCACGTTTGATCTCCTCCACGATCACTTTCTTTGTCGTTTTGCTGACATTGAAGGTGGAGTTCTGTTGGGGATACGCCGGGGTGATGATCGGCATCAGATGCCGACGGTCGCTCAAATTCACCTGGATCACAAGAAATATTGGTGGTTATTACTCGTAATGACTCGGCAGCATTGCACTTGGCTAAATTACGATCAATATGAAAGAAAGAAAAGAAAGAAAGAAAAATTTATTTGGCCCAATTGTGGTCACAAACAACATAAGTACACAAAATTCCGTTGCATGGAAACCAGAAGAGTACCTATTTCTTCTAGTCCCCAAGCACAAAGACCTAAAGTATATATGTATATATATATATATACATATGAGATGACATGACACCGTTTTAGAGCACAATTTTACGTTTATTGCCCGGGTTACTGCCAATATTAGATACTACTAGTAGTAACACCCATAATTTAATTACCGTTCTCACAACTAAAGTTGAAAGTAGTTAGAACAACAATAAAAAATTGATCGGATTACTATCACAAATCAATTGTTTTATTACACTACTAGGTGGCAAACAAGCACACGGTCCACCTGATGGGGCGCGCTTAACGTGGCATGAGCTATACTTTTTTTCCTACATGCTCGTCAGTTGCGACCGGTAATAAGCTGATAGGTCCGGTAATAAGCTGGTCCGGTATTTAAGCCGGTACGAAGTTGAGCCGGTACGAAGTTGAGCCGGTACGAAGTTGAGCCGGTACAAAGTTGAGCCGGTACGAAGTTGAGCCGGTACGAAGTTGAGCCGGTACGAAGTTGAGCCGGTACGAAGTTGAGCCGGTACGAAGTTGAGCCGGTACGAAGTTCTGGGGAGACAATCACACAGTTAGGCACTGGTGCGTGAACCCAATGCAACAGCGCCGGGCCCCGAGCTATAATTTTATACATGGGCCCTAAGGTCGGCGGCGCTGTACAATGGTAGGTACACATAACAAACACAATTACATGAAAACAAAAGGGTTGCGCAGGTCAGCCGGCACCCGATAAACAATAAGATTTTTTAAATTTTTATCAACATTCTAGAACCCATACACAAGCTAGTTAACTATGTTTACTTTGGTTCTAGAGGCGCTGAGTAGAATGTCGTAGAATATTTATGTTTATATTTAATTATATTTCGAATCCGTAATCCCGTTAACCACGGTTCCGATCAACCATAAACAAATGATTTGGAACTAATCCAGTTCCAACATTAATATTTTCTGAACCGTGGATTTAAAACGATATTAAAATTCAAACATGTAATATTTTTACCAAATGTGGGTATCCGTAAATTTTTTATCCAGATCAAAATTTTATCTATCTTAGGATACGAACAATCAGCTTTGCAACTAATTAAATAGTTCGTAAGCATTTATTATATTCGGCTGTCTGTCGACATGTATACGGGCGACATATAGTTTGGAAACACCTCATACAATAACTGTCTTACGACCCGACCTTCTAGTGATTTCTATCTTAATAACAATTTATTTTGACTCCGACTAAAACCGCACTTAATTTAATTACATTTATAAAAACGAAGACTACAAGTACTAATAGGTAACTACCGAACTCACGACCGAAGGTAGGCAGGTACCAACTAATGAGTTATCATCACGCTTAGCTCCTAGGGTTAAGCAGAAATGTCACACGCGACTGACGATGTTATGTTCTCAGATTCTGATTATAATCTTCGCGCCTATCGTTGAACACTCGCGCACTATTTATTAAGGACACCAGACTTACCCCTATTATTGGGAACAACAGCTTATATAGATAGCTTCCGACTTCACGGCTATAATGCTATTCTGCGGACTTAGGTTTATTCGATAGTACCTAGGTTCTAACTAACACTGAGTACATTACTCTTACAAGTTGTTTCGCTGCGAGGTGAGGCGATCGAATGAAGTCAGAGGTCCAAGCCCCGTCCCCCGCGCACCTCCCGCGCGCCTCGGCTAGTGAGGGGCGATCGCGGCACACGCTGATTGGTTCTAATTCCATATGACTCATTTTATGCGGTTTCGGCGTGTTCTATTACCTTATTTGGTGATTTTTGGTTCAGCTCGCTAGTGTTGTGACGCGTGTTGCAATCCCGCGAGCTCAGCTGATTTCAATTTGTAATCCCGGAACCAGTGTTACGTAACAATACCCGACAAACTGGGAGAAGGATTTTTACTGGGGGAACAGTGAAAATCCGCCTGAAATAAACCCTCTAGAACGAGGTCATTGGCTTCAATACAAGCAAAACCCTTTCATACAACCATACAGAATCACAGATACACCACCTAACATACACCTATCACACCAAGTCTTCCTCCCGCGGAGGTAGGAAGACGAACCACACATACCTTGTCCGGCCCTATCTAACCTGATGGGACGTACCACTTGCGATTGAGGTGTTAAGTTTGACGCCAGCTTTCCTCGACGGTACATTGTAAACCACTTGAAGCTAACCTACCGGCAACAGAGTCACTAACCGCTCTGACGTGCTATAGAACCCAGGAAGAACATAAGTCTCCCTCAGATAAAAAAAGACCTCACACTAAGGAGACTTTTATACACAGTGAAGGCTTATTTTTAACCCAGCGGTTGCCTCAAGCATAGGTTGACAATGCTAAGTAGGTACGAGACCACTGAAACGGTGCTAAATGATGAATTATGAAACTGAAATCAACTACATTAACAAAATTATTTAATACATATTATTATAAACTACGTAAACCAATATATGCACGAGATGCTCGATGCTCGGTGCTTATGGGCTTACCCCAAGTGCGTAGTTAATCTGGATCATCAATTCCTACAGACCGCATGACGACTGCAAAAGGAATGACGGTGGTCTACAACCCAGCTCGAGTTTTGCACTAAACTCTACCACATGTTCTTTTACCTATCTTACTAATGCAGATGGTAGAAATAAAATAACAAAAAACATAGTTGTGCTTCCTGCCAACCACTGCACGTTCACTTAGACTACCTTTCCACGTAGCTCCTAGCTAACCTAAGGCATCGGATATAAACTACGGTACTTGGCAACGAACAGTGGGGAAAGCCAGATGGTTGAAACAACGAGACTAAACGTAGTACAACGTAGTTACCTTACAATTACAACAATATGAGAATGTCAGCTCGTCATTTTGAAGTCTTTTATATGCCAGTTGCCAATGTTGTTTCCCGCCGTGTCTTCTAATGTAAAGACTAATGGGGAACGCTTTGCTATAATCTTGCACTTTTGATATTTCGGGGCCAATTTCTTTGTAAACCGCGCATCCTTGTCACTTAAAAATTGCGTGCGCTTCCAAACCATGTCCCCGTCCTCAAATGTAGCAGGCTTCCTGGGAAGATTGTAACGTTGTGAACTCTTGACGTGGCTTTGATGGAGAGCTGTCTGTACCTTGTCGAACACAGCTGCCAGCGCGCCTCTGTTCTCCGCGTACTCGTCCCGTGGGGAAAAGACTAGGTCACTGGAATCAGTGGCTGATGAATAATATGATCCACAAGGGACCAATTCCCTGCCATATACTAAGAAGGCGGGGGAGAATCGCGTTACCTCATTAACCGCGCTGTTGATGGCAAACTGTACCTGGGGCAAGTGCACGTCCCACGTCCGGTGATCATCCTCGACGTAGCTGGCGATTGCAGTGACAATAGTGCGATTATAGCGTTCTACCAAGTTGACTTGAGAGAGTGTATTTCGGCGTGAACTGTACCTTCGGAATCTTATACTTTTTGTAAAGTGTGTCCAATTCTTTACTTACGAATTGGACACCGTTATCTTGTAGTATGATTTCTGGAATGTCAAGGACCATAAATACTCCTTCCTCTAAATTTCTTACGACGTTGGCCGCTGTAGCACGGCGCAGTGGAAATATCAGACAATACTTAGAGAAACAGCAACATACGACCAGTATATAGGCGTTCTGTTTCCTTGAAACGGGTAAAGGGCCAACCAAGTCAATTGATAGCATCTGGAACGGTCTATTGCATTCCTTTGGCTTGCCGTGTGTGCCTAAGGTACAATGCGTGGAGGCTTTATATGCTAGACAAGTCTCGCAGGATGCTATGAACTTAGCGACATCCCTGTACATTCCTGGCCAGAAGAAACGAAGGCGAACCTTGTGGTACGTTTTGAATGTACCAAGATGACCCGACGTAGGTTCCGCGTGGTTCTCCTTGATGATGCGCTCTCGATCCTCCACAGGAACGACTTCTTTCCACTCAAAGTCCCTAGTGAGAATATTGTGACCTTTGACCTGTTTATAAAGCTTACCGTTTTCGATCAAGTACCCTGGGAAACTCAGTGGTGTCGATTTACAACCATCAAGAACATTCAAATACCACTGTTCGCTTGTTTGTACTGGCGTTATGGCACCAGCAATGGCAGCCACCGGAACTGACCGTGACAGAGCGTCTGGAATTATATTATCCTTCCCCTTTCTGTGTCTAATTTCGAAATCTAAAGATGATAAGCGAGTGCCCCAACGAGCCAGACGACCCGTGGGGTTCGACAGCGACAAGAACCATTTCAACGCTGCATGATCAGTGTAGACTATGAACCGCTTCCCGTTCTCTACATTACAACGCCAGTGTTCCAGAGCCACTAAGACGGCTAAAGCCTCTCGTTCCGTGACGCTATAATTGCGTTCCGGCTTCGTGAGGGAACGACTCATAAAAGCTATTGGCCTGTCAACGCCATCAATATTCTGCGTTAACATGCCACCCAACCCATAGTCACTAGCATCAGTGTGCACCTCGAACGGTAAATCCAGATTAGGGCACGCTAGGACTGGTGCTTTACTCAGACAGTTCTTCAACGTGACAAAGGAATCTTGAGCCTCCTTGTTCCACTGGAATGGCGGAGCCCCTCTTTTGGTAGACGTTAGCTTGTTCAATGGACCCGCAATGGTGCTGAAATCTGGAATGAACCTACGGTACCAGGACGCAGTGCCTAAGAACCGCTTGACGTCTTTCTTACTCGTAGGTGTAGGGTAGTCCAAGATGGCCTCTACCTTGTGGGGGTCCGTTCGCAAGCCTTGCGTGTCTACTACATAACCTAAATACTTGAGACTATCACGAAAGAACTGACACTTATCATAATTAACGGCCAAATTGGCCTTCTTCAACTTCTCCAACACACGCATTAGTAGTGACACATGCTCGTCAAACGAACTACTGACAATTATGACGTCATCGAGATAACAGAACACCTTGAGGTCGAACTCTGGGCCGAACAGAGCGTCTACGAGCCTTTGTTGTGTCGCTGGAGCATTTGTCAAACCGAACGCCATGACATTAAACATAAACGTACCTTTATTTGGCACGTAGAAGCAGGTCTTCTCTCTGTCTGCTGGATCCAGGGGCACCTGCCAAAATGCCTTAGAGAGATCAATGGAGGACAAAAACCTAGCATCTCTGAGATTGTCTAAAATCTTGGATATGTAGGGCAAGCTGTACGAATCCTTCTTTGTAACCGCGTTGAGTTTCCTGCTATCTAGACAAAATCGCGCTGAGCCATCTTTTTTTCCTACCACCAGCACAGGTGATAGCCAAGGGCTTTCTCCAGGTGAAATGACGTTCAACGCCAACATTTCGTCGACCTGTTCCGAGATTATTCTTTGCTTGTCTGGTGATAAACGATAACTACGCTGCTTAATTGGTGGCGAGTCACCTGTGTCTATTTTATGTGTAATGACGGTAGTTCTACCCAACCCTATGGTGTCAAATGCGACGGATCGAAATTACTTGATGATATTGTCCGCTATGATCCTCTCTGCAGACGAGAGATTCCCATAAGCATTTACGTGGGTCACTTGATGTGGAAGTGCATCCAGCGACGCCACCCTCAAATCTGAATCTAACTGAAAATCCACGAATGATAAAAACTTCGGGCAAATATTAAAAGATTTCCAAAAATCGATTCCCAAGATCATGAGAGAATCGATGTCTGGTATTATATGGAACAATAAATTAATTGTGTCGCTCTCAAAAGAAACTGGTAAGGAGATTGGACCAATTGAGTTAAAAACTTGGCCTGAAGCCGTGGCCATAGAGATCCGCTGACTTTCCTCCAGCCGTGCACCGTATTTCAACATAGTAATATGTGCGTTGCGGCCAATGATAGACACGGCAGATCCGGAGTCCAGCAGACCATACATCTCCCTACCACCACAACTAGGGAGTGACACCTTTATATAAGGGCGGGGATCGTTACGGGGCCTAGTGTCGAAGATCGAAGAGACTTGATATGTTTTGAAAAAATTTTTAATAGTTATGAGCCACTGTCTCCAGGATTCCATATCTGTTTTATTCCCATCTCTTCGATCCTCTGATACTAGTTTTTTGAATCCGACGAGGACGCTGGGACCCTATCCTTGCAGGAGTTACAATTTTTAAAAACGACACCCTTCCGACCGCAACCAACGCACTTTGGGACGAACCCACTCTTAGGTTTAGGTGTGTAGCCTGGGGTGCAATCTGGACATGAGCGCTTAGTCACACCTTCTTTCCCGCACGCAAAACAATAGTTGTTGGCTTTTGGCCTACCAGGAGGAACTGACGTCGCCGCCAATGCAGCGTGCACAAACGGCTTCGGCTTGCCGTCCTTCTTGGCCGCTTGTTGATTGTAGTTGAACTCTGGGGCCATCGTCAACTGTGCTGGCTCCTTGAAGGCGTTCCTGCGCGCGAGCGAGTGCTCGTAATTCCGGCACCTAACCTTGAGCTCCTTCATTGAGCAAATGGGAGGTCCTCCCGCTATAAAAACGTCGTAACACGGTCTGATGTTTTGAAAAACTATATTTAACTGCTGCGCCTCGGATAACGGCGTAGACAATCTCGCGAACATGCCTTGCATGATCGCAAGGTAAACCACGATGCCCTCGTTTTCCCCTTGGGTCCGCGCACGAATCTCCTCTAGAAAACGAATATCAAAATTTGGAGGGTCGAAGTCCTCCAACAAAATGTACGTTAATTGCTGCCACGATGTGATGGTTGCACGTACGATACGGAACCAATGAAGTGCATCACCTGTGAAGAACTCTGGCGCCAAACTTAACAATTTTTTATCCGGAATTTCCCGAGCTGAACGGACTTCCTCCATCCGCTCCAAAAATGCCCGAGCACAGCTCTTCCCATCGAATTTGATCTTAATTATATCTAGGGCATTAAAGCGGTCACATGAGACCCTAATCCTTTCGACGGGTATGTCACGCGAAACTGGCTCGGTAGCAGGTTCGTTCACCACCAACGTTGGTGCAACCTGTGATGGTTTTAAGAATGTAAACGGGTTGTCCTCGAGTACCACCGGGGTTCTCAATGAGGGGCTCCTAGCTGCGCACGGGTTTGCTATATTTTTAAATTGAGCAGAACAAGACTCGAAGAGCTGTTGTACCTTCGCGATATCGGTGCTTTCGCCCCCGTTGCAGGCTTCTCCAACCTCCGAAGCCTAAAATATACGTGATTGAGAAAAGTCAATGTACGTTCGTATAGAGATCTATATTATCGTCCGACTCCGTTGACAATGTCTCGATGTTGTCCGACACCTTCTGTAACGTAGCCTCGATCCCTATCAAATCGTCAGCCAGAGGGTTTGTTTTGTTTTTGTTTTTAAAAGTTCTTTATTGCACAATAAATAGTTTACATGTACTTACAGTATACGCAACTGCTATCTAAGAGCAGTCAAATACAAGTCTTATAACACAATATACACTTTGTCAGACTGAATCGCCTATAAAAGTTTACAACAAAAGCCAGAGGGTAACACGACTCGATAACGGAATGAGCCGGGTATTCCTCGAGCGACTTCTGTAGCTGTACTCTCAACGCATCTACCCTATCTGCAGGTACGAGCCCTCTAACGGCCACTTCATATATTAATTCCGCCTTGTTTAATTGTAAATATTTTATCTTTCGGTCAGCCATGCTTCGGTTCGGTGAGCAATAAAATCGATAAAAATCTACGCTAAAGTAGCTGAGTTAAGGGAAATCCCTCTATAATTAAAATACAAAAATTCGAAATCTATTATTTAAATTACTGATCCATACCTGGTCGCGAGTTCGGCAATCAAGGTAGTAGTATAATATTAAAATATTTCCTGTATGGGAAGACAACACAAAATATTTGGGTACCCTCCCTTGTTTATATTTAATTATATTTCGAATCCGTAATCCCGTTAACCACGGTTCCGATCAACCATAAACAAATGATTTGGAACTAATCCAGTTCCAACATTAATATTTTCTGAACCGTGGATTTAAAACGATATTAAAATTCGAACATGTAATATTTTTACCAAATGTGGGTATCCGTAAATTTTTTATCCAGATCAAAATTTTATCTATCTTAGGATACGAACAATCAGCTTTGCAACTAATTAAATAGTTCGTAAGCATTTATTATATTCGGCTGTCTGTCGACATGTATACGGGCGACATATAGTTTGGAAACACCTCATACAATAACTGTCTTACGACCCGACCTTCTAGTGATTTCTATCTTAATAACAATTTATTTTGACTCCGACTAAAACCGCACTTAATTTAATTACATTTATAAAAACGAAGACTACAAGTGTAGTACTTGTAGTCTTCGTTTTTATAAATGTAATTAAATTAAGTGCGGTTTTAGTCGGAGTCAAAATAAATTGTTATTAAGATAGAAATCACTAGAAGGTCGGGTCGTAAGACAGTTATTGTATGAGGTGTTTCCAAACTATATGTTGTAACTACCGAACTCACGACCGAAGGTAGGCAGGTACCAACTAATGAGTTATCATCACGCTTAGCTCCTAGGGTTAAGCAGAAATGTCACACGCGACTGACGATGTTATGTTCTCAGATTCTGATTATAATCTTCGCGCCTATCGTTGAACACTCGCGCACTATTTATTAAGGACACCAGACTTACCCCTATTATTGGGAACAACAGCTTATATAGATAGCTTCCGACTTCACGGCTATAATGCTATTCTGCGGACTTAGGTTTATTCGATAGTACCTAGGTTCTAACTAACACTGAGTACATTACTCTTACAAGTTGTTTCGCTGCGAGGTGAGGCGATCGAATGAAGTCAGAGGTCCAAGCCCCGTCCCCCGCGCACCTCCCGCGCGCCTCAGCTAGTGAGGGGCGATCGCGATCGCGGCACACGCTGATTGGTTCTAATTCCATATGACTCATTTTATGCGGTTTCGGCGTGTTCTATTACCTTATTTGGTGATTTTTGGTTCAGCTCGCTAGTGTTGTGACGCGTGTTGCAATCCCGCGAGCTCAGCTGATTTCAATTTGTAATCCCGGAACCAGTGTTACGTAACAACACCGATAGTGCCAAAATGGTGGCTCTCAGCTTGACGGCCTCATCAAATGCTTTTTCACGCCCCGCTTAAAGGACCCGGGACTGTATGAGGAAGGAAACACGTGAGCTGGTAAAGAATTCCAGGTTTTGATGGTGCGGCAAAGGAAAGAGGCACCGAACCGCTTGGTTCTTGATGGAATCGTTTGCACCATATGAGAGTGATATCTCAGCCTTGCACGTGTTGTTCTGTGTAGGAATGGAGAGGGTGGGACTAGTTGGTAGAGCTCGTCGGAACACTCCCCATGGTATATGCGGTAAAAAGCTGCCAAAGATGCTATATCTCTGCGCAATTGCAGGGGCGCACTATTGCGCAATATAATATGCGCAATTAAAATATGTCGGTAGTTTATCATCAATCGCGGTACAATGTAGGTGGTCGTTTTTGGGCATTTTAGTTTAAACTGCTACCTATCTGTGAAAAAACGTTACTGATGTTGTTTTAGATATTTTAGTTAATTCTTGGTTTAGTCAAGTGATAAATTTAATAAATCATGATTCTATATTGTTTTACTATCATATTAGCCCCTTATTTCAAGTAATCTAAGTAAATAAATAGTAATCTAGATACTTTTTGGTCCTGACCGTTACCAATAAAAGGCGACGGTACTGCAAGACGTAAGATGACGCATTTCTGGATTTAATTTTATTACTTTTTTAAATTTATGTTCACAATTTAAGTAAAAAGGGAAAGCTTAAGTCATTTGGAAATAATAAAAAAAAACTCGACACTTTATGTAAATAAAAACGTCAGTTATTCGGAATTTATATTATGGGACATTACATGAGTGGGTTGGTAGCCATTTTGACGAAAATGCCTTTTTACACCGTACCATTGCATCGCGCGAGTACATACAGAATGCTAAATTTTGGTTTTTAATTCAAAAGTTTTCTTTCAATAAGGTTCCTTCCAAATTTGGCTGGGCAGGGTGGGAAACTCGAGCAGTGAAGGTGAGCGTTGATGCGCATCTCAAAGGGGGCCTCCTTAAACCTACACCTAGGTCGCAAGTCCTGGGAACTGCTCGGAGTTTCTCCCTCTGCCACACGATGGACCCGGCACCCGCACGGTGAATCCATGGAATGCTAAGAAGTTCGTCTCGTCTCTATGTAAATTTTGTGTGAACCGGCCTTAACTTATTACACACGTGTTCAATATGGCAACCCTAATTTATATATCATAAACAGCGGCTCGGCTCGTAATTGTTCTGACAAGAATGGCTGTAGGTTCTTATCGACATGTGTCTGTGTGTGTGTGTGTGTGTGTGTATATGTAATGGGGACCCCCTTGCTGAGACTTTACTTTAGCTTACCATCAGGCGAGGTGAAGTAATATTGACGTGACTGATATATTATATATGTATATAAAAAGCCACTTATAAAATTGTAAATCAGCTGTCTGTGCGTTATGAACGGTTCTGAAGAAAAAATATTTTTAATACTTATTTTTAAAAATATTTCTGAGGCGGTTTTTTTAATTAGAATGGTCTTGGTCAGATTTACCTAAAATCTGCCTTAGGTAGCTATGCCAAGAGGTATGTTTGATTGCAATTGGTTAAGTAGAACCAGATAAGAAGGTATGCGACCAAAAGTTCGCGCGCATCGGTTTGGTCTATCTTAATATAATAAATCTCGTGTCACAATGTTTGTCCTCAATGGACTCCAAAACCACTTAACCGATTATAATAAAATTCGCACACCATGTGCAGTTCGATCCAACTTGAGAGATAGGATAGTTTTTGAAACGGATTTCGACATCCACGCGGGTGGAGCCGCGGGCAACAGCTAGTACTATTATAAAATTTTAAAGTAGCTATGTCTGTAAGTACAGTAAGCGTCAAAGGTCCTATGATCATTTTCAGATTTTGAACAGAAGTTTTGAGCAAAGTAACTTAGGGTTCTTAGTAAAAATAAAGCATAGCTCGTTCCATGGCCCTTAAATTCGTGGATTAGGTCCACAGTCAGTGTCCACGTTTCGGCACCCTAAGTCATGACTGGTAGGACGCACTGGTATATCGTTTAGTAGTATATCGTTTCGGTACAGTCCGTTGAATACGTGCTTAGATTATACTGTCCTAAGGATTTTTCTTTGTTCTGTGATTATACTCGTAGTCTGTTTTAATAAGTAGATATAATATATTGTTTTCTTTTTAATGTTATTTTTTTTTTGTAAGTTAAAATGCTGTATTCTTTTGTTTAGGTCCAACACCCATAGATCACCAAAGGAACAGAGGATTGAAAGACTCGCTGAGCCCATGTGGCGTCGTTCCATTCGAGCCGGAAGCAGAAATGTACCACCGGATAGAAGTACTGGGCTCCCTGAGCCGCCTCGTGAGGCAGTGGATCCGTGAGGAATCCGTCCGGAAGGGCCAGCCTGGTAATGTCGGTGACAAAATCTATACGTTCGGCTCGTATAGACTTGGGGTTAGTATTCAATTTTTTTCCACGGAATGTAATAAGAGGTTATTTTTCTTGTTAACATAAAATACTGCACTGTTACTATTAAGTATTGATTTTCAAAATTATGTAATTATATTTGTAAAAATAAAGACATTATAGAACGACAGATTTAAAGCAATATCAAGTGCGGCCAGTTTTTTCGCCCAAGGGCTTTCCATCGGAATCCAGTTTTTTCAACCTTTCTTTGATATACATATTTTTAATTTTAATCAATTTACTGTAGTTTTTCAATTATTTTTATCTTTTTTCAACTGTAAAGAGGAGGCTACTTGGAAACTTGTACACCGACGGTGGGGTTAAGGGTGTTTGGAATTGAGATTGACCTGCTGTTTGCCAGATTGGCACTTAAACAAATACCGGGTAAGGAGCAATTTTATATCTGTGACTGACTCAAATGAATAACATGCTAACAATGTAAATAATTGTGATCCTTATGGTCTTCATATTTTCAAATTCTTTTGACCTACGTGACGATATGGTGTTGAAGAACCTGGACCAGAGATGTGTGCGGTCATTAAATAAATCAACTTCCAATAAAAGCTCCTTTACGATGACACTAGTTAAAGGTAGTACAATTAAAAGCAATGCAGTACTAATTATTTAGAAAAACGTAAATTATATTTTATTGTATTTGTATAAGTTTGTATACAATAAAGAATAAAAAAAAAAAAAAAAAATATACCTATCATGTGTCCCGCTATCAAATTAAATACAGGATTCCTGGGTACATATTAACAAACACTTTAATACAGAAATGGAACCGATTTACCTTCATTTTTAAGTCAGTTAAGTAACATTGCCCTCAAGACCTCCAAAAAGTTACAAATACTTTTCTTTTCAAAAACCGCATCAAAATCGGTTCAACAAAACGCGAACAGTGAACCTCTTGTGAAGTCGGTTAAAATAATCTCCTATTATCTGGTACAGGGCGCGGCGTCTACTCCAACACGCTGGGCTACCTGGGAGGAGTGTCGTGGGCCATTCTGGTGGCCCGCACGTGCCAGCTGTACCCCAACGCGCTGCCCGCCACACTTGTAAATAAGTTTTTCTTGGTGTTCAGCCAATGGAAGTGGCCCCAGCCAGTGTTACTGAAGAGACCGGACGCGGTCAACAACGGTCTGCGGTTTCCGGTCTGGGATCCCAGGGTGAGTACAATTGTCTACTTATATACCTACTTGGTTCACAAGTTATAGCATTCTTGTTGATTGTTGAAAGTCTCATTTATCCCCGCTCCTCATCAGGTGGACCGCCTGCTTGTCTGCCACCTATTTAAGCGGTGTAATAAGTAAAATCGATTTGTGATAGTAATACGGGCAATTTTTTATTGTGGTTTTAACTACTTTCAACTTTAGTTGTAAGAACGGTAATTAAATTATGGGTGTAACTACTAGTAGTATCTAATATTGGTAGTAACGCGGGCAATAAACTTAAAAAATTGCTCTAAAACGGTTTCATGTCATCTCATATTGATCGCAATTTAGCCAAGTGCAATGCTGCCGAGTCATTACGAGTAATAACCACCAATATTTCTTGTGATCCAGGTGAATTTGAGCGACCGTCCGCATCTGATGCCGATCATCACCCCGGCGTATCCCCAACAGAACTCCACGTTCAATATTTGTGGATTTACAAAAAAAGTGATCGTGGAGGAGATCGAACGTGGTTAGTACAATTATTATTATATCAAATCTCTCTGTGTTTGCTCTTATTTAATTTGATTATAAAAATGTTCTGTTCTTGTCACAGGTTTGGAAGTCACAAACCAGATCATGATCGGCCAATGCGGATGGGAGCGGCTGTTGGAAGCGCCAGACTTTTTTGCGAACTACAAACATTTTGTAGTTGCTTGGCCTCCTCCGCCACTCCCGAAGACCAAGCGCAGTGGTGCGGACTCACTGAGTCCAAAATCAGACGTTTGATCAGTAAGTACTTACATTATGTAGTATCCGACTTTTCACAACGATCTCGACTGGCGCGTATTCTAATGTAGACTGACCGAATAAAGATATGTTCGAGTCGAGATCGTTATTGTGGGAAGGCTTTTCTTGTCTTCACTCCAGAGGTACATATTTGTATATGTATTCATATTTGCTTTATCCGTATTATTATAACTACACCTTAAATATTGCTTTTGTCACTCTATGTCCATCCTAAGGCCGCCCATCACAGGTCAATTATACATTCTACTGTCCGATTGTACTCGTCGGTCTACTGGACCCATCTCTGTAGTTATTGGTGGCCATAGGTTACCACTAAGTTAACCAACCGTTTCTAAAAATGCAGATGATAATGAATCGGTTAACGTGTGAATGCCAATCTTGTACCAAGCACGATGTGATGCTATCAGTTGTTCACAATGATTGTTTGTTGCAGCCTCCCTGGAACGGCACTCATACATCGCCACAGCACACGTGAACCCCGAGTGCTACAACTCCGTGCCGCTCAACACTAACAATGGCCAGCCCCTGGCCTTGCCACCAGGTAAGCATCATCAGCTCCGAGTTTCCGTCTAACTATGAAGCGGCCAAACGTCGGTACATTCGTGAAGCGACTGCCACCTGGGCCTCGATTCTGCTAAAGGCAAACCACTGTAATACCACTGACACTCTAAAAATGCTATTTAACTGTAGACTTTACCGTTATACAGTTAGTCTAAAATCAAATGAAAAGAATTCATTTAACTTTTTCATTTGCTCTACAAAATACCATTTGACTTTAGACTTTAATCTCATAACAATAAAGTCTACAAACAAATGGCATGTTTTAGAGTGTCAGTGGTCTATCAGTGGTTTGTCTTTAGCAGAATCGAGGCCCTGGCCTCTACAACCCACCAGCGCTATCGAATGCTTGTAGATAGACGAGGTCGGACTCCAACTACCCGTAACGACTGCCGTGAACTGCATCGCTAAATTCACTTCAATTTTATGTGTAAGTTTGTAATAGGCATTATGATAATATAATTCTTTCTTTTTTTGTTATAGGTGCTCCCATGCCGAGCGACCGCATCACTGAAGTACTCAACTAGTCCTTTCTGGAAGAAATCTTATCACTAGTTAGGCCTTATCACTATAGTTAACTGATCACTATTCACCAACTCTTGAAAATGTATTTAGGTAACTACTTATAATATGTAAATATTTTATAGCAATGTAATAATTTAGGCGATATAATCGCCTAGTGTGATTAAGCCTGTCAATAAAGAAAAAAAATAACACATAGTTACGAACTTTGAGAATTCTCTTGAAGGCAAGTGTTTATTTAACATATTAAGATACTTACACCAGTGTTCTAATAAAAAAATTGTAAAAAACCTGTTTTTTAAGAATTTTATCAGCAAAACAAGAATTAAGGTGCTTTTTGCTTTCAAAACATTTTCTTATCTACGAAGACATTATATTCAAACAATTAGCACAAAGTGAAACCAGTGAACAATAGCGCATCTGCATGTCCATTTAGTACCTGCGTATAAGTAACACATTGTTAGATCAAATCGTAGATCAAACAATGTGTTACTAAGTCGATAAACAAAAGAGTATTGCCCTGGACAAGCACAAAGGTGCCGCCCACACTCACATAATACTTGAGGACTAAGTCATTCTTTTTCTATATCAGTCACATCAATATTATTTCACCTTGTAAAGCTAAAAGTAAACTCTCAAGGCGGGTCTACGTTAGGCGAGCCGAGCACTAGCGAAGCACAAGCGGAGCAAAATTAAATGGAATTTAATTGAAATTACATTTAATTATAAATAATATATACATAAAGTCCAAATGACAGTCCAAAAAAACATTTACTTGACATTTAATTGAAAATTAAATCTCATTTAATTTTTGAAAAATTTAACTGAATTTAACTTTTAATTGAAATTAAACCTCGTTCGAGGCTTGTAAGTAGGTCCACACTAGACGAATTGTGTTCGGCTCATGCTCGGCTCGCCTAGCGAAGACCCGCCTTCAGGAATGGGGGTCACCATTACCTACCTACACTGATAGTGGCATAATAGTGGCTTTACGGCCTCATCAAATACTTTTCACGGGCCGCTTAAAACTGCAAGGGCGAGGGCATGACTATTGAAATAAGGGCGCCCTGGAGCCGCCCCCCTCCGCGCCGCCGAACAAGACCAAACGCCTCTCCTAGAGCAGCGTGCGTGAGTATACACTCTCTGCCTTCCCCCTCGACTTACTGCTATCTATACTATTATATTATAAAATGGTAAACAAGCTGTTTGTACACTGGAGACATGGAGGAAAGAACTTGGGAACATAACTAATTCATACTGAACACATAAACATTTCTTTTAGAATTCTTGTCTGTTTGTCTTTTTGTTCGCAATGGACGCTAAACTATGGAACGGATTTTGTTTGAAAGATCACACTTAGCGGAGATATAATCAACGTTAGTAATTCGGGACGTTTTTTTGCTTAATTTTGAATTTTCGTAGCGATTTCATTTTTCCCTTCCGTAATGCTTAGAATCACTGACTAGTATAATCATGCATATACATATTATATAAATGGTCATTAAATATTACAGCGAACGAAGTAAGCGTGCTATCTTGCCACAGCGCTCCAATTCGTCCAACAGGAACGCGGTGGCGGCGAGCGGACCGGGTAGCGGGCGGCCTACGCGGAGCAACCCACCAGCTCAGTATCGCGTGCGCGTAGCACTACTAGCTACGGCGTAGCACTGCTAGCTACAGACAGTGCGGCAGTGTAGCGAGATGTGCCTAGTGCTATAAGTGCAACAGTGCACACAAAATGACTTCACCCAGATATAAGACTTATAAGCATAGTATTCCTTATGTACCTATATTCATAAGGAAGTTTTAGGTTATGTGTAACTTGTAAGTATTCTATTAATTAATTATACGAGTATATCTATATAATTATATAAATTTACTTAAATATAAAAGGTTCAAGTGTGTTTTATTTCCAGCCTCCTGTTATCCTTTCCCTTTGGCCCTATAAGAACTTACTGAGTGAGCTAAACGCTCCTATCCTATTAGACATACGTCAGCAGGTTTCAAAGTATACTCAAGTGGCCTAACTAATCTGTACTAATATTATATTACAGAGCTGAAGAGTTTGTTTGTTTGTTTAGTTGAACGCGCTAATCTCAGGAACTACTGGTCCGAATTGAAAAATTCTTTTTGAGTTATAACAGCTCATTAATCAAGAGAGACTACGGGCAAATGGCAAATGGGTTGTTCTGTCAATAACAAACACACGATAAAAATAGTTATCTAATTTGGTGCAGTCGTTCATAAGTTATGTACAGTACATACATAGGTACATTTCGGTGATTCATTTTTATTTATATAGACTAGCCTATGGCCGCGGCACCGCCCGCGTGAACTTTAGTTCTTGCGTTTTTTGACTATATCTCCAATTCTACTCAATCGATTGTGATCAAACATGTATTGTGTAACATCCGTTCAGTGGTGTCGCGTCCATCGCACACAAACAGACAAGATTCATAAGAAAACCGTCTTCATAATCGTTCATATAACATAATCTAAGTAGATTTTTTTAAATATCTCCAATATATAGACACGGCCACTTTATAATTCTGTAATAGTATAGATTTATTACACTCCTTTCGAAACATAAGAAGTATCATAAAGGTTGGGGTACCTAGAAGGGAATTATCCAGACAGACAATACACCCGTACGCCAATACTAAAAAAAGTTTCAAAAATGAATTACTACAATAGACAGTCTTATCCTTGGCGATAAGACTGTCTATTGTACTGTTTCATTTTTGAAACACTAATGGATTTCTAACAGCTAGAAAAAGATAATAAAACATAATTCTAAGAAATTTGGAACGCCTACGTTACGTTCACAGGGGAGCTTGAGCTACTTATAGTCATTACAAATCATTTGTGATGACTAGTGAACTATTCACTGGTGTATTTGAATATTAAGACTAAAAATTATTGTTTTCATAGTTCACAAGTTTAAAAACATATGGCGTTAAAAGAAGCATTTCGATGTATCGGTTAGGAAACAGCGCGATTGTTGTTCACGAGATTCACGGTCGATTCGATAGTACAAGATCCGGTATAGGAAGTATATACTCTCATCTGTTATTTATTAGCGATACGAAATAACAAGATGTACCTACGGTTACTGGGAGGCACAATAATTAATAATTTAATAGTTTAATATTATCTGTGCGCGAGGTAACCTTTAGGTACGTTTTTAATTCTGTTGGGGATATTATTTGAACTTGTCTAGGAAACCTATTAGCAACATGTTAATATGAATATTATCTACTATTTATTACTTTTCACTATTAAATAATAGATGAGAGTGTATATTTCTTATTCCGGCTCTTAGCCTATAACTTCTTTATTTATGAACCGATTTCAATAAAACAAACACTGAATTTTAGGTGAAGCTTACCACAATAAAATAATAACAACCGCAACTAAATTCAATTGGCTGCTTTCGAGATCAGTGTGCACAAAGGAACGGAGAAACAGATATAAATTCTAAAAATCATTGTTTTGTCTATTACATTCATAAAGTGCTCCAATTATTTTTTTCTCATATATCTTCCATGTATAGACACCGATCAGTTACAGATTTATTATATGTGTAGATAGATGAATTGATCCCATTGAATAAGACTTCATCACTTGGACTACATCTGCAGCAGTCGAAGTCGTCCAACGACAAGGGCAAATGCAGTCATCTAAAGATTTAGTTCCATCGCTAATTCTGGTGTTTACCCCAAACTTCGTGTTTCCCTTTTCATGTTCAATTGCCTCTAAATTTTGAAAGAAGAAATTTTGTTAGCAGGCAAACCCCTTACGGATTTTGAGGCAATGTTAGCTCGTATTGAACTCGGAAAGGAAATACGCCCCCTAGATTAGACCAATAAAACTTAAGATGATTGAGATTTTATTTATCTTAAGTATGAACTATCGTCTGTCTTCGTTTTCGGTAACATTACCCGGTACAACAATACACTTGGTATTGTTGTGTGTTGTGACCATCACATTAGATTGGGTCGCAGCGCGAGTGTGACGCCCCTGGTGTTGCACACGTCTATAGGCCGCGGTGACCGCTTCCCATCAGGTGGGCCGTGCGCTTATCTGCCACCTAAATGGTATAAAAAAGATTGGGTCCAATGGCCCAGCGCACACAGCTGGAGGCGCAGACCATACGGTCAATAATTGTATATAAAGACTATTAACGTTCATATTAAATTGTTGACTTAAAATGTTCTCCACCGCGCCTCCAGCGGTGAGCGCTGGGCCTATAGGTGTCATTGGAATGAAACAAATATTTGAATAAGAAGAAGAATAGTTTATTTTAAACGTTTATTTAACAATATTAAACAGATACAATCATGTTCACATGGGATGGCACCACAGAACATTAAGAAACCATAGAAGTAGTAATTAGGTAAAAATACAAAGGAATAGTTGTCGCCAGAAAATACACTCACACAGACTTATAGGACGTCTTATTGGTTGCATACATTACCTTAAAATATAAGAAGAGCAGAACTACACACCTTTTTTACTAAAAATGAATTTAAAGCAGGTTATGACAAGATATAAACTCCAATGATGTTTACAGAGTACCATCAAATCTGCCCCCATTTTAACGTAATATACAACAAAATTATGTTTAAGCCACGTTGGAATAGAGCACAAATTTATTTATCACAAATACCCCATCTAGCGGTCAATAGCAAAATCAATGTACATTATAGTTTTGCTATACCTACGACAATAGATGTCTAAAATTATTGTATGGTATTGCAAATCAGTCCTTAAATATAACAATGGTAAGGATGAAATTAAGTTAACTCAAAATACGGGGAACACTAGAATCGACCCCCATGGTGTCGATTCTGCTGTACATTTTCACAAACTTAACTAAAATGATCATTTTGACAGCTCTAAGTAGAGTACCCCATATAGTATAATCGAAAATGAATCTAATCGATTTTCGATTATCGTTCCCGTAGAATATGGAATCGATAGTTACAAAAACACAAAAGCATTTATTTTTTTATTATTTTAGGTAATTTATTTCAGGATGATAAAAGAGAAGTTTTATGGTACAGTAATTTTGTTTTGCATTATACTTAGCTAATTATATTACAAAAAAATTGTAGTAGATAAGTACTTAAAAATTTCAAAAAATTAATTTAAGTTTGATTCATTCGATTCCTTTGTGTCATAGTCAATTGTGCTGAATTCTTACAAGACGCTTCACTACGAAAAGTGGGCGGTAATTTTAGAGGTATTATTTTGTATATAAAAATACCATACTTCATAGACGTGAACTGTCAACATTATCATTTAGCATCCTGAATTGGACAGAGTATAGAAACTTCTAGAATATTGAAGTAAATATTTCGTGAAAACTTATAGGAAATGAAACCTTAAAATCAATAGCATAAACTTATTTTTGATTAGAAGAAAGTATTTCTTTATATTTTAGCCTGCTTCATGCACATACACAAGTGTATATGTGTGAGGTAAATGCAATTACACTTAGGTTTTTGGCGACACAAACACGCCCCCATACGATTTCTAGTCCTAAGGATTTTTCTTTGTTCTGTGGATGGCACTAACTTATTAGAATTACTTAGCTAATATTTGTTTAATTAAAGTTAATTTATTTGCGAAGGTCTTCATTAGATACGCCGTACTCCTTCTTCAATGCAGTTATCCTTGCCCGTATGTCCTCAATATCGACACCCTTGTATGTCTTCTTTTTCGTATATCCCCTCGAAAGGGGGGGTGGGGCAAGCATCACGCCACTTTTCTGACAGGCGACTGGGTGGCCTCTGTTGCCCAGGTGCACCACGTGGAGGTTCCAGTGGAGGGCCGCATCCAAATGCATGCCTTGTTGGACCTGGAGTACTGTATTACTAAGTATCTTTCCCAAACGATGTGTGGAAACGACAAATGGTCATAAGCTTTTTTGGCATCAAATAAGTGTTCATACACTACAAAAGCTGTTCCTGGTGTATTGCCTCTGTAAAGAAATACGTTAAGGTAATTAGAATAGAAGTCAAATGACAAAAAAATGGGTGAAATATACCTGCACATTTTAAAGTGTATGTTGATGAACAGAGTATCTTTAAAATATTGGCTATTTTCTAATTTTACTAGCTGAGCTCTTAAGTTCAGAGAGAGTTAATTTAAGTTATGATCAAATATGTTGGTTCAAAGCTCAAAACTGATGGATAATACAGAGGCAAATATTTAAATAATACTTACGCATGAATCTGTCTAATTGCACCATACTTCCCAAAAGTATCATACATTTCCTCTTTCTTAATTTTGTATGGTAAATTTCTCACATACAGAGTCCTGGTAACTTCTGGCGGCAAACGAACCTGGAATTAATTGCGAATTATGAGAATGCTAATATGTTTTACTATATTACCAAGAGTCCCTAGGAAAGACAAGAAAATTTAAATAGATCAAAATAAGAATTACATTCAGGGTGCAACGAAGTACATGAGAAAGAGTTATATGATAGAACTAAACTCTAGCTAATCTGAGTTCCACATTGAATAAATAAATAAAATAAATATAAAGTAGTTTTTTTTTCAATAAATCGAATAAAACGAAATGATTGCGATAACTGATAGAAAAATCTGTAATACTTACATTGGATCGTCTTTGCAGAGCGAACGCCATTGTTCAAAACTTAAATATTGCAAGTTTTATCTGCCTCTCTCCCTTCTATTTTTGAATGCCTTGCTCTCTCGTCCCTGTCTTGAAGCTTGGTAATTTGTAGACCAATTATTTATTGTCAACTAGTCCACTAGTCCACTAATCACAGAATGTCTCGTATGAGAATATGAGTAGTATTCTACAAAGAGAATGCACAAGAAGACTACACTGCACTGTTCTCACAAGGTAAGTAATACAACGACGCAAAATGCAAATAGATTTAAATGCAAGTAAAAAATAACACGGCGTACGTGTGTACCGCACCGCACAAGTCAGAGCAATGACGCCACTGACCACGATCACCACAGCACAGCGGCGCTGGTGGCGCCTCTACAGATGTTAGTGAAGTTACAAGAAACAAAAATAAGTTCCATTAAGGTTGTTGTACCTGGAATGGAATTTCCGCCGAATATACAGACAGACAATACACCCGTACGCCAATACTAACAATTGTTTCGAAAATGAATTACTACAATAGACAGTATTATCCTTGGCGATAAGACTGTCTATTGTACTAATTCATGTTTGAAACACTAATGGATTCCTAACAGCTTGGGAACGATAATAAAACATAATCCTAAGAAATTTGGAACACCCACGTTACTTTTTAATTTTGTTTATAACAATTTGAGCATCGTTCACAGGGGAGCTTGAGCTACCTATAGTGAACTATTATTCACTAGCGCATTGAATATAACACTGAACATTATTGTTTTCATATTTCACAAGTTTTAGAAGGCGCGATTCTCATTCACGTGATTAACGGTCGATTTCCTTAATCAGCTGATCAATGCGCTCAGCCCGCGGTCCGCGGCGTCAGCAAATAAAAAAAAGATAGGAAGTACAACACGAATTCCAAAAAAAATATATTTGACTATAATCTATCAACTCTGCACCGAATATCAGTCGACAAGTCTTATATGAGTGATTGAGCAACAAACATCCAAACATCTTCACAAACTATTTTTCATCTTCATAATTACTTCATAATACTTAACTAGGGGTGCATTCCCCGATTTTGTAACAAATCTCACTACTGCGCCGCTACTATTGATCAAAGCGTGATGTTATATAGCCTGTAGCCTTCCTGGACTAATAAACTATTCAATAAAAAAGTTTTTTCTAATCAAACCAGTACTTTCTGAGATTAGCGCGTTCAACCATACCAACAAACAAACTCTCCAGCTTTCCAATATAGAATCAGTATACAAATAGATTAGTGTCGTAGTAGATACCTGCTTGATATTATTTAGTGTTTAGATGAGTCCCAAGTTAATAGCATGCCCGACTCATTAGTAATTGCACTTAATGGTTATAGGAAGTAATCCAGAAATAAGTAACCGATTAAGTAATGCTACTGTTAGCTAAGTGTTGTTAAAGGATGAGGATTCAATGACTACCTGGTCGGCTAGTCTTTTGTCAAATGCGAGCCCCATTGTTGTACTTATTAGCAAACAACTTTGAATAACTACTAATCGTTTCACTTGTTACCAGTCAGTAGTAAGAAAGGGAAGGAGTAAGAGCGATTTAACTTTTCCCTTCCGTAATGTTTAGAATCACTCACTAATATAATTATGCATATCTTCTTAATATTATATAAATCTCGTGTCACAATGTTTGTCCTCAATGGACTCCTAAACCACTTAACCGATTATAATAAAATTCGCACACCATGTGCAGTTCGATCCAACTGGAGAGATAGGATAGTTTTTGAAACGGATTTCGACATCCACGCGGGCGGAGCCGCGGGCAACAGCTAGTACACATTATGTAAATGGTCATTAAATATTACAGCAAACGAAGTAAGCGTGCTATCTTGCAACAGCGCTCCAATTCGCCCAACAGGAACGCGGTGGCGGCGAGCGGACCGGGTAGCGGGCGGCCTACGCGGAGCAACCCACCAGCAGTATCGCGTGCGCATAGCACTACTAGCTACGGCGTAGCACTGCTAGCTACAGACAGTGCGGCAGTGTAGCGAGATGTGCCTAGTGCTATAAGTGCAACAGTGCTCACAAAATGACTCCACCCAGATATAAGACTTATAAGTATAGTATTCCTTATGTACCTATATTCATAAGGAAGTTTTAGGTTATGTGTAACTTGTAAGTATTCTATTAATTAATTATACGAGTATATCTATATATTATATAAATTTACTTAAATATAAAAGGTTCAAGTGTGTTTTATTTCCAGCCTCCTGTTATCCTTTCCCTTTGGCCCTATAAGAACTTACTGAGTGAGCTAAACGCTCCTATCCTATTAGACATACGTCAGCAGGTTTCAAAGTATACTCAAGTGGCCTAACTAATCTGTACTAATATTATATTACAGAGCTGAAGAGTTTGTTTGTTTGTTTGGTTGAACGCGCTAATCTCAGGAACTACTGGTCCGATTGAAAAATTCTTTTTGAGTTATAACAGCTCATTAACCAAGAGAGACTACGGGCAAATGGCAAATGGATTGTTCTGTCAATAACAAACACACGATAAAAATAGTTATCTAATTTGGTGCAGTCGTTCAAAAGTTATGTACAGTACATACATAGGTACATTTCGGTGATTCATTTTTATTTATATAGACTAGCCTATGGCCGCGGCACCGCCCGCGTGAACTTTAGTTCTTGCGTTTTTTGACTATATCTCCAATTCTACTCAATCGATTGTGATCAAACATGTATTGTGTAACATTTTAACTCTGACAAGAGTTTTCTAACAAAAATAAACCCTATCAAAATGCGTTCAGTGGTGTCGCGTCCATCGCACACAAACAGACAAGATTCATAAAAAAACCGTCTTCATAATCGTTCATATAAAATAATCTAATTAGATTTTTTTAATATCTCCAATGTATAGACACGGCCACTTTATAATTCTGTAATAGTATAGATTTATTACACTCCTTTCGAAACAAAAGAAGCATCATAAAGGTTGGGGTACCTAGAAGGGAATTATCCAGACAGACAATACACTCGTACGCCAATACTAAAATATGTTTCAAAAATGAATTACTACAATAGACAGTCTTATCCTTGGCGATAAGACTGTCTATTGTACTAATTCATTTTTGAAACACTAATGGATTTCTAACAGCTAGAGAAAGATAATAAAACATAATTCTAAGAAATTTGGAACGCCTACGTTACGTTCACAGGGGAGCTTGAGCTACTTATAGTCATTACAAATCATTTGTGATGACTAGTGAACTATTCACTGGTGTATTTGAATATTAAGACTAAAAGTTATTGTTTTCATAGTTCACAAGTTTAAAAACATATGGCGTTAAAAGAAGCATTTCGATGTATCGGTTAGGAAACAGCGCGATTGTTGTTCACGAGATTCACGGTCGATAGTACAAGATCCGGTATAGGAAGTATATATTCTCATCTGTTATTTATTAGCGATACGAAATAACATGATGTACCTACGGTTACTGGGAGGCACAATAATTAATAATTTAATAGTTTAATATTATCTGTGCGCGAGGTAACCTTTAGGTACGTTTTTAATTCTGTTGGGGATATTATTTGAACCAGTCTAGGAAACCTATTAGCAACATGTTAATATGAATATTATGTATTATTTATTACTTTTCACTATTAAATAACAGAAGAGAGTGTATATTTCTTATTCCGGCTCTTAGCCTATAACTTCTTTATTTATGAACCGATTTCAATAAAACAAACACTGAATTTTAAGTGAAGCTTACCACAATCAAATAATAACAATCGCAACTAAATGGAATTGGCTGCTTTCGAGATCAGTGTGCACAAAAGTACGGAGAAACAGATATAAATTCTAAAAATCATTGTTTTGTCTTCTATTACATTCATAAAGTGCCCCAATTATTTTTTTCTCATATATCTTCCATGTATAGACACCGATCAGTTACAGATTTATTATATGTATAGTTAGATGAATTGATCCCATTGAATAAGACCTCATCACTTGGACTACATCTGCAGCAGTCGAAGTCGTCCAATGGCAAGGGTAAATGCAGTCATCTAAAGATTTAGTTCCATCGCTAATTCTGGTGATTACCCCAAACTTCGTGTTTCCCTTTTCATGTTCAATATCCGGCACCTTTGCCTCTAAATTTTGGAAGAAAGTTAGCAGGCAAACCCCTTACGGATTTTGAGGCAATGTTGGCTCGTATTGAACTCGGAAAGGAAATACGCCCCCTAGATTAGACCAATAAAACTTAAGATGATTGAGATTTTATTTATCTTAAGTATGAACTATCGTCTGTCTTCGTTTCCGGTAACATTACCCGGTACAACAATACACTTGGTATTGTTGTGTGTTGTGACCATCACATTAGATTGGGTCGCAGCGCGAGTGTGACGCCCCTGGTGATGCACACGTCCATAGGCCGCGGTGACCGCTTCCCATCAGGTGGGCCGTGCGCTTATCTGCCACCTAAATGGTATAAAAAAGATTGGGTCCAATGGCCCAGCGCACACAGCTGGAGGCGCAGACCATACGGTCAATAATTGTATATAAAGACTATTAACGTTCATATTAAATTGTTGACTTAAAATGTTCTCCACCGCGCCTCCAGCGGTGAGCGCTGGGCCTATATAGAGATGCCATTGGAATGAAACAAAGAATAGTTTATTTTAAACGTTTATTTAATAATATCAAACGGATACAATAATGTTCACATGGGATGGCACTAACTTATTAGAATTACTTAGCTAATATTTGTTAAATGAAAGTTAATTTATTTGCGAAGGTCTTCAGTAGATACGCCGTACTTCTTCTTCAATGCATCTATCTCTGCCTGTTTCTTCTCAATATCAATACTCTTGTATGCCTTGTTAAACCTGTAGTACTGTACTACTAAGTATCTATTGCAAACGTTGAGTCCTAATAAACGCTCACAAGCTATTTTGGCATCAAATATGTGTTCATACACTACAAAAGCTGTTCCTGGTGTATTGCCTCTGTAAAGAAATACGTTAAGGTAATTAGAACAGAAGTCAAATGACAAAAAAATGGGTGAAATATACCTACACATTTTAAAGCGTATGTTGATGAACAGAGTATCTTTAAAATATTGGCTATTTTCTAATTTTACTAGCTAAGCTCTTAAGTTTAGAGAGAGAGTTAATTTAGGTTACGATCAAATATGAATTGATATGAAGCTCAAAACTGATGGATAATACAGAGGCAAATATTTAAATAATACTTACACACGAATCTGTCTAATTGCACCATACTTTCCAAAAATATCATACATTTCCTCTGCTGAAATTTTGTATGGTAAATTTCTCACATACAGAGTCCTGGTAACTTCTGGCGGCAAACGAACCTGGAATTAAGTGCGAATATGAGTATGCTAATATGTTTTACTATATTACCAAGAGTTCCCATAGACAAGAAAATTTAAATAGATCAAAATAAGAATTACATTCAGGGTGCAACAAAGTATACATGAGGAAGAGTTATATGATAGAACTAAACTCTAGCTAATCTGATTTCCACATTACATAGGTAGTTATGTTATGATGTCAGTTACAATAAATACATCATTATTACTCCTACTACTACTACGGTTGTGTTTTATTATATTTTGGTAGTTTTTTTTTTCAATAAATCGAATAAAACGAAATGATTGCGATAACTGATAGAAAAATCTGTAATACTTACATTGGATCGTCTTTGCAGAGCGAACGCCATTGTTTAAAACTTAAATATTGCAAGTTTTTATCTGCCTCTCTCCCTTCTATTTTATAATGCCTTGCTCTCTCGTCCCTGTCTTGATGCTTGGTATTTTGTAGACCAATTATTTATTGTCAACTAGTCCACTAGTTCACTAATCACAGAATGTCTCGTATGAGAATATGAGTAGTATTCTACAAAGAGAATGCACAAGAAGACTACACTGCACTGTTCTCACAAGGTAAGTAATACAACGACGCAAAATGCAAATAGATTTAAATGCAAGTAAAAAATAACACGGCGTACGTGTGTACCGCACCGCACAAGTCAGAGCAATGACGCCACTGACCACGATCACCACAGCACAGCGGCACTGGTGGCGCCGCGTCTACAGACGTTAGTGAAGTTACAAGACAGAACTGGGCCCGTAGCCAAGTGGCAAAAGTCTAAATCGCTATCGCATAGAATAGGTTAGGTCGACCAATCACACTCCAGCTCGTGATCCCGCCGCGGCGCGCGTCGTACGCCGGCGACGAGCTTGGATGTGATTGGTCGACCTAGTCTATTCGAATCGGTAGCGATTTGACACTTGTATACGGGGGCAGTACCGACAGCTAGTGATTGGTCCACTCTATTGCATACATTCGATTCTGTTGCGCATTTTACGCGACTGCCAAGAAGGGTTATGTTTTTCGCGTGTATCTTGTATGTATGTGTGTAAGATTCTTTATTATCTCATATCTTCTAAACCACTGGACGGATTTCTTTAATTGACATTTCGTTAGATTTGTCTTGTTACCCCAAGTGTTCTTAGATAGGTGACGCGAAAAAAAATCCAACATGGCCGCTGTAATACGTTATAGTTTAAAGGGGATGTTATGTAATCTTATATCATTATCAAAGTTCAATTTATATTTCATTTTAAAAAATGAAATTTTAATCCCTACAAGTTACACGCGTATTGAGGTTTGTGAACTTAGTGATAAATGTACACGAAAACAAAAGTAGAATTTTAAAAAAAAATAAAAAACCGGCCAAGTGCGAGTCGGACTCGCCATTGAAGGGTTCCGTAGCAGTAAGTAACTATATACGAGCCCATATAGGCTTGTGTTATCTAAACAAGCTAATATATAATACCAGTTTCACAAGAAATATTTAAACCAAAAATATTGTCAATTAATTGCGGCTTATGACTTATTAAAAAAAACTACTTAGTAGATCTGGCTCAAACCAATTTTCGGTGATGGTTTGCATGGCAATGTACATACCTAATATATAATATATATTTTAGATTTATCATTCTCTTATATTAGAGGTTAGAGGGGGGGGGACACATTTTCCACTTTGGAAGTGTCTCTCGCGCAAACTGTTCAGTTTAGAAAAAGTAATGTTAGAAACTTCAATAGCATTTTAGAAGACCTACCCCCCACAAGTATGGGTTTGATGAAAAAATAAAAAAAAAGTTTCAGTTCTTAGTATGGGGACCCCCACAATTTTATGCCTTTTTTTCTATTTTTGTGTAAAATTCTTAATGCAGTTCACAGAACACATCTACTTACCAAGTTTCAACAGCATGGGCCTCATAGTTTTGGAGAAAAGTGGCTGTGACATACGGACGGACAGACAGACAGACATGACGAATCCCTAAAAAACCCGATTACGTAAAAAACTAAAAAGAAAAAAAAACAAGAGATCCATTGAAAAATTAGATTGGCTATCGAATAACGGATCCCGACTGTTCTGGGCCTCGATTCTGCTAAAGGCAAGTCAGTCGAGGCCCAGTTGTTATGTTTCTAGACACATGATTTTTTTCTTTGTTGTTTTTTACGCAGTCCGGTTTTTTTCACTAAACTTAACTAAAATACCGAATTATTATGTTGTGTTTAAAGCCAATTCAAACGATGTTTTGTTTCAAAAATTAGCAAAAACAATCAAGGGCCATAGATTTGATGGTTTTAAAAAGGTTCTGAAATAAGTAAATCGAGATAAAATCGGAATTGAAATTAAGAGATTTTTATTTCAATTTCAATTTCTTTATTTCTCTTTCTATTGTTCTACAGTGTCTTTGGGACATAAAAAGCTAAGTTTTCACCAAATTTTGTGGCAAATGAATTTGTTTTGCTTAAGATAAAAATAAAAAACCAAAAACTTGATTATTTGAATTTTTCACATACATTTCGAGTTTATTTGAAAAAAGTGTAAATATCAAAGTTATAGGTCTCTTTAAGGTCTGTTTATTACCTACAACTTTGTCAATTAACTTCAATTTCAATTTCAATTTCTTTATTTCTCAAAATAGTGTAAGTTTACCACCGCTTCCTAGGCGCTAGTGGAGAAGAAACGGCGCAACAAACTCCACTGCTGCATTTTAAGACGTCAGGTTATACATAGATATCTTGAGACTAAATATGGACGAATGTACATTTTTGTCTCGTGTCAATATAAATAAAGGTATATAAAAAAAAAGATATAGTAAATTTTAACCGAAGTTAAACAATAAAATAATTGTTTAGTTAAGTTTAGGGAAATTGCACGTCAGAATCGACACCGTTGGGATACATGATGTAGTCTACGTCTGTGACCATGAAAAATAAAATGGTATCTACGTTTCTACATTTACTAATATTATAAAGACAGGGTGATTTTTTGAGAATGTTATTTTACTACCTATATATTTAAAAGGTACACACACAGAATACGGATCTAGGCTATAGTTACATTATAAAATATATAAATGAAGATGACTTGAGTTCAAAAAAAATCATACGAAGCACAGCAAGAGCGGATCTCGTAATATTCTCGGTATTGAATAAACACATTAATGTGGTGTCCGGCGGTTGTGGTATTTACAACTTCTCCTTCCTCTCTTCCTTTGGAGGCTGACTTTTATTACACACTATACAGTGCTATCTACACACAAAGTTAACACAGCTAAACTGACGCCAACACCCTCGAGCTTTCGCAGTATTTTACCACAAGACCTTCTCGTAAGACCTCCGAATGAGCTTCCCCCCCCCCCCCCTTCTTCCATCTTATCCAAAACAACAAGTGCAGGGCCGATGAGAAATCGATTATATCAGGTATCGCCCCCAAACGATGACAATTAGTTCCATCTACGACCAAACGGTTGCGTTGCACACCTATCTTTTCTTTGCCATTTTCTACCATGGATGCCCAAGACCGTGGTATCAAAAGATGAAATAATAAAGATAATGTTTCATAATTATTTTTTTTCCACAATAATATATATCATTTTATAGTTGTAGGCAAACTTACTGTCAAGGAATAATAATAAAAAGATAAATAGCGAGGTGGAGCAATGCTCACCCCACCTTTTAGAGGGTCGAGGGGGCCCATTTTAAATCCGTAGATGGCCCAGGGTCAGCTGGGGTGCGAGGGATATGCCTATTAGGTAACCTTACACCCCAGTAATTAAAACCCGACACGGTGGCGTGCGGTTTTAGTCAGTTCGATCCCGACATAACCACCCTCGATGGCCGACAGGGGTGGTATCCGTGGGCATTAAAACTTTCCGCACGATAAAAATAAGACTCCAATTCGTCCAACATGAACGCGGTGGCGGCGAGCGGGCCGGGTCGCGGAGCACCTCATCCAGCAGTAGGTATGCGCGTAGCACTACTAGCTACGGCGTAGCACTGCTAGCTAGGGCAGATAGATAGCCAAATCTCGTTTATATTCCTATTTCGTTAAAACAAAATAGTTAAATATAAATATAAAAGTTTGAAGTGTGTTTTTATTTTCAGCCTCCTATTATCATTTCCCTGTAGCCCTATAAGGACTTGCTGAGCGAGCTAACCGCGCCTGTCCTATCAGAAATACTTCAGCCGGTTTCAAAGCTGAAGAGTTTGTTTGGTTGAATGTGTTAATCTCAGGAACTACTGGTCCGAATTGAAAAAATATTTTTGAGTTATAAAAGCTTCTTAATCAAGGAAGGCTATGGGCTCACGCTATTGCCCAGGAGAGCAGAGCAGTAACCATATAGGTATGTCCATACCACAGAACAAAGAAAAATCCTTAGGACTAGAAATCGTATGGAGGCGTGTTTGTGTCGCCAAAAACTTAAGTGTAATTGCATTTACCTCACACATATACACTTGTGTATGTGCATGACGCAGGCTAAAATATAAAGAAATACTTTCTTCTAATCAAAAAATAAGTTTATGCGATTGATTTTAAGGTTTCTTTTCCTATAAGTTTTCACGTAATATTTACTTCAATATTCTAGAAGTTTCTATACTCTGTCCAATTCAGGATGCTAAATGATAATGTTGACAGTTCAAGTCTATGAAGTTTCGTATTTTTATATACAAAATAATACCTCTAAAATTATCGTAGCACATGGACCAGTACCGCCCACTTTTCGTAGTGAAGCGTCTTGCAAGAATTCAGCACAATTGACTATGACACAAAGGAATCGAATGAATCGAACTTAAATTAATTTTCTTAAACAAATTTCTTTGGATTATGTTTTATTATCGTTCCCAAGCTGTTAGGAATCCATTAGTGTTTCAAACATGAATTAGTACAATAGACAGTCTTATCGCCAAAGATAAGACTGTCTATTGTAGTAATTCATTTTCGAAACAATTGTTAGTATTGGCGTACGGGTGTATTGTCTGTCTGTATGTTCGGCGGAAATTCCATTCCAGGTACAACAACCTTAATGGAACTTATTTTTGTTTCTTGTAACTTCACTAACATCTGTAGAGGCGCCACCAGCGCCGCTGTGCTGTGGTGATCGTGGTCAGTGGCGTCATTGCTCTGACTTGTGCGGTGCGGTACACACGTACGCCGTGTTATTTTTTACTTGCATTTAAATCTATTTGCATTTTGCGTCGTTGTATTACTTACCTTGTGAGAACAGTGCAGTGTAGTCTTCTTGTGCATTCTCTTTGTAGAATACTACTCAAATTCTCATACGAGACATTCTGTGATTAGTGAACTAGTGGACTAGTCGACAATAAATAATTGGTCTACAAATTACCAAGCTTCAAGACAGGCACGAGAGAGCAAGGCATTCAAAAATAGAAGGGAGAGAGGCAGATAAAACTTGCAATATTTAAGTTTTGAACAATGGCGTTCGCTCTGCAAAGACGATCCAATGTAAGTATTACAGATTTTTCTATCAGTTATCGCAATCATTTCGTTTTATTCGATTTATTGAAAAAAAAACTACTTTATATTTATTTTATTTATTTATTCAATGTGGAACTCAGATTAGCTAGAGTTTAGTTCTATCATATAACTCTTTCTCATGTACTTTGTTGCACCCTGAATGTAATTCTTATTTTGATCTATTTAAATTTTCTTGTCTTTCCTAGGGACTCTTGGTAATATAGTAAAACATATTAGCATTCTCATAATTCGCAATTAATTCCAGGTTCGTTTGCCGCCAGAAGTTACCAGGACTCTGTATGTGAGAAATTTACCATATAAAATTAAGAAAGAGGAAATGTATGATACTTTTGGGAAGTATGGTGCAATTAGACAGATTCATGCGTAAGTATTATTTAAATATTTGCCTCTGTATTATCCATCAGTTTTGAGCTTCATATCAATTCATATTTGATCGTAACCTAAATTAACTCTCTCTAAACTTAAGAGCTTAGCTAGTAAAATTAGAAAATAGCCAATATTTTAAAGATACTCTGTTCATCAACATACACTTTAAAATGTGCAGGTATATTTCACCCATTTTTTTGTCATTTGACTTCTATTCTAATTACCTTAACGTATTTCTTTACAGAGGCAATACACCAGGAACAGCTTTTGTAGTGTATGAACACTTATTTGATGCCAAAAAAGCTTATGACCATTTGTCGTTTCCACACATCGTTTGGGAAAGATACTTAGTAATACAGTACTCCAGGTCCAACAAGGCATGCATTTGGATGCGGCCCTCCACTGGAACCTCCACGTGGTGCACCTGGGCAACAGAGGCCACCCAGTCGCCTGTCAGAAAAGTGGCGTGATGCTTGCCCCACCCCCCCTTTCGAGGGGATATACGAAAAAGAAGACATACAAGGGTGTCGATATTGAGGACATACGGGCAAGGATAACTGCATTGAAGAAGGAGTACGGCGTATCTAATGAAGACCTTCGCAAATAAATTAACTTTAATTAAACAAATATTAGCTAAGTAATTCTAATAAGTTAGTGCCATCCACAGAACAAAGAAAAATCCTTAGGACTAGAAATCGTATGGGGGCGTGTTTGTGTCGCCAAAAACCTAAGTGTAATTGCATTTACCTCACACATATACACTTGTGTATGTGCATGAAGCAGGCTAAAATATAAATAAATACTTTCTTCTAATCAAAAAATAAGTTTATGCTATTGATTTTAAGGTTTCATTTCCTATAAGTTTTCACGAAATATTTACTTCAATATTCTAGAAGTTTCTATACTCTGTCCAATTCAGGATGCTAAATGATAATGTTGACAGTTCACGTCTATGAAGTATCGTATTTTTATATACAAAATAATACCTCTAAAATTATCGTAGCACATGGACAAGTACCGCCCACTTTTCGTAGTGAAGCGTCTTGTAAGAATTCAGCACAATTGACTATGACACAAAGGAATCGAATGAATCAAACTTAAATTAATTTTTTGAAATTTTTAAGTACTTATCTACCACAATTTTTTTGTAATATAATTAGCTAAGTATAATGCAAAACATAATTACTGTACCATAAAACTTCTCTTTTATCATCCTGAAATAAATTACCTAAAATAATAATAAAATAAATGCTTTTGTGTTTTTGTAACTATCGATTCCATATTCTACGGGAACGATAATCGAAAATCGATTAGATTCATTTTCGATTATATTATATGGAGTACTCTACTTAGAGCTGTCAAAATGATCATTTTAGTTAAGTTTGTGAAAATGTACAGCAGAATCGACACCATGGGGGTCGATTCTAGTGTTCCCCGTATTTTGAGTTAAGTTAATTTCATCCTTACCATTGTTATATTTAAGGACTGATTTGCAATACCATACAATAATTTTAGACATCTATTGGTGTATAGCAAAACTATAAAGTACATTGATTTTGCTATTGACCGCTAGATGGGGTATTTGTGATAAATAAATTTGTGCTCTATTCCAACGTGGCTTAAACATAATTTTGTTGTATATTACGTTAAAATGGGGGCAGATTTGATGGTACTCTGTAAACATCATTGGAGTTTATACCTTGTCATAACCTGCTTTAAATTCATTTTTAGTAAAAAAGGTGTGTAGTTCTGCTCTTCTTATATTTTAAGGTAAAATGTATGCAACCAATAAGACGTCCTATAAGTCTGTGTGAGTGTATTTTTTGGCGACAGCTATTCCTTTGTATTTTTACCTAATTACTACTTCTATGGTTTTTTAATGTTCTGTGATTACGTTAAAATGGGGGCAGATTTGATGGTACTCTGTAAACATCATTGGAGTTTATACCTTGTCATAACCTGCTTTAAATTCAGTTTTAGTAAAAAGGTGTGTAGTTCTGCTCTTCTTATATTTTAAGGTAAAATGTATGCAACCAATAAGACGTCCTATAAGTCTGTGTGAGTGTATTTTCTGGCGACAGCTATTCCTTTGTATTTTTACCTAATTACTACTTCTATGGTTTCTTAATGTTCTGTGGTGCCATCCCATGTGAACATGATTGTATCTGTTTAATATTGTTAAATAAACGTTTAAAATAAACTATTCTTTGTTTCATTCCAATGACATCTCTATATAGGCCCAGCGCTCACCGCTGGAGGCGGGGTGGAGAACATTTTAAGTCAACAATTTAATATGAACGTTAATAGTCTTTATATACAATTATTGACCGTACGGTCTGCGCCTCCAGCTGTGTGCGCTGGGCCATTGGACCCAATCTTTTTTATACCACTTAGGTGGCAGATAAGCGCACGGCCCACCTGATGGGAAGCGGTCACCGCGGCCTATGGACGTGTGCAACACCAGGGGCGTCACACTCGCGCTGCGACCCAATCTAATGTGATGGTCACAACACACAAAAATACCGGGTGTATTGTTGTACCGGGTAATGTTACCGGAAACGAAGACAGACGATAGTTCATACTCAAGATAAATAAAATCTCAATCATCTTAAGTTTTATTGGTCTAATCTAGGGGGCGTATTTCCTTTCCGAGTTCAATACGAGCCAACATTGCCTCAAAATCCGTAAGGGGTTTGCCTGCTAACATTCTTCCAAAATTTAGAGGCAAAGGTGCCGGATATTGAACATGAAAAGGAAAACACGAAGTTTGGGGTAAACACCAGAATTAGCGATGGAACCAAATCTTTAGAACACTGCATTTTTACCCTTGTCGTTGGACGACTTCGACTGTTGCAGATGTAGTCCAAGTGATGAAGTCTTATTCAATGGGATCAATTCATCTATCTACAAATATAATAAATCTGTAACTGATCGGTGTCTATACATGGAAGATATATGAGAAAAAAATAATTGGGGCACTTCATGAATGTAATAGAAGACAAAACAATGATTTTTAGAATTTATCTGTTTCTCCGTACTTTTGTGCACACTGATCTCGAAAGCAGCCAATTCCATTTAGTTGCGATTGTTATTATTTGATTGTGGTAAGCTTCACTTAAAATTCAGTGTTTGTTTTATTGAAATCGGTTCATGAATAAAGAAGTTATAGGCTAAGAGCCGGAATAAGAAATATACACTCTCATCTGTTATTTAATAGTGAAAAGTAATAAATAATAGATAATATTCATAATAACATGTTGCAAATAGGTTGCCTAGACTAGTTCAAATAATATCCCCAACAGAATTAAAAACGTACCTAAAGGTTACCTCGCGCACAGATAATATTAAACTATTAAATTATTAATTATTGTGCCTCCCAGTAACCGTAGGTACATCATGTTATTTCGTATCGCTAATAAATAACAGATGAGAGTATATACTTCCTATACCGGATCTTGTACTATCGACCGTGAATCTCGTGAACAACAATCGCGCTGTTTCCTAACCGATACATCGAAATGCTTCTTTTAACGCCATATGTTTTTAAACTTGTGAACTATGAAAACAATAATTTTTGGTCTTAATATTCAAATACACCAGTGAATAGTTCACTAGTCATCACAAATGATTTGTAATGACTATAAGTAGCTCAAGCTCCCCTGTGAACGTAACGTAGGCGTTCCAAATTTCTTAGAATTATGTTTTATTATCTTTCTCTAGCTGTTAGAAATCCATTAGTGTTTCAAAAATATACATACAATAGACAGTCTTATCGCCAAGGATAAGCCTGTCTATTATAGTAATTCATTTTTGAATCATTTTTTTGTATTGGCATACGGGTGTATTGTCTGTCTGGATAATTCCCTTCTAGGTACCCCAACCTTTATGATACTTCTTTTGTTTCGAAAGGAGTGTAATAAATCTATACTATTACAGAATTATAAAGTGGCTGTGTCTATACATTGGAGATATAAAAAAATCTACTTAGATTATGTTATATGAACGATTATGAAGACGGTTTTTTTTATGAATCTTGTCTGTTTGTGTGCGATGGACGCGACACCACTGAACGGATTTTGTTAGGGTTTATTTTTGTTAGAAAAGTCTTGTCAGAGTTAAAATGTTACACAATACATGTTTGATCACAATCGATTGAGTAGAACTGGAGATATGGTCAAAAAACGCAAAAACTAAAGTTCACGCGGGCGGTGCCGCGGCCATAGGCTAGTCAGGGTAGGCGAACCTTTATGCATCAACGTGCCATTTTTTTCTACAACATGTTTTATGGGGTCATTGGCGTGCCATCAAAACTCTTTTTTTTATACCCCTTAGGTGGCAGACAAGCACTCGGCCCACCTGATGGGAAGCGGTCACCGTGGCCTATGGACAGTATGGACGCGTGCAACACCAGGGGCGTCACACTCGCGCTGCCGACCCTGTAAAAACCTTCTAATACCCTTCTTGAAGAACCCCATTTTGTAGTCGCAAGGGAAAACCACGGCAGGGAGGTCATTCTACAGCCTAAGCGTGCGCGGAATAAATTTTCTTTCAAACCTCACACTCTTTATGAAATAATGTAAAAAAAAGTATATTTTTTAAAATGTTTTTATTACACACATAATAGTACATTATGATACAAGGGAGATAAGTTGAAAATTACGGCAGAGGCGATATTGCTTAACTTAAAATTACTGCAGAGGTTATAAGAAGCCGAGGATAAGTAATTTTCATACCTCACGAGTGTCATACGACGTTTTATAACATGTTTGAACACTCCGTAGCATAGGATCATTCTCGTTAGATCGTCATAAAATACCTAAACACATTTTTTTTACACAAGTTGTATGATCGGCGACGTGCCCAAAATATTGTGCCGCGTGCCACCAATGGCACGCGTGCCAATGGTTCGCCTTCCCTGGCCGCTAGTCTATATAAATAAAAATGAATCACCGAAATGTACCTATGTATGTACTGTACATAACTTATGAACGACTGCACCAAATTAGATAATTATTTTTATCGTGTGTTTGTTATTGACAGAACAACCCATTTGCCATTTGCCCGTAGTCTCTCTTGATTAATGAGCTATTATAACTCAAAAAAAATTTTTCAATTCGGACCAGTAGTTCCTGAGATTAGCGCGTTCAACCAAACAAACAAACAAACTCTTCAGCTCTGTAATATAATATTAGTACAGATTAGTTAGGCCAGTTGAGTATACTTTGAAACCTGCTGACGTATGTCTAATAGGATAGGAGCGTTTAGCTCACTCAGTAAGTTCTTATAGGGCCAAAGGGAAAGAATAACAGGAGGCTGGAAATAAAACACACTTCAACCTTTTATATTTAAGTAAATTTATATAATATATAGATATACTC